>JALGRB010000016.1:1226250-2452500 GCA_023091065.1 Dianthus caryophyllus
AAATTTAGACAATATCTTTAAAAATTAAGAATCCGTCTTAAAGTCGATAACTCACTAAATAAATCATGTCATATAATAAATATAAAACATATAAAACGAGGACATTTTAAAAATATACGACTGATTTCATAAAAGTAATGTAGAAAGGATTTCTAAGTTATATAAACTTAAATAAAATTCTACGATCAAATTATACCTTCACGTTAATCGAATAAGTTAAAATTTCATTACAAAGTTGTATTAAGGAATTAAACCACCTAAAGGAAATTTAACTAAATGTCACTTAATTATATTTTAGTCAAAATTACTAAAAATCATCAAATATCATTTAAGTAATATTTCTAACATTAAAATAAATGTTATGAATATTACGTAACTAGACACCTTCATTATTTATATTAACTATGAAAATATTAAATAATTATTATATTACATGAAACTTGGAATATTTATATCACTAATTGTAAACACACTTAAGTTGAAATTTAAACGAAACTAAATCTTTTGACTTAATCAATTAAAATACTTACACTTGAATAAAATGAATTAGTCACTTAAAACTATTTAGGTGACTCAAAATAAATAATTAGGCTTTTCTATGTGTTCTGTTTTATCTGAAGAACTGCAGTTACTAAAATTTCATTATACAAAGTTTGACGATATATTTAAGTTTCAGAATTGTAATTTACTTAGTTTGAACGAGGAAATGAGAATTGGAGAGAATGAATTACTTGAATAAAATACTAGGATTGTTCGCCATGTTGCGACTCTTGAAATTCGAAGTTAACAAGGTAGCTGTCTATGGGGACTTGGGCTCCCTCCCAGAGTTGCCCAAGGCTATTCAACGATCTTAAGATTGCTGTTTGACGTGTGGTATCAACCTCAGGGATGGGGCATACTTGATACTTCCGCGGGCCCATAGAATAGTAATTGGAAAGCCTTGACCCATCCAGGGATGCGTCTCTGGTGATAGTCGAACTTTTTCGTCGGTGATACCTTTTGAATAGCGAATAAGTATGATCCTCGATAGGTAGTGTATGCATACATTAGACAAGGGATTGAATCGTCCTTATTACCTTAGATATCTTTCGCATATCCAGACACGTCCGTTTTAACTACCGGCACCATCTGCGGATTATGTCTGCATGCTTCCGCCTTACTAACGAAGACTCATTTGTTATCACATGTTGAATGCATTTCCTTGTCTTGTTTGTTTGATGATTATCTGAATGACTTGGTTGAGTATTGGAATACGATTTATTGAGTATGATGGACTGTGAGCGTGGTACGTTATTTGATTGGATGTTATTCTCGTGTTGAATCATCATGATTTACTTATGTGCTTTATTTGCATACTTGCTATTTGTTTTCCTTGTTTATTTAATATTTATATCGCATATTGTTTTAGAATTGCATGTATCGTAAGAGTGTGCGAGAAAATGATGAGATGTTAATGCAGGTACCCCGAGACCAACTCTTATGCATGCTGGGGAGTGTTTACCTTCTTTATTGTGTACATTTTGAGAGGATGTAATCAAACTTATACTCTGTTTTATCCTAAACTCGTACTATGTATTTAGAGTTTTAATATGATGACAGCTGGTTTTGTAATATATAGACTTAATTAATTTTCCGCCTTAGTTTAATTAAAGTCACGAAAAACCAGGTTGTTACAGTTGGTATCAAAGCTGTCTTGCGACCGTGAGTAACTTAATAGTTATCTCATCTAGCGAGAAGACACCTGGGCTAGACATACATATTAATATATATGTCCGGCATAGACTTATAGGATCAAATAATGAATTAGAAATCTTAGATCGCTAAAATAAAAACTTAAATCGCTTTAAATTGTGAGAATGGGTAGAAATATTAAGGATTGACCGACTGACCTAGATATAAGGATTCTCGACTGTCATTCAACCTCGTTAGTTTTTCTTTTATTTTCTCTGTGCTTGCTTGCCTGCTAAATGCTCTATGACTAAACTTTTTGGCTAACAAGTCTCTTATACTAACGTTACCAAAAATCGAGACGTATAAAGTGAAGACAAGACGACAAGAACTCAAACACATGGAAATGGACGCATCAAGAGTCGAACGATCTGAAAAGACGTTCTAGACCTCGAAGAATTCTATTGCCTTGAAGACCTCTATAACTTTCTCAAACATCCTTATTAACTAAATTTTTATTCATCTCCTCCAAATTTTTAAATCTAGTTAACCTATCTTCTTCTTCTAAAATATAACATTCCTAGCTTATACTCCTATAACGACTTCATAAAATGAATTTTTATCTCTTTTCATTTTCTTGCAAATATAAGACTTGAAGCGCACGCAGAAAGACGTATTAAGAATCCTCCTATGACAACTTCCAAGACGTTGAAGATTTCTTTAGCATTGAGGATTTCTACAACAATATCAAAGTCACTCTTTAAATATCATCATCATCTCAACGCTTTTCCTTTTTCAGATATCCTAATCATAAGATTCCTAATATTAAATCTCAAAAAAATGATTTTTAATGTTTCCTCTTATATTTTAAACTCCTTGCGTAAAAAGTATCCACTCGATTACTTTTTCGACCTCGTAAAAAAATTTTAACTTCTTCGAAATTGTTGATTTCCTAAATCAATAATTCCTAATAATTGACTCCTTAAATTGATTCTCATCTCCTCTTTAATCTAGTAAAATTTTATCATCTTTGCTTTCAAATTTCGTAAACTCCTTAATCTTTATACTCAAAAACCTTCGAACCTTGCTTTGTAATTTTTGACCTCGTACAACTATTAGTATCTTCAAAAATTTCTAATCTTGAAATCTATGATACTTAGTAATTGATCTCATAAAGTAAATTTTCATTTTGTTCTATTTAATCTCGAAAAAATGATTTTTACCCTTCCTTTATAATTTTGTTAATTTTTTTTTTTTTTTTTTTTTTTTTTCAATCTCTGAAACTTTTTACCTTGTATAAAATGTTTGAACTCTTAAATTATAATTTCTACGAAGTACTTATTAACCTTATACGATGAAGTTTCGTCTTTTGCCTTCATTTCTGAAATTCTTTTCTTTATATTTTAAATAGCTTTTGAACTTGTCCTATCTATTACAATTATCTCTCGTCAAAATATACATACATATATCATATTTTCTCTTTATATAACCCCTTGTTATAAATTTCGAATCATGTCCCTATGATTTATAACATTTCCATTTCACCTAATAACATCATAATAACAATTTTAAGAAAAAGAGCTATATTAAAATGGTTATCCATAATTCTCTAAACTTTTATTTAATCATTCAACGATAACCTATATTTCCTTAATTTCATTAAAGCTCACATTTTTCTTATGATCACTACGATTTTACCTATTTTCCCTAAATGCCGTTTTCCTAAGGCTATATATCATATACACGTGATCATTAAAAGTAACAATAATAATATTATGTATATACGTTTAAAACTTCTTAAGGGGTTAGGACAATAATTTGATTATCTTAAAACCCTAATTAAATCTTAAAATTGCCTTATTTCAACCTATTCTAAAGTTAATATTTATTTTTAGATTTAAATAAATTATTTTTATTCTTAAAACGCTTATTATTTTTATTTAAGAAAATTCCGTACAAAACTTCTAGGCCCTACCTTTTTGAAAACGTCTTTCGCGCAGATTTTGAAAATGACAATGCAGCAACATTTAGATATTAATTCAAATAAAAAATTATTTATATTTTGAATTACTAAATTTCTTCAAAATTTCCTTTTGAGAAAATCTTGATCAATTAAAAGTAATGTTTATATACAATTTCCAAAATTCTCTATATTCCCTCTGACTGCCTCGTTTTATCTTGATATATTATCCTCTCTATCCAAGTTTCGGGGACGAAACTTTTCTTAAGGGGGTAGGATTGTAACACCCCGTGTTTTTATTAATACTAATTAATCATTTTAACAAAATTCTTAAATTAAAATTTATATAATTTAACTTTTATTCAATTACTTTAAAAACGCGGCTGAAAAATTTCGTTCGAATAAACTTTCTTAACATATTTCTAATTAAACTTTCTCGATTCTTATATTAATCTGTATTATATTTTTATTCCTAAGATACTTATCAAACTAAAACTTCGATTCAATTGCTTTTATTAAACTTAATAAATTTGCGTTTTAATTTAAAAATTATTATTACTTGAATAAATATAATTTTATTGAAATGTATCTTACAAAATAAGCAGACCGTTTGAAAATTTGTGAGACCGTAATACAATTTGTAACTGACAACTTTATACATTTATATTTTCGAACTATAAATTTTATAATATGAACAATGGAATTTAAAATTTAAACAAATAATTTAAAGTATGGTAAATTTAATAAAATATAAAAGTTTATAAATAAGAGTAAATAAAACGGAGCAAACAAAATAAAACAGACCCACAAATATACCCATGTATGTCGGCATCTCCTCTTCCACACTCTTTGTGATATTTTGTTTTATTGTTATTATATTATTATTATTATTATTATTTGTTGTTTTTTTTTTTTTTTTTTTTTACATATACTTATCACACACACTTCTTTTTTTTTTTTTTTATTTCCTCTGGTCTTCTTCATCCCTCTCCCCCTCATTTAATTTTTCTGATTTACTTTATCCTTCCTCTCTTCTCTTTCTCTTTAAAAACAAAAACAATAACAACAATGGTAACCCAACAAATACAACATCAACTACAACAAACAAATAATAATAATAATAATAATAATAATAATAATAATAATAATAATAATAACACAACAGCAGCAACAACGAAGCATACAACAACAACAAACGACGACAACAACAACACAACAACACGACGGCAACAACAGCAGCACCACCATTAACGCCGGCCTCCACCGTCGACGTCACCACCACTAGAGCCGCCATTAATGGCAGGCTCGAGCTCGAACTCGAGCACCACCACCGGCCTCCCCTGCTCTTCTCTCCCCTGCCTCTGCCCTCTCTTTCTCGGCCACCGTGAGCCACCACCGTGGTCTTGCTCTGCTTCCCGTCGTATTCTTATCGTCGGTAAGTGTCATCGATTAAATCGTTTTTATTCATTAAATTATCGACATTTGATTTAGCCCATTTTAATTGATTTTCTCTTTGACTCGCCGGAAATTCGCCGGAGCTCCGACCACCGTGTCACTGGCGCCTTCATTGGAGTCATCACTACTCTGACCTCGGTTTTGCCGCCTTCGTATGTTGGTCAGCCACCATGGGCCAACACCACCGTGACAGTTAACACGTTTTATGTTGAGTACACCGCTATATATTTGGGTCTTGGGTCGACTAAATCATGGATCCAGACGAGCTAAGGAAATTCGTACCGAGCTAACCTAAGGTGCTTCTCGCACACTTATGTGATAAGCGCCTAGTAATTGACTACATGTTATTTTTCCTAAGTGATGTTATAATTGCTTGTATGATTTATATTGTCACCTAAACATTGTATGTTAAATTAGAAGATAAAAATCGAAAAATAGAATTTATTGAACATATAGAAACCACACGGCTTACCCCTTATTTTTCACTAAATATTTCGTTTTAATTTTTGTAAATTGCATGCTTAAAATATGTAACACCCCCATTTAGGCAAGGCGGACCCCATCTAAATAAGGGCGTTACCAGCCCCGAGTTAACGGGGCTTTACAAGTAAGCCAAGAGTCACCTGTAGGAAACTGGACGATATATATATAACGCAAGGGTATAAACACAAGACGATACACGAAACGAGAAAGCTGCAACACAACTCCGTACAAGACTACGGCACGCAGGCCCGAATTACTAGAAATAAAAGACATGACCCAAGGGTCCGGCAAGTCTAAAGACGCCACAAAAGCGAAAGCCCAGCCACGTGCCCAGCAAACAGTCAAGCAGAACGCATCCGAGTACCTAGGGTTTGGGGAAAACAACAAAAGACACACGGAAACAACCTAGTTAGTCTTCACATCAATCAAAGAAAGAGTAAAAGAAGAGGAGGATAAATATAATTGGCGAATCTATCGAATATAAAGTAAAAAGGGAGGATTTCGACTCCTAACTCGGACGTTACAATCAATGAAACGCAGACAAGAAGAACCCCCTGTGTAACCTCCACACAGGGGACTTACCATGTCGCCAACAACCCAAACTCCTCCTCCAAACTCGTCCGTCTCAACAGGCAACACATGCCTAACAAACGCGGCAACACATGCCTCATAATCACGGCAACACATGCCTCACAATCATGGCAACACATGCCTCATAATCACGGCTACACAAGCCTCATAAATACGGCAACACATGCCTCATAATCACGGCTACACAAGCCTCATAAACTCGGCAACACATGCCTCATAATCACGGCTACACAAGCCTCATAAATACGGCAACACATGCCTCATAAATACAAGTAGTACTCTACGTCATGGCAAGAGAACGAAAACCATCATATATAATCATTGGGTAACTTAAAAATATTTGTGACAGTTACAACCCGAGTACATAGTTATTTATTCAACCATTTAACCAGAGGTATTTACTTCTACGTCCTACCTTCCCGAGTCTAAGCATGTCAAGCCAAGCAACACTCCTTACATGTTCCCAACCATTCTTTACAAGACATAAACAACCACAACACGAGGTAACATAACAATTCTGACGCGACAACATTACAACATTATCATAACTAAAGAGAACTAACAAAGCGTAGTAGTAACATTAAATACTCCTCCCATAACAACCTTTAACGGCCTAGCTGGCACCCACTCACACGACCAAACCCGGGGCAGCAAACAGCCTTTAACCGCCCCAAAACATGGCTACAATCAGCAGCCCCGATTAGCCCTTAAGCCCACTCAAAACAGCAGCAACCTTAACAGCCCCTCCCTTTTCTTTACAAACACAACATATCAAAAGTATGGCCTGCACCACAGCCCCAAAACAGAACATAATTGGCTGAAATATTACCTTTACACACACACGGTCCATCATTAACTCGACTACGCAACTTACTTTACTAACGACATCATGGGAACAAAATTCTAGTTAGGTGAAAACAGATTACTCCAATGTATGACATTAACGATGGGGAGTCAAATCAATATACAAGCCACACTACTCGGCCACGCCATTACGACTCACGACAAGCACACAATTTGCACATACACGAACACGATTTTCCTCAATATATCTTTTGCTCACCAATTTCCACACATTGATTGATAACAAAAGAAATACACAGCAGCACTTAGTCACACAACCAGACAACAACTCACAACAACAGCAGCAACGTACAACAACAACAGCAACCAGGACGAAGAATGACAGCAACACATACAACAGAAACAGCAACGACAGCTCACACCATTTATTACGCCTCAACTCACAAACTACTCAACACGCTCTCAAACTACCCTAATACCGGACTAAGTAAGGTTAGGCCTTACCTCGAAGCGAGACGCGCCAAAAACCCGACTTTGAGAGCGGAAATCGTCACCAACCCCGTTTGTAAGCTCACACTCTACAATTAGCGCAAAATACATCAACAACAACACTAAATGAAGCTAATCCCAGTCTAAAATCATGAAAAACGACTCTAGAATAGAAAGCCCCAAATTCTAGGGTTAGGGTTTATACGAACATCGAATTAAGACGATTAGCTACGAAGTATACCTTTGATTAGAAGAGGAATTACTCTAAGACTTGATAAACTCGACGAATTGTGATCTAACTCGACAAATCAAAGCAAGAGATGCATCCGCGATATGAAGGTGATGAAACAGCGATGATGATGGCGATGTAAGCCTGAAGATGATGATGGAACGGTGATGATGATGATGAATGAAAAATACGAAGAAGAGGATGATGAATGAAAGGACGAATGAGATGAATGAGATGAAAAATGATAGAGGAAGAGAGGTACGAAGAAGGAAGGAGAAATGAAGATGTTGTTGTTGCTGTTTGTGTTTGTGTTTTTGTCCGAAAAAAAAGAATGGGTAGGTTTAACTTTTGAATCCATCTTATTTTATTGGCTTTTACTATTATTACAAACATTATTATTATGATAATCTTCTCTTATTATTATTTACATATAAAACTCTGCTTAAGAAAATAATATAAACTCGTATAACCTCGAATTAAGATATAAAAGCCGACTTGCATTATGAGACTTGCTTATAACAAGATACGCGAAATACGGAGTATTACAGTCTTCCCCCCTTAAAAGAACTTCGTCCCGAAGTTCAACTATTCCTGACAACTCAAAAGGTTAAACTCGACATAAAAAAAAAAAAAAAAAAAAAAAAAAAAAAAAAAACATGACATATAAATCACGTGCACTCATAAATCTAACTAATCAGAACAACTAAAACAATCTCAAATTACGACATAATGACGAAACTTGATACCATCCAGCATTCTTTAACCCAAACCATAAGCAACAAACATATGCATAGAACAGGGCATAAAACCTGATGAAAACCAGCACAACATTTTATCCCTCACTCCTAAAGAAACTTCGTCCTCGAAGTTTGGTTATCTGCGAAAGTACTCGTATGCATATTGGTCACTTTATATATTCATGGAGTACAAAACAAGCATACAACGCACCACATACTTCATACCTTTCAATTATTCTACTAGCAAAACTATACGTTTCATTAAAATCAATATATCTGCAACATACGTGAGGAAGGTAACCACGCATATAATCCAATGTTTAAAAATAAATTTAAGAACTAACGTCGCAAATATAAATTAGGATTAAAACTGTCAAAAAATTTACTAAGTATAAAAATGTAAGGATAAAAAGAATTATCAAATCATATGAATAACTTAGTAAAAATAATATTTTATATGAAAATATTAAGTTAAAGCAAAGCTCGCAAATTTAGACAATATCTTTAAAAATTAAGAATCCGTCTTAAAGTCGATAACTCACTAAATAAATGAAGTCATATAATAAAAATAAAACATATAAAACGAAGACATTATAAAAAGATACGAATGATTTCATAAAAGTAATGTAGAAAGGATTTCTAAGTTATATAAACTTAAATAAAATTCTACGATCAAATTATACCTTCACGTTAATCGAATAAGTTAAAATTTCATTACAAAGTTGTATTAAGGAATTAAACCACCTAAAGGAAATTTAACTAAATGTCACTTAATTATATTTTAGTCAAAAATACTAAAATCTGTCAAATATCATTTAAGTAATATTTCTAACATTAAAATAAATGTTATGAATATTACGTAACTAGACACCTTCATTATTTATATTAACTATGAAAATATTAAATAATTATTATATTACATGAAACTTGGAATATTTATATCACTAATTGTAAACACACTTAAGTTGAAATTTAAACGAAACTAAATCTTTTGACTTAATCAATTAAAATACTTACACTTGAATAAAATGAATCTTTTGACTTAATCAATTAAAATACTTACACTTGAATAAAATTTAAACGAAACTAAATCTTTTGACTTAATCAATCTTCATCCTCTTTAATTCTTTCTTCCTTCAAACTTTCATTTTATTGTTTTAAATTTCTTAGAACACCTAAATTTTATTCTCCACCATTTATATTTAATAAACATTACATCTTTTAAACATGTAAATAAATATGAACTTGAATCAAAATATTTAAAATATATATACTACCTAAACATAAAAATGATACTACACTTTAAATTCTTAATTTGGTTAGTCTAGCTTAAATAAAACTTACTAACTTGTTATTCTCATTTTTATGTACCACTTCTAACCAAAGACGAGGAGCAAGGTGGAGGCGTCGATCTTAGCCAATTTGATCACATAGTCGACCCGGACAACTGTTGATCTTTTTGCTCATAAACCTATCAAAGGAGCTTCAGCACACTTATGTGATAAGCGCCTAATTTGATTATATGTTAATATTTTTGATGCATGCATAGTTTATTTTATCACCTAGTAATCATATGTTAAATTAGAAGACAAAATCGAAAAATAAAATATATTGCTCAACATGAAACCACACGGCCACCCTTATTTTTCTCACTTAATTTTTCGTTTTAATTTTTGTAAATTGCATGCCTAAAATACTCTTAATAAGATGAACATGAAAATATAATTAGTTTATGTTTTGGGTATAAAATGAATTTGTTGTGAAATTGAAATGTTTTAAAGTGTTGTTGTGTTCTTGAACTATTGTTATTATTTTTGTGGTTGAAATGATTTATTTTTGTTAGTTAATGTTTTGTTATGTTTTCCACTCATGATTAAATACATAAATGATATAAGATAAATTAGTTGTTGAATTAGAAGTATAAAAATCAAAAATCAAAATTTATGGACATATATGTATATACACGGCATTTTGGATTTAAATGGACAAATTTTTAGTTTTAATTTTTCTAAATAACATATTATGATTAGTCTAGGTTAATTAGACATACCATAAAAATTTGAGAAAATAAAACGATAATATGAAATTTGAGTTAAAAATGTTCATATGAAAAATATTAGAAGTTCTTCATATATTCAAGTGTTCTTCATTTATGTAACTTGTTTGATTCATAAATTTTATAAAGTTAAACTTAAATGTTGTTTTAATCCATTAGTGAATAAACACAATACTAAATATATAAGTTAAATAAGCTAAATCTTTAAAATAGAAAAAGTTAGAAAATTAAAGTAAGTAAAAACACTATTCATAAATGAAATAAAATATTTAGTGAAAATCGTAAACTAGTTAAAGGACTTTAGTATAATTTAAGAAATTAGTTTATAAAAACTTTAAGTCAAAAACCGATAAAATTAGAAAACGAAAATAAAATGTTAAGTATAAAGGGGCCACGGTTTAGGGATTAATTTTAGACCTAAATTGATTTTGTCACTTTTTATTTTTACCACTTAAATAAATTAATTAGTTAGAGTAATGATTTATTAATAAAAACAAAAGAAAATAAATGTGTAACCTAGGTTGAGTACCACGGTTTTACTATTAAAAATGGGTCAATTTTGGTCAAAATGAATTTGTCACTTAGTCACTAAAATTGATTAGTAATTAGTTTTATATTTTATTGTATAATGAATCATTAATAAAAAGAATCAACGAAACCGATAAAAATAAACGTTACACGTATTAAAATGAATGTTGTCGAGTGTTACTACCTATGCTTAAATTTGATTGTGGACATACGGACTATTTAAAATGAACTATGACAACCTCGCTAAAAATGAAAACCGCTAAAAGATTAGTTAAGTATATGACTAAATTTAACCGAGTTTTACTTTTAAAATGTTATTTAAAATCACCAAGTACAAAATGAACTTAACAACTTTGACATTAGAATTTTGTACTAGATTATATCGAGTTTTTACTTCCGAATTATTATTTAAGATCACTAATTACAAATCGAACCTAACGACTTTAAAACTAGAATTCTACACTTAGTAAATAAAAAGCTTAGTTTTATTTTCTAAAATATCCTTAGTATTAAAAAATGTATAAGAGTATAAAGATACTAAGTATAAATAAAGTCAAATAATAAATACTAAGTATAAAGAAAATAAAATAATAAATACTAAGTATAAGAATACATATACATTATAAAAATACGTATAAATACGAAGTATAAAAATACGTCTGATACTAAATACTTAAATACGAATACGTATAAAATACGAGGAATAGTAAATACGAGGAATAGTAAATCGATGAATAGTAAATACGATGAATAGTAAATACGATGAATAGTGAATCGATGAATAGTAAATACAAAGGAATAGTAAAATAATGAATAGTGAAAATATTTAAAATTTACTGAGCGGACTCAAAATAAATCATTAAGTATTTCTATGTGTTTTGTTTACTGAAAAAGCTGCTAAGAACTAAAATTTCATTATACAAAGTTAGGCGATATATTTTAGCTTCTGAATTGCCACCTATTTTGAATGAGCGAGGAAATAAGAAATTGAGAAAAATGAAATACTTGAATAAAATACTTGGATTGTTCGCCATGTCGCGACTCTTGAATTGAAGTTAATGAGGTAGCCGTCTATGGGGACTTTGGCTCCTCCCGAGTTGCTAAAGCGATCTAATATTTTTATATAAAGTATTATTTCGGTCTGGGATATACAACCTCGGGGATGGGGCATGATTGATATCTCCGTGAGCCCATACTACGGTAATTGGAAACTCCGGGCTTGAGAGTGCCGTCTAAGGTGATAGTCGTATTATTAGGTGACTACTTACTCGAGGCGAGTATGATCTGAACCTATCTATAGTGGTGTATGCATACATTAGACTCGGGATTTGGGTCATCCTTATCGCTTTAGGTATCCACTAGCTTTGCTCGTACACGTCCGCTTTGTTCGTACTGACCGCTATTGCAGCGGACGTCTAGTATGTCGACCACGCCCAATCTGTTTGGCCCCGCCCACTAGGATTTAGTGTGTCGACACGCCCAACTGTTTGGCCCATCTACTATTGCGAAATTACGTCGCATGCTTCCGCCTCGCTAATGAACTTTCAATAGTTAACATATGTTGAATGTATTTCCTTGTTTGTTTGATGATTATCGGAATGACTTGGTTGAGTATTGGAATGTGATTTTGTTGAGTATGATTATTTGTGAGCGTGGTTGGTTATTTGATTGGTTTATACTCGTATTGAATCATCATGATCTCCTTATGTGTTTTAATTGCATACTTGCTATTTGTTTTCCTTGTTTATTTATAATTCATTAATTATAATCGCATATTGCTTTAGAAATTGCATGTATCGAAAGAGTGTCTTGAGGAAAATGATGAGAATTTAATGCAGTACCCAGTCTTGACCGTTGATCTATCGAGGATCAAGGCCTTATTTTGTAATCTATTTTGAGAGAAATTGTAATATAAATACTCTGTTTTAACCTTAAACTCTTATCATGAATATTGAGTTTGTAAGACGTTAACAGCTGGTTTGTAATATATAGACTTAATTAATTTTCCGCCTTAGTTTAATTAAAGTCACGAAAAACCGTGTTATTCTGATTGGTATCGAGTCAGTCTTGCGACCGTGAATGACTTAAAGTTATCTCACATAGCGAGACGACACCTGGGCCAGACATTCATATCGTATGTCAGGCATAGACTAATAGGATCAAATAATAAATTAGAAATCTCTAGATCACTAAAAATAATAACTTAGATCATTAAAAATGTGAGAAGGGGTAGAATCTTAAGGACCGACCTAATAATAATAAGCTAGTTAGGCGAGCGTTAGAATCGTACTTTTATAATTCTTTTACTTGCTATTTGCTCTATGGCTAACCTGTTTGACTAACAAATCTCTCATGCTAACGTTACTTCAAAAACGAGTCGTATAAATCAAAGTCAAGACGACGAGAATTCAAGTGCAACAAATGGACGCAACAGGATTTATGTGGAACGAGAAGACATTCAAGACTTGAAGAGTTCTGTTGAACTAAAAGTGTTCCTACAACCATATCAAACCGTTCTTGAATTGTCACCATCATTTCAACGCTTTTCAATTCTCATTTTCTAAATCATAAAAATTTCCTGACATCTAATCTTTCCATGATTTTAAGATAGAGTCAACTCAATGATTTATCAATCTCGTAAAATTTTTAATTCTTAGAAACGATTGATATTCTAAATCAGTGATTCCCTTCAGAATCGATCTTCTTTTCCCTCAATTTAGTAGAATGGTTTCAACCTTACTCTACGATTTCATAAACTTCTTCCTCACTTTTGTCAATTCTCAGACTCAACTCCATATCCCTCGAGCATATACCTGAACTCTTATGTTATTTTCTGAGCTTGGTTTCTAACCCTCCGTCATAGTTCACTTCATCGAGAAGGAATTAGGAAGCTTTGTAACTTTTGATTTTGGTATTTTTCAGAATGGCTGCAAACGGTATCCCAGACAATGACCTTAACCAACAATTCCTCGAAGAGGAGGCAAGAAGAAAAGGCTTCGAGGATGCAATCACAAAGATTGCTCAAGGCATGTACCAACATCAGGGTGGCGGAAACAACCAATCCGCATTTGAGAGGTTCTCAAAACATAGACCTCAACCATACTCAGGCTCCGTCAATCCTACTGTCTTGACGGAATGGATTGAGGAAATGGAGAAGCTTTTGGAACTAAGCAAGACGCCACCTAATGAAAAGGTGAATGTAGTAGCATACTACTTGAAAGGGGAGGCCAATAGCTGGTGGCGCCTAATCAGATCCACGTTCCCCCTAAGGATCTATAATTGGAGTGAGTTCAAGACTCTATTGGAGAACAAATACTTTGGGGAGGAACTAAAATGGGATAAGGAAGAAGAGTTCCGAAACTTGAACCAAGGTGATATGTCTCTACAAGCATACACCGAAAAGTATCAGGAGTTATCCAAATTTGCGCCCAAGATAATAACTAACGAGGAGGAACTCGCAACCAGGTACGTAAGAGGTATGACTTACGGTCTGAGGACGAACATGAGCGGATTCAATCAGAAGAACTTTGCGAGGCCTACGAAAAAGCAACAAGTATTTGGGCCTCGATCCAGAAGGGAGAAGTCGAAGAGAAAAAGAAAAAGAAGGTCTTTACTCCTCCTGTGGCAAGTGCTAGCTTCATTCAGAAGCCATTCTATGGTCGCCCGAGCCATCGTGAGTTCGTGACAACCGCAATAAGAACCGTATGCATCCCAAGATTTCAACCGAAACCCCACCCCATTCGTCGCAAGGAACAACCAACAAATTCCTGAGGCTCCAACCTTACAGCCAAGCCAGTGTCGTCGCTGCCGACAACCGACTCACCCAGGAAAACAATGTAATGGAGAACCAGTAGTATGTTTTTCCTGCAATGTAGTGGGACACAAGTCAAATGAATGCCCAAGGAAGAATGCGATTACAAAGGCAAACGCGGGACCACCGCCAAAAGTGAAGGTTCAAGCGTGTGTACCTTTTTAACCGAATCGGAAGAGGGTCAAGACGTTATCGATGTTGACGACATCACCGGTAAAATTCCTAGTTAACTCTATACTTACATTTATTTTACTCAATAAAGGAGACTCACCATATTTTGTTTCCTCCAATTTTATTAAACAAATCAAACTCACAAGTCACAAGCAAATCAAAACCAATATACCCCTACCGAAGGGCAAGATATGTCTTGTTTTTCAAAATACGATAATGTACGAATTACAATCCATCACACAAATTTCCTTTACGACCTCTTTTTGTTTTGACTCCCTATATTTAAGATTCTTATCAACCTCTTAAATATTTGCTTCTAAAAATTGTTTTCATACGTTCTCTATAAAAATATCCTTGAAAATTTTTGCTTGTTCCGTCAAATCTTTGTATCGTAATTCGAAACATTTTTGAAACTTCATGGTTCAAAATCTTATTTCCTTTATTTCTAAAATCCTTGAAATTGTTTTCTACTATTTCCTCTATTTTAGAAATATATATATACAAAAATTTTAGATTCTTACGTCATCCATTATTATAAATTTCAATCTCAACCGAAACATGATTTTAACATCCCCGTTTCATCTAATAACATTATAATAAAAATTTAAGAAAATGAGCTATATCAACAAGGTTATCCATAATCCTCTAAAATTTTAGTTAATCATTCAACGATAACCTATATTTCTCTTAACTTCATTTAAAACTCATATTCCTCTTATGATCACAACGATTTTTACCTATTTTTCCTAAATGCCGTTTTTCCTAAGGCTATATATCTTACGCGTGTGATCAATAAAAGTAACAATAATAACATTATGTATATAAGTTTAAAACTTCTTAAGGGGGTAGGATAATAAATCTGATTATATCTCAACCTTAATTAAATCTTAAAATTTATTATTTCAGCCTATTTTAAGGCTAACTTTTATTCTTAAAACTAAATAAATTGTTTTTATTCTTAAAACGCTTGTTATTTTTAATTTAATTTAATTCCGTACAAAACTTCTAGGCCCTACCTTTTTGTGAGACTCTTTCACATCATTTTCAAAAATAACATTCTAGTAACATTTTTATATTTATTTAAATATCTCATTAATAAAACAAACGCGATTTTGTTCTTCAATATTTTACTCTATCCGACGTTTCAATATTAATTAGAAAACTCAAACTTTTCATTAAGTCTTATCCCAACAAAACTAAATGTTATTATCCAAATTTGTAAAATCTCAATATTCTCTCCAACTGCCTTGTTTAACCTTGAGCAGTTATCCACTCTATCTAAGTTTCGGGGACGAAACTTTTCTTAAGGGGGTAGGATTGTAACACCCCGTGTTTTTTGTAACACAATTTTATAAAAGAATTTAATTCCTTAAATTAAATTCAACCTTTTTCCTTATAATAAAAATGCGACTGAATTTTTTTCGCTAAACATGTAACACTCCTTGTCAAGTTAAGCCTATTATAGTTGCGCAAATCATTAATTCAATAATCTCGCCCAATATTTTTCTAACACAATGCGCTACAACTTTTATCGTACCTAAACTAAAACCATTTTGATACACTTCGAATTTGAACTTTATTCTTTCATATTCGAACTCGATAAGTCAAACAAAGAATCTACGACAATTTTCTCAACGACAAATTTTGGCACGCAAATCGAGGTCAAACATTGACTAAATGACCAAGCTACCTAATTGTGATTAAGTCACCTAACCTTTCCTTAAATATACTTACTCATAATCCTAATCTAATTAAAAACTAGTTAAGCTTAATCATTTTGATTATTACTAACAAAACATAAAATAATAATATCAATTTACTATTTCATTTTGATTTAACTAACACTTTCGCTAAAACTCGATATATTGAGTTACACTAAGCCTAAACTGGTAAAATTTTTGACGTTTAAGCATAATGATTTAATTCAGTAACATTCCACAAAAAAAATATATATTTCGATCCAACAAGATTTTATTTCAAAGTTTCGAGGATCCTAAGGCCAATTTTTGTTTTGATCACCCTTCAACGATTTTCTTCATTTTTATTTTCGATCTTACTTCTAAACATTATTTTAAGACTATATATTTCATTTCGAGACTTCTCACGTGCGCGCAAATCGAAAATTTCAAAAACGTAAAAATCGGGACTTGGTGGTGATGATGGCCGAGATTTTTGTTGGCCCTTGGTCAACATTATCTTCTTCCATTCCTTCTATTTCTCTTCCACTTTGTTCCCCCTTTACTAAGTTGTCTAATCCTTATAACAACCTACAAATTCATCATCACTCCTTAGCTTGTTTTTATTTAAAGTTTAAACATTATTATTACTACAAATTACAACTTACAACATACTACAATTACTACTACACACAACTACTACTACACGTCTAACATTACACACACACAACAACAAATACACTTCTCATTTTCTCTCTAAATAAACCCTTACCCAAGAACAAGTAAGCTTGTTCATCTTCAAACCTCAAGAACACCTTGAATCTTCATCCTCTTTAATTCTTTCTTCCTTCAAACTTTCATTTTATTGTTTTAAATTTCTTAGAACACCTAAATTTTATTCTCCACCATTTATATTTAATAAACATTACATCTTTTAAACATGTAAATAAATATGAACTTGAATCAAAATATTTAAAATATATATACTACCTAAACATAAAAATGATACTACACTTTAAATTCTTAATTTAGTTAGTCTAGCTTAAATAAAACTTACTAACTTGTTATTCTCATTTTTATGTACCACTTCTAACCAAAGACGAGGAGCAAGGTGGAGGCGTCGATCTTAGCCAATTTGATCACATAGTCGACCCGGACAACTGTTGATCTTTTAGCTCATAAACCTAACTAAGGTGCTTCCCGCACACTTATGTGATAAGCGCCTCGAATTTGATTATATGTTAATATTTTTGATGCATGCATAGTTTATTTTATCACCTAGTAATCATATGTTAAATTAGAAGACAAAAATCGAAAAATAAAATATATTGCTCAACATGAAACCACACGGCCACCCTTATTTTTCTCACTTAATTTTTCGTTTTAATTTTTGTAAATTGCATGCCTAAAATACTCTTAATAAGATGAACATGAAAATATAATTAGTTTATGTTTTGGGTATAAAATGAATTTGTTGTGAAATTGAAATGTTTTAAAGTGTTGTTGTGTTCTTGAACTATTGTTATTATTTTTGTGGTTGAAATGATTTATTTTTGTTAGTTAATGTTTTGTTATGTTTTCCACTCATGATTAAATACATAAATGATATAAGATAAATTAGTTGTTGAATTAGAAGTATAAAAATCAAAAATCAAAATTTATGGACATATATGTATATACACGGCATTTTGGATTTAAATGGACAAATTTTTAGTTTTAATTTTTCTAAATAACATATTATGATTAGTCTAGGTTAATTAGACATACCATAAAAATTTGAGAAAATAAAACGATAATATGAAATTTGAGTTAAAAATGTTCATATGAAAAATATTAGAAGTTCTTCATATATTCAAGTGTTCTTCATTTATGTAACTTGTTTGATTCATAAATTTTATAAAGTTAAACTTAAATGTTGTTTTAATCCATTAGTGAATAAACACAATACTAAATATATAAGTTAAATAAGCTAAATCTTTAAAATAGAAAAAGTTAGAAAATTAAAGTAAGTAAAAACACTATTCATAAATGAAATAAAATATTTAGTGAAAATCGTAAACTAGTTAAAGGACTTTAGTATAATTTAAGAAATTAGTTTATAAAAACTTTAAGTCAAAAACCGATAAAATTAGAAAACGAAAATAAAATGTTAAGTATAAAGGGGCCACGGTTTAGGGATTAATTTTAGACCTAAATTGATTTTGTCACTTTTTATTTTTACCACTTAAATAAATTAATTAGTTAGAGTAATGATTTATTAATAAAAACAAAAAGAAAATAAATGTGTAACCTAGGTTGAGTACCACGGTTTTACTATTAAAAATGGGTCAATTTTGGTCAAAATGAATTTGTCACTTAGTCACTAAAATTGATTAGTAATTAGTTTTATATTTTATTGTATAATGAATCATTAATAAAAAGAATCAACGAAACCGATAAAAATAAACGTTACACGTATTAAAATGAATGTTGTCGAGTGTTACTACCTATGCTTAAATTTGATTGTGGACATACGGACTATTTAAAATGAACTATGACAACCTCGCTAAAAATGAAAACCGCTAAAAGATTAGTTAAGTATATGACTAAATTTAACCGAGTTTTACTTTTAAAATGTTATTTAAAATCACCAAGTACAAAATGAACTTAACAACTTTGACATTAGAATTTTGTACTTAGATTATATCGAATTTTTACTTCCGAATTATTATTTAAGATCACTAATTACAAATCGAACCTAACGACTTTAAAACTAGAATTCTACACTTAGTAAATAAAAAGCTTAGTTTTATTTTCTAAAATATCCTTAGTATTAAAAAATGTATAAGAGTATAAAGATACTAAGTATAAATAAAGTCAAATAATAAATACTAAGTATAAAGAAAATAAAATAATAAATACTAAGTATAAGAATACATATACGTATAAAAATACGTATAAATACGAAGTATAAAAATACGCATGTGAATACGAAATACAATACTAATACATTATAAAATGCGAGGAATAGTAAATACGAGGAATAGTAAATACGATGAATAGTAAATACGATGAATAGTGAATACGATGAATAGTAAATACAGTGAATAGTAAAATAATGAATAGTGAAAATATTTAAAATTTACGAACGGACTCAAAATAAATCATTAAGTATTTCTATGTGTTTTGTTTACCTGAAAAACTGCTAGAACTAAAATTTCATTACACAAAGTTCGACGATATATTTTAGTTCTGAATGCCACCTATTTTGAATGAGCAGGAAATAAGAAATTGAGAAAATGAAATACTTGAATAAAATACTTGGATTGTTCGCCATGTCGCGACTCTTGAATTGAAGTTAATGAGGTAGCCGTCTATGGGGACTTTGGCTCCTCCCAGTTGCTAAAGGCGATCTAATATTTTTATATAAAGTATTATTTCGGTCGCGGGATATACAACCTCGGGGATGGGGCATGATTGATATCTCAGTGAGCCCATACTACGGTAATTGGAAACTCCAGCCCCACCCGGGGTACCCGCCTAAGGTGATAGTCGTATTATTAGGTGACTACTTACTCGAGGCGAGTATGATCTCAACCTATCTATAGTGGTGTATGCATACATTAGACTGGGATTTGGTCGCCCTTATCGCTTTAGGTATCCCTAGCTTTGCTCGCACACGTCGCTTTGTTCGCCACGACCGCTATTGCGCGGACGTCTAGTATGTCGACCACGCCCAACTGCTTGGCCCTGGCCCACTCAGGATTTAGTGTGTCGACACGTCAATCTGTTTGGCCCTGTCTACTATTGCGAAATTACGCCTGCATGCTTCCGCCGCTAATGAACTTTCAATAGTTAACATATGTTGAATGTATTTCCTTGTTTGTTTGATGATTATCGTAATGACTTGGTTGAGTATTGGAATGTGATTTTGTTGAGTATGATTATTTGTGAGCGTGGTTGGTTATTTGATTGGTTTATACTCGTATTGAATCATCATGATCTCCTTATGTGTTTTAATTGCATACTTGCTATTTGTTTTCCTTGTTTATTTATTATTCATTAATTATACTGCATATTGCTTTAGAAATTGCATGTATCGAAAGAGTGTGCGGGAAAATGATGAGAATTTAATGCAGGTACCCCGAGTCTTGACCGTTGATCTATCAGGGGATTGAAGGCCTTATTTTGTAATCTATTTTGAGAGAAATTGTAATATAAATTGTAACACCCCGTGTTAATTTAAGCTAATTATAATTAGGAAATCAATAATTAATCATCCTCGCTCACTTATTCTTCTAAAACAATACACTATAATCAATATTGCACCTAAACTAAAACCATTTTGAATTACTTAGAATTTGAACTTTATTCTTTCATATTCAAACTCGATAAATCAAATGAAGCACACACGACAAATTTCTCAACGACAAATTTTGGCACGCAAATCGAGGTCAAACGTTGACTAAATGGCCAAGTCACCTAAATGTGATTAAGTCACCTAACCTTTTCTTAAATATACTTACTCATAATCCAAATCTAATCAAAGTAGTTTAAGCTTAATCATTTTGATTAATACTAACAAAACATATTATATTATTAACAAATTACTATTCCACCTTGATTTAACTAACACATTCACTAAAACTCGATATATTGAGTTACACTAAGCCTAAACTGATAAACTTTTTGACGTCTGAACATAATGATTTAATTCGATAGCATTCAACAAAAAAAATATATATTTCGATCAAATAAAATTTTATTTCAAACTTGCGAGGAATCTAATACCCAATTTTTATATTGATTTCGTTTTGAGGTGTATTTTCATTTTTGTTTTCGATCTCACTTCTAAACATTATTTCAAGACTATATATTTCATTTTGAGACTTTTCACGTGCGCGTAAATCGAAAATTTCAAAAACGAAAAATCGGGACTTGTGCTTGCATGTTGGCCGAAATATCTTGGCCTTTGGTCAAGGATTATCTTCTTCCATTTCTTCCTACTTTAGCACCATGTCTAATCCATCTTACACACTACTAATTTCATCATTGTTTCTAGCCTAAATAAAAGTAAAGATTATACATTACAAATACAAAACAAATACACAAGTGTATACAAGTTAC
Source organism: Dianthus caryophyllus (assembly GCA_023091065.1). Lineage (NCBI taxonomy): Eukaryota > Viridiplantae > Streptophyta > Magnoliopsida > Caryophyllales > Caryophyllaceae > Dianthus > Dianthus caryophyllus. The sequence continues at coordinate 1,248,015 of JALGRB010000016.1, forward strand.
TAGTATACATTTGATCACTACTACTACAATTCATTTTACACACAAACAACAAAACACTCTAAGTCTTTTCTCTCTAAATAAAAACCTAACTCAAGAACAAGTAAGCCATGTTCTTATGCAACCTCAAGAACACCAACCTTCCATATTTTCTTATTCTTCCTTTAACTCATTTATTTCTTACTCATTAAATCATTTAAGCTCATAAATAAATCCTTCATTAATTATGTTAGTAATCACATCCTCTTTATGCTTATGTTTATTTAAGAATATGAATCAAATTAAAATACAAACATCACCTAAACATAAAATACTACAACACTTTAAATTTTAATATTAGCTAGTTTAGTTATAAAATAAATTACTAACTTGTGTACTTCATTTTTATGTACCCTCCTAATCAAAGACGAGGAGCAAGGTGGAGGAGTCGATTTAAGCTGGATTCGATCACATCGTTGACCCGGACAACTGCTAGTATAACTTTCAATAACCTAACCTAAGGTGCTTCCCGCACATTTATATGAAAAGCGCCTCGAACTTGATTATGTGTTATTGTTTTGATGCATGTATTGTTTTATTTTATCACCTAGTATTCATATGTTAAATTAGGAGACAAAAATCGAAAAATAATATTTGAGTAACATAAGGAAACCACACGGCATCCCCCTAAATTTTTGACTAATTTTTCGTTTTAATTTTTGTAAATTGCATGCTTAAAATACTTATAATGAAATGAACATGAGGATATAATTAGTTTTTGTTTAGGATTTAAAATGAATTTGTTATGAATTTTTAAGTGTTTTAATGTATTATGTGTGTTCTTGAATGTTTATGTTATTCTTGTGTTTGAATGATTTTATTTTTGTGTGTTAATGTTTTTGTTATGTTTTCTACTTATGATTAAATACATAAATAATATAAGATAAATTAGTTATTGAATTAGAAGTATAAAAATCAAAAATCAAAATTTATGAACATATATATATATACAAGACCAAATTGATTTATATGGACCAATTTTTAGTTTTAATTTTTCTAAATAACATATTATGATTAGTATAGTTAAATTAGACTTGTATGAAAAATTTGAGAAAATTATATAAACATATAAAAATTTGACTAAATAATGTTCATATTAAAAACATTAGAGTTCATCACATCTTCATTGTGTTCTTCATCATATGACTAAGTTTTGATTTATAAATTTTATAAGTTTTAGTATTTATCGTTTTTGTTTACTAGTTTAAATCACCTTAGATTAATTTGATTAATTAGTATATAAAAACTTTAAATCAAAAACCGATAAAATTAGAAAACGAAAATAAATTGCTATGTATGTGAGGCCACGGTTTAGGGGTCATTTTTAGACCTAAAATGAATTTGTCACTTTTTATTTTTATCACTTAAGAAATTAAAATAGTTAAAGTAATGATTTATCAATAAAAATAACAAAAGAAATGAATAGCTAAATAAATAAAGGCTCACGGCAATTAGGATATTTTTGGGTCAATTTTGGTCAAAATGAATTTATCACTTAGTCACTAAATTTGAATAGTAATTAGGTTTATATTTGTTTATGTGTTAAACCGTTAATAAAAAGAATCAACTAAACCGATAAAAATAAACGTTACACGTATTAAAATGAATGAAATCGAGTGTTACTACCTTTGCTTAAATTGGATATGGACATACGGACTATTTAAAATGAACTACGACAACCTCACTAAAAATGGAAACCGCTAAAATCTTAGTTAAGTATCGACTAAATTTAGCAGAGTGTTACTTCCGAAATGTTAATAAAATTGGCCAAGTACAAAAGGAACCTATCGACTTTAAAACTAGAATTTTGTACTTAGATTATATTAAGTTTTACTTCCGAAATCAATTTTTCAAATCACTAAATACAAAACGAACCTAACGACTTTGAAACTAGGATTTTATACTTAGAAAATAAAATTTAGCTTTTACCTCTAAAATCTCCTAAATATAATAAAAATACTAAGTAAAAGAAAATATAATAAAAATACTAGTATAAAAGAAAACATAATAAAAATACTAGTATAAAGGAAATAAAATAATAAATACTAAGTATAAGAATACATATACATCTAAAATACGAATAAAATACGAAGTATAAAAATACGTACAAATACGGAATACGAAAATACGAATACGTATAAATACGAGGAATAGTAAATACGAGGAATAGTAAATACGATGAATAGTAAATACGATGACGATGAATAGTAAATACAGTGAATAGTAAATACAGTGAATAGTAAATACGGTGAATAGTAAAATAATGAATAGTGAAAAATATTTAAAAGTTACGAACGGACTCAAAATAAATAATTAAGTTTTTCTATGTGTTCTGTTTTACCTGAAGAACTGCTGTTACTAAAATTTCATTATACAAGTTCGACGTTATATTTATATTACAAGTTCGTCATTATTATTGTTTATGAACGAGAGAATGAGAAATTGAGAAAGCAAGTACTTGAATAAAATACTAGGATTGTTCGCCATGTTGCGACTCTTGAAATTCGAAGTTAACGAGGTAGGCTATGCTATGGGGACTTGGGCTCCTCACCGAGTTCTTATTCAACGATCTTAAGATTCTTTGTTTGTCGTGTGGTATCAACCTCTGGGATGGGGCATACTTGATACTTCCGCGGGCCCATAGAATAGTAATTGGAAACGCCAACCCCATCCGGGGGTACCCGTCTCTGGTGATAGTCGAACTTTTTCGTCGGTGATACCTTTTGAATAGCGAATAAGTATGATCCTCGATAGGTAGTGTATGCATACATTAGACAAGGGATTGAATCATCCTTATTACCTTAGATATCTTTAAGCCTGGTAGTCACGTCCAAGTTATGTTGGCCCTACTGGCTACTGCGCGGATTATGTCTGCATGCTTCCGCCTTACTAACGAAGACTCATTTGTTATCACATGTTGAATGTATTTCCTCGTTTGTTTGATGATTATTTGAATGACTTGACTGAGTATTGGAGTACGATTTGTTGAGTATGATTATTTGTGAGCGTGGTATGTTATTTGATTGGTTTATACTCGTATTGAATCATCATGATCTCCTTATGTGTTTTAATTGCATACTTGCTAATTGTTTTCCTTGTTTATTTATTATTCATTAATTATACTGCTTATTGCTTTAGAAATTGCATGTATCGAAAGAGTGTGCGGGAAAATGATGAGAATTTAATGCAGGTACCCCGAGTCTTGACCGTTGATCTATCAGGGGATTGAAGGCCTTATTTTTGTAATCTATTTTGAGAGGATGTAATCAAACTTATACTCTGTTATTCTAAACTCGTACTATGTACTTAGAGTTTTAATACGATTAACAGCTGGTTTTGTAATATATAGACTTAATTAATTTTCCGCCTTAGTTTAATTAAAGTCACGAAAAACCAGGTTATTCTGATTAATTATCGTAGTCGTCTTGCGATGACCGTGAATGACTTAAAGTTATCTCACATAGCGAGGCGACACCTGGGCCAGACATTCATATCGTATGTCGGGCATAGACTAATAGGATCAAATAATAAATTAGAAATCTCTAGACCGCTAAAAATAATAACGTAGATCAGTTTAAATGTGAGAAAGGGTAGAATCTTAAGGACCGACCAATTAATAATAAACTAGTGAGACGAGCGATAGAGTCTTATATTATTATAATTCTTTTACTTGCTATTTGCTCTGTGGCTAACTTTAGTCTGACAAAGGCCCTTAGGATGTCATCTTTCCGCTCTTTCCGTCACTCGCACCACTACCAGCCACCGATGATGCAACTAGGAGAGTACATACGTAGCCATTCCCTCCACATAGAGCGATATGTGGAAGCTCATGGAATCATGACGGGCAGGATCTACCACACGAGGGGCATTGGCATCAGTTTGACCATGATTGAGAGCTTTCATCCATACGATGAGTTTTGGGCACCTCTAGGGTTACGACTTCTCTCCGATTACGAGTTGTACATGGATCGCATGTACCATCCAGATCCACTTCAGAGGGTGGAGGGACCACCTGCGTGGATGGAGTATGATGAACTACTCGACAGTTTGATGATTCAGGAGTATGAGCGCGACTATCCTCCGTTCCCACCCGACGCCATCATACCTCCAATCATATGGGAGAGGGATCTCACCTCTGGGAGACTCTTGAGGGTCGCAAATCACATTTAGGGTCATTTGACTCCAGTTTGTAAAATATATGTAACCGACTTTTAACTATCCTAAGAACGATCTTAATATCGTCTTCTTTTCCTACGGCTATGGATGTTATATTCAGATGTGACGTTTGGTGAACTTATGTATTATGTTCCTCTGAAATGTAATATTTTACCCATGTATATATTTATATACATGGAGACGTTATGTTACTACCTAGTCATGTGCTTTTCTTAATTCATTATTTTAAAATTTTACATACATGTTGTACTTCCAAATCTCATTTAAATTACCTTATCTAAATTGATTTCAGATGAGACTACCGTGCGGTAAGAAGTACTCTGAATGGACACCAAAAGAGAAGGCCCGCAAGAAAGCCATCGAGGCCCTCATACGACGTCAACAATTGAAGTCCTGGAAGAGATCACAGGACTCGAGCAATGCGGAAGTCGACTGGAAGACCAGGGCACTTAAGACTCCGTATATGGAACATCGAATTCCTGATCATCTCCGCCGATCCTCAGAATATACAGATGTGATCGAAAGCGTTCATGCGAGGAAAACCTGAGACATTTGAGGGGATCGGTGGGACACTATACCCATGGATCGGGAGTATGAATGCGAGGTTCTGGAACACTCAGTTAGAGAGGAATGGAAAACCTCCCTAGCAAGGCGTGCCTTGACGAGGAGGCCAAAGCATGGTGGAGACGACTCGCTCCCACCTATACTTGAGGGTGAGTACTACCTAAGCTGGGAGGATTTCAAACTTGGTTTGAGCGACATGACTTATGCTGTTAAGTATAAGCATAGCTTCGCGGAGGAGGAGCATCGCTACTCGAAATTTGCTTAGGACCTAGGACTAGTATTTTGTCATTCTCGATTCAATTTCATATCTCTTGAGAATGTATCTAAACTTTTATGTTATTTTGCTGAACTTTTATCTAAGTTTTCACCTTAGTTCATTTCATAGCGAATGTATTAGGAGGCTTGTAACTTTTTGATGTAAACCTTTTACATTATCAATGAAATGTCTTTTACCCTGCATTTTATATTATGTCTATCTTTGAACTACTCAAAATTTATACAGCCTTGTCCTTATTTTATTTTATTTTCAGAATGGCTGCAAACGATATTCAAGATGATGACCTCAACCATGCGTTCTTAGAAGAAGAGGCGAGGAGAAGAGGTTTCGAAGATGCAATCACAAAAATTGCACAAAATGTACACCAACATCAGGGTGGCGGAAATAACCAGTCCGCATTTGAGAAATTCTCCAAACATCGACCTCAACCATATTCTGGCTCTGTCAACCCCACAGTCTTGACAGAGTGGATTGAAGAGATGGAGAAGTTGCTAGAACTTAGCAAGACTCCAGCTAACGAGAAGGTGAATGTAGTGGCCTACTACCTCAAGGGAGAGGCCAACAGTTGGTGGCGTTTAATCAGGTCCACCTTTCCCTTAAGAATCTACACCTGGAGTGAATTCAAGACTCTGCTGGAAAACAAGTATTTTGGGGAGGAGTTGAAATGGGACAAGGAAGAGGAGTTCAGAAACCTAAGACAGGGCGATATGTCCCTACAGGCGTACACGGAAAAATATCAAGAGCTGTCCAAGTTCGCTCCTAGGATTATAACTAACGAAGAGGAACTTGCGACTCGTTACGTAAGAGGCATGGAAAACGGCCTGAGGAACAATATGTGCGGGTTCAACTGCAAGAACTTCGCGGAAGCCTACGAAAAGGCAACATGTATCTGGGCCTCCATCCAAAAAGGAGAAGCTGAGGAGAAGAAAAAGAGGAAGACCTTTACGCCTTCTGTGGCGAGTGCTAGCTTTATCCATAAGCCAATGTTCGGTCGCCCCGGTTATCAGAATCAGGATAACCGCAATAGGAACCAGGGCAGGTCTCAGTTCTCCAACCGCAATACCACTCCTTACGTCGCAAAGAATAATTCCCAAATTCCCGGACCTCCGGCCTTCCAAGCAAATCAGTGTCGTTTCTGCCGACAACCTATTCACCCGGGAAAGCGTTGTAATGGGGAACCAGTGGTGTGCTTCCTGTGCAAAGTTGTGGGGCACAAAGCTAATGAATGTCCTAAGAGGAGTGCTGGCAGTAAGGCAAATACGGGACCACCGCCAGCCGTCAGAGTTCAGGGGCGCGTTTACGTCCTGTCAGAAGCTGAGGAAAGTGCTGACGACATTATCGATGTCGACGTCATCACCGGTAAATTTCTGGTTAACTCTGTGCCTGCTTTTATTTTATTCGATACGGGAGCTTCACTATCTTTTATATCCTCAAAATTTATCAAACAATCCAAACTCACAAATCCCGCACAAATTAAAACTAATATATCACTACCAGATGGTAAAAATATTCCTTGTTCGTCAAAATACAATAATGTAAAATCTCAATCCACAACACGTAATTCTGTCAGACCTTGTATTGTTTGACCTCCCCGAGTTCGATGTAATTCTGGCGATGAACAGGCTAGCTCGTCATAATGCGACATTTAAATGCCACGACCAGAAGATCACTTTGAAAACTAACCAAGGAAGGAGGTATCATATCGAGTTTGAAGAGGAAAAGGAGTGAAACTTGTGTGCATCTTGAAGCTTCGAAGTATGGAGAGAAAGGGACACCAGGTGTATTTTTGCAGCATTACTAAGGTCGAGGACAAACTACGCATAGAAGACATCCCAATCGTGAATGAATACCCCAATGTCTTCCCAGACGTGTTACCAGGTATGCCTCCTGCACGAGATGTCGAATTCTCGATCGACCTCATATCCGGCACCTCACCTATTTCTAAAGCACCATACAGGATGGCTCCTGTCGAACTCCAGGAACTCAAGAAACAGTTGGAGGAGATGATTGAATTGGGATTTATAAGACCGAGTGTTTCACCTTGGGGTGCACCGGTACTCTTTGTAAAGAAGAAGGATGGGAGCATGAGACTCTGCATCGATTACAGGGAATTGAACAAAGTGACGATCAAGAATCGTTATCCTCTGCCTAGGATAGACGATCTCTTTGACCAGCTCAAAGGAGCAGGAGTTTTCTCCAAGATTGACCTGAGATCAGGATACCATCAGATCGCGGTTCGTAAGGAGGATATACAAAAGACCGCTTTCAGATCAAGATACGGACATTACGAGTTCAAAGTAATGCCGTTCGGCCTTACCAACGCCCCAGCAGTATTTATGGACCAAATGAACAGGACCTTCCATGAATATCTCGACATCTGCGTGGTTGTGTTCATTGACGATATCCTGATCTACTCCAAGAATAAAGAAGAACTCGCAGAGCCCCTACACATTATCCTAAGTATCTTGAGAGACCATAAATGGTATGCCAAATTTTCAAAGTGTGAATTTTGGTTAGCCAAGTGGCGTTCTAGGCCACGTAATCTCCAAGGAGGGAGTAATGGTAGATCCAAAGAAAATTGAAGTCGCCAAAGAATGGATAGCACCAAAAGCGATCCACTAAGTCGAAGCTTCCTAGGATTGGTGGCTATTATCGAAGGTTTGTTCTGACTTCTCAAGGTAGCCCGCCCAATGACCAAATCGCTACAAAAGGAATCAAAGTTCTTATGGAGCGACGACTGTGAGAAATCGTTTCAAGAACTGAAGACAAGGCTTACTACGGCCCCAGTTTTAACCTTGCCAACTGATGGGGATGAATATGAGGGTGTACAGTGACGCATCACTAAATGGTTTGGGTTGCGTTTTGATGCAACAAGGGAAAGTAATAGCATACGCATCCAGACAACTTAAGGTGCATGAAAAGAATTACCCAATTCACGACCTAGAACTTGCCGCGGTTGTGTTTGCATTAAAGATTTGGCGTCATTATCTCTACGAGTCGGCATTAAGTTCTACACTCGATCACAAGAGCTTGAAGTACATCTTCACCCAAAGAGATTTGAACATGAGGCAACGAAGATGGTTAGAATCGATCAAAGATTACAAGATTGAGTTACTTTACCACGAGGGAAAGGCTAATGTAGTTCTTAGATGCACCGAGTCGTAAACAATACACACTCAACAACATTTGGGAGATTCCCTCGGACATCGCCCAGATCTAAAAAGGTGAGCTTAGACCTGGTACAATCGCATTTAATACGCACCTAAATGCAATGGTGGTTGAACCAGAGTTATATCATGACATCCGAGTGCTACAATGGGAAGACCCGGCATTATTGGAAATTAGGGAAAGAATTCCATCAGAAGGAACGGAAGGGTTTGAAGTTTACACTGACGGGAGTCTACGCTTCAATGGCAGGTGGTGCATACCTGATAATGAGAACTTGAAACGCAAAATCCTTGACGAAGCACATAGTACCCGCTACTCGGTACATCCTGGCTCAGGCAAGATGTACAAGGACCCAAATTACGTTTTCGTGGATAAGGATGAAGGCGTAGATCGCGAGTGCGTGGCTAGATGTATGATTTGCCAGAAGGTGAAATTTGAACACCAGAGACCAGGAGGACTACTCCAACCGTTGGAAATTCCTCAAGGGAAGTGGGATTCCATATCCATGGATTTTATCATGGGGTTACCAAGGACAGCAGGTGGCAAGGATGCTATATGGGTTATTGTGGATCGACTAACTAAATCACCACTTCGCCGTCCGATCAAAGAGACTTGGGGATTGGAAGAAGCGCCAAAGCTTACGAAAAGAAATAATACGACTCCATGGCGTTCCCCTCGACATCATATCGATAGGACGCAAGATTTACATCGCATTTCGGAAGAAATTGCAAGAGGCTTTGGGTAGTAAATTGAAAATGAGTACGGCATTTCATCCAAAGAATCGACTGGCCGACAGAGCGAACTATCCGGACAATCGAAGACATGTTAAGGGCATGCACGATGGAATTCGGCGTGAATCGGGAAAGAGCTTGCCTCGTTGAATTCTCATACAACAATAGTCATCACGCTAGCCTTGGTTGTGCTCCTTTTGAAGCACTATATGGGAGAAAATGTCGCGAATTCCTGTGTGTTGGGATGGCGTTAGTGACAACGTGGGTCTTGGACCCCGGGTTATACAAGATCGATTGAACACATCAAGGTCATCCGAGAACGACTACAAGCGACTCAAGATCGATGTAAGAAATATGCAAACGAGCATCGTCGACCTATTGAGTTCAACAGCGGTGGAGATAAGGTCTTCTTAAAGGTCTCACCCATGAAAGGGTAAGACGCCGGACTAAAGGGGTAGCTTAGTCCAAAGTACATCGGACCCTATGAAATACTTGAACGAATTGGCGAGGTGGCATACCGACTCGCCTTACCGCCAAACTTATCCAAGGTACACGATGTATTTCACGTATCTCAGCTCAGAAGATACAGAAGTGACCCAAGTCACATTGTCACGCCCGATGTGATCGCCATCGAGCCTAACATGCTTTACTCTGAGAAACCAGTGGAAATTCTCGCCAGGGAGACCAAATTCTTACGACGCAAGTCGATACCCTTAGTGAAGGTTCTCTGGAGGGACAAGACGAACAAGCAACATGGGAGACCAAGCGTCGATGAAGGAGAAATACCCTGAGTTGCTTAGCACAGTAACCTTAACCACCCAGTTACTTTAAGTTTCGGGACTAAACTTCTTTAAGGGGGAGGATCAGAACACCAGTGTTAATTTAAGCTAATTATAATTAGGAAATCAATAATTAATCATCCTCGCTCACTTATTCTTCTAAAACAATACACTATAATCAATATTGCACCTAAACTAAAACCATTTTGAATTACTTAGAATTTGAACTTTATTCTTTCATATTCAAACTCGATAAATCAAATGAAGCACACACACGACAAATTTCCCAACGACAAATTTTGGCACGCAAATCGAGGTCAAACGTTGACTAAATGGCCAAGTCACCTAAATGTGATTAAGTCACCTAACCTTCTCTTAAATATACTTACTCATAATCCAAATCTAATCAAAGTAGTTTAAGCTTAAACATTTTGGTTAATACTAACAAAACATATTATATTATTAACAAATATACTATTCCACCTTGATTTAACTAACACATTCACTAATACTCGATATATTGAGTTACACTAAGCCTAAAGTGATAAACTTTTTGACGTCTGAACATAATGATTTAATTCGATAGCATTCAACAAAAAAAATATATATTTCGATCAAATAAAATTTTATTTCAAACTTGCGAGGAATCTAATACCCAATTTTTATATTGATTTCGTTTTGAGGTGTATTTTCATTTTTGTTTTCGATCTCACTTCTAAACATTATTTCAAGACTATATATTTCATTTTGAGACTTTTCACGTGCGCGTAAATCGAAAATTTCAAAAACGAAAAATCGGGACTTGTGCTTGCATGTTGGCCGAAATATCTTGGCCTTTGGTCAAGGATTATCTTCTTCCATTTCTTCCTACTTTAGCACCATGTCTAATCCATCTTACACACTACTAATTTCATCATTGTTTCTAGCCTAAATAAAAGTAAAGATTATACATTACAAATACAAAACAAATACACAAGTGTATACAAGTTACTAGTATACATTTGATCACTACTACTACAATTCATTTTACACACAAACAACAAAACACTCTAAGTCTTTTCTCTCTAAATAAAAACCTAACTCAAGAACAAGTAAGCCATGTTCTTATGCAACCTCAAGAACACCAACCTTCCATATTTTCTTATTCTTCCTTTAACTCATTTATTTCTTACTCATTAAATCATTTAAGCTCATAAATAAATCCTTCATTAATTATGTTAGTAATCACATCCTCTTTATGCTTATGTTTATTTAAGAATATGAATCAAATTAAAATACAAACATCACCTAAACATAAAATACTACAACACTTTAAATTTTAATATTAGCTAGTTTAGTTATAAAATAAATTACTAACTTGTGTACTTCATTTTTATGTACCCTCCTAATCAAAGACGAGGAGCAAGGTGGAGGAGTCGATTTAAGCTGGATTCGATCACATCGTTGACCCGACAAGCTGCAAGTATAACTTTCAATAACCTAACCTAAGGTGCTTCCCGCACATTTATATGATAAGCGCCTCGAATTTGATTATGTGTTATTGTTTTTGATGCATGTATGGTTTTATTATATCACCTAGTATTCATATGTTAAATTAGGAGACAAAAATCGAAAAATAATATTTGAGTAACATAAAGGAAACCACACTAAGCATCCCCTAAATTTTTGACTAATTTTTCGTTTTAATTTTTGTAAATTGCATGCTTAAAATACTTATAATGAAATGAACATGAGGATATAATTAGTTTTTGTTTAGGATTTAAAATGAATTTGTTATGAATTTTTAAGTGTTTTAATGTATTATGTGTGTTCTTGAATGTTTATGTTATTCTTGTGTTTGAATGATTTTATTTTTGTGTGTTAATGTTTTTGTTATGTTTTCTACTTATGATTAAATACATAAATAATATAAGATAAATTAGTTATTGAATTAGAAGTATAAAAATCAAAAATCAAAATTTATGAACATATATATATATACACGGCCAAATTGATTTATATGGACCAATTTTTAGTTTTAATTTTTCTAAATAACATATTATGATTAGTATAGTTAAATTAGACTTGTATGAAAAATTTGAGAAAATTATATAAACATATAAAAATTTGACTAAATAATGTTCATATTAAAAACATTAGAGTTCATCACATCTTCATTGTGTTCTTCATCATATGACTAAGTTTTGATTTATAAATTTTATAAGTTTTAGTATTTATCGTTTTTGTTTACTAGTTTAAATCACCTTAGATTAATTTGATTAATTAGTATATAAAAACTTTAAATCAAAAACCGATAAAATTAGAAAACGAAAATAAATTGCTATGTATGTGAGGCCACGGTTTAGGGGTCATTTTTAGACCTAAAATGAATTTGTCACTTTTTATTTTTATCACTTAAGAAATTAAAATAGTTAAAGTAATGATTTATCAATAAAAATAACAAAAGAAATGAATAGCTAAATAAATAAAGGCTCACGGCAATTAGGATATTTTTGGGTCAATTTTGGTCAAAATGAATTTATCACTTAGTCACTAAATTTGAATAGTAATTAGGTTTATATTTGTTTATGTGTTAAACCGTTAATAAAAAGAATCAACTAAGCCAGATAAAAATAAACGTTACACGTATTAAAATGAATGAAATCGAGTGTTACTACCTTTGCTTAAATTGGATATGGACATACGGACTATTTAAAATGAACTCCGACAACCTCACTAAAAATGGAAACCGCTAAAATCTTAGTTAAGTATACGACTAAATTTAGCAAGTCTTCCTTCCGAAATGTTATTAAAATTGACCAAGTACAAAACGAACCTAACGACTTTAAAACTAGAATTTTGTACTTAGATTATATTAAGTTTTACTTCCGAAATCAATTTTTCAAATCACTAAATACAAAACGAACCTAACGACTTTGAAACTAGGATTTTATACTTAGAAAATAAAATTTAGCTTTTACCTCTAAAATCTCCTAAATATAATAAAAATACTAAGTAAAAGAAAATATAATAAAAATACTAGTATAAAAGAAAACATAATAAAAATACTAGTATAAAGGAAATAAAATAATAAATACTAAGTATAAGAATACATATACATCTAAAATACGAATAAAATACGAAGTATAAAAATACGTACAAATACGGAATACGAAAATACGAATACGTATAAATACGAGGAATAGTAAATACGAGGAATAGTAAATACGATGAATAGTAAATACGATGACGATGAATAGTAAATCTGATGAATAGTAAATCTGATTGAATAGTAAATACGGTGAATAGTAAAATAATGAATAGTGAAAAATATTTAAAAGTTCTGAGCGGACTCAAAATAAATAATTAAGTTTTTCTATGTGTTCTGTTTTACGAAGAATCATTGTTACTAAAATTTCATTATACAAGTTCGACGTTATATTTATATTACAAGTTCGTCATTATTATTGTTTATGAGCGAGAGAATGAGAAATTGAAAGCAAGTACTTGAATAAAATACTAGGATTGTTCGCCATGTCATGACTCTTGAAATTCGAAGTTAACGAGGTACTGTCTACATGGGGACTTGGGCTCCTACCCGAGTTGCCCAAGGCTATTCAACGATCTTAAGATTCTTTGTTTGGCGTGTGGTATCAACCTCGGGGATGGGGCATACTTGATACTTCCGGGCCCATAGAATAGTAATTGGAAACGCCCATTGTCAAAGTGCAGATCTCTCGGTGATAGTCGAACTTTTTCGTCGGTGATACCTTTTGAATAGCGAATAAGTATGATCCTCGATAGGTAGTGTATGCATACATTAGACAAGGGATTGAATCATCCTTATTACCTTAGATATCTTTAAGCCTGGTAGTCACGTCCAAGTTATGTTGGCCCTACCACATCACGCAGATTATGTCTCGCATGCTTCCACTTACTAACGAAGACTCATTTGTTATCACATGTTGAATGTATTTCCTCGTTTGTTTGATGATTATTTGAATGACTTGACTGAGTATTGGAGTACGATTTGTTGAGTATGATTATTTGTGAGCGTGGTATGTTATTTGATTGGTTTATACTCGTATTGAATCATCATGATCTCCTTATGTGTTTTAATTGCATACTTGCTAATTGTTTTCCTTGTTTATTTATTATTCATTAATTATACTGCTTATTGCTTTAGAAATTGCATGTATCGAAAGAGTGTGCGGGAAAATGATGAGAATTTAATGCAGGTACCCCGAGTCTTGACCGTTGATCTATCAGGGGATTGAAGGCCTTATTTTTGTAATCTATTTTGAGAGGATGTAATCAAACTTATACTCTGTTATTCTAAACTCGTACTATGTACTTAGAGTTTTAATACGATTAACAGCTGGTTTTGTAATATATAGACTTAATTAATTTTCCGCCTTAGTTTAATTAAAGTCACGAAAAACCAGGTTATTCTGATTAGTATCGTAGTGTCTTGCGACCGTGAATGACTTAAAGTTATCTCACATAGCGAGGCGACACCTGGGCCAGACATTCATATCGTATGTCGGGCATAGACTAATAGGATCAAATAATAAATTAGAAATCTCTAGACCGCTAAAAATAATAACGTAGATCAGTTTAAATGTGAGAAAGGGTAGAATCTTAAGGACCGACCAATTAATAATAAACTAGTGAGACGAGCGATAGAGTCTTATATTATTATAATTCTTTTACTTGCTATTTGCTCTGTGGCTAACTTTAGTCTGACAAAGGCCCTTAGGATGTCATCTTTCCGCTCTTTCCGTCACTACGCACCACGACGCCCACCGATGATGCAACTAGGAGAGTACATACGTAGCCATTCCCTCCACATAGAGCGATATGTGGAAGCTCATGGAATCATGACGGGCAGGATCTACCACACGAGGGGCATTGGCATCAGTTTGACCATGATTGAGAGCTTTCATCCATACGATGAGTTTTGGGCACCTCTAGGGTTACGACTTCTCTCCGATTACGAGCTGTACATGGATCGCATGTACCATCCAGATCCACCGTAGGGTGGAGGGACCACTGCGTGGATGGAGTATGATGAACTACTCGACAGTTTGATGATTCAGGAGTATGAGCGCGACTATCCTCCGTTCCCACCCGACGCCATCATACCTCCAATCATATGGGAGAGGGATCTCACCTCTGGGAGACTCTTGAGGGTCGCAAATCACATTTAGGGTCATTTGACTCCAGTTTGTAAAATATATGTAACCGACTTTTAACTATCCTAAGAACGATCTTAATATCGTCTTCTTTTCCTACGGCTATGGATGTTATATTCAGATGTGACGTTTGGTGAACTTATGTATTATGTTCCTCTGAAATGTAATATTTTACCCATGTATATATTTATATACATGGAGACGTTATGTTACTACCTAGTCATGTGCTTTTCTTAATTCATTATTTTAAAATTTTACATACATGTTGTACTTCCAAATCTCATTTAAATTACCTTATCTAAATTGATTTCAGATGAGACTACCGTGCGGTAAGAAGTACTCTGAATGGACACCAAAAGAGAAGGCCCGCAAGAAAGCCATCGAGGCCTACGCACGACGTCAACAATTGAAGTCCTGGAAGAGATCACAGGACTCGAGCAATGCGGAAGTCGACTGGAAGACCAGGGCACTTAAGACTCCGTATATGGAACATCGAATTCCTGATCATCTCCGCCGATCCTCAGAATATACAGATGTGATCGAAGCGTTCATGCAGGGAAAACCTGAGACATTTGAGGGGATCAGTGGGACACTATACCCATGGATCAGGAGTATGAATGCGAGGTTCCTGGAACACTCCGTTAGAGAGGAATGGAAAACCTCCCTAGCAGCTGCGTGCCTTGACGAGGAGGCCAAAGCATGGTGGAGACGACTACGCTCCCCAGCTATACTTGAGGGTGAGTACTACCTAAGCTGGGAGGATTTCAAACTTGGTTTGAGCGACATGACTTATGCTGTTAAGTATAAGCATAGCTTCGCGGAGGAGGAGCATCGCTACTCGAAATTTGCTTAGGACCTAGGACTAGTATTTTGTCATTCTCGATTCAATTTCATATCTCTTGAGAATGTATCTAAACTTTTATGTTATTTTGCTGAACTTTTATCTAAGTTTTCACCTTAGTTCATTTCATAGCGAATGTATTAGGAGGCTTGTAACTTTTTGATGTAAACCTTTTACATTATCAATGAAATGTCTTTTACCCTGCATTTTATATTATGTCTATCTTTGAACTACTCAAAATTTATACAGCCTTGTCCTTATTTTATTTTATTTTGGAATGGCTATGGCTTAAACGATATTCAAGATGATGACCTCAACCATGCGTTCTTAGAAGAAGAGGCGAGGAGAAGAGGTTTCAAGATGCAATCACAAAATTGCACAAAATGTACACCAACATCGGGGTGGCGGAAATAACTATCCGCATTTGAGAAATTCTCCAAACATCGACCTCAACCATATTACGGCTCTGTCAACCCCAGTCTTGACAGAGTGGATTGAAAGAGATGGAGAAGTTGCTAGAACTTAGCAAGACTCCGGTAACGAGAAGGTGAATGTAGTGGCCTACTACCTCAAGGGAGAGGCCAACAGGTTGATGGCGTTTAATCGTGTCCACCTTTCCCTTAAGAATCTACACCGGAGTGAATTCAAGACTCTGTTTGGAAAACAAGTATTTTGGGGAGGAGTTGAAATGGGACAAGGAAGAGGAGTTCGAAACCTAAGGCAGGCGATATGTCCCTACAGCGTACACGAAAAATATCAAGAGCCGCCCAAGTTCGCTCTAGGATTATAACTAACGAGGAGGAACTTGCGACTCGTTACGTAAGTGGCATGGAAAACGGCCTGAGGAACAATATGTGCGGGTTCAACTGCAAGAACTTCGCGGAAGCCTACGAAAAGGCAACATGTATCTGGGCCTCCATCCAACAAGGAGAAGCTGAGGAGAAGAAAAAGAGGAAGACCTTTACGCCTTCTGTGGAGAGTGCTAGCTTTATCCACAAGCCAATGTTCTATCGCCTTGCTATCGTAATCAGGATAACCGCAATAGGAACCAGGGCAGGTCTCAGTTCTCCAACCGCAATACCACTCCTTACGTCGCAAAGAATAATTCCCAAATTCCCGGACCTCCGGCCTTCCAAGCAAATCAGTGTCGTTTCTGCCGACAACCTATTCACCCGGGAAAGCGTTGTAATGGGGAACCCGTGGTGTGCTTCCTGTGCAAAGTTGTGGGGCACAAAGCTAATGAATGCCCTAAGAGGAGTCTTTGGCGATAAGGCAAATCTGGGACCACCGCCACCGCCGAGTTCGAGGCGCGCGTTCACGTCTGTCGAAGTCGAGGAAAGTGCTGACGACATTATCGATGTCGACGTCATCACCGGTAAATTTCTGGTTAACTCAGGCACTCTTTTATTTTATTCGATACGGGAGCTTCACTATCTTTTATATCCTCAAAATTTATCAAACAATCCAAACTCACAAATCCCGCACAAATTAAAACTAATATATCACTACCAGATGGTAAAAATATTCCTTGTTCGTCAAAATACAATAATGTAAAAATCTCAATCCACAACACAGAATTCCTGTCAGACCTTGTATTGTTTGACCTTCCCGAGTTCGATGTAATTCTGGGGATGAACTGGCTAGCTCGTCATAATGCGACATTTAAATGCCACGACCAGAAGATCACTTTGAAAACTAACCAAGGGAAGGAGGTATCATATCAGAGTTTGAAGAGGAAAAGGGGAGTGAAACTTGTGTCTGTACTGAAGCTTCGAAGTATGGAAAGAAAGGGACACCAGGTGTATTTTTGCAGCATTACTAAGGTCGAGGACAAACTACGCATAGAAGACATCCCAATCGTGAATGAATACCCCGATGTCTTCCCAGACGTGTTACCAGGTATGCCTCCTGCACGAGATGTCGAATTCTCGATCGACCTCATACCCGGCACCTCACCTATTTCTAAAGCACCATACAGGATGGCTCCTGTCGAACTCCAGGAACTCAAGAAACAGTTGGAGGAGATGATTGAATTGGGATTTATAAGACCGAGTGTTTCACCTTAGGGTGCACCTGCTCTTTGTAAAGAAAGAAGGATGGGAGCATGAGACTGCGCCGATCGACAGTGGAATTGAACAAAGTGGCGATCAAGAATCGTTATCCTCTGCCTAGGATAGGCGATCTCTTTGACCAAATTTCAAAGGAGCAGGAGTTTTCTCTCAAGATTGACTCGAGATCGAGGATACCATCGGATCGCGGTTCGTAAGGAGGATATACAAAAGACCGCTTCCGGATCAAGATACGGACATTACGAGTTCAAAGTAATGCCGCTCGCCTTACCAACGCCCCAAAGAAGATTTATGGACCAAATGAGCAGGACCTTCCATGAATATCTCGACATCTGGCGTGGTTGTGTTCATTGACGATATCTGATCTACTCCAAGAATAAAGAAGAACACGCAGAGCACCTACACATTATCCTAAGTATCTTGAGAGACCATAAATGGTATGCCAAATTTTCAAAGTGTGAATTTTGGTTAGGCCAAGTGGCGTTCTAGGCCACGTAATCTCCAAGGAGGAGTAATGGTAGATCCGGCCAAATTGAAAATTGTCGAAGAATGGATAGCACCAAGCGATCCGCAGTCGAAGCTTCCTAGGATTGGTGGCTATTATCGAAGGTTTGTTCACGACTTCAAGGTAGCCCGCCCAATGACCAAATCACACAAAAGGAATCAAAGTTCTTATGGAGCGACGACTGTGAGAAAGCGTTTCAAGAACTGAAGACAAGGCTTACTACGGCCCCAGTTTTAACCTTGCCAACTGATGGGGATGAATATGAGGTGTACAGTGACGCATCACTAAATGGTTTGGGTTGCGTTTTGATGCAACAAGGGAAAGTAATAGCATACGCATCCAGACAACTTAAGGTGCATGAAAAGAATTACCCAATTCACGACCTAGAACTTGCCGCGGTTGTGTTTGCATTAAAGATTTGGCGTCATTATCTCTACGGGGTCAGCATTAAGTTCTACACTGATCACAAGAGCTTGAAGTACATCTTCACCCAAAGAGATTTGAACATGAGGCAACGAAGATGGTTAGAACTGATCAAAGATTACAAGATTGAGTTACTTTACCACGAGGGAAAGGCTAATGTAGTTGCCGATGCACTGAGTCGTAAAACAATACACACTCTGAACAACATTTGGGAGATTCCCTCAGACATCGTCCAGGATCTAAAAAGGCTGAGCTTAGACCTGGTACAATCAGACGACACAGACCTAAATGCAATGGTGGTTGAACCAGAGTTATATCATGACATCCGAGTGCTACAATGGGAAGACCCGGCATTATTGGAAATTAGGGAAAGAATTCCATCAGAAGGAACGGAAGGGTTTGAAGTTTACAACGGCCCGGGAGTCTACGCTTCAATGGCAGGTGGTGCATACCTGATAATGAGAACTTGAAACGCAAAATCCTTGACGAAGCACATAGTACCCGCTACTCGGTACATCCTGGCTCAGACAAGATGTACAAGGACCTGAAATTACGTTTCTGGTGGATAAGGATGAAGGCGAGATCATGAGCACGTGGCTAGATGTATGATTTGCCGAAGGTGAAATTTGAACACCAGAGACCAGAGGACTACTCCAACCGCTGGAAATTCCTCAAGGAAGTGGGATTCCATATCCATGGATTTTATCATGGGGTTACCAAGGCGACGGTGGCAAGGATGCTATATGGGTTATTGTGGATCGTCTAACTAAATCAGCTCACTTCGTCCCGATCAAAGAGACTTGGGGATTGGAAGAACTGGCCAAAGCTTACGAAAAAGAAATAATACGACTCCATGGCGTTCCCCTCGACATCATATCAGATAGGGACGCAAGATTTACATCGCATTTCTGGAAGAAATTGCAAGAGGCTTTGGGTAGTAAATTGAAAATGAGTGCGGCATTTCATCCGAAGAAGCGACGGTCAGGCGAGCGAACTATCCGCATTAATCGAAGACATGTTAAGGGCATGCACGATGGAATTCAGCGTGAACTGGGAAAAGAGCTTGCCTCTCGTTGAATTCTCATACAACAATAGTCATCACGCTAGCCTTGGTTGTGCTCCTTTTGAAGCACTATATGGGAGAAAATGTCGCAGTCCTGTGTGTTGGGATGACGTTAGTGACAACGTGGGTACTGGACCCCAGGTTATACAAGATCAGATTGAACACATCAAGGTCATCCGAGAACGACTACAAGCAGCTCAAGATCGACAGAAGAAATATGCAAACGAGCACCGTCGACCTATTGAGTTCAACAGTGGAGATAAGGTCTTCTTAAAGGTCTCACCCATGAAAGGGGTAAGACGCTTCGGACTAAAGGGGAAGCTTAGTCCAAAGTACATCGGACCCTATGAAATACTTGAACGAATTGGCGAGGTGGCATACCGACTCGCCTTACCGCCAAACTTATCCAAGGTACACGATGTATTTCACGTATCTCAGCTCAGAAGATACAGAAGTGACCCAAGTCACATTGTTACGCCCGATGTGATCGCCATCGAGCCTAACATGCTTTACTCTGAGAAACCAGTGGAAATTCTCGCCAGGGAGACCAAATTCTTACGACGCAAGTCGATACCCTTAGTGAAGGTTCTCTGGAGGGACAAGACCGAACAAGCAACATGGGAGGCCAGGCGTCGATGAAGGAGAAGTACCCGAGTTTGCTTAGCACAGGTAACCTTAACCACCCAGATTACTTTAAGTTTCGGGGACGAAACTTCTTTAAGGGGGGAGGATTGTAACACCCCGTGTTAATTTAAGCTAATTATAATTAGGAAATCAATAATTAATCATCCTCGCTCACTTATTCTTCTAAAACAATACACTATAATCAATATTGCACCTAAACTAAAACCATTTTGAATTACTTAGAATTTGAACTTTATTCTTTCATATTCAAACTCGATAAATCAAATGAAGCACACACGACAAATTTCTCAACGACAAATTTTGGCACGCAAATCGAGGTCAAACGTTGACTAAATGGCCAAGTCACCTAAATGTGATTAAGTCACCTAACCTTTTCTTAAATATACTTACTCATAATCCAAATCTAATCAAAGTAGTTTAAGCTTAATCATTTTGATTAATACTAACAAAACATATTATATTATTAACAAATTACTATTCCACCTTGATTTAACTAACACATTCACTAAAACTTCGATATATTGAGTTACACTAAGCCTAAACTGATAAACTTTTTGACGCTCTGAACATAATGATTTAATTCGATAGCA
This sequence comes from Dianthus caryophyllus, assembly GCA_023091065.1. Taxonomy (NCBI): domain Eukaryota; kingdom Viridiplantae; phylum Streptophyta; class Magnoliopsida; order Caryophyllales; family Caryophyllaceae; genus Dianthus; species Dianthus caryophyllus. Next base: position 1,269,056 of record JALGRB010000016.1, read on the forward strand.
TTCAACAAAAAAAATATATATTTCGATCAAATAAAATTTTATTTCAAACTTGCGAGGAATCTAATACCCAATTTTTATATTGATTTCGTTTTGAGGTGTATTTTCATTTTTGTTTTCGATCTCACTTCTAAACATTATTTCAAGACTATATATTTCATTTTGAGACTTTTCACGCAAGGCCAGAATCGAAAATTTCAAAAGCGAAAAATCGGGACTTGTGCTTGCATGTTGGCCAGAAATATCTTGGCCTTTGGTCAAGGATTATCTTCTTCCATTTCTTCCTACTTTAGCACCATGTCTAATCCATCTTACACACTACTAATTTCATCATTGTTTCTAGCCTAAATAAAAGTAAAGATTATACATTACAAATACAAAACAAATACACAAGTGTATACAAGTTACTAGTATACATTTGATCACTACTACTACAATTCATTTTACACACAAACAACAAAACACTCTAAGTCTTTTCTCTCTAAATAAAAACCTAACTCAAGAACAAGTAAGCCATGTTCTTATGCAACCTCAAGAACACCAACCTTCCATATTTTCTTATTCTTCCTTTAACTCATTTATTTCTTACTCATTAAATCATTTAAGCTCATAAATAAATCCTTCATTAATTATGTTAGTAATCACATCCTCTTTATGCTTATGTTTATTTAAGAATATGAATCAAATTAAAATACAAACATCACCTAAACATAAAATACTACAACACTTTAAATTTTAATATTAGCTAGTTTAGTTATAAAATAAATTACTAACTTGTGTACTTCATTTTTATGTACCCTCCTAATCAAAGACGAGGAGCAAGGTGGAGGAGTCGATTTAAGCCAGTTCGATCACATCGTTGACCCGGACAACTGCTAGTATAACTTTCAATAACCTAACCTAAGGTGCTTCCCGCACATTTATATGATAAGCGCCTCGAATTTGATTATGTGTTATTGTTTTTGATGCATGTATGGTTTTATTATATCACCTAGTATTCATATGTTAAATTAGGAGACAAAAATCGAAAAATAATATTTGAGTAACATAAGGAAACCACACGGCATCCCCCTAAATTTTTGACTAATTTTTCGTTTTAATTTTTGTAAATTGCATGCTTAAAATACTTATAATGAAATGAACATGAGGATATAATTAGTTTTTGTTTAGGATTTAAAATGAATTTGTTATGAATTTTTAAGTGTTTTAATGTATTATGTGTGTTCTTGAATGTTTATGTTATTCTTGTGTTTGAATGATTTTATTTTTGTGTGTTAATGTTTTTGTTATGTTTTCTACTTATGATTAAATACATAAATAATATAAGATAAATTAGTTATTGAATTAGAAGTATAAAAATCAATAATCAAAATTTATGAACATATATATATATACACGGCCAAATTGATTTATATGGACCAATTTTTAGTTTTAATTTTTCTAAATAACATATTATGATTAGTATAGTTAAATTAGACTTGTATGAAAAATTTGAGAAAATTATATAAACATATAAAAATTTGACTAAATAATGTTCATATTAAAAACATTAGAGTTCATCACATCTTCATTGTGTTCTTCATCATATGACTAAGTTTTGATTTATAAATTTTATAAGTTTTAGTATTTATCGTTTTTGTTTACTAGTTTAAATCACCTTAGATTAATTTGATTAATTAGTATATAAAAACTTTAAATCAAAAACCGATAAAATTAGAAAACGAAAATAAATTGCTATGTATGTGAGGCCACGGTTTAGGGGTCATTTTTAGACCTAAAATGAATTTGTCACTTTTTATTTTTATCACTTAAGAAATTAAAATAGTTAAAGTAATGATTTATCAATAAAAATAACAAAAGAAATGAATAGCTAAATAAATAAAGGCTCACGGCAATTAGGATATTTTTGGGTCAATTTTGGTCAAAATGAATTTATCACTTAGTCACTAAATTTGAATAGTAATTAGGTTTATATTTGTTTATGTGTTAAACCGTTAATAAAAAGAATCAACTAAACCGATAAAAATAAACGTTACACGTATTAAAATGAATGAAATCGAGTGTTACTACCTTTGCTTAAATTGGATATGGACATACGGACTATTTAAAATGAACTACGACAACCTCACTAAAAATGGAAACCGCTAAAATCTTAGTTAAGTATACGACTAAATTTAACCGAGTGTTACTTTCGAAATGTTATTAAAATTGACCAAGTACAAAACGAACCTAACGACTTTAAAACTAGAATTTTGTACTTAGATTATATTAAGTTTTACTTCCGAAATCAATTTTTCAAATCACTAAATACAAAACGAACCTAACGACTTTGAAACTAGGATTTTATACTTAGAAAATAAAATTTAGCTTTTACCTCTAAAATCTCCTAAATATAATAAAAATACTAAGTAAAAGAAAATATAATAAAAATACTAGTATAAAAGAAAACATAATAAAAATACTAGTATAAAGGAAATAAAATAATAAATACTAAGTATAAGAATACATATACATCTAAAATACGAATAAAATACGAAGTATAAAAATACGTACAAATACGGAATACGAAAATACGAATACGTATAAATACGAGGAATAGTAAATACGAGGAATAGTAAATACGATGAATAGTAAATACGATGAATAGTAAATACGATGAATAGTAAATACAGTGAATAGTAAATACAGTGAATAGTAAATACGGTGAATAGTAAAATAATGAATAGTGAAAAATATTTAAAAGTTACGAACGGACTCAAAATAAATAATTAAGTTTTTCTATGTGTTGCTTTACCTCAAGAAGCTATTTATTCTTAAAATTTCATTATACAAGTTCGACGTTATATTTATATTACAAGTTCGTCATTATTATTGTTTATGAACAAGAGAATGAGAAATTGAGAAAGCAAGTACTTGAATAAAATACTAGGATTGTTCGCCATGTTGCGACTCTTGAAATTCGAAGTTAACGAGGTAGTCGTCTATGGGGACTTGGGCTCACCCGAGTTGCCCAAGGCTATTCAACGATCTTAAGATTCTTTGTTTGGCGTGTGGTATCAACCTCGGGGATGGGGCATACTTGATACTTCCGCGGGCCCATAGAATAGTAATTGGAAAGCGCCCGGCCCTCAGAGTGCGATCTCTGGTGATCGTCGAACGTTTTCGTCGGTGATGCCTTTTGAATAGCGAATAAGTATGATCCTCGATAGGTAGTGTATGCATACATTAGACAAGGGATTGAATCATCCTTATTACCTTAGATATCTTTAAGCACAGTAGTCACGCCCAGTTATGTTGGCCCTACCGGCTACTGCGCGGATTATGTCTGCATGCTTCCGCCTTACTAACGAAGACTCATTTGTTATCACATGTTGAATGTATTTCCTCGTTTGTTTGATGATTATTTGAATGACTTGACTGAGTATTGGAGTACGATTTGTTGAGTATGATTATTTGTGAGCGTGGTATGTTATTTGATTGGTTTATACTCGTATTGAATCATCATGATCTCCTTATGTGTTTTAATTGCATACTTGCTAATTGTTTTCCTTGTTTATTTATTATTCATTAATTATCTTTGCTTATTGCTTTAGAAATTGCATGTATCGAAAGAGTGTCTTGGGGAAAATGATGAGAATTTAATGCAGTACCGAGTCTTGACCGTTGATCTATCAGGGGATTGAAGGCCTTATTTTTGTAATCTATTTTGAGAGGATGTAATCAAACTTATACTCTGTTATTCTAAACTCGTACTATGTACTTAGAGTTTTAATACGATTAACAGCTGGTTTTGTAATATATAGACTTAATTAATTTTCCGCCTTAGTTTAATTAAAGTCACGAAAAACCAGGTTGTTACATAAATACTCTGTTTTAACCTTAAACTCTTATCATGAATATTGAGTTTGTAAGACGTTAACAGCTGGTTTGTAATATATAGACTTAATTAATTTTCCGCCTTAGTTTAATTAAAGTCACGAAAAACCGGGTTGTTACAGATAAGATGTACCAAGATTTGAAGTTGCGATTCTGGTGGATCAGGATGAAAAAGGAAATAGCCGAACACGTGGCTAAATGCTTGATTTGTCAGAAGGTGAAATTTGAACATCAAAGACCGGGAGGACTTCTACAACCGTTAGAAATACCACGAGGAAAATGGGACTCAATCTCGATGGACTTCATTATGGGACTACCGAGAACCTCGAGTGGTAAAGATGCGATCTGGGTCATTGTGGATCGATTAACGAAATCTGCACACTTTATTCCGATAAGGGAGACATGGGGACTTGATGATTTAGCAAAGGCCTATGAAAAAGAAGTGATCAGACTGCATGGTGTGCCCCTCGATATCATTTCTGATAGGGACGCAAGGTTTACTTCCCATTTCCGGAAGAAGCTGCAAGAAGCCTTAGGTAGCCAGTTGAAAATGAGCACCGCTTTTCACCCGACTCTGAGATGGATGACCGAACGAACCATTCAAACTTTAGAGGACATGTTGAGAGCTTGCACGATGGAGTTTAACGCTAACTGGGAAAAGAGTTTACCATTGATCGAGTTCTCCTACAACAACAGTTATCATGCTAGCCTCAAATGTGCCCCTTTTGAAGCTCTATATGGAAGGAAATGTCGAAGTCCAGTGTGTTGGGACGATGCTAGCGACAATGTGGGCACCGGACCCCAAGCTATTCAGGACCAAATCGAGCACATTAAGATCATCCGAGAAAGACTACTAGCAGCCCAAGATCGGCAAAAGAAAGTATGCTGATCAACATCGTAAGCCTATTGAATTCCAGGAAGGCGACAAAGTATTCCTGAAAGTGTCGCCCATGAAAGGGGTAAAACGATTCGGCTTAAAAGGGAAGCTGAGCCCGAAGTATATAGGACCCTACGAGATACTTGAGCGGATCGGAGAAGTGGCGTATCGACTTGCCCTACCGCCTAACCTATCGAGAGTACACAATGTCTTCCACGTATCTCAACTACGGAGATATCGATCTGATCCAAGTCACATCGTTACGCCCGATGTCATCGAAATCGAGCCTAACATGTTGTACTCCGAGAAGCCGGTGAAAATTTTGGAACGTGAAACCAAGACCTTGAGACGAAAAGCAATACCCTTAATTAAGGTCCTTTGGAGGGGTCATAATACCGAACAAGCTACTTGGGAAACTGAGGCGTCAATGAAGGAGAAATACCCAGAGCTGTTCAGCGCAGGTAACCTTGACCACCTATTTAACCTTAAGTTTCGGGGACGAAACTTCTTTAAGGGGGGAGGATTGTAACACCCCGTGTTAATTTAAGCTAATTATAATTAGGAAATCAATATTTAATCATCCTCGCTCAAATATATTCCTAAAACAATATACTACAAGTCATATTCGTACCTAAACTAAAACCATTTTGAATTACTTTGAATTTGAACTTTATTTTTACATTTTCAAACTCGATAAATCAATTGAAGAATCCTCGACAATTTTCTCAACGGCAAATTTTGGCACGCAAATCGAGGTCAAACATTGACTAAATGACCAAGCCACCTAATTGTGATTAAGTCACCTAATCTTCTCTTAAATATACTTACTCATAATCCAAATCTAATTAAAGTAGGTTAAGCTTAATCATTTTGATTAATACTAACAAAACATATTATATTATTATCAAGTTACTATTTCATTTTGATTTAACTAACACTTTCACTAAAAATCGAAATAATGAGTTACACTAAGCCTAAACTGATAAACTTTTTGACGTTTGAGTAAAATGATTTAATTCGATAACATCCAACGAAAAAAAATATATATTTCGATCGAATAAAATTTTATTTCAAAGTTACGAGGGACTAGTACCCAATTTTCCTTTTGATTTCGTTTTGAGGTTTAGTTTCATTTTTATTTTCGATCTTGCTTCAAAACATTATTTTAAGACTATATATTTTATTTTGAGACTTTTCGCGTACGCGTAAATCGAAAATTTCAAAAACGAAAAATCGGGACTTGTTGGGTGAAAGTGGCCGAGATTTTTGAGGACTTTGGTCCAACTTATCTTCTTCCATTTTCTTCCTTACTCTTACACACCATGCCTCCTTTAGTAACTTGTCTAATCCACCTTACACACTACTAAATCATCATCACTTAGTAGCTAGTTTAATTTAATTATTAATACAACTAAATACTTTGCATTCACACATTACATTACATTATACAAATTTACAAACTACTACTACATTACATACAAATCACACGCACAAACACAAACAAACACACAAACACAACTCAAACACTTAACTTATTTTCTCTCTAATAAAACACAAACACAAGAAGCTAGTAAGCATCTTCATCTTCTTTCCTTGGTTTCCATTGAAGAACTTCATCTTTTTCCTCCTTATTTTCTCTTTAAACTTTTAAATTCTTAATTTAAATTCACTAGAATACTTGTATTAATTCACCACTTATATTTGTTAAACACTACATCTTTTAAACTTGTAAATGAACATGAACATGAATCAAAATCACTTAAAATATAAACATCACCTAAACTAAAAACAATACTACACTTAAATTTTGTAGTATAGTTTAGCTAGCTTAGTTTAAAATAAGTTACTAACTTTCTTATTTTCATTTTTATGTACTAATCCTAACCAAAGACGAGGAGCAAGGTGGTGACGTCGACTTGAGCCAGTTTGACCATATCATCGACCCCGACAATTGCTAAACAATTTCACTAACCTAATTAAGGTGTCCCCGCACACTAGTTTTCATTTTTGTAAATCGCATGCTTTAAATGTTATGTGTTATATTTATTGTGTTTATGATCACCTAGTAATCATATGTTAAATTAGGAGACAAAAATCGAAAAATAACATTTGTGTAACACACATATATCACACGGCATCACCTATGTTTTTGGTTTAATTTTTCGTTTTAATTTTTGTAAATTGCATGCTTAAAATACTCGTAACAAGGTGAACATGAAAATATAATTAGTTTATGTTTAGGACTTAAAATGAATTTGTTATGAATTTTAAATGTTTTAAAGTGTTATGTGTGTTCTTGAATTTTTGGTTGTTATTCTTGTGTTTGAATGGTTTTTACTTATGTGTGTTAATGTTTGTTTATGATTTCATATATGTTAAACACGTAAATGATATTAAGTAAATTAGTTGTTGAATTAGAAGTATAAAAATCAAAAATCAAAAACCATGAGTATATATATATATACACGGCATTTTCAAATTAAATGGACCAATTTTTAGTTTTAATTTTTCTAAATAACATATTATGATTAGTTTAGTTAAATTAGACTTGTATGAAAAATTTGAGAAAATTATATAAACATATGAAAATTTGACTAAATTATTTTCATATGAAAAATATTAGAAACTCATCACATATTCATGTGTTCATCATTTGTATACCTATTTTGATTCATAATATTTTTAAGTTTTATTTAAATTGTTGTTTAAATACATTAGTGATTAATTGAAATAATGAATATATAAGTTAAATAGACTAAATCCTTAAATTATAAAAGTTAGGAAAATAAAGTGTCACAAAATCACTATTCATAAATGAAATAAAATAATTAGTGAAAATCGTAAACTAGTTAAACCACTTTAAGTATAAACTAAATAATTAGTATATAAAAACTTTAAGTCAAAACCGATAAATTAGAAAACGAAAATGAAAATGGACAAGTGTAGTGAGCCACGGTTTTGGGCTGAAAAATTGACCTAAAATAATCTTGCCACTTTTTATTTTTATCACTTAAATAATTTAATAGGTTAAAGTAATGAATTGTTAATGAAAACAAAGAAAAAGGAATAAATATATATATGTAAAGTAGGCCACGGTTTTGGTGTCTAAATTGGGTCAATTTTGGTCAAAATGAATTTATCACTTAGTCACTAAATTTGAATAGTAATTAGGTTTATATTTGTTTATGTATTAAATCATTAATAAAAAGAATCAACGAAACCGATAAAAATAAACGTTACCCGTATTAAAATGAATATTGTCGAGTGTTACGGCCTTTGCTTAAATGTGGATTGGACATACGGACTATTTAAAATGAACTACGACAACCTCACTAAAAATGGAAACCGCTAAAGTATTAGTTAAGTATATGACTAAATTTAACCGAGTTTTACTTTTGAAATATTATCTAAAATCACTAAGTATAAAATGAACTTAACAACTTGATTTAAATATATTTCAAAATCACTAAATACAAAATGAACTTAACAACTTCGATTAAAATATATTTCAAAATGACTAAATACAAAACGAACTTAACGACTTTAAAACTAGAAATCTATACTTAGTAAATAAAAGGGTTAGTTTTATATTTAGGAATATCTTAAAGTATAAAATACGTACAAGTATAAGTATACGAATAAAATACAACGAATAAAATACAATGAATAGTAAATACGTGAATAGTAAAATACGTGAATAGTAAAAATATTTAAAACTTATAAACGGACTCGAAATGAACTATTTTAAGTTTTCCATCTGCTACTACTTACCTGAAGACCTGTTAGAATTAAAATTTCATTATACAAGAATTATCACCTGGATTAAACGAGAATGAGAAAATAAGAAAAGGTGTACTTGTTAAATACTTGGGTGTCTGTCATGTTGCGAATCTATTGTGCCACGGTTGGAAAGGTAGCCGCGTATGGGGACTCTTTCACTCTCAGTGCTGACTGAGGCGTCCTAATGACTCTCATAGTCTTTAGGCAAGCGGCGTTTACATCCCTTGAATGGCCATAAATGTGGCGACCTGCGGTCCATACGAGGTAATGGAAAATGACCATCCCATCCGGGGACCTTGTCGTTAGGTATTAATCGTTTTGGTTAGGAAAAGCATACTCTCTCGAATAGCGAGGACTGTGTCGTTTCTAAGTGAAAGTGTGTGCACACATCAGATAAGGGATTGAATCGTCCTTCTTACCTAGTGGTATCCTTAGCATTAAAGTCCGTTGATGTACCCGGCAGCTTTTGCGCAGGCCTTGCTTTTGTAGGGTTTTGCATGCTTCCATCCTGACTGGTTGTGGTTCATAGGACAACGTATGATAGATTATCCATGTTGTATTGGATATTAGGTAGTTATCACGTACGCTACTTAGTGTTTGATCTAATGTACGAGTCTGAGTAGCTAGTGCACTTTGATAGAAGATTATATGGGTAATTATCTATGAGAGTACACAAGTCGCTCTGTAGTCAAGACTCGCGAGTATATGTTACTTTATGGATATAATTGAAAAGGGTCGACTACCCCGAATATGAGTGAATTGATGATGATTTGCCTACATGACTATGAATTGAGATGATCTGATGATTTAATTGCCATGTTAAGTGAACTGTTTTATGTTATGCTTTATGAACTGCATTGCTGTATGTATATACGTGTTACTTATTAGGTGCGGGGCTGAAAAAGCTAATACGGGAATCAACAGGTACCCCGAGACTTGACTGTTGATCTATACAAGGGGATTGAAGGCCTTATTTTATATTTTGAGAGAATGTAAGATATTATTAAGATTCAGAATTTGTCACTTGTTACGATTAAACGAGGAAATAAGAATTTGAGAAAATGAGCTACTTGATAAAATATCTGGATTGTTCGCCATGTTGCGACTCTTGAATTCGAAGTTAATGAGGTAGCTGTCTATGGGGACTTTAGCTCCCTCCCAGAGTTGCTAAAGGCGTTATAACGATTTGAAATTGTTATTCGGTGCGGGATATACAACCTCAGGGATGGGGCATCATTGATATCTCCGTGAGCCCATATATAGTAATTGGAAAATACCAGCCCCATCCGGGGGTACCCGTCTTTGGTGATAGTCGGATTTTTCGTCGGTGATACCTTTTGAATAGCGAATAAGTATGATCCTCGATAGATGGTGTATGCATACATTAGACAAGGGATATGGCCGTCCTTATTACCTTAGGTATCTTTAGCATTTCAGTCATTTCCAAGTTATGTTGGCCCTGATTGCTATTGCGCGGATTATGTCTGCATGATTCCGCCTTACTAACGAAGACTCATCAGTTAACGTATGATGGATGTATTTCCTTGTTTTGATTGGTTATTGTCTGAATGATTTGTGATCCTAAGTGTTGAAATACGCCCTGTTGAGAATGATTAATTATGAATGTTGTACGTTATGTGATTTGATTGTATGCTCGTGTTTTGAATCATCATATTTGCTTGATTGTTTTACTTGCCTACTTGCAATGTGTTTTATCCATTTATTTCCTATATTGCATACGTTTAGAATTGCATGTATAGAAATAGTGATGCGAGAATTAATAATTGCAGGTACCCCGAGACTAACGTTAATCATGCTGGGGATGGTTTACCTTCTGTTTGTACTCCTTTTTGAGAGATTTGTAACCGAATACTCTGTTTATCTTTAAACTCATATCATGTATATGGAGTTGTAATACGATGACAGCTTGTTTTGTAATATATAAGCTTAATTAATATTTCCGCCTTAGTTTAATTAAGTCACGAAAAACCAGGTTGTTACAACAAATGACGATTATAATATATATTGCATTATATTAGAAGCTAAGATGACCAAAAGTAAAAGTGTCCAGATACACTCTGTCCAGATACACTTTGTTTTAGGTCAATAAGTGGTTATTTTGAGGAGAATATATCTCCCCAAAATAATTAGATATGCCGTGTGATAGGAGAAGAGAGGGGAAAGTTTTATTTAACCTAATTCTCTTATCATTCATCACAATTTGATTCACGACACACATTAAGAAAAGAAGCAGTTTCTTTTCACAAAAGATTTCTAGCAAAACCTAAGGCATTTCTTAATCAATCTTGGGTGCAACGATTAGAAGATATCAAGTTTTTGATATTTGTTCTTAGGCCATTAAAACAAGGACTAAAAGGTTATTTCTAATCTCTTGTTTAATTAATTTCGTTTATGACCATTAATCATATAGTCTTAATTTCATTATAATCCTGGATGATTAAAGGGGTTGTATACGGATATTTCCCCACATGATGTCATAGCCATCAATGAAGAGACAAATTTATATTTTCGACAATACATTGAAAATTAGCGGTGAGTATAAAATTGGTATTGGTAACTAGAAATTCATTATTTGTGACGATATATATCAATGGAGCGACATCTGAATTTGTGAGTACAAAATTGGTGGTGAGTACAAAATTGATGGAACGACATTAAGAAACAAAAAGTTCATGATGAATAAATTAATATTGGCAAGTACGTGTTACTCTATCTCTTAAACAAACTGATTTGTTTTTTCATTATTATCTTTTTTTTGGTGCATTAAAACAAATTGAAAATTACGGTCAGTATAAAATTGTTTCTTGTAATAAGAAAATTGTTATTTGTGATGGTATATACATTACGAATAATTAACATCATTTGTTTTTGAATTTTAATTTCTTTTATTATATTAATGTAGTATGTATTGTATTGATGAAGTTATTTATGTAGATGATCAATTTTATTGTTATTAACACAATTTTTGTTTTCTAATAGGGTTCCGTTGAGCTCAAGGATAATGAAGAATGACTTCGTATTAGGAAGTAAGGTTAAAAATACTCAATCCGATAAAACAATTAAATTGTATAATAACTTTTATTGACCAGTTGTCTATACGTACATACAATATGAGAATATATAGTCACTACAATGTGTATATGCATTTTCATTAATTATCAACTTATAGTTACAATTAACAAATATAAGGTCACCATATTGTATTTTTTGGTTTCATGTAGTATGATAGATTAGGAACTTTAATTGAATTTGAACTACCTTATGTTTGTCAATTTTAAGTCGTAATTATTGTAACAGTCATGGTGATCCTATTTAATTAAATAGCGAGTACAAAAAAACAAAAATAAAAAACAAAAATAAAAAAATAAAAAACCTAAATTGACGTCAATGACTTTAATTCACCGGTTTAATGGCTAAATACATTGGAAAAGATCAATTACATTCACTACATAGAGTGATATTTGGGAAATATAAGACACATTTAATAAATATTAAGCACCATCATTACAAAGTGACTATTATGTAATAAAAGGTGACCATTTAATAATGAAATGTGAGGACCTTGCGAAATTATTTCAAAACCGACTTAAGGAATAATTTCAACTAAAATAACATTTATTGTAGAAATTTGGTATTAAGGTCCTAAATAAAAATAATAAAAAATTTCTCACCAATTGCCTATAAGAAGATACTATTTAATAATATTCAGTCACCATATTATCAAAATCCACAACCTTTATCACATAAAATATAAACTGAAAATGAAATGTGAAACAATTATAACTAAATGAGCATTAAAAGATCGAAATACAGCTACAACAAAACAATAATATTGAGAATATAAAAAACTCTTTACTTCTTCCAAGATTTAATAAATATTTAACAATTCAAATTAATAGCAAATTTCAACCTAACCACATTAATTTTAATCATTGTTATGTTTAATAATGTTTGGTTATATAATCAATACCATCTAACAATAAGAAAAGAGTATAGGGTCCATGTAGGATTGGGAAACCCACAGCTAATTCTATCATCTACAACCTCTAATTTTTCCATTTTTTTTTTGGTGAAATGTAAGTTCTCGTTAATTTCAAATAACCAAATACATACACATTTTCCGTACAAGTAGGACAAGCCTACACTAATCCACTTCTACGTAACAAAAGAGACGTAGACTGTGACACAATGGGTAAATACAATCGAAACCGAAGTCTAAGACCCTTCTTCAAACGATCCCATAAAACCAAAAGCACTGCACTCGATGCTCCAAACGTGCAGAATTCCGTTCCATCCAAATATTGTAACAACACGCTTGAAAAATCGCCATCTGTATCTTCGTCTTGCATGCAGGCTGTAGTTGAATAGCCTGCCACAACCTCGATCTGTCGTCACTCAAGGGTAATCCACACCCTCTAGCTGCTTCCCCAAACAATCGACGAGCAAACGCACAAGACCAGAATAAGTGGGCATGGTCTTCAGTATCCACTCCACACAGAATGCAGTAAGCATCATTACTGATGCCCCACGCATACAAACGGTCTTTCAATAAAAGGGATTCACGAACAATCAACCAATTTATAAACCGATGTTTCGGAACAGCCCAAGTGTTCCATACATAATCACACCACGCTACCTTAGGGAAATGCACTCTACACAAATCATAGCCCGATCTTACCGTGTAACACCCCGTGTTAATTTAATTCAATAATTAGCCATCAATTTCTAATTTCAAATCTTAAATCAATCCTAACCTTTTAACCTTCCAAAATCTCTATTTTTGCAAAACTTTCGTTTTGTAAAATTTATCGACTTCTTTAAAACTTTTGAATAATAAAATAAATATATTAATCTTAGAATTCAAAAGTAGAAATATTTCGAAAAATAGTCAAACGCGCACACATTGACTTTTATCGCTTTTGACACCCGACTTTTTAAAAACTGATTAATTTCGAGAAAAAACATTTTATCATCAAAATATCATTTGGAACCTTCTAATTTAATCAAGTGGTGCCACTTGAATTTCATGACACATAATTTCATTTAATTAAAACTTTATTTACTAAATAAACTAACTTTAACCCAAAGTCTTTAACCTAAATTACTACCACTTGTTCCCACATTTCATAAGTGAAAAACACAACCCTAAGGCCCTCTAAAAACAGCCGAGATTGCTCCCTCCTTTGCTCCCTTTATTTTCTTTCATTTTCCACTTAAAACATCCTAAATAAAAACCCTAAATATTACTCTAATATTTCACTAGTGTTCTAAGTTTATTCTTGGGTATTTGGAGCTCACTTTACTTCGGGTTTTTGAAGGTGAAGACGGGTTTTTGGGTGAAGCTTTGGATTTAGATAACATAGTCGATCCCGATAACCTTTAGGTTGCCGATCAAAGGTGACTAACTATATCTCATTTTAACCTCCTTTGTAAATTAATTTTTTTTGTTATTATGATTTTATGAGTATGAAAATTATGTTAAATATGTTAAACATCACTTGTATGTACTTGTATGTTTATGTGTTTTATAATAAAATGATAATAACTAAATAATATGTTAAATAGATTATTGTAGTATAATGTTCATATGTTTAGTTTAATTACTTTTGAGCATTTTTAATTATGACTCATATGATTTTTATGTTTAGTTATGTTTTGGTTAGGTTATAATCATATATAAAAATTATGTGAAATATTAACAATAAGTTTAAAGTGATTAAAAATCAAAAATAAAAATATATACATACATACACACACACTCGGCATTTCCCTTTTTATTTTATAAATTTTCACTTTTAATTTATGTAAATTATATTTTAAGTTAAGTTAGTATAAAATGGATGTAGTCATGAAAAAAAAATTAAATTAGGAAAATAAATTATAAGTTGTTAAAATCAAAAATGGTGTTCTTGAGCTTTATGTTGATCTTCATGTGTGTTCATATGTTCTTCATGTTGATGTTCATCATTATTGTTCATTTTGATTTTGTTTTAATTTATGTTTGTTATTATTTTGTGTTTATGTTTAGTTATTGTTTCATATATTATTAGTATTATGATATAAAACAACTTAAAACATTATAAATCATTTAGATTAAAAAGTTAGAAAATTAAAGTGTTGAAAAACACTATTCATAAATATAAATGAAATGTTTAGTAAATTTCATTTTAGTTTAAATAGTTTTAGTATAATTAGAATAATTAAAATATAAAGACTTTAAGCTAAAAACCGATAAAAATTGAAAAACGAAAAATTTGATTACTACTACCTTGCTCACGGCATCCCTTATGTTTTTAGGGTTAAAATTGTTTTTATCACTTTTTAGTTTATTGTTAAAATAATTTAATTATTAGTTAATAAGTTAGAATTAAGAAATTAAAAGAAATAAATCAATTTTGACATATGTATTAAATCACACGACATAACCATTTTAAATTGACTAAATTTGATCAAAATGAAATTATCACTAAGTCACTAAAGTTAAATAGTAATTAGAATTGAATTTTTGTATAAATCGATTTAGTTAGAAATGAAATATTATAAACCGATAAAAATATGTAACCGTTATAAAAATGAACTAAATCGTGTGCTACCGCCTTTGCATATTGGACTGTTGAACTTGGACTTACGGACTAAAATGAATCATCCACGATACTATTATTTTAAAATGAAAATCACTAACTTTAGTTAATAGACGACTAAAATTAACTAAGTCTCATTTTAAAATGAATATCATTATCACTTTTTATAAATCGAACTTAACGTTTTTAAAACTAGAATTTTAAAATGAATATCATTATCACTTTTTACAAATCGAACATAACGTTTTTAAAACTAGACTTTTAAAATATTTTCAAAAATCACTAAGTACAAAACGAACTTAACGACTTTGAAACTAGAAATCTATACTTAGCAAATAAAATGAAATTTAAGTTTATACTTAGGAAAAAGGTCAAAGTATAAAAATACGAATACGTATAAAAATACGTATAGAATACAAAGTATAAAAATACGAATACGTATAAAAATACGTATAGAATACAAAGTATAAAAAATACGAATACGTATAAAAATACGTATAAAATACGATGAATAGTGAATAGTGAATAGTGAATAATGAATAGTGAAGAGTGAATAGTGAAATACTGAAAATAATTGAAAATTTTACTAAGTATAGAAAATTGAAAATGAATAAGTAAATAACTTAAGTTGTTTGAAAAACACTTAAATAAAATTGGACATACTAATAAACGTATCATTATAGAAACTTAAAAATGTTAATAATTAACAACACTTCAAATAATAAACGAATGTGTTATGTGATCATATGAAACCGAATACAAATACTTAAACGTTTGACGATGAGACTAGGAGAGTCTAGTAACATGTGATATGTAATATCAAATAAATAATAAATCTTGAGTAAGTTAAATAAAAGGTCAAACGTTTGAGCCTCGGATATGAAAACGTCAATCGTGAGTGAAGTGGGGTTAAGATAGTCTTGTAGCTGGCCGCCATTGCCGTACAAGATAAAGAATATGCCAACTCTTGAGTGGGTCGCTTTAGGAAATAGTCGTTTTATCCAGAGTTAAGGTGCTCTATGAATAGCATAGCCCATTCTTAAAGTGGATATTAGTGTATGCATACTAGACTAGGGTTTTATTCCCCTATTTCGCTAAAGTTACCAGGGCACCCGTGACCTTGTGGATTCAGGTCGATTATAGCTGTTCTGTCTCCTTGCCGTGTTTCGTTCTTAGTGGGCGCGACACTTTCATTCGTTCTTGCCACATGTACAGATCATTTGACGAGATTGTATCTGAAGTTCGAATCATTTCGAACACTAGAAGATGAGATGCAAGTATTATAGTATTCGGCGTGGTTTACGAGTCGAGTAAGTTGCTGCACTATGGTAGTGAGATGCAAGCGACTAGAGTACAATAGCCTACTCGATTAGTCGTGCTCGTAGCGATATGTGTTATGCATTGTATGATTAAATGAGAATGAGTGTGTATCATCTTCGAAAACTAAAGACCACCACTTTCTGAATTGAATCGAGTCTGCATGAGGAGAATGATACGATATGTATGTTTGATTGCGATCCGATATCGCCTTGTAATGTTATTGAATTATTGTGATACTATTGCTATGCTATTATATGCTATTTGCCTTCATAATTGAATATCATGCTTATATGATTTATCGCTTTAAACGCATGCTTATTATGACTTATATGTCTTTATATGCTATATGTAATAAGCACGTTTATGTTTTTATCATAATGTTATGTTTATAAAGCGATAATATTAAACCAAAGTAATTGAAATCGAGGGTAAGTATGAGCATAGCTAGTCACTGTCCGCTCAGCGTGCATCCCCCCATCAGTTTACTGTGCAGGATGATCGTGGACCGAGAGCTGGATTTTGGACGGGGCCACGAGACGTTTTTATGCCTCACTTTTAGATGTTTTACGAGAGATTGTAATATATAACCTATACTCTTTTTATTTCCGTACTTAGAGTTGTTTTAATCAACTCTTGAACGATGTTTGTAACATTTGGGTTTTTATGTATAATTAATGACGCTGGTTTAAGACTTAATTAATTTCCGCCTTAGTAATTAAAATCGACTAAAAATCAGGTTGTTACAGTTGGTATCAGAGCTGACTCGTGACCGTAACATGAATTGCCTAATGCGATTTATGCTTACCTAACGAGAGACACCTGGGCGGTACAAACATATTAATATGTTAACCCGCAAGACTACTAGGATCAAATAATAAATTAGATTTTTCTTTTATTAGATCTCTTAAATAATAAACTTTAAACCGCTTTAAAAGTGTGAGGATGGGTAGAAACCTTAAGGACCGACCATAGGCTAAGGACTTTTAAATAACAAACTACTTCCCTCAAAATAAAATACACTAACTAGCGTATGTTTGCTACATGCTGAGTTGGCTAACTAAAATTAACAATTATCCTTGGATATAAAACCTAAATAATAAATTCAATTCTCGGAGATGGGAGCATCGAAGGAAGTACCAGACGGCACGGAGTGAAGACATCTGTTAAATTCATAAACAATTCCACAAAAATACACTCTCTACTTTCAACCTTTCTTCTATCTTCCTCAGAAAATGTATCAGATGCATTTTAATGGAGTGAAGTGTCTAACTTCCGTGCTTACTTGCATGACTGCTGTTATCACATTTACTTCAAATAAATTCTATCAATGTCAAGCATGCTATCTAACACCTTGCAATGCTAATAAATCTCTTCGCTTTCTAATTCTTTCAGAATGGCTGCAACTCCGATGACTGCTGCGGAAAGACAAATTCTGGCCGAAGAATCTTTAATCCGTTTGGCTGAAATAGCCACGGACAATGCAAATCGCCAACATCAGCCAAGCGCGTTTGATCGTGTTTCACGTCACCGACCACGAGAGTACTCGGGTTCAAATGACCCTGTTGACCTTACAAACTGGCTGGAAGAAATGAAGAAACTCATGGATCTGACTAGGACGCCTCCAGAAGATAGGGTCAACATCGCCGCCTATTACCTGAAGGCCGAGGCTAATGACTGGTGGAACGTGATCAGGACTAATGAACCTGACACTACGTTCACATGGTACGAGTTCACAGCGAAAATCAAGGAGCGGTACTTCGGGTATGAGCTCCGGTGTCAGAAGGAAGAGGAGTTCATATGTCTTAAGATGGAAGACATGACACTCCAGGAATATACCGAGAAATTTCAACGGCTGGCCAAATTTGGGGCTGCGATCGCTCCCAACGAAAGGGCCATGACACAGAGGTATCTGCGCAATATGTCCAACACTATGCGTACCTACCTAAGTACCAACACCAACACTACCGTTGCTGCAGCGTATGAACGCGCGTGTAGCATATGGGCTTCTCTGGAATTGGAAAAGGCCGAAGAAAAGAAGAAGAAGAAGGCGTTTGTACCTTCCGTATCACAGTCGAGCTTCATTCAGAAGCCCAGTTATCAACGCCCTAACCAACAGAGGCCAAACTTTCAGAGGCCTGCGTTTCAAAATAGGTTTCCTGCGGGGAACAATGAGAGGGCCATGGTTGCAGGAAGGGCTCCTCAACCAAGAGCTTTACCGAGGAATTGCCAGATGTGTGGCAAGGCACCCCATGAAGGGAAACAGTGTAACGGTCTACCAATTACCTGTTACCGGTGTAAGAAAATAGGGCACAAGGCAAATGTGTGCCCCAACAACCTAAACGCGGCACCTATTACGGGAGTACCACAATCTGTTGTGGTACAGGGTCGAGTATATGTCCTCACGGAAGCTGAGGCAGAGGAGTCACCTGAGGATGACGTCATCACTGGTATTTTTCTTATAAACTCTGTGAACGCTATCGTTTTGTTTGACACTGGGGCATCACTGTCCTTTATATCTTCTAAGTTTGTTTCAAAGGCTAATCTCACAAATTCCGAACCAATCAACGCAAATATTTCCTTACCAAACGGAAAAATTTTCAAATGCTCAAAAATTTTCAAAGGAACTCCAATCACAATTCATAAAACAATCTTCCCTTCCGACCTTATTCTTTTCGACATGCCGGAGTTCGACGTCATACTGGGTATCGATTGGTTGACTAAATACCATGCAATGTTTGAGTGCCGAGACCGAAAGATTCGCTTGAAGCATCCTACTGGGAATAGAGTCACGTATCAGAAGACTTCGCCAATTAAGGGGGCGAAAATCATATCTATGCTACAACTTCAACGGTTAGAAAGAAAAGGACATCAAGTGTACCTATGCAGCGTCAACGAAGTAAAGGAAAGCGTGGACATCGGAGGTATTCACGTAGTACGGGAATTTCCTGATGTCTTCCCAGACGACTTACCAGGCTTGCCACCTGCACGTGACGTTGAATTCTCTATCGACCTTGTGCCAGGCACGGCCCCAATCTCAAAGGCACCCTATAGGATGGCACCGGTGGAACTACAGGAATTGAAGAAACAACTAGAGGAAATGATCGAAAAGGGTTTCATAAGACCAAGTGTCTCACCTTGGGGAGCACCGGTTCTCTTTGTGAAAAAGAAGGACGGTAGTATGAGACTCTGCATCGACTACAGGGAATTAAACAAAGTGACCATTAAGAACCGCTACCCTTTGCCCAGAATCGACGACCTCTTTGATCAACTAAAAGGCGCGGGAGTGTTTTCAAAGATCGACTTAAGGTCAGGTTACCATCAGATTGCAGTAAGGGAATCAGACATCCAAAAGACTGCTTTCAGAAGCAGATACGGTCATTATGAATTTAAGGTTATGCCGTTCGGTTTGACAAACGCACCAGCTGTGTTCATGGATCAAATGAACAGAACCTTCCACGAATACCTGGACATATGCGTGGTCGTATTCATTGACGACATCCTGATTTATTCCAAGACCGGGGCAGAACACGAGGAACACCTCCGTATCATTCTGGGGATACTACAGAAATATAAATGGTATGCAAAACTATCCAAATGCGAGTTTTGGCTTGAAAAGGTAGCATTCCTGGGTCACGTCATCTCGAAGGAAGGAGTGATAGTAGATCCTGCTAAGATCGACGCAGTGAAAGAGTGGAAGGCTCCCACAAATATAACTGAAATACGCAGCTTCCTAGGATTGGCAGGATACTACAGAAGGTTTGTTCCAGACTTCTCCAAGGTAGCACGACCTATGACCAAGTTATTACAGAAGGAATCCAAGTTCATATGGAGCGAAGAGTGCGAGAATGCATTCCAGGAACTCAAGACAAGGCTTACCACAGCACCAGTCTTAGCTCTCCCTACGGACGGTGACGAGTATGAAGTCTACAGTGACGCCTCACTGAATGGCCTGGGTTGCGTACTGATGCAACAAGGGAAAGTCATCGCATATGCATCGCGGCAGTTAAAGGTTCATGAACGAAACTACCCAACTCATGACCTAGAATTAGCAGCTGTGGTGTTTGCTTTGAAAATCTGGCGTCACTACCTCTACGGAGTAAGTATCATGTTCTACACGGACCACAAAAGCCTGAAATATATCTTCACGCAGAAGGAACTCAACATGAGGCAACGCCGGTGGTTAAAACTGATTAAGGACTACAAGATTGAACTACTGTACCACGAGGGTAAAGGCGACGCCGTTCTTGACGCCCTGCGAGTAGAAAGACTACGCATACCCTTAGCAACATCTGGGAAATTCCAGCTGGTATCGTCAGAGACTTCAAAAGAATGAATTTAGAGTTGGTTCAGTCTGATGCCGACTTAAACGCAATGATCGCAGAGCCGGAGTTATATCACGAGATTAGAGCTCTACAATGGGAAGATGAAGAGCTTGTGAAGATCAAAAGGGAAATTCCTTCAGGAAACCGAGAAGAGTTTGAGATTAAACCTGACGGGAGTTTGAGATTCAAAGATAGGTGGTGTGTGCCCGACGTACCAGTGCTAAAGAGAAGGATCCTCGACGAGGCACATAGTACACGATACTCCATACATCCAGGGTCCGATAAAATGTACCAAGACTTAAAGCTGAGGTTCTGGTGGGTAGGAATGAAAGCAGAGATTGCCGAGTACGTTGCAAAGTGCCTAATCTGTCAGAAGGTGCAATTCGAGCATCAACGACCTGGAGGACTACTACAACCCTTGGACATTCCAATGGGAAAATGGGATTCCATTTCCATGGACTTCATAATGGGTTTACCAAGGACTCATAAAGGAAATAATGCAATTTGGGTGATAGTGGACCGCTTAACAAAATCGGCCCACTTCCTACCAATCAAAGATACTTGGAGCCTTGAAGAGTTAGCTAAGGCTTATGAGAAAGAGGTGATTCGACTACACGGTGTACCGCTAGACATTATCTCGGACAGGGATCCGAGATTCACCTCTCATTTTTGGGACAAGCTCAAAGCAGCATTGGGAAGCCAACTGAAGATGAGCACCGCTTTCCACCCTGCGACCGATGGTCAAACTGAGCGAACCATCCAAACGCTCGAAGACATGCTCAGAGCATGTGCTTTAGAATTCAACGAGAATTGGCAGAAAAGCCTACCGTTGATTGAATTTTCCTACAATAATAGCTTTCATGCTAGTCTGGGTTGTGCTCCATTCGAGGCACTCTACGGGAGGAAGTGTCGTAGCCCAGTCTGTTGGGATGATGCTAGTGACAACGTGGGAACTGGACCACAGGTTATTCAAGACCAGATCGAGCACATCAAAATCATTCGTGAACGCCTGCAAGCGGCACAAGACCGCCAGAAGATGTATGCTAACAAGCATCGCCGACCTATTGAGTTCGAAGTCGGTGATCATGTGTTCTTGAAAGTATCACCCATGAAGGGGTTTCGACGTTTCGGATTGAAAGGAAAGCTAAGTCCTAAATACGTTGGACCGTACGAGGTACTTGAAAGGATTGGCGAGGTAGCTTATCGCCTAGCGCTACCCCCCAATTTATCCAAGGTTCACAACGTCTTTCACGTTTCACAACTAAGGCGATACAGGAGCGACCCAAGTCATATCATTACTCCTGACGTAGTCGCAGTTGAGCCTAACTTGCTATACTCCGAAAGACCTGTCAAGATTCTAGCACGAGAAACCAAGGTGTTGAGGCGGAAGACGGTTCCTTTAGTAAAGGTGCTATGGAAGGGTCAATTGACCGAACAAGCAACTTGGGAGACCGAGGCCTCCATGAAGGAGAAATACCCCGAGCTGTTTATCTCAGGTGAAAATCCTATCCTTCATTCAAGTTTTGGGACGAAACTTTTCTAAGGGGGGAGGTTTGTAACACCCCGTGTTAATTTAATTCAATAATTAGCCATCAATTTCTAATTTCAAATCTTAAATCAATTCTAACCTTTTAACCTTCCAAAATCTCTATTTTTGCAAAACTTTCGTTTTGTAAAATTTATCGACTTCTTTAAAACTTTTGAAAATTTTTGAGTAATAAAATAAATATTTTAATCTTAGAATTCAAAAGTAGAAATATTTCGAAAAATAGTCAAACGCGCACACATTGACTTTTATCGCTTTTGACACCCGACTTTTTAAAAACTGATTAATTTCGAGAAAAACATTTTATCATCAAAATATCATTTGGAACCTTCTAATTTAATCAAGTGGTGCCACTTGAATTTCATGAAACATAATTTCATTTAATTAAAACTTTATTTACTAAATAAACTAACTTTAACCTAAAGTCTTTAACCTAAATTACTACCACTTGTTCCCACATTTCATAAGTGAAAAACACAACCCTAAGGCCCTCTAAAAACAGCCGAGATTGCTCCCTCCTTTGCTCCCTTTATTTTCTTTCATTTTCCACTTAAAACATCCTAAATACACTACAAAATAACAGCTGTTTTGCGACGGCCAAATTCCGTCGCAAATGGCCTAAATCCGTCGCAAATGTCCATTTGCGACGGAATTTGCGACGAACTGTGCGCCTCGTTTTTATTTGTCGCAAAAAAACTTGTGCGACCGAATAGTCCGTCGCAAAATTATTTTGCGACGGAAAAATCCGTCGTAAACTTAAAAATCCGACGCCTTGAACAAGGAAGCAAACTTCGGTCATAAGTAGCAGATTGAATTCCGTCATGAATGGGTCTTCTTGACGGAAAATTCCGTCGCAAATATATGCGACGGAATAAGTCCGTCGCAAATTGCGTGGGTAATTTCACGACGGATGTCCGTCGCAAATCCTTAACAATCAAGTAAGTAAATAGTCTTTGTATTTTGCCGTAGCAATTTTTTTTTTCCCCACTAAACCACTGCATTTACAATCCATTTACGATTGTTCAATACACCCAAAATACGACCAACAACCAACACAAAACACACAACATCCATATATTAACATAAGGTGTCAAAAAGACACCCAAAATACACAGTCTAATAAGTTAAACCGTTTCAGTTTTCAAATTTTAACAACAAACATAATCAGCACAACCCTAAATCGCTTCGCCAAGATTACCACGGTAGCCAAAGGGTCCGCGCCTGAGAAAGTCATCCCCTTGGTTGCATGTCGGAGGAGGCTGCGTGTTCAGGCGTTGAGACTCCATGTACTGCTCAATCGCCGCCAACCTTTGAGTTATTGATTGGTTCTCTTGTGTAAGGCGGGTCAGTAGGCCGGGAGCATACGTGGAGTGCTCTCCAGCAGACGAGTGACGAGGGGGCGGACGCTCGTAAAACAAAGAAGTCGCAGAACCCGTGCCGTAGACACGTCCTTTCTTGTCGTGTCCCGACAACCTCGTAGTACAATTGGTTCTCGTCGACGGGAGTGTCCGGCTGGGTATTCTGGACCTCCTCCACTCGTGGTCCGAAGCGGTCCTAATAATAAAATACAAAATATAAAACTCGTTAATTTAACTAGATTGTAAATAACAATATAATCAAAAAATTATTAGTTAAGTATAAATGAAGTCTTACAAATATACTCTTCACTTTGCCACTTATGAAACACTTGAGTCTTTTTGAGGTCTTTGACTTCTTATTTACGAGCTCGGGGACAGACATGGGTGTCTTAGTTCCTGCACACTGTACATAAAGAAATTAATTAACGGTTACTTATTAAACAAAAATACATACACACGTTCAAAATACACACACACACATATATATATATATATACATAAATAAATAAAGTTAATAATACGAACCGCTCTGTCGACATATTGCATCATATCTTGTCGACCCATAGTGTGCGTCCCCGCAGCTTTTCCACCTTCCCCCTGTGAGCAACGGTTTTTCGACTGGATCTCCGCCTTTTTCTTCGTTTTCTAAATCAATAACATATTTAACGATAAATTAGTAGACGTATGTATATACGTATAATATTTAGCGATAAATTAATTAAAGTTGTAAGTTTCATAATTACCCCGTCAGCCTTCCACTTTAGATATCCCTCAAAAAGCCTTTGATCCACCTCAATCCACGATGTACCTTTAATTCGATCTGCGATTTATAATTAACAAACTTTACGGCATCATAGATGAGGCGAAAAAATAATGTATCTAATAATACGTATATGAGTTTTTCATACCCTTTTGGTGGATCCAGTCGGGAAGCCTTTTCTTCACGTCCGCAAAGAACTTCTTCTTTATTTCGGCTTCGTGTTTTTGCTTGTACTGGTAGTTATGCTACGTTCATATTTTCATAAAAAAATTGAATCAACAATACGAGGATATAATTTAAAAAGTTTTAAAAGTTTTAAAATTAAATTAATAATAAGGGTAAATTAAATATTATTACCCTGAAAGAGTTCCACCACCTCTCTTTCTGCTCCTCCGAAGCCGAAGACCAATTCGGAACGAATTCGGTCATCGTAGAAATTACGGCTTTGCGAACTTTAGTCTTCACGGGGCCGTCTTTAAACCTGCATCAACATATATAACATACGGAAATCATTAGTAGTATATGTAACAATATTATATTAAAGTAATTAATTAAATTATATAATTAAGTATTAAACAAATTAATTTACAATTAAGCATTAAACGACTTACCATATGCCGTTAGGATCTAATGTGGGTAGAAACCTCCGTTCATTGACCATAAGCTCGCCTATCTCGTCTTCAGTCAACTGCCGGTTCTCATCATCCGGATTATTTGGAGGTGCACCGCTTCCGCTTCCCTGGTATCTTGTATTCACCATACTACACATGCAAACGTTAACACATGTATATATATAAACTTATGTATATATTAGAAATGTCTTCTCAAAAAAATAAAATATATTAAATTGATTACAAATTGTAAAATTACATAATCAACACACGTTAAAGCGTCTAAATCTAAGCTAATCACTCTCATCTGAACTATTAGCTTCACTATCATCGTCATCAGGAAACAGTTCCCCAACTTCTTCTTCATCCTCATCCGTGTCATCTTCAAACTCGTCACACTGCTCATCTTCTGTCGAGTCTTCCTCAATGGGCTCATCTTCGTCTGCAATAAATTCAGTCATGTCATTCTCGTTCTCAGGCATGTCAGGCTCGTTCTCATCATCCTGATTATGACCGATAGGAATACTACTGCCATCATCTTCATCATCGACATTAGGGGCCGATAACTCCGGTGGATCTGTAACAACGGCCTCCTGATAAGCATTATCCTCCGCGGAGGCATCAACGATCAACTTCGCTTTCGTTTTGAAAACAACTCTCCACTGGTCTTTGTCTCTCTTAAGACTTGGATATGGTGCATAACACACTTGCTCAACTTGATATGATAACACAAGAGGATCGTACGTTGGGTATTTTCTACCACGATGAACTTCAACGATTTTGTACTCCTTGTGTATATTCATACCACGTTCTGAGTTGTCAAGCCAATCACATTTGAACAAAACAGTCTTGTAGAGCTGCTTTGACCCAACATATTTCAACTCAATCACCTCTTCAAGACTTCCATAATAGTCAGCACCATCAATGCAGGTTACACCTACTCCATTGTTTATTGTACTTTTCTCTATGTCGGTGCGACCATTGAACGTTCTGAAGTTGTACCCATTGATTGAGTATCGCTTCCAAGTGTCGACTTCCCTTGACGGTCCAAGTGCTAACGCCTTCTGTAGATCGTCTTTCAAAAACGGCTCCTAATGAAGAATTTATTGCGCTTTATTATTTGTTACACAATTTTATACACTTTATGAGTAAAATATTAATAACTATTATGTCACTGTATATAGTACTTACTTGTTGCTTGAACCACATAGGATATTCGTTACTGAACTTACTCCAAACATCAGCCAACGGAGTTCCAGGGTGTTGTAGAAGGATAAAACTCTCAAACATCCTACATAATAACATTACTTGTTTGTTAATTTGAAAAAAAAAAGTTAATTATAAAGATTTATTCACGTTAATTATAAACTTACAGTTCATAAGGCTTAAGGATCTCACAGTTAGACAACACGTATTTGTGTGCACAATTGTATTCTTTGTCATCCGGAAATCGAGTGCGACACTTCCCAGTGGTTCTTCCACCATGGTCAGTAAACATCTCTGGTAGTTGGTCGTCAACATCGGAACGTCGTCTGGATCCAATGTCAAGATCTCGCACCTTGGTGTCTACATGCTCTTTATAATAAACGGAACAGAAATTTGAAATTTCTTCCAACAAAAACGCATTGCCTATGGATCCTTCAACATGTGCCTTATTCCCAATTTTTCGTTTCAAGTGATTAAGAAACCTTTCAAATGGATACATCCATCGATATTGGACCGACCACCCACTCTAAGCTCGTAAGGCAAATGAGCTGGGATGTGTTCCAGCGAGTTGAAAGACGAAGGTGGGAAGATTTTTTCCAACTTGCATGATATTTCCGGTATATTATCCTCAAGGCGATGTACATCGGAAATTGAAACTGTAGTGGCACACAAGTCGCGGAAAAATTGACTTATCTCCGTTAAAGCTTTCCATTCGTTCTTTGGAATTAATTCTTTCAGAGCAACCGGCAACAACCGCTCCATAAACACGTGACAGTCATGACTTTTCATGCCACGGAGGGTGCGATTTTATTGTCAACACATCTACTTAGATCCGATGCATACCCGTCTGGAAACTTTAACTTCATAAGCCACTCGCAAAGAACCTTTCTCCGCTGCTTATCTAGGACACACTTAGGATCGGAGCGCTTTCGACAATGAATCGTCAAATCTGCCTTTGCTTTAGGACCATAACACGTCTTGCTCTTGTCGTCCATAATTGTGTTAATTGTCTGCTCAAAGAAGTTCTTCTCAATGTGCATGACATCTAAGTTATGACGAATTAACAACGTTTTCCAATAAGGAAGGTCCCACAATATACTCCGTTTCCACCATCCCAACTTTTTAGCTTTCAAAGCCTTCAATTGAGCTTCACTTGCATCAATCACAGTGGGTAGAGGTTCCACAATTTTCCAGACTTCGTCCCCAGACAACAATTGTGGTCGCGCATCAAGTTCCACGGGTTTTTTCTTCAAAAAACTCTTATCCTTACGATACGGGTGGTCGGCTTTCAAAAACTTTCTATGACAATCGAACCAACTCCACTTCCCACTATGCTTAAGCCAGAAACACTTATTTTTATCACCACAATAAGGACACGCCTTTCCTCCCTGAGTTGACCAACCAGACAGCATGCCATAGGCGGGAAAGTCGTTAATTGTCCATAATAGTGCAGCTCTAAGTTGAAAATTTTGTTTCCTTGACACATCGTAGGTGAATACTCCAGTTTCCCACAACTCTTTTAATTCTTTCACCAACGGCTGGAGGTATACATCTAAATTTTTCTTTGGATTGTTTGGACCGGGGACAATTAAAGAAAGAAAAATGAATTGTCTTTTTAGACAAAGTGAAGGAGGAAGATTGTATGGCGTTAACATTACAGGCCAAGTCGAATACGGTTTCTGGCGAGAGAAGGGTGCAAATCCATCCGCATAAAGCCCTAATCGAACATTTCTACTCTCACTTGCAAAGTCGGGTATGTCGAATCAAAATGTTTCCAAGCCCCACCGTCAGCGGGATGAGCCATAGTACCACCTACTCGAGAATTCTCTGCATGCCATCTCATTTGTTCGGCTATATGTTTAGTAGCATACAACCTTTGAAGACGAGGGCCAAGTGGAAAGTAGAGGAGTGATTGTTTTGCCACACGTTTTCCCCGTTCATCTGAGTTTGGTTTATATCTTTGAAGACCACATTTTCGGCATGCATCTAAATTCTCGTCTTCTTCCCAAAACAACATACACCCTTCATCACATGCATCTATCTTTTCGTGGGGTAATTGAAGACCTTTTAACAATTTTTTAGCACTATAAAAATCTTTGGTCATTTTGTTATTTTTTGGGAAAGCGTCTCCAAGCAGACTACTAACCGAGTCGACAACCCTATGAGACAGTTAGTGGTCGCACTTCAACCTAATTATTCTAGAAGCAGCTTCCAACACGGACATGGGACTTCTTTCAAACAAAGGCTCATCAGCCTTGTTTAACATATCAAAGAAAGCTTTTACTTGAGGGTGTGGTGCTTCGTTTACTTCATCAGCATTCAAGGCTTCTTCTCTAATGGTATCCACCTCATCTCGTAAAGCGTCATTTATCATTCCCGATAAGGATTATCAACCACCGTACGCATAGGTCTATCATCTACGGGAAAATCCTCTCCGTGACAAAACCAACTAAAATAATTACTCATAAATCCTTTTTTAATCAAGTGGCTTTTGACATCGAACTCATTGAAAAGTCTAGCGTTGCCACAATTAACACATGGACACTTAATCTTTTTGCCATTACGGATGAACTCTGGCAAAAGTTTAGCATGTTCGATGAATTCGACAACACCATGAGCAAATCCCACTTTCACTCGTTTATTATCATCCAACCGGTCGTACATCCAACTACGTTCAATTCTCTTCATTGTCAATCCGTCTACAAAAATAAACTTGTTATAAATTATTAATTGAATTTCAAAAACTTTGAAATAATTTGTTTTTTTGAAAGAACGAGTAGTCATAGGTAACTTCTTATCTCTCCAACCTAAACCCATCTTTGAATGACCAATATCACTAACAAATAGTTACATTTATTTATGTAATGGTAAAAATTTCGGCAGCAATTCGCATCAGTTCTCCAAATACACAAATAATTCGAGTTTCCTCAAAATATATGTATCCGGAGAACATCTGCTTAAAAATTGCTACTATCACATAAACAAATGTAACTACTTGTCACCTAAGTGATATTGATCATTCAAAGACAGTCCCAAAAATGGGGACTATTCGAGAATTACTCCTAATGAATAATTCTCGAATGGGTATACTACGGTCAACGCAAAAAATTTGGATTTAAAACATTTTTATAAAATACATAACTTTAACAAAATACACAATCACATTATGTCATGCATACTATACCCAACACATTAATAATTATCTACCAACGGCTCTAAAATCACCAGAAATCAACCTATCAGTGGCTCTACAATTCTCTAAAATACCCTAACAATGGCTCTACAGTTCTCTAAAATAACTTAACAATCACTTTATAACACTAATTCAACTTAAAATGGCTCTACAAGTCTCTAATTAAACATTAACACATAATCTAATCAAACTAATCAATTAAACTACTAACAAACTAAATTAATTAAACTACTAATCATCAATTAAACTAATCAATTAAACTAAACTAAATTAATTAAACTAATTAATCAATCAAACTAATCAATAAATTAATTAATCTAATCAAATCAAACTAAACTAATTAAACTACAAAAACAATTAATCAAACTAAATCAAACTAAACTAATCAAACTAAACTAATTAATCAAACTAAATCAAATCAAACTAAACTAATTAATCAAACTAATCAAACTAATCAAACTAAACTAAACTAAATTAATCAAACTAATCAAACTAAATCAAATCAAACTAAACTAATCAAACTAAACTAATTAATCAAATCAATAAATTAATCAATCAAACTAAATTAACTAAAAAATCATACCTCCTTCACCAAAGTATTACGGCGGAACGGTGCCGGAGTGGGACGTGATGAGGCGGCGGTGGTGCCGGAGTAGAGGGGGCGGCGAGGTGGGGCGTTTGGCAGGGTGGGGCGTGGTCAGGCGGCAACAAGGGGGACCAACAGCAGGGTGGGCCTTCGTGGAGGTCCGGCGGCGTGGTGGTCGGCGGCGTGGTGGGCGTGGTTAGCGTCGTCGTCTCGAGTTCACTACTCTCTCTCTTTTTTTTTTTTTTTTAAAATAACCGACGGCAATAATGAAAATAAAAGGCTGCGAGGGTTTTTTTTTTAAGTTTTGCGACGGACCATAAATCCGTCGCAAACTCTGACGTATTCAAAGATGCCAAGGAATATTCCTTGGCATCTTTGGTATTTGCGACGGATTTATTGTCCGTCGCAAATGGTCCGTCGCAAACGTTTTCGCGCTTAATAATATTTTAACGCCAATAATTGGCGGTACACTATGCGACGGAACTTGCGACGGATTTAAAATATTCCGTCGCAAATTCCGTCGCAAAACAATTGGCGCGTTCCTAGAATTGGCTCCAATTATTGGCGGGCTGTGTTGCGAGGGAATTTGCGACGGATTTATGGTCCGTCGCAATTATGCCGTCGCAAATAATATTGTCCGTCGCAAAGAAAAAGTTCTGCGAGGGATTGTTTTGTCCGTCGCAAATGCCGTCGCAAAACAGCTGTTTTTTTGTAGTGATAAAAACCCTAAATATTATTTTAATAGTTCACTAGTATTCTAAGTTTATTCTTGGGTATTTGGAGCTCACTTTACTTCGGGTTTTTGAAGGTGAAGACGGGTTTTTGGGTGAAGCTTTGGATTTAGATAACATAGTCGATCCGGATAACCTTTAGCTTGCCGATCAAAGGTGACTAACTATATCTCATTTTAACCTCCTTTGTAAATTAATTTGTTTTGTTATTATGATTTTATGAGTATGAAAATTATGTTAAATATGTTAAACATCACTTGTATGTACTTGTATGTTTATGTGTTGTATAATAAAATGATAATAACTAAATAATATGTTAAATAGATTATTGTAGTATAATGTTCATATGTTTAGTTTAATTACTTTTGAGCATTTTTAATTATGACTCATATGATTTTTATGTTTAGTTATGTTTTGGTTAGGTTATAATCATATATAAAAATTATGTGAAATATTAACAATAAGTTTAAAGTGATTAAAAATCAAAAATAAAAATATATACATACATACACACACACTCGGCATTTCCCTTTTTATTTTATAAATTTTCACTTTTAATTTATGTAAATTATATTTTAAGTTAAGTTAGTATAAAATGGATGTAGTCATGAAAAAAAAATTAAATTAGGAAAATAAATTATAAGTTGTTAAAATCAAAAATGGTGTTCTTGAGCTTTATGTTGATCTTCATGTGTGTTCATATGTTCTTCATGTTGATGTTCATCATTATTGTTCATTTTGTTTTTGTTTTAATTTATATTTGTTATTATTTTGTGTTTATGTTTAGTTATTGTTTCATATATTATTAGTATTATGATATAAAACAACTTAAAACATTATAAATCATTTAGATTAAAAAGTTAGAAAATTAAAGTGTTGAAAAACACTATTCATAAATATAAATGAAATGTTTAGTAAATTTCATTTTAGTTTAAATAGTTTTAGTATAATTAGAATAATTAAAATATAAAGACTTTAAGCTAAAAACCGATAAAAATTGAAAAACGAAAAATTTGATTACTACTACCTTGCTCACGGCATCCCTTATGTTTTTAGGGTTAAAATTGTTTTTATCACTTTTTAGTTTATTGTTAAAATAATTTAATTATTAGTTAATAAGTTAGAATTAAGAAATTAAAAGAAATAAATCAATTTTGACATATGTATTAAATCACACGACATAACCATTTTAAATTGACTAAATTTGATCAAAATGAAATTATCACTAAGTCACTAAAGTTAAATAGTAATTAGAATTGAATTTTTGTATAAATCGATTTAGTTAGAAATGAAATATTATAAACCGATAAAAATATGTAAATCAGATTATAAAAATGAACTAAATCGTGTACTCACCGCCTTTGCATATTAGATTTGTTGAACTTGGACTTACGAACTAAAATGAATCATCCACGATACTATTATTTTAAAATGAAAATCACTAACTTTAGTTAATAGACGACTAAAATTAACTAAGTCTCATTTTAAAATGAATATCATTATCACTTTTTATAAATCGAACTTAACGTTTTTAAAACTAGAATTTTAAAATGAATATCATTATCACTTTTTATAAATCGAACTTAACGTTTTTAAAACTAGACTTTTAAAATATTTCCAAAAATCACTAAGTACAAAACGAACTTAACGACTTTGAAACTAGAAATTCATACTTAGCAAATAAAATGAAATTTAAGTTTATACTTAGGAAAAATACCAAAGTATAAAAATACGAATACGTATAAAAATACGTATAGAATACGAAGTATAAAAATACGAATACGTATAAAGATACGTATAGAATACGAAGTATAAAAATACGAATACGTATAAAAATACGTATAAAATACGATGAATAGTGAATAGTGAATAGTGAATAGTGAATAATGAATAGTGAAGAGTGAATAGTGAAATACTGAAAATAATTGAAAATTTTACTTAGTATAGAAAATTGAAAATGATAAGTAAATAACTTAAGTTGTTTGAAAAACACTTAAATAAAATTGGACATACTAATAAACGTATCATTATAGAAACTTAAAAATGTTAATAATTAACAACACTTCAAATAATAAACGAATGTGTTATGTGATCATATGAAACCGAATACAAATACTTAAACGTTTGACGATGAGACTAGGAGAGTCTAGTAACATGTGATATGTAATATCAAATAAATAATAAATCTTGAGTAAGTTAAATAAAAGGTCAAACGTTTGAGCCTCGGATATGAAAACGTCAATCGTGAGTGAAGTGGGGTTAAGATAGTCTTGTAGCGGTCGCCATTGCCGTACAAGATAAAGAATATGCCAACTCTTAGTGGGTCAGGCTTTAGGAAATAGTCGTTTTATCCAGAGTTAAGGTGCTCTATGATTAGCATAGCCCATTCTTAAAGTGGATATTAGTGTATGCATACTAGACTAGGGTTTTATTCCCCTATTTCGCTAAAGTTACCAGGGCACCCGTGACCTTGTGGATTCAGGTCGATTATAGCGGTTCTGTCTCCTTGCCGTGTTTCGTTCTTAGTGGGCGCGACACTTGCATTCGTTCTTGCCACATGTACAGATCGCTTGACGAGATTGTATCTGAAGTTCGAATCATTTCGAACACTAGAAGATGAGATGCAAGTATTATAGTATTCGGCGTGGTTTACGAGTCGAGTAAGCCGCTGCTCACTATGGTAGTGAGATGCAAGCGACTAGAGTACAATGGCCTACTCAGTGGTCAGGCTCGTAAGCAGTATGTGTTGTCTGTTGTATGATTAAATGAGAATGAGTGTGTACCATCTTCGAAAACTAAAGACCACCACTTTCTGAATTGAATCAAGTTTGCATGAGGAGAATGATACGATATGTATGTTTGATTGCGATCCGATATCGCCTTGTAATGTTATTGAATTATTGTGATACTATTGCTATCCTATTATATGCTATTTGCCTTCATAATTGAATATCATGCTTATATGATTTATCGCTTTAAACGCATGCTTATTATGACTTATATGTCTTTATATGCTATATGTAATAAGCACGTTTATGTTTTTATCATAATGTTATGTTTATAAAGCGATAATATTAAACCAAAGTAATTGAAATCGAGGGTAAGTATGAGCATAGCTAGTCACTGTCCGCTTAGCGGGCATCCCCCCATCAGTTTACTGTGCAGGATGATCGTGGACCGGGAGCTGGATTTTGGACGGGGCCACGAGACGTTTTTATGCCTCACTTTTAGATGTTTTACGAGAGATTGTAATATATAACCTATACTCTTTTTATTTCCGTACTTAGAGTTGTTTTAATCAACTCTTGAACGATGTTTGTAACATTTGGGTTTTTATGTATAATTAATGACGCTGGTTTAAGACTTAATTAATTTCCGCCTTAGTAATTAAAGTCGACTAAAAACCAGGTTGTTACATACCGTGTAACCTGTCGGGGCCAAACACCAATCTCCATTACTGTAACCTGCCAACAACTTATCCTGAACTTTACAAACTGCCTTCCACCCCCAACTAACATCTCTAGACACCGTATAAGCATCCCATGCAACACCCTTCAGATAAATGTGGTTAACCCATTTAACCCACAATTTATCCGGCTTACAAAATATCCACCACACGAGTTTTCCTACTACCGCCCAATTCCACCATACACTATACTTAAAACCAAGGCCACCCTCCTTCTTCGGAGCACATACACGTTCCCAACTAACTGGAGGACTTCTTGACATATCCACTGAACCATCCCAAAGGAAATTCCGACAAATAGCATTCAATCTATTCAGGACGCCCTTTGGAAGGACAAAAACATTCATCCAATAGCTATAAACAGAAGTGAGTACCGAACTTACCAAAATCAGCCGTCCTGCGTAAGAAAGATGCCGAGACCCAAAACTTCGTATTCTAGCCACCATTTTCTCTACCAAAATATTACAATCTGATTTCTTTAAACGGCCTGCTGTAACAGGGATACCGAAATACCGAAAAGGTAGCTCCCCCTCATGGAAGCCCGACACTTGAAGAACATCCCGCTTCACACTTTCTAGCACACCGTTAAAGTACGCGTCAGTCTTTGTAGGACTCATTTGCAGACCAGAAGCCATCGAGAAAGTAGCAAAGGCTCGCAAAAGAAGCATTATAGATTTTACATCCCCTTTGCAAAAACAAAAGTAGGTCATCAGCAAACATGAGATGCGATGACCAAAGGCTGCTACAAAGCGGATGAAAACGGAAGCCCATTCTATCAGTCACCAAGCCAAGAACTCTACTCAAATATTCCATAGCAATTGTAAAGAGAAAGGGAGATAAGGGATCCCCTTGCCTCAAACCCTTAGCCCCTTTGAAAAACCCAAAATTATCTCCATTTAGAACCAAGGAGTAGCTCACAGTACTCACAAACTCCATAATCATATCAATGAATTTGGACGGGAAACACAATGCGTGCAACATCTGTCGAAGAAAGATCCAACTCACTGAATCGTATGCTTTTTTAAGATCAACCTTAAGGAGGAACCTTGGCGAAACAGATTTCCGAATATACAACCGTACAATATCCTGACAGATAAGGATATTCTCCACTATATGCCGACCTTTAATAAAACCACCCTGATTCTCGGAAATAATATCCTCCAACACCCTCGCCAAGCGAGTACACAGTACCTTGGCAAGACATTTATAGACCACGTTACAACACGAAATGGGCCGAAATTGAGTAACATTTTGAGGCCTCTCACATTTTGGTATTAAGGATATGAGAGTATGATTTAACTGCTTGAGCAACTTGCCCGAGCAGAAAAAAATCAAAAATAGCAGAACATACCTCATCCCCGACAACAGACCAAGCATCCTGAAAAAACCCACTAGTGTACCCATCAGGACCAGCCGCTTTATGTTTAGGAATTGAGAACATGGCAGCCTTTATTTCACTTGCGATGCTTAGGTGCTATGCAATTTGAGAATGCTCACCAACACACCGTACCCAAGCCTTTGTCTCAATATGAACCTGATCAGTAGCATTTGAAGACCCCAAAAGAACTTGGTAAAACTCTAGAAATGCAGTTTGAATTCCATCAGGATCATCACATCGTCTGCCATGTGTATCCTCGATGAAAATGACCTTAGAATGAGCTTGTCGCCCTTTGATGATGCTATGGAAATAACGAGAATTCTCATCACCCAGCTCAACCCACGACGCTTTGGACTTCTGAACAAGAAATTCATGTTTTTCCAGTTTTTTATCAAAAAAAAAAAAAAAAAAAACTCATTTTTCAGCATATCCAGCATCACATACCTCATCCTTTACTACCCTCCATATCACCATTGTTCCCTACTTAGACCGACAATCTACTTAGACCGGCGATTTATACTCTTACGCTCACCATCATCTTACTCCTCACAGTCCATGTTCGCCGCCACGACCATCTTATCACCAGCGATTTACTTATTATTCCCGACCTATTATGACCGAAAATGTAACACCCCGTGTTAATTTAAGCTAATCACAATTAGGAAATCAATAATTAGACAATCTAGCTCAATTATTTTCCTAAAATAGTACACTACAATTTTTCTCGCACATAAACTAAAACCATTTTGATATACTTCGAATTTGAACTTTATTCTTTCATATTCGAACTTGATAAATCAAACAAAGAATCTACGACAATTTTCTCAACGACAAATTTCGGCACGCAAATCGAGGTCAATGTTGACCCAAAATGGCCGAGCCACTTAGGTGATTAAATCACCTAATCTTTTTCCAAACCTACTTACATATAATCCTAATCTAATTAAAACTAGTTAAGGTTAATCATTTTGATTATTACTAACAAGCCTTATTTAATTATTATAAGTTACTATTTCGTTTTGATTTAGTTAACACTTTCGCTAAAAATCGAAATAATGAATCACACTAAGTCTAAACTGATAAACTTTTTAACGTTTGGTTATAATGATTTAATTCGATAACATTCAACGAAAAAAATATATATTTCGACCAAACGAAATTTTTATTAAAAATTTCGAGGATTATTTTTGTTTTGATTTCCCTTCAACGTTTTTCTTCATTTTTTATTTTCGATCTTACTTCGAACCATTATTTTAAGACTATATATTTTATTTTAAGACTTTTCGCGTGCGCGCAAATCGAAAATTTCAAAAACGAAAAATCGAGCCATGGTACATGCATGTAGGCCGAAATTTTTGACCTTGAATGGTCAAGGATTATCCTCTTCCATCTTACATAACTTGTACAAGTTTAAGATGACTTACACACCTATACTAATTCATCATCACTTCTAGCTTATTAAAAATTAAAGTTTAAACAAACTAAATACACTACATAATACAAAACTTACAACTACAACTACACTACTACTACTACACGGCTCAACACACACACAAACACCAAAAATTTACTAAGTCTTTTTCTCTCTAATAAACTCATACTCAAGAACAATAAGTAAGCTTGTTCATATGCAAGCTCAAGAACACATTATAATCTTCATCCTCTTCAATTCTTTTCTTCCTTAAAACTTTCATTTTATTTGCTTAAATTTATTAGCACACTTAAATAAACTCCTCACCATTTATATTTAGTACTCACTTACTCTTTTTACATACAATTAAAATATGAACATAAATCGAAATCATAAAAAAATTAAAACATCACCTAAACATAAAAATGAAACTACACTTTAATTTTTTTAGTTTAGCTAGTTTAGTTTTAAAATAAATTACTAACTTGCTTATTTCATTTTTATGTACTAATCCTAATCAAAGACGAGGAGCAAGGTGGAGGAGTCGATTTGAGCCAATTCGATCATATCGTAGACCCCGACAACTGTTGATCTTTTGCTCTTAAACCTAACCTAAGGTGCTTCTCGCACACTTATGTGATAAGCGCCTCGTAACTGATTTTATGTTATTTTCCTAAGTGATGTTATAATTATATATATGATGTTGTATGTCACATAATTATCATATGTTAAATTAGAGGATAAAAATCGAAAAATAACATTTGTGTAACACCTAAACATCACATGACATCATACTTATTTTTCACTAAATATTTCGTTTTAATTTTTGTAAATTGCATGTTTAAAATATTTGTAATGAGATGAACATGAAAATATAATTAGTTTATGTTTTAGACTAAAAATAAATTTGTTATGAAATTTATATGTTTTAAAGTGTATATGTGTGTGCTTGAAATATTGTTATATCTTTGTATGAGATGATTTACTTTTATGTATTAATGTTTGTATATGATTTTTCACTTATGTTAATTATATGGATGTTATAAAGTAAGCTTAGTTATTGAATTAGAAGTATAAAAATCAAAAATAAAAATTTCAACATATATATATATATATATATATATATATATATATATATATATATATATATATATATATATATATATATATATATATATATATATATACATATATATATATATACATATATATATATATATGTATATATATATATATATATATATATATATATGTATATATATATATATATATATATATATATATATATATATATATATAGAAATAGGTTCTTTAGAGTCCACAAAAAATTAGAGTCCTAGAGTCCAAAATTCATTTATCAGAAAAAATGAAATTCCAACGACAAAAAATGAAATTCCAATGAAAAAAATGAAATTGTTGATTTTGGACTCAAGGCGTAGAACTTGACTTGCCTTAGAATATGGCGACCTTTTGAGATTTAATCTCAGCCGTTGGTTTTCACAATCTAATGGCTTAGATTAGGACTCTAGGACTCTATTCTATATGTGGACTCTATATAACTTTACTCTATATATATATATATATATATATATATATATATATATATATATATATATATATATATATATATATATATACACGGCTTCACTAAATATAATGGACCAATTTTTAGTTTTAATTTTTCTAAATAACATACTATGATTAGTTTAGGTAAATTAGACTTGTAGGAAAAATTTGAGAAAATTATATAAACATATAAAAATTTGAGTTAAAAATGTTCATATGAAAAATAAATAGGGTTCCTCACATATTCATTGTGTTCTTCACATAAAGGACTAGTTTGATTCATAATAATTATAAGTGTTATTTTATTATTGTTTAAAGTCATTAGTGAAAAGTTTAAACAAAAGATATATAAGTTAAATATGATAAATCCTTAAAATATAAAAGTTAGAAATTTAAAGTGTCACAAATCACTATTCATAAATGAAATAAAATATTTAGTGAAAATCGTGAACTAGTTAAATCGCTTTAGCATGATTTAAATAATTAGTATATAAAAACTTTAAGTCAAAACCGATAAATTAGAAAACGAAAATAAAAATGGACAAGTGTAGGAGGCCACGGTTTTGGTGTCTATTTTAGACCTAAAATGATTTTGTCACTTTTTATTTTTATCACT
This sequence comes from Dianthus caryophyllus, assembly GCA_023091065.1. Lineage (NCBI taxonomy): Eukaryota > Viridiplantae > Streptophyta > Magnoliopsida > Caryophyllales > Caryophyllaceae > Dianthus > Dianthus caryophyllus. The sequence continues at coordinate 1,308,258 of JALGRB010000016.1, forward strand.
TAAGTAATTTAATTAGTTAAAGTAATGAATTATTAATAAAAACAAAAAAAGAAATAAATAGAGTAGTGTATAAGGAGGCTACGGTATTCACCCTTATTTTTGGTCAATTTTGGTCAAAATGAATTTATCACTTAGTCACTAAATTTGATTAGTAATTAGGATTATATTAGATTGTATAATGAATCGTTAATAAAAAGAATCAACGAAACCGATAAAAAAAAATAAGCGTTACACGTATTAAAATGAATAATGTCGAGTGTTACTGCCTTTGCTTAAATTTGGATTGGACATACGGACTATTTAAAATGAACTACGACAACCTCGCTAAAAATGGGAACCGCTAAAATGTTAGTTAAGTATATGACTAAATTTAACCGAGTTTTACTTTTGAAATATTATTTAAAAACACTAAGTACAAAATGAACTTAACAACTTTGAAACTGGAATTTTATACTTAAATTATATCGAGTTTTACTTCCGAATTATTATTTAAAATCACTAAGTACAAAAGCAGACTTAACGACTTTGAAACTCAAATTCTATACTTAGTAAATAAAAAGTTTGTTTTGTATAAAATCCTAAGTATAAAAATTTGTATAAAGTATAAAGCTACTAAGTATAAAACATAATAAAGAATACTAATAATACATGTACGAATAAAATACGAAGTATAAAAATACGAATAAAATACGAAGTATAAAAATACGAATAAAATACGAAGAAAAAAAATACGCATACGTATTAAAATACATACAAATACGAAATCTGAAAATACGAATCATTATAAAAATACGATGAATAGTAAATACGATGAATAGTAAATCGATGAATAGTAAATACGATTGAATAGTAAAATAATGAATAGTGAAAAATATTTAAAATTTACGAACGGACTCAAAATAAATAATTAAGCTTTTCTATGTGTTCTGTTTTACCTGAAGAACTGCTGTTACTAAAATTTCATTATATAAAGTTCGACGATATGTTTATGTTTTAGAAATAACACATGTTACGATTAAGCGAGGAAGTAAGGAATTGAGAAAAAGAATTGAACTACTTGAATAAAATACTAGGATTGTTCGCCATGTTGCGACTCTTGAAATTCGAAGTTAACGAGGTAGCTGTCTATGGGGACTTGGGCTCCCTCCCAGAGTTGCCCAAGGCTATTCAACGATCTTAAGATTGCTGTTTGACACGTGGTATCAACCTCAGGGATGGGGCATAATTGATATTTTCGTGGGCCCATAGAATAGTAATTGGAAACGCCAGCCCCATCCGGGGGTACCCGTCTCTGGTGATAGTCGAACTTTTTCGTCGGTGATACCTTTTGAATAGCGAATATGTATGATCCTCGATAGGTAGTGTATGCATACATTAGACAAGGGATTAGGCCGTCCTTATTACCTTAGATATCGTTCGGCCCTGACTGCTACTGCGCGGATTATGTCTGCATGCTTCCGCCTTACTAACGAAGACTCATCAGTTATCACATGTTGAATGAATTTCCTTGTTTACTTGATGATTGTCTGAGTGACTTGGTTATGAGTTTTGGAATAGGATTTATTGAGTATGATTATTTGTGAGCGTGGTACGTTATTTGATTAGATTATACTCATGTTTGAATCATCATAAATTCCTTATGTGTTTTAGTTGCTATTTGCATTTCATTTTTACTTATTTATTATTTATACCGCATATTGTTTTAGAATTGCATGTATCGAAAGAGTGTGCGAGAAAATGATGAGAGTTTAATGTAGGTACCCCGAGACTACCACTATTGAATGCTGGGGATGGTTTACCTTTATTTTGTACTTCTTTTGAGAGCATGTAATCGAATAACTCTGTTTATCTTAGACTCACATTATGTATACGGAGTTTGTATTACGATAACAGCTGGTTTTGTAATATATAGACTTAATTAATTTTCCGCCTTAGTTTAATTAAAGTCACGAAAAACCAGGTTATTCTGATTAATTATCGAGGTCTTGCGGCCAGTGAATAACTTAAAGTTATTTTCATCTAGCGAGACGACACCTGGGCCAGACATACATATCAATATATATGTCAGGCATAGACTACTAGGATCAAATAATAAATTAGAAATCTCTAGATCGCTAAAATAACAACTTAGATCAGTTTAAATGTGAGAAAGGGTAGAATCTTAAGGACCGACCTGTTAATAATAAACTAGTTAGACGAGCGATAGAGTCTTGTATTATTATAATTCTTTTACTTGCTATTTGCTCTATGGCTAACTCTAGTCTGACAAAGGCCCTTAGGATGTCATCTTTCCGTTCTTTCCGCTGCTATGCACCAAGACGTCCACCGATGATGCCACTGGGAACGTATATTCACCGCCAGTCTCTCATCGTTGAGCAACACGTGGAGGATCATGGATTCACGACGAGCAGGACTTACCACACGAGGGGCATTGGATTGAGCTTGACCCTGATCGAGAGCTTTCATCCATACGATGAGTTCTGGTCACCACTGGGTTGGCAACTTCTACTTGACTACGAGCTGTACATAGACCGTATGTACCACCCAGACCTACTCCAGAGGGTGATGGAACCCCCCGCGTGGATGGAGTATGATGTACTTGTCGACAACTTGATGGACCAAGAATGGGAGCACGACCATCCCACACTGCCAGACGCCGTACTTCCCATCTGGGAAAGGGATCTCCTGACAGGGAGACTCTTCAGGGTTGCTAACCATATTTAGGGTCATTTGACTCCAGGTTGTAATAAATTTGTAACCGACTTTTAACTATTTTAAGAACGATCTTAATATCGTCTTCTTTTCCTACAGCTATGGGTGTTATATTCGGATGTGACGTTTGGTGAACTTATGTATTATATTCCTTTGAATGTAATATTTTACCCATGTATATATTTATATATATGGAGACGTTATGTTACTACCTAGTCGTATGCTTTTCTTAACTCATCATTTTAAAATTTTACATACATGTTTGTACTTCCAAATCTCATTTAAATTATTTTTTCCAAATTGATTTCAGATGAGACTACCGTGTGACAAAAAATACTCTGAATGGACTCCAAAACAAAAGGCTCGAAAGAAAGCCATCGAGGCGTATGCGAAACGTCAGAAAATGAAAACATGGAAGAGGTCGCACGACTCGAAAAATTCAGAGATTGACTGGAAGACTAGGGCTCTTAAGACTCCCTATATGGAGCATAGAATTCCTGATCACCTCCGCCGGTCCTCAGAAGTGACCGACATGATAGAGGCATTTATGCAGGGTAAACCTGACACTTACGAGGGGACTGGAGACTCTCTGTATACATGGACTAGGGGTATGAGTGAGAGGTTCCAGAAACACTCCATTCCAGAAGAATGGAAAACCGCCCTAGCATCAGCTTGTCTCGACGAGGAGGCCAAAGCCTGGTGGAGACGACTACGCTCCCCAGCCATCCTTGAGGGTGACTACTACCTGAAATGGGAGGATTTCAAGCTTGGCTTGAGTGATATGACTTATGCCGTGAAGTATAAGTATAGCTTCATGGAGGAGGAGCACCGTTATTCATACTTTGCTTAGTTCCAGCGACTGACTTTTTGTGTCATTCTCATTTCATTTCCATATCTCTTGAGAATGTATCTAAACTTCTATGTTATTTTGTTGAACCTTGTATCTAAGTTTTCATCTTAGTTCATTTCATGGAAAATGTATTAGAGAACGTTGTAACGTTTTGATGTAAACCTTTTACTTTATCAATGAAATGTCTTTTACCTTGTATTCTATAATATGTCTCATTTGGAACTACTCAAAATTCATACGGTTTAATATTTTTCAGAATGGATGCAAACAATATGGCTAACCCTAATTTCGCTCAACATTTTGCCGAGGAAGAAGCAAGGAGGAAAGGTTTTGAGGATGCCATAATGAAAATCGCTCAGAATGCACACCAACATCAGGGTGGTGGGAATAACCAATCTGCGTTCGAGAGGTTCTCGAAACACAGACCTCAGACATACTCCGGATCTGTCAACCCCACTGTCTTAACCGAATGGATCGAAGAGATGGAGAAACTTTTGGACCTGAGCAAGACGCCGGCTAATGAAAAGGTGAATGTTGTGGCGTACTACCTGAAAGGGGAGGCCAATAGCTGGTGGCGCCTAATCAAATCCACATTTCCTCTGAGGATCTACAACTGGACTGAGTTTAAGACCCTTTTGGAAAACAAATACTTTGGGGAGGAACTCAGATGGGAAAAGGAAGAAGGGTTCCGTAATCTAAGTCAGGGTGATATGCCGCTTCAGGCATACACCGAGAAATATCAGGAGCTGTCCAAGTTCGCTCCCAGAATAATAACGAACAAGGAGGAACTTGCGACTCGTTACGTGAGAGGCATGGCAAATAGCCTGAGAATAAACATGAGCGGGTTCAACTGCAAGAACTTTGCCGAAGCCTACGAAAAGGCAACAAGTATCTGGGCTTCCATCCAGAAGGGTGAAGCAGAGGAGAAGAAGAAAAAGAAGACGTTTGCGCCTCCTGTGGCGAGTGCCAGCTTCATTCACAAGCCACTTTTCGGTCGCCCTGGGTTCCAGAACCAAGACAACCGCAATAGGAACCAGAGTAGGCCGTTTTACCCCAACCGTAACCCCACTGCGTCAGTCGCAAGGAATAACCAACCACTTCCCGGAGCCCCGGCCGTACAAGCAGGTCATTGTCGTTTTACGTAAACGGTAGAACCACCGGGAAGCGTTGCAACGGAGAGCCGGTAGTGTGCTACTTCTGTAAAGTAGTGGGTCACAAGTCGAACGAGTGCCCAAAGAGGGGCACTGCTGGTACTAAGGCAAACGCGGGACCACCGCCAGCCGTCAGAGTGCAGGGACGCGTCTACGTCCTGACAGAATCCGAAGAAGGGACGGACGATATTATCGATGTCGACGTCATCACTGGTAATTTCCTAGTTAACTCGGTGCCGGCTTTTATTTTGTTTGACACAGGAGCATCTTTATCTTTTATATCCTCAAAGTTTATCAAACAATCTAACCTCACAAACCCTGAACAAATCAGAACTAACATATCACTACCCGATGGTAAAGACATTTCTTGTTCTTCAAAATACAATAATGTAAAAATCTCAATTCACAAATACGGACTTCTGTCAGGACCTTGTATTGTTTGATCTTCCAGAGTTCGATGTAATTACGGGGATGGGCGGCTATTTGTGGAACCAGGAACAGCGTTAGGGGACCTGACTCGGCGTCTTGCTTAAGCGCGGATTTTAAAGTTAAAAAAGATTAAGTTGGAAAAACCCTTTCTCACTGTTATGGAGTCGCCACCTAATTATCGCGGAAATTCGGAACCTGGTACCATGCTCTAAGTTAAAAATATGTCCTAGATTTTGGAGCACTTGAGCACCCCTAGATCTAAGGCTTGTGAAACCAGTTGGATTCGGGTGAGGTACTTTAGAAAAAGAGTTAATTCAAATAATGATTTATGAAAACCTTTTAGAAATGCCTATGTAAAAATAGCCTCTACTGACCTAGAACAATCCTTGTAAGATGATATTTGAGCTAATGTTATCGCTACGTACAAGTGCGATAAGTTTGTAAAAGAATGCAGATGCAAATGCAAAAAGATTGATTAAAACCCTCGATTTAGCATGTTTAACTTGTTAACTTGAATACAGTTCGATTAAAGGTCGAATTCATTGTTTAAGTTGATTTTAATGCAAAATAAGAAGGTGCAAGATGCATGCAAATAAAATAAAGTTCAATTGTCCATTGGTTTTATTTTATAAGGTCGATTTGCTTATGCGACTTTGGCGTGTCATCGGATATGGAATGTACCAAGTAAATAGAACACTTGGATTGCAAGCCCATTTGGGTGCCAAAGCGGGGGCTAAAGTGTAGACCCTTTGTTAGTCCATAGAAAATAAGAAAAAGCTTTGATCCAAGTGGATCGGTACCTACCTTGTCTGGCAGCTTGAGATGCTGGCGGAGCTTGACTTCTTGAACTTAAAGGAGGATGAATTCAACACGGGATGGTGTGTTGAACTCAAGGATTTGAGTGCTTGAGGCTTTGTGAGTGTGAAAGGGTGTAAGATGAGAATTTGTGGTGTAAAAGATGTATTCTGGTTGTGAATTGTTGTGTGAATTGTGTGTTTGGAGTCGAGGTATATGGGTGTATATATACTAAAAATCTCGGAGAAATTAGGAAAGGGGGGATAAAAAGAGGCCTAGGAACCGCATACCCATATGCGGTGGCCAGGGCAACCCGCATAGGCTTATGCGGTTGCCTCCCCAAACCGCATAAGCTTATGCGGTTCGAGGGTGTGGTTTTTGTGTAGTTTCCTAGTTTCGGTTGAATTGTATCTTTGAAAGATTACGTGATAATCTCAAACGTGAAGCTCAAGATAACCCTAGGATATTTAGAGATATTTTGTGATGCTTAGGGCTTTGGAGTGCGGGCCAAAGGCTGGGTTTAGGCTTCGGTTTGAACGAGACCCGGAAAAATGAAAAGGGTGTATTTGCATAGTTTTTGTGAAATAAGGTAAGACGTGAAGCCGTATTTTGTGTAAGAGGGGGCTAAATAGCGGTTTTAGCTATCCGGCCTAAATTTAGGAATTTAGGAATGCTGAATTAGACCTTGTTAATGTAAAAGGACTAATTGTAGTGCAAATGCGAAGCTCATGCCAAATGAAGCAGGACAAGGACCTAGCTAGACTCCAAATGGACAAAATGAACGTTTATTTAAGTGTGATGTGAAGCGACCTAAAACATTTTAACATTTAAAACGACTCAAAATGAATTCGACATTAGTTAGAACCGTTTAAGTCAACGTTAAAGCATGCGTAATTAAAGTCCGTGATACATCACAGGGTTTTGTTTGGGAGGGTACGGATATGGGTATCCACAGAGCCCCCAGTTTGACTGAGCTCGGACTAGAGCGCTAGTCAAACTCCACGACCATATCCGGACCACTATAGTCTCGATATAGTCAGCGGAACGAAGCATGTGTCCATGGGCGAGACGAGGACTTCGAGTCGGGCTAAGCGGGGAGGGGCGTGCGCATTTTAAGGACTTGGCGGTCCGTGCATGCTATAAGGGCCTGCCAGCCTGCTGATGTCTTCGTCGTGCTTGTCGTTGTTGATGCCTTTGAATATGCTTGGTGTCGTCGGATGCTTGGTGCTGCTGCTTGTAATGTCTTCGTATTGCATGTGTATAAAGGGCTAATGTGCAGGGGTGCATGTGCTTGTAAGATGTTTGGGTATGCGTGAGGTGTATAATTGAGTAGGGGTGTTTATGTAGGTGTAGGTGCAGGTCTCGTGAAAGAGCGTCCGTGTAATGCTTGTGCTTGAACTCGCCGAGGAGCGTCTATGTAGAGTGAAGTGCTTGGAGTTAGGTGTATATTGCAGAGTGCTTGTGCTTGGGCTCGCCGAGGAGTGTCTATGTAGTCGTAGTTGCATATGATTGCCTTCCGTTGAGGAGAAAATGATGTAATGCTCGTAAAGAGCGTTAGTGCTTACCTTGCATGCGTACATTAAATGCTTAATATCTGGCGTATGGCGGGATTTATGGGTGGCGCCTTAACCCAAGCACAGGGCGTGCCTTGGAGTTGCATTAGGGCCAAGATGAATTAGGAATTCAAAAGTAGGCGTAAGCGAGAAAACCGAGAAAAACCGGGCGAGAACCGCGTAGGCTTATGCGGTTCAGGGACAAACCGCATAAGCTTATGCGGTTTCCCTATTAATTTGTAGGGGGCTATATAAGGCTCGAGGATGTCGTGAGTGATGCTAATAACTCATTTACGGTTTCTTATCTCTAAAAACGCCATTTTTCGATTTCTCAACCGTTTTTGCTCGTTTTTCTTGCGTTGCCTTGCTATGGAACGAGGTAATGCTCCATTTTAACTTGCTTTTACGTTATTTGTTGTTGTAATTAGCTAGTTTTGCCTTGAAATGTGGAAAAGACGGGTTTTGCATGAAAACCCGAGTTTTGTTTGAAATTTGCCGTTTGAATGCTTGAAATTGACGTCATTGTATTGCATTATGCCATGTGAACGTGTATGTGTGAATTGATTGTGATTTAGACCGTCTTTGTGTGAAAAACGTCCAAATTAGGTTTCGGGCTCGAAAACGAACCCGGAATTTCAATTAAACTTCGGTGTAGGATGCCCATAGTGAGTATAGCATGCCTATAGCGTTAGTTTTGCGAAAAAGTCGAGTTAAGGCTTTCAAATCGCCGTCTTAAGTCGTAGTTATACGGAGTAATTAAGGCGAATTGGGGGTTTTTGATCGGGATGACCAAAATGCAATTGCTTGTAATGGGTTATTGTTGGGGGCTATTATGGCGCGTAGAAACCATAAAGTTGCAATTTTGAAGTGTAGAGAACGGTTTTCGGCTTAATTATGAATTAGGCCTAAAAATGCTCTGTAGGGCGTATAGTGTAATGTGTTAAAGGGATGTATATGTATTATGTGTGTATTATTTGTGTGTATTTGTGTATGTGTATGCCAAGTTGTATGCTTGTATGTATTATAGCTGTATGTATTGGTTGTGTTTGGTTGCAGGGGAGGATTCTAGTCGTGTTACGAGATCGAAATCCCGTAGGAGTGCTAGCTCGAGGGCCAGGAGCCTCTGCTCAGTGGTTTGAGGCGTGCGTGGCGAGAGGAAGCCGAGCCCTCGTGACTTGTCCACGAGGCGTGGGCGATCCACGAGGTAGAAGTCGAGTTCGTGGGAGGCATGTCCTGTGCACGATCCTGAGGAGGAGGAGGCGGATCGTTTGCTCGGGAGTTTGTGGGCGAGCCAGAGGTGAGATGGATGTTCTTGAGGAGGTGAGGAGGTTGCGCTGAGCGAGTAGCTCTAGGCCGCGAAAATCACGTCGCGAGCAGGCGTTCGCCAAGGGCTGGGATGGCCATAACCTTCTACTTGCTCCGGAGAGACACGTTTCCTATCGAGCTACGATGGGTTGGCAGAAAGGTTCGATGAGGACCTTCTCGGTCGTCTCGTCCGTGATGTGTGTTTTCGAGGAGAAGCTTGCGAAGCGCGAGCTTAGGTCTTTGCGTAGTGCTTTTGGCGTTGGTCGGCCATTGGAGGAGATTGCAAGGAAGAAGCGGGCGGCGAACTGATGTTGATCGGGGCCTTCTGGGCGAAGTCTTGGGACACCACGGCGGCGTTCCATATGCGGCTTTGAGGCGGCATTACCTTGTCTGAGTATCACGGTCATAGCAGAGTGCCGGATTCGGAGACCGTGACATGAGTTTTGAGTTCTGCGCCGTCCGTTGTGGGCGAGGTTGTGGCCGATCGATCGGCGGTGGTTTGGAGGTGATTTGCGGTGCACCACCTTATACTTTCAAGGCGAGCTACATCTTGGAGTATTTTGAGGAAGGCAGAGTATGGCCCCTCGGAGTGGAGTGGCGACGGAATGCTCGTATGTGGTCGTGGTGGTTTGTCGGTAGTGTACTTCGGCGATAAGGGCGAGCGGGCATCGACGTCGGTCCTTATGCATCTCCTGGATTGGAGTGCAATTGGGACGTTCGACTGGGTGACGCCGTCTTTGGGTTTGTGCATTCGTTTCTGCATGGATGCCGTGAGACCGCGGGTCATGGATCGAGGGTCGAGACTGTCCTTAGTCTCGCCTGGTTTCTTGATGGAGGTATGTGTTAATTCTGTTTTTGTTTCAGGTGCATTGCCGTTTGTTTTTGTTGTCTTTGTCTTTGTCGTCTTTGCCTTTGTTGTCTTTGTAACGTGTTTTTGTTTCTTGTGTGTGCAGTCATGGATTCTTAGCCATTTTCCTTTTCTGCTGCCTCCGCATGCTCTGACGATCGTGAGAGAGTACCCGTGATGCAGCAGGGGCACGTCTGGCAACCGTCTTTGCGTTTAAGCGGGTCGTGTGACGAGGTTCGGGATCGTCTGAACCGGATGCGGTTTGATGAGGTTTGCACTTGAACCATTTTAGGTAGAGTGTACTTAAAATGATTGTATTGTATTTGTGTTTGTATTTATGAGTGTTTGTCTTGTCTTTGTTTGTAGTTCGTGCCGTTCCCGTGGGGCCAGTACAGGGATATTCCTGAGGGCATTGGAGCTAGGTTTGCAGTGCGAGAGACCCAGCGCCTGTACCTGGCGACGCCGTATGGGCCGGTTTGGTACCTTGGAGAGCGTTTGGTCTTTCAGGCAGGATGGCCAGCTCCGGTGGTGCTTAAGGATCCGCCGAGGGTCCTGTTTGAGCGAGGGTTTCTCTTTCGGGATCGGGTGGCGTCTGGGGAAGGAGAGTCGGTGGAGTCTTCTGCATCTGGGAAGACTATGGCGATTCTTTGAGTCTCGGCTTACTTGTGGGCCAATTGAGGTATGCTTGCCATTTTGAGGGTCGTAAGGTAATTTTTGCGAAAAATTTCCCACTACGTGTCGCGTTGAAATTGTTTTGTAGGAATTTGATCAGGAGATGGCGGAGCGACCTGGTGATTTCCTACCACCATTGAAGTCTGACGAGTCGGGTGTGCGTCGTACTTTCACTTTGCCGACGTACTTGCCGGTGACCACTGACGCGGGCATGGACAGCTGGACGGACAGGGTGAAGAAGGTATGTATCTTTGTATATGTGAGTGAGCCCCCAGTTTGATCGAGGTATGAAATATAGCGATGATCAAACTAGTGAGATGCGTGTTTTGGTGGGGTATCACGGCGATTACGGCGCCGTCTATTGCGAATGCGGCTCGTGGGTTGATGTTGTGTGGGTTTGAACGAGGAGTGTGGATTCATCCTCTTTGCTTGAAGAGGCAAATCGGGCTTGCTCAGACCATACCCGAGCAGGATACTCAGGTTGGAGGGGTTGTTGTGCTAAACAACCAAATGATCGATGCTTGGATCCGAGGATGGTCGGACCAGTGTTACTTGGGTCATTCAGAGCATATAGAGTCTAGTCGTGTTCTGGAGCTTCTATACACGGTGGTATCGTTCAATGATCCTCGAGGCAGGAGAATCAAAGGAGGAGGGAAAAGAATGGGCGAGGCCCTCGCTTGGCGTATGAGGTGGTGCGCGAAAGGAGGGACTATGGTGATCTTTGTCTTGTTAGTGCAGTGCTTCTACTTGAGACCGTGAAAGGCTTGGGCCGAAGGTGGCCAGATTAGGGATCGTCTAGGAGTCAAGGATCGAGGAGCCCCCAGTCGAGCGGGACGAGGATCCGTCGAGCCCCGTGTTTTGAGAGATCTGTCCTGTCTTTGTGTTCGAAGATTGTGGCGGGCCGCCTTGAAGATGAAGAGGCTAATCAAGGCGTCGAGAAGATGACTTGAGTAGTTTGCTTTGTTTTGTTTAGAAAATTTCCTTTATTTAAATACATGTTTTAGATTTGAATAAAGGGCTAAGGAGGCTTGTTCCTAGCTCATTTCTAAATTGCGAAAAATTCTAAATAAAGTAATAAAATAGAATTAAGTTGCTTTTGTCTTGTCTCGTTGCTTTCCTTTGTTTGTTTTTAAATGTTCTCGACCTTTTTAAGCTTTGAACATTCATACTTTGTCTTAAAATCCTCGACCTTTTTAAGCTTTGGATTTGTTTGTTTGACTTGTTCCGTCTTTAAGTCCTCGACCTTTTTAAGCTTTGGACTTGGATCTTTGTTTTGTTTTGTGTTGACTATGCTCTCGACTTTTTTAAGCTTTGAGCGTGTCTTTTTGTGAGTCTGGCGCCCTTGACCTTTAAGCTTTGGGCATGCGTGCGAAAAAGTTCGGTTGTGCTTTGATAAGGCTGCCACGTATACGCTTTTTAAATACGTAATCAAACCGGCGTGGTTCGTGTGATTCGGTTGAGCCCTTTGCAAAGGCGCCTCACGTATCCACGGTCGTGGAATCAAACCGGCGTAGTTCACCCATGCGAGTGAGTTTTGTTTTGAAATACATTGCAAAAGTGTTTGTGTTTAAGGGTAGTATTTCTTGAGTTGATCAAGATTCGTTGGTAAGCGGAAGTCCTGACCGTCAAGGTCAGTTAGTTTCACGGCTCCTCCGGAAGGATTTCCTTGACCAAGTACGGTCCGGCCCAATTGGGTTTGAATTTCCCTCTTGGGTCGGCCGTAATGGTGCTCGGCCCGGTTGAGTACTAGGTCACCCACTTTGATGTTTAGTGGCTTGACCCGGATTTGTTGTAAGCGCGTTGTAGGCGAGATTGATACATTCGACCGTACTTAGTGAATGTAACCGTCTTTCGTCAAACAGGATGAGTTGTTCGTATCGTTCGCGTGCTATTCGGCCTCGGGAATATGCGCTTCCATGAGAATTGAAGGGATTGCATTTCGATTTCTACGAATTTGAGCGACCTCCATCTAAATGGGTTAGGAAATAGGGTGTCATGCCTGTGGGTGTGCGGATGGTTGTGCGGTATCCCCATAATGCAAATGGGATTTTGTTGGGCCAGTCGTGGCAGGTGTCGATCATCTTTTTGAGGATTGATACGACGGTTTTGTTTGCTGCCTCGATCGCGCCGTTAGTTTGTGGTCGGTAGGGTGATGATTTGTGTCGTTGTATCTTGTATTTGAGGAGAAGTGGCTCGACCTCTCCTTGGAAATGTGTGCCTTGGTCGCTTATGAACTCGTGGGGTATGCCGTAGCGACAAATGATGTTGTTTTGCATGAATTTTGCAACCTCTTTTGTGCCTAGCGTACGGTATGATGCGGCTTCGACCCATTTGGTGAAATAGTCGATGGCCACGAGGATGAAGCAGTGTCCTCCTGCTCCCACGGGTTGAACTTTGCCGATGACGTCAATCCCCCATGTGGAGAAAGGCCATGGCGAGGTTAAACTGTATAGTGGAGAAGGAGGGATGTGTTGTACGTTTGCAAAGATTTGGCAATTATGGCAATGTTTGACATATTTCGCGCAGTCGGCTTCCATGGTTGTCCAGTACCATCCTAGCCTTATGATTTGTTTGCACATGGCTCGTGCGTTCATGTGTGGTCCGCGCTTCGCCATCGTACTTGGGACATGATCTCGTGTCCCTTTTTGTGATCGACACACAAGAGTAGTGTGCCTTGGGGTGTCTTTTTGAGTAGTTTGCCCATTTCTATCACAAATTGTGATGATAATAGGCGTAGGGCTCGCTTGGCCCGTTTGTCAATGTTTGGTGGGTATTCACCGTTTGTTTTGTAGTTGATGATTGCTTGGTACCAAGGATCGGTTTGCTCTTCCTCGGTTTCAATGTCACAGATGTAGGCGGGTTCATTCCGTCGTTCCACGACAATGGGGCGTTTATTCCAGGGTATGTTGATTAGTGACGCGAGTTTGGATAACGCGTCGGCGGGTGGTTTTCTTCGGCGTGGGAGGTGTATGAATTCTACGTGATAGAATTCGTTTATGAGCTCTTGTATTTTGTTTTGGTATAGTGCTAGGTTTTCATTAAGTATCTTCCATGCTCCGGATACTTGGTTGATTATGAGGGAGGAGTCCCCATAGACTCTTATATTGCGGGCATTGAGTACAAGCGCTGCTTGGAGACCGGGCAAGCATGCTTAAATGATTCTCAGCGTTGTTTGTTACGTCGAAATCTAGCTTGATTGATAAGGGTGTGTGTTCGCCATTTGGGGATATGAGAAGTATTCCTACTCCACATCCTCGATAGTTGGAGGAGCCATCGAAGTATAACTCCCATTGTTCTTGGTTGATGTCGTAAATCCCATCGTCTGGAAGGGATGTTGTGTCGATGATTGGTTGTTCGTTGATTGCATTTTCGGCTAGGAAATCGGAGACTGCTCGTCCCTTGATTGCTTTGAGCGGTACGTACTTAAGATCGAATTCGGCTAGGAGCAATGTCCATCTGGCCATTCGTCCGTTAAGCACAGGTTTATCGAAAAGGTACTTTACGGGGTCCATTTTGGAATAGACCTTCATTTGGTGTGCTAGCATATAGTGACGGAGTTTCTTGGACGACCATACTAAAGCTAGACAACTCTTCTCGACGGGTGAATATCGAGGTTTACGTAATCGAGAAATTTCTTCTTTGATGTAATAGATTGCATGTTCTTCGCCGTTTATTTCTTGGCGAGCATGGCGCCCATGGCGGTAGATGTTGTTATGAGGTATAAGGATAGTGGTAGATCCGGCTTGGGGTGGTCGTAGAACCGTGGGTTAGTTAGCAATTCCTTGACCTTGTCAAATGCTTTTGACATTTTTCGTCCCGTTCAACGTGGTCGGTTTTCTTGAGTTTCTTGGCGGTTCACATATCATGGTGAGTTTCTTGATGAAGCGCGAGATGTATTGGATTTGGCCCAAGAAACTTGAATTTCGTCGAGGTTCTCCGAGTCGCATTTGAGATTGCTTTGACTTTCGAAGGGTCGACCTCGATGCCTCTTTGGCTCATTCACGTGTCCTAGTAGTTTCTGGATTTAACTCCAAAAGTACATTTTGGGGTTGAGGCGCATTTTGTATTGTCGTGGCGAGTGAAGAACTGCGGAGGTTAGTGATATGACCACTTCTCTCCTTTGACTTCACGATCATATCGTCGGCGTAGACTTACACTTCTTTGTGCAACATGTGGTGGAAAAGGGTTGTAGCGGTGCGTTGGTATGTTCTTGACATTGATTAAGGCCGAAAGGCATGACTGTATGTGATATGTCCCCACGGTGTAATGAAGGCTGTCTTTGCCATGTCTTGAGTGACATTTTGATCGATTGTAACTGCGTGGCCAGTCCATGAAGGATAGGAGGCGTGATCGGCGGTGTTGTCGACTAGGACGTCCACATGGGGTAATGGAAAGTCATCTTTGGGACTAGCTTTGTTCAAGTCGCGAAAGTCAACGCATACTCGAATTTTGCCATTCTTTTTCAGGTCTGGGACCATGTTTGAGACCCATTCAGGATACTCGATGACTTGGATGAAACCCGAAGCTTGGAGTTGTTTTTCGATTTCTTCCTTGACCATAAGTGACCATTCGGACGTAGTCTTCTTAGCTTTTGTTTGATGGGTTTGTATGCTTAGGGTTTAATGGGGATGCGGTGTTCGGCGATGCTTCGTTCGATTCCGGGCATGTCTTTGTATGACCAAGCGAATACGTCCTTGAATTCGCTTAGGAGTTGCGTGAAAAGGGTGCGTTCGTGTTCGTCTAGTGAGGCTCCTAGTTGTAGTTCCCTTGGTTTTTCGGGGGTTCCCACGTTTATGGTTATGGTTTCCTCGATGATAGGGTCTTGTGTTTTTGGGTGCACAATGTTTGCAATGTATTTGTTTAATGATTGATTTGTTTGTTCATTTTCGCATGAGTTAGTGTCTTTTGTATTTTGTGTGTTGTTTGTTGCTTGTTGATTTTTGTTTGTTTGTATTTTGTTATTTGTTTTAGCTTGAGACAAGACGTAAGCAAATTTATTCATTTCATTATTTTGAAGAGAATTATTCGACAAATCAGAAAATTGCTTGGAGCTAGCCTCCGTAAAGAGAAAATCTAAACTAAAGCTAGAGTCTAGGATAGATGGGTCGACAGATGACCCGACACTAAGAGCATTAGAATCTAAAAGAATTTCTTCTTCATCTTTATCGTCTTCTGTGCCGCTGGAGCTGCTTGAGCTGCTTGGGTTGCTTGAGTTGTTTGAGGTTGAATCACTCTCGTCCTTGTCTTTGAGGTTAGTGACATGGTCGAAGAGTGGTCCTTCGCCGGTGATAAGCTGGAAGTGGTGACCTTGTGCATCGGTCCATTTCAGCGTCTTATACCATCCGTTGAGGGTTTTGTCTGTGGCGTCGGCTATAAGTAAGTTAGGATCGAAGTGACGGTCTCGCATGATCGTGGAGACAATTTCTTCGTTTTTGGTGCTCGGTGAGGCCTTGAGTGTATTGGGCTCGGCCTCACTAGAGAAACAAGCTTCGGATGAATGGATGATGTCTCGAAGGGAGGTATTCGGTCGACCATTCCTCAGGGGTGAAGTATGCGTTGAGGTCGAGGATGTAAGGTCGCGGGGGTGACCTTGTGAGTTGACTTTCGCCTTTGATTTTCCTTACCCATCTTCTCGTGGTCGCCATTCTTGGGTTTGTAGCCTAGACCCATGGTGAGCCAAAGGCTGTCGTTGTTTTTTGTTTTGAAAGGTTTGTAGGTTTTGATTGGTGTACGTGTGATAAGCGCGAGCTTGAAGTCGAAACCACATAAGTCTTCTGCGGGTTCGACCACAATTTGGCGAGTGGGCTCTTTTGGAGTATCGAAAAGGGCTCGAAAGTTTGAGGCCTTCAAGGTTATAATCTCCTCGTTAAGTGGGATCTTAACCTTTTGGTGTAGAGTAGAAGTTACGGCTTTGGGGGAGAGAATCCTCGGGCGTCCCAGGGGGATGGTTTAGGAAGGGGTCATGTCGATGACTTTGAAACTCGACTTTCCTTTCTATGGGACCACCGCGCGTCGTGAAGAGAAATGGTTCCTTTCACGTGGCGTCGGGTTCGTCGAAGGCTTTGACTCGCCCGTGCTCGGGGTGAAGTCTTTATCGGATAGGCCGAGGCGATGTGCGGTGGCCAATGGTAGAACATTGACTGCAGATCCGTTGTCAACAAGGGACACGGGCAAAGTTTTCTTCATACACTCTACGTTAATGTATAGAGCGAGGTTGTGGTTTGGTCCGAATGCGGGGAGATCATCATTCGAGAAGGTGATAGCCCCTGGTAACCAATCTCTTGTGACATGGTGACCATTTGATCCGAGAGATCTCGGCGTCTGCGCATGCAATTTGTAGAGCGAATAAATGCATTCCTATGTTCGCCGAAGTCTCGTAAAGGGCCCGGATGGAAACATCGGCTTTTGTGCGGCGAGTTATACAAGCACCTCACTCGTGTTTGGTGGTGGAATTATTGTAGAGGTGGAGGGTGTACTTGTAGAGGGTTATCCTCTTGGGCTACGGCCTTGCCTTTCTCGCATGCTGCTTTTTTCCTGGCATGTTCATCCGTGAAGATGTTCTGATAAGGACGACCGGAGCGTGTGAGGTGTGAAACCTCGTCTTGGTTTTCCTTCTCGGGTTGCTCGCCCTTTTCTTTTTGATCTTTGTTTTCGGGCTGTTTGCCCTTCTTTTTCTTCCCCTTCTTGTTCTTTTTGTTTTTATTCGAGGAAGGAGTAGTTGAGAGTTGGGCCACCGTTTTGTTAGTGGGTGGCCACTCTTCGTCTTCGTCATCACTAAACCGCACCAGATTGATTTGGTTCTTTGGTGGGTGTGACCAAGTAGGAGCAATCTATGACTGGTCTTGATCAGGAAGATTGCGGGGTTGTCATAAATTGTGGGGTTGCTTTGGGCTCAGGCCGATTTCAATGAGTTCTTGAAATTCTCGGCATCGCCAGTAATCAAAGTGTCTTCGCCACTCGGGTCGTAAGCTAGAAAGCGTGTACATGAGTTCGTCTTCGTGTGGAGGGTTCAGAACTCGGGCAAGTAGTCCTCTCCAACGGACGAGATATTGGGTGAAATCTTCCTCGTCTCCTTGGAGTTGGGTGATGAGAGTATCAAGGGAGACATGCTTGTCGGCCTTGGAGCGTTGTTCTAAGCGTACAACTTCAAGTTGATGCAAGGCCTTCAAGTTGTCAATGTCTTTGGTGAGCTGATTAATACGGTCACGGAGAGTTCTCAGTCTATTGAGGTTAGCCATCTTTGAGGAGCGTTTGAAGGAAGGGGTGATGATGCGATTCATGGTGAGTATTCAGCTGGGGCCTGCATTTCACTTTGCATATTAGCGACACGACTCGACCCACTAGACTCACATTCATTCTAGGCATTCATTTTAGCTCATTTCGTTGTTTTGAAAGACCTTTTAAGCTTGAAAAAGGAGATTTTCGAAAAGGTTTTGCTAAGGGAAGCTTTTGAGGCGAGGATGCGTCTTGCACATCTCGTCTCGATGTTAAAAGATTTTGTTTTGCATCCGTCGAACTGATATCGGTGATTTGCCGAGGTGAGCTCGAGTCGGATGTGTAAAAAGAGAAGGATTCGGCTCGCGCAAGTCGAGTCGAGGATGTTAAAACGGAGTCTAGGCCGAGTGACCTAGAGGATCGAAATCCACGAGCTCGGGTTTTATTCCTTGCTCGGGTTTTTGCTTGTTAGTGAAAAAGGAAATTTTGAAAAAGTTTATTTCAAAAATTTGCGAGAGTTCTGTTTGAAAAGTGTTAGTTTGTTAGATGTTAGGTTCATTTATCTTTGTAAAGTTTAAGCGAGTTTTCGAAGATATGAATGCAAATGCTCGTTTTGAAAAAGACCATGGAGTGCATAGCCTTGAACTTGTACGTATGACTCAAAAAGGGTGAAAAATGAGTCAGTCGGGTACACCTCCAACTACCTCGAGTACGCTTTGGCAGATACTTAACCCCTTCATTTCCTTACGCCGGGGCGATAGGTTTTCTGAAGAGAACCTTTGAAGGCGGTCGAGATAGCCGTTTACGGCAAGCCGTGGAGGGGCGAGAGGAAAGCTAGTCCGGCATGTGCTTTATCGAGTGGACAAGCCTGCATGTGGGAACCACCTCTCGAGGGTGCAAAGGGTGCCTAGATTCCAAAAGGAATGGACTCTAAACGAATGTGCATAGCTCAAATATGTTTACAAGGATTGTTCAAGGCTTTGAGTTTCACCTCTTTATTTTTAAAAAGAAAAAGCTAGTTTTTAGTTTTAAAAATAAGATCTCCCAATGAGTCGCCAAACCGGAACCCGAACCGTTCGGGACCCAACTCGTCTTGCTTAAGGGCGGATTTTAAAGTTAAAAGATTAAGTTGGAAAAACCTTTAAGAAGCTGTTATGGAGTCGCCACCTAATTATCGCGGAAATTAGGAACCTGCTACCATGTTCTAAGTTAAAAACATGTCCTAGATTTTGGAGCACGCCGACACCCCCTAGATCTAAGGCTTGTGAAACCAGTTGGATTCGGGGTGAGGTACTTTAGAAAAAGAGTTAATTCAAATAATGATTTATGAAAACCTTTTAGAAAAGCCTATGTAAAAATAGCCTCTCTTGACCTAGAACAATCCTTGTAAGATGATATTTGAGCTAATGTTATCGCTACATTACAAGTGCGATAAGTTTGTAAAGAATCTGAGATGCAAATGCAAAAGATTGATTAAAACCCTCGGTTTAGCATGTTTAACTTGTTAACGAATACTGTTCGATTAAAGGTCGAATTCATTGTTTAAGTTGATTTTAATGCAAAATAAGAAGGTGCAAGATGCATGCAAATAAAATAAAGTTCAATTGTCCATTGGTTTATTTTATAAGGTCGATTGCTTATGCGACTTTGGCGTGTCATCGGATATGGAGTGTGCAGTAAATAGAACACTTGGATTGCAAAGCGCTGGGTGCAAAGCCGGCGCTAAAGTGTAGACCCCTTTGTTAGTCCATAGAAAATAAGAAAAAGCTTTGATCCAAGTGGATCGGTACCTACCTTGTCCTGACGCTTCAGATCTGGGCAGAGCTTCGCTTCTTGAACTTAAAAAGAGGATGAATTCAACACGGGATGGTGTGTTGAACTCAAGGATTTGAGTGCTTGAGGCTTTGTGAGTGTGAAAGGGTGTAAGATGAGAATTTGTGGTGTAAAAGATGTATTCTGGTTGTGAATTGTTGTGTAATTGTGTGTTTGGAGTCGAGGTATATGGGTGTATATATACTAAAAATCTCGGAGAAATTAGGAAATCGGGGATAAAAACAGGCCTAGGAACCGCATAGCCTTATGCGGTTGCCAGGGCAAACCGCATAGGCTTATGCGGTTGCCTCCCCAAACCGCATAAGCTTATGCGGTTCGAGGGTGTGGTTTTTGTGTAGTTTCCTAGTTTCGGTTGAATTGTATCTTTGAAAGATTACGAGATAATCTCAAACGTGAAGCTCAAGAAAACCCCTAGGATATTTCTGAGATATTTTGTGATGCTTAGGGCTTTGGAGTGCGGGCCAAAGGCTGGGCTTGGGCTTCAGTTTGAACCGAGACCCGGAAAAATGAAAAGGGTGTATTTGCATAGTTTTTGTGAAATAAGGTAAGACGTGAAGCCGTATTTTGTGTAAGAGGGGGCTAAATAGCGGTTTTAGCTACCGGGCCTAAATTTAGGAATTTAGGAATTCTGAATTAGACCTTGTTAATGTAAAAGGACTAATTGTAGTGCAAATGCGAAGCTCATGCCAAATGAAGCAGGACAAGGACCTAGCTAGACTCCAAATGGACAAAATGAACGTTTATTTAAGTGTGATGTGAAGCGACCTAAAACATTTTAACATTTAAAACGACTCAAAATGAATTCGACATTAGTTAGAACCGTTTAAGTCAACGTTAAAGCATGCGTAATAAAAGTCCGTGATACATCACAGGGTTTTGTTTGGGAGGGTACGGATATGGGTATCCACACTAGCTCGTCACAATGCAACGTTCAAATGCCACGATCAGAAGATTACACTAAAAACTAACCAAGGGAAGGAGGTATCATATCAGAGTTTGAAGAGGAAAAGGGGAGTGAAACTAGTGTCGGTAATGAAATTACAGAGTATGGAGAGAAAGGGACACCAGGTGTATTTTTGCAGCATTACCAAGGTCGAGGACAACTTGCGCATTGAAGATATCCCAATCGTAAATGAGTACCCCGATGTATTTCCGGACGTATTACCGGGTATGCCTCCTGCACGAGATGTCGAATTCTCTATCGACCTTATACCCGGCACTTCACCTATATCAAAGGCACCATACAGGATGGCGCCTGTCGAACTCCAAGAACTCAAGAAACAATTGGAGGAGATGATTGAGTTAGGATTTATTAGACCGAGTGTTTCACCTTGGGGTGCGCCGGTACTCTTTGTAAAGAAGAAGGATGGGAGCATGAGGCTCTGCATTGATTACAGAGAACTGAACAAAGTAACGATCAAGAATCGTTATCCTCTGCCTAGGATAGACGATCTCTTTGACCAGCTTAAAGGAGCAGGAGTTTTCTCCAAGATTGACCTGAGATCAGGATACCATCAGATCGCGATTCGTAAAGAAGATATACAAAAGACCGCTTTCAGATCAAGGTACGGACATTACGAGTTCAAAGTAATGCCGTTCAGCCTTACTAACGCTCCAGCAGTATTTATGGACCAAATGAACAGGACCTTTCACGAATATCTCGACATCTGCATTGTCGTGTTCATTGACGACATCCTGATCTACTCCAAGAATAAAGAAGAACACACGGAACACCTACACGTTATCCTGAGCATCTTGAGAGATCATAAATGGTATGCTAAATTTTCAAAGTGTGAATTTTGGCTAGACCAAGTGGCGTTCCTAGGCCACGTAATCTCTAAGGAAGGTGTAATGGTGGATCCAAATAAGATTGAAATTTGTCAAGGAATGGGTAGCACCAAAAACAGTCACTGAAGTCAGAAGCTTCCTAGGATTGGCTGGCTATTATAGGAGGTTTGTTCCTGATTTCTCAAAGGTAGCCCGCCAATGACCAAACTGCTACAAAAGGAATCAAAGTTCATATGGAGCGGCGATCGCGTGAAAGCGTTCAAGAAGCGAAGACAAGACTTACTACGGCCCCAGTTTTAACCTTGCCAACAGATGGGGATGAATATGAGGTGTACGGTGACGCATCACTAAATGGTTTGGGTTGCGTCTTGATGCAACAGGGGAAAGTAATAGCATACGCATCCAGACAACTTAAAGTGCATGAAAAGAATTACCCAATTCACGACCTAGAACTTGCCGCGGTTGTGTTTGCACTAAAGATTTGGCGTCATTATCTCTACGGGGTCAGCATTAAGTTCTACACTGATCACAAGAACTTGAAGTATATCTTCACCCAAAGAGATTTGAACATGAGGCAGCGAAGATGGTTAGAACTGATCAAAGATTACAAGATTGAGTTACTATACCACGAGGGAAAAGCTAATGTAGTTGCCGATGCACTGAGTCGTAAGACAATACACACTCTGAACAACATTTGGGAGATTCCCTCAGACATCGTCCAGGATCTAAAAAGGCTGAGCTTAGACCTGGTACAATCGGACGATACAGACCTAAATGCAATGGTGGTTGAACCAGAGTTATATCACGACATCCGAGTACTACAATGGGAAGACCCGACATTGTTGGAAATTAGGGAAAGGATTCCGTCAGAAGGGACAGAGGGGTTTGAGATCTACACTGATGGAAGTCTACGCTTCAACGGCAGATGGTGCATACCTAACAATGAAGATTCGAAACGCAAAATTCTTGATGAAGCACATAGCACCCGCTACTCAGTACATCCTGGCTCAGATAAGATGTACAAGGACCTGAAATTTCGCTTCTGGTGGATAAGGATGAAGGTAGAGATCGCCGAGTACGTGGCTAGATGTATGATTTGCCAGAAGGTAAAATTTGAACACCAGAGACCAGGAGGACTGCTCCAACCGTTGGAAATTCCTCAAGGGAAGTGGGATTCCATATCCATGGATTTTATCATGGGATTACCGAGGACATCTAGCGGCAAGGATGCGATATGGGTTATTGTGGATCGCCTAACTAAAGCAGCCCATTTTGTTCCAATCAAGGAAACATGGGGATTAGAGGAACTAGCCAAAGCCTACGAGAAAGAGATAATACGACTCCATGGCGTCCCCCTCGACATCATATCAGACAGGGACGCGAGGTTTACATCGCATTTCTGGCAGAAACTACAAGAGGCTTTGGGTAGTAAGTTAAAGATGAGTACGGCTTTTCACCCAGCGACCGACGGCCAGACTGAACGAATGATACAAACACTGGAGGATATGTTGAGAGCGTGTACGATGGAATTCAATGTGAATTGGGAAAAGAGTCTACCCCTCATTGAATTTTCATACAACAATAGTTATCACGCTAGCCTGGGGTGTGCTCCTTTCGAAGCACTATACGGGAGGAAATGTCGCGATCTGTTTGTTGGACGACGCGCAGTGACAATGTGGGCAGGACCCCAAGTCATTCAGGACCAAATCGAACACATTAAAGTCATCCGAGAAAGACTACGAGCGACTCAAGATCGGCAAAAGAAGTATGCCGATCAACATAAATAAACTATCGAATTCGGGAAGGCGACAAAGTATTTACGAAAGTATCGCCCATGAAGGGAGTAAGGCGATTTGGCTTAAAAGGAAGTCGAGCCCTAAGTATATTGGACCCTACGAGGTACTTGAGCGAATCGGAGAAGTGGCGTATCGACTTGCTCTACCCCTAACTTGTCAAGGGTACACAGCGTTTTCACGTATCTCAGCTACGAAGGTATCGATCTGATCCAAGCCACATTGTTACGCCCGATGTAATCGCCATCGAGCCTAACATGCTTTACTCTGAGAGACCAGTGGAAATTTTCGCCAGAGAGACAAAATTCTTACGACGCAAGTCAATACCTTTAGTCAAGGTTCTCTGGAGGGGACAGAAGACTGAACAGGCAACGTGGGAGACCGAGGCGTCGATGAAGGAAAAATACCCGGAGCTGTTCAGCGCAGGTAACTTTAACCACCTAGTTAACTTTAAGTTTCGGGGACGAAACTTCTTTAAGGGGGGAGGATTGTAACACCCCGTGTTAATTTAAGCTAATCACAATTAGAAAATCAATAATTAGACAATCTAGCTCAATTATTTTCCTAAAATAATACACTACAATTTTTCTCGCACCTAAACTAAAACCATTTTGATATACTTCGAATTTGAACTTTATTCTTTCATATTCGAACTTGATAAATCAAACAAAGAATCTACGACAATTTTCTCAACGACAAATTTCGGCACGCAAATCGAGGTCAATGTTGACCCAAAATGGCCGAGCCACTTAGGTGATTAAATCACCTAATCTTTTTCCAAACCTACTTACATATAATCCTAATCTAATTAAAACTAGTTAAGGTTAATCATTTTGATTATTACTAACAAGCCTTATTTAATTATTATAAGTTACTATTTCGTTTTGATTTAGTTAACACTTTCGCTAAAAATCGAAATAATGAATCACACTAAGTCTAAACTGATAAACTTTTTGACGTTTGGTTATAATGATTTAATTCGATAACATTCAACGAAAAAAATATATATTTCGACCAAACGAAATTTTTATTAAAAATTTCGAGGATCCTAAGGCCAATTTTTGTTTTGATTTCCCTTCAACGTTTTTCTTCATTTTTTATTTTCGATCTTACTTCGAACCATTATTTTAAGACTATATATTTTATTTTAAGACTTTTCGCGTTGCAAATCGAAAATTTCAAAAACGAAAAATCGAGCCATGGTACATGCATGTAGGCCGAAATTTTTGACCTTGAATGGTCAAGGATTATCCTCTTCCATCTTACATAACTTGTACAAGTTTAAGATGACTTACACACCTATACTAATTCATCATCACTTCTAGCTTATTAAAAATTAAAGTTTAAACAAACTAAATACACTACATAATACAAAACTTACAACTACAACTACACTACTACTACTACACGGCTCAACACACACACAAACACCAAAAATTTACTAAGTCTTTTTCTCTCTAATAAACTCATACTCAAGAACAATAAGTAAGCTTGTTCATATGCAAGCTCAAGAACACATTATAATCTTCATCCTCTTTAATTCTTTTCTTCCTTAAAACTTTCATTTTATTTGCTTAAACTTATTAGCACACTTAAATAAACTCCTCACCATTTATATTTAGTACTCACTTACTCTTTTTACATACAATTAAAATATGAACATAAATCGAAATCATAAAAAAATTAAAACATCACCTAAACATAAAAATGAAACTACACTTTAATTTTTTTAGTTTAGCTAGTTTAGTTTTAAAATAAATTACTAACTTGCTTATTTCATTTTTATGTACTAATCCTAATCAAAGACGAGGAGCAAGGTGGAGGTGTAACACCCCGTGTTAATTTAAACTAATTAATTAGGAAATCTATAATTAGACGATCGCGCAAATCGAAAATTTCAAGAAATGAAAAATCAAACCCGAAAATTTGACTTTTGACTTTTGGACACCAAAGTCAAATTTTATCCTCTTCCATTTTTCTTACACAAGTCACATGCTTCTACTTATACCTTTAATTTACATTCAACATTATTTCCTTTTTGTTTTTAATGAAACCCGTATAAACATTTAGGGCCTAACTTTCGGAGGCCATAAAATGGTCATACGGACTCGGAGTCGAGCGAAACAAAAGCCTAAACCACATAACTTTTCGAGACGGATTTCATGACGCTATTTTCGTAGCCATCAGACTGCCTAGCTCAAACTGAATTTTACTGACTCATTTCAAGGCCAAATTTCATTCTTCACTTTATTTTGAATATGTATTTTCGACTCGAAATTTTCAAACACTTAATTATAATATAAATACCAAGAAAACATACTCGATTACGATACTACGCCTAATAAAATTTTACAAGGAAAACGGTTTTTAATCGAGACTTTTTTAGCGTGCTAAATCGAAATTTCAAAAACAAAATCGGGCCCATGATCCTCATGTGGCCCCCTTGGCCTTTGTACAAGACCACACTCTTCCCTTCCTCTCTTACACTCATGCTTCTTACACTCTTACATCCTCTTACACACTAGAGTGTAAACCGGCAGCGACACGGCGGCGAATCCGGCCGGTTTGGCGGGCCCGGTCTGGCGGAATTTTATTTTCGGGCACGAGCCACGGCCGTGCTCAAACCGTGTTTCGTTTTTAAAAAAAAAAATCAAGGATTTTGGCGACGCCTAGAACCCGAATTTCGGCCCGATTTGGGCACGGCCCGGATTGGCCCGATTTGGGCACGATTTTTGCTCCAACCAAGGGTTTTTTTTATTTTTTTTTTTAAATTTTTTAACCAAATCTGGAAAAAATAGGCCGGGCCCGAATTAGGCCCGACTTGGCTTGAGCTCCACGAGCCCTAAGATTTAATTTAACTGCCTGGCCAGACCGATTTCAAAATTGGCGGCCGAGCCCACCGAAGGCACGAAATCTGTGTTTTGGCGGGCCTGATTTTGGTTGGGCCCAGACGGACCAGCTGCAACCGCGGCGTTTTTGCCGACTCATTACAAACACTAGCACACATGCTACTCTTACATTTGACTTTCCATACACAAGATAATGCACACAACTTCCACACACATTACTACTACTAACTCTTTGCTAGTATTCACTACTACTACATTCACTACTACTACATTCATGTTATTACTACACACTCTAGTATTTTACTACTACAAACTCTCATTTACACAAACACAAAAAAATTGCTAAGTCATTTTCTCTACAAATAACAAAGTACTCTAATACTTTAGTAAGAGCAAACTCATCCTCATCTTCCATATTCATGAAGCTCTTCATACTCTTCATTTCATTTCTTCCCTAAACTTTTATCTCTTGTCTTTAATTTCTTAAACACTTAAATTAATCCTCCACCATTTTTATTTAGTAATCACTTTCTCTTTTACTTGTAACTATTTTGAACATAAAACAAATTAATTAAAATCTACTCACTACATAAAAATAAAAATGATACTACACTTTAAATTTTAGTTTAGCTTACTTTAAATAATTACTAACTTAGTTTATGTTTCATTTGTATGTACTAATCTTTCCAAAGAAGAGGAGCAAGGTGGAGCCATCGATCTTAGTATCTTCGACCATATTAACGACCCCGATAATTGCTAGGATTTTATTCTACTAACCTAATCAAGGTGCCTCTCGCACATTATAATTGTTGAGCACTAATTTAATTGAGCATGTGTTATTTTCCTAAATGATGTTTCGATGCATGTATGATTTATTTTGTCACATAATTATCATATGTTAAATTAGAAGACAAAAATCGAAAAATAACATTGTGTATGTCACCTAAAACCACACGGCATACCCTATAATTTTTGTCTAATTTTTCGTTTTAATTTTTGTTAATTGCATGCTTAAAATACTATGAATAATATGTATATGAAAATATGATTAGTTTATGTTTTGGACTTGAAATGAAATTGTTGTGAAATTGAAATGTTGTTAGAGTATTTATGAGCATGAAACTATTGTTGTTATTTTGATGTTTGAAATAAATTTACTTTTGTGTGTTAATGTTTGTATATAAATTTCACTCATGTTAAATACATAAATAATATAAAGTAAGTTAGTTGTTGAATTAGAAGTATAAAAATCAAAAATAAAATCATGAAAACATATATATATATATATATATATATATATATATATATATATATATATATATATATATATATATATATATATATATATATATATATATATATATATATATATATATATATATATATATATATATATATATATATATATATATATATATATATATATATATATATATACAAATATTTCAAATTAAATGGACCAAGTTTTAGTTTTAATTTTTCTAAATAACATATTATGATTAGTTTAGGTAAATTAGACTTGTAGGAAAAATTTGAGAAAATTATATATACATATACAAATTTGACTAATTAATGTTCATATGAAAAATATTGGGTTCTTCACTTCTTCAAGTGTTCTTCATTTAAGTAACTAGTTTGATTCATAAATTTTATAAAGTTTTACTTAAATGTTGTTTTAATCCACTAGTGAATAAATACCATACTAATTATACAAGTTAAATAAGCTAAATCTTTATAATGGAAAAATTAGAAATTTAAAGTGAGTAAAAACACTATTCATGATTGAAATAAAATAATTAGTGAAAATCGTAAACTAGTTAAATCGCTTTAGTATGATTTAAATGATTAGTATATAAAAACTTTAAGTCAAAAACCGATAAAATTAGAAAACGAAAATAAATTGCTAAGTGAGTAAAGGGCCACGGCCTAGGGCTTGTTTTTGGACCAAAAATGATTTTGTCACTTTTTATTTTTATCACTTAGATAAATTAATTGGTTAAAGTAATGAATTATGAATAAGAACGAAAAAAAAAAAAAAAAAAAAAAAAAGAAATAGATAGATAACATAATAAACCACACGGCATCCACCCTATTTTTGGGTCAATTTTGATCAAAATAAATTTGTCACTTAGTCACTAAATTTGATTACTAATTAGGTTTATACTTGATTGTTTAATAAATCGTTAATAAAAAACAAAAAGAATCAACGAAACCGATAAAAATGAACGTTACATGTATTAAAAATGAACAAGTTCGAGTGTTACTACCTTTGCTTAAATTTGGATGTGGACATACGGACTATTTTAAATGAACTACGACAACCTCGCTAAAAATGGAAACCGCTAAAATTCTAGTTAAGCATATGACTAAATTTAACCGGGTTTTACTTTTGAAATATTATTTAAAATCACTAAGTACAAAATGAACTTAACAACTTTGAAACTAGAATTTTATACTTAGTAAATAAAAAGCTTAGTTTTATATCTCAAAATAACCTAAGTATAAAATTTGTGTAGAGTATAAAAATACTAAGTATAAAGAAAATATAATAATAAATACTAAGTATAGAAAAAGATACTAAGTATAAGAATACATGTACGTATAAAAATAAATATAAATCAAAGTGTAAAATACGTACAAATACGAAATACGAAAATACGAATACGTATAAAAATACGAGGAATAGTAAATACGATGAATAGTAAATATAATGAATAGTAAAATAATGAATAGTGAAAATATTTAAAATTTACGTACGGACTCCAAATAATTAATTAAGTTTTTCTGTGTGTTCTGTTTACCTGAAGAACTGTTAGAACTAAAATTTCATTATACAAAGTTCGACGATATATTTAAGTTTCAGAATTATTATTTATTAAGTTTGAACGAGGAAATAAGAATTGGAGAAAATGAACTACCTGAATAAAATACTTGGATTGTTCGTCATGTTGCGACTCTTGAAATTCGATGTTAATGAGGTAGCTGTATATGGGGACTTGGGCTCCCTCCCAGAGTTGCCCAAGGCGAAATAACGATCTTAAGATTGCTACTCGACACGGTATATACAACCTCAGAGATGGGGCATCCTTGATATTTCCGTGGGCCCATATATTAGTAATTGGAAACGCCAGCCCCATCCGGGGGTACCCGTCTTTGGTGATAGTCGAACTTTTTCGTCGGTGATACCTTTTGAATAGCGAATACGTATGATCCTCGATAGGTAGTGTATGCATACATTAGACAAGGGATATGGCCGTCCTTATTACCTTAGATATCTCTAGCTTGTCAGTCATGTCCAAGTTATGTTGGCCCTGATGGCTATTGCGCGGATTATGTCTGCATGCTTCCGCCTTACTAACAAAGACTCATCAGTTATCACATGTTGAATGCATTTCCTTGTCTTGTTTTGATTGATTTTGGTCTGAATGACTGGGTTTCATGAGTGTTGAAATACGACTTGTTGTGAATGATTATTTATGAGTGTGGTAGTTTATGTGATTTGATTTATACTCGTGTTTTGAACCATCATGATTTCCTTATGTGTTTTAATTGCCTACCTGTTAATTGTTTTATTTATTTTTATACATTACATATGTTTTAGAACTGCATGTGTCGAAAGAGTGTGCGAGAGAATGATGGAAAATTTGTTGCAGGTACCCCGAGACAAACGTTAATCATGCTGGGGGACGGTTTACCTTTTATTTTGTACTCCTTTTGAGAGATTGTAACCGAATATACTCTGTTTATCCTTAAACTCGTATTATGTATATTGAGTTTGTAAGACGATAACAGCTGGTTTGTAATATATAGACTTAATTAATTTTCCGCCTTAGTTTAATTAAAGTCACGAAAAACCAGGTTGTTACAGTTGGTATCAGAGCTGTCTTGCGACCGTGAATAACTTAAAGTTATTTCATATAGCGAGACGACACCTGGGCCAGACATATACATACTATATGTCTAGCATCTAGGTTGCACGGACACTCCTAATTTTTGCCGTTCCCGTGTCGGACACCGTGTCGGACACGGACACGCGTCGGACACACCTCCAAACGTGTCGGACACGCCTTGAACCGTGTCCTCGGTTTTTTATTAAAACAAGCCGTGTCGGACACGGCCCAAGTGACACGGACACGGCCCGTGTCCTAAAGGACACCTTATTATACTAACTTTTTCACTTCAAAAAAAAAATAAAAATATAATACTAAAACACTAAAACCACGTAGTGTCAAGTACTAAAGTAGTAAACTAGTGAGGAATTTGAAGTCAGTAACTCAATACTCCTTTTAACACAAAACAAATCACTCCTTTATTACTTCAAACTTGAAAGTTTATCTAAATTGGCATTTTAATTTGAAACTTTGTAGTTTGTAATTTTGTAAACATTTGATTTTCAAACATAATTATTGACGTATTGGTTGTTTTACGACTTTTTGAGTTATGAATTATCATAGTATACATGTTAATTGTAACGAGTTATGAATTCCCTTTAATTTAATATGCATATTGATTTTTTTCCTGCCGTGTCCCGTGTCCTAAAAAATCGGACTGGCGTGTCCCGTGTCCCGTGTCGTGTCCGTGTCCGTGTCCGTGTCCGTTTTGGTGCAACCTAGTCTAGCATAGACTTATAGGATCAAATAATAAATTAGAAATCTCTAGACCGCTAAAAATAATAACTTAGATCATTTTAAAATGTGAGAAAGGGTAGAATCTTAAGGACCGACCTGATAATAAATAACTAGTTAGATGTGAGCTAGAATCCTTACCTTTATATTTCTCTGCTTGCTATTTGCTCTATGGCTAACTCTAGTCTGACAAAGGCTCCTAGGATGACGTCCTTCAGTTACTCCCGTAACAATTTACCACGACGTCCACCGATGATGCCACTGGATGTATATATACATGGCCAGGCCCACGTCATAGAGCAGTACGTGGAAGCCAATGGGATCACAACGAGCAGACCCTACCACACAAGGGGCATTGGCATGAGCCTAACGCTGATTGAGAGCTTTCACCCGTACGACGAGTTTTGGACACCACTAGGATGGCAACTCCTCTTGGATTACGATCTATATATGGATCGCATGTACCATCCAGACCCACTTCTGAGGGAGATGCAACCACCGGGGTGGATGGAGTACGATGTACTACTAGACAACTTGATGGATCAAGAATATGAACGCGACTATCCTACCCTGCCAGATGATATGCTTCCAATCTGGGAGAGGGATCTCCTAACTGGGAGACTCTTCAGGGTCGCAAATCACATTTAGGGTCCTTTGACTCCAAATTGTAAAATATATGTAATCAACTTTGAACTATCCTAAGGACGACTTCAATGTCGACACTCTTTTCTTAACGGCTATGGATTTTTCATTCGGATGTAACGTTGTGTGAACCTATGTATTATATTTCCTTGAATGTAATATTTTACCCATATACTTATATGTATATGGAGACGTTATGTTGCTACCAAGTCGTGTGCTTTTCATAGCTCGTTCATTTTAAATTATGCATACATGTATGTAAATTCAAAATCTCACCTAAGGTATATCCCCCACTTATTTCAGATATGACTTCAGCGCGACAAGGAGTACGCGAAGTAGACCGAGATGAGAAAGCTCGTAAGAGAGCTGTCCAGGCATATGCACGACGTCAGCAGATGAAGGCGTGGAGGAAAATGCACAACTTGAAGAATTCAATAATCGACTGGAAGACCAGGGCACTCAAAACTCCATACGTGAAACATCGAGTTCCTGATCACCTCCGCCGATCTTCACGGAAGACCGACGCGATCGAGGCATTTATGAGGAGCGACCCCGACGCATTTGAGGGAGTCGGAGATACCTTGTACACTTGGACCAGACACATGAACGCGAAGTTCCAAGAATACTCGGTTCCGGAGGAATGGAAAACCTCCTTTGCTGTTGTCTGCCTTGACGGAGAGGCCAAAGCTTGGTGGTTACGATTTCGATCCCCAGCTATACGCGAGGGTGAATACTACCTTAGTTGGGGGGATTTCAAGCTAGGCTTGAGCGACGCTACTTATGCTATTAAGTATAAGTGTAGATTCTCAGAGAAGGAGTCGTATTACTCGTACTTTGCATAAGTACTGAAGGCTAACTTTTGGCATTCTCGATCCAATTTCATATCTTTTGAGAATGTAGCTGAACTCCTATGTTATTTTGCTGAACTCTATATCTAAGTTTTCATCTTAGTTCATTTCATAGAGAGTGTATTAGGAAGCTTTGTAACTTTTTGATGGAACCCTTTTACATTATCAATGAAATGTCTTTTACCTTCTATTCTATGATATGTCTCTTTTGGAACTACTCAAAATTCATACGGTTTAATATTTTTCAGAATGGATGCAAACAATATGGCTAACCCTAATTTCGCTCAACATTTTGCCGAGGAGGAGGCAAGGAGAAAAGGTTTTGAGGATGCCATAATGAAAATCGCTCAGAGTGCACACCAACATCAGGGTGGCGGGAATAGTCAATCTGCGTTCGAGAAGTTTTCAAAACATCGACCGCAAACGTACTCTGGCTCAGTCAACCCTACCGTGTTGACTGAATGGATAGAGGAAATGGAAAAGCTGTTGGAACTCAGCAAGACACCCCCTACCGAAATGGTGAACGTAGTAGCTTACTACTTGAAGGGAGAGGCCAACAACTGGTGGCGCCTGATCCGATCCACATTCCCTCTAAGGATCTATAACTGGAGCGAATTCAAAGCACTGTTAGAGAACAAGTACTTTGGACAAGAATTAAGGTGGGAAAAAGAGGAAGAATTCAGGAACTTGAAACAGGGTGATATGTCTCTGCAGGCATACACCGAGAAGTACCAGGAGCTATCTAAGTTTGCTCCCAAGGTGGTAACTGATGAAGAGGAACTCGCAACCCGGTATGTACGGGGAATGACTTACAGTCTGCAGTTAGTCATGAGCGGTTTCAATTGTCGAAACTTTGCTGAAGCTTATGAAAAGGCGACAGGCATTTGGGCCTCCATTCAGAAGGGAGAAGCCGAAGAGAAAAAGAAAAAGAAAACATTTGCGCCTCCTGTGGCTAGTGCTAGCTTTATCCACAAACCCCTTTTCGGTCGTCCAGGTTTCCAGAATCAAGACAACCGTAATAAAGGCCAGGGCAGACCCCTGTACCACAACCGAAACCCCACAGCTTTTGTGGCGAGGAATAACAATCAACAACCTCCCGGACCCCCGCCTTTTCAAGCGAATCAATGTCGCTTCGTCCGACAAATTTAACCACCCGGAAAACGCTGCAATGGAGAACCGCCAGTGTGCTTCTTCTGCAAGGTTGTGGGTCACAAGTCGAATGAATGCCCAAAGAAGGGTACGGCTGCCAAGGCAAACGCGGGACCACCGCCAGCCGTCAGAGTTCAGGGACGCGTGTACGTCTTGACAGAAGCTGAAGAAGGTGCTGAAGATATTATAGATGTTGACGTCATCACCGGTAAATTTCTAGTTAACTCTATACCTGCTTTTATTTTATTCGATACGGGAGCCTCACTATCTTTTATATCCTCAAAATTCATCAAACAATCCAAACTCACAAACCCTGAGCAAATCAGAACTAACATATCACTACTAGATGGTAAAAACATTCCTTGTTCTTCAAAATACAATAATGTAAAAATTTCAATTCACAACACAGACTTCCTGTCAGATCTAGTGTTGTTTGATCTTCCCGAGTTCGATGTAATTCTGGGAATGAATTGGCTAGCTCGTCATAATGCAACGTTCAAATGCCACGACCAGAAGATTTCCCTGAAGACTAACCAAGGAAAGGAGGTATCATACCAAAGTTTGAAGAGGAAAAGGGGAGTGAAGCTGGTATCGGTAATGAAACTACAGAGTATGGAGAGAAAGGGACACCAAGTGTACTTGTGCAGTATTAACAAAGTCGAGGACGACTTACGCATCGAGGACATCCCGATCGTAAACGAATACCCTGATGTCTTCCCGGATGTATTGCCGGGTATGCCTCCCGCACGAGACGTCGAATTCTCTATCGACCTTATACCAGGCACGTCACCTATATCAAAGGCACCATACAGAATGGCACCTGTCGAACTCCAGGAACTCAAGAAACAGTTGGAGGAGATGATTGAGCTAGGATTTATAAGACCGAGTGTTTCACCTTGGGGTGCACCGGTACTCTTCGTAAAGAAGAAGGATGGGAGCATGAGACTCTGCATCGATTACCGAGAACTGAACAAAGTGACGATCAAGAATCGTTATCCTCTGCCTAGGATAGACGACCTCTTTGACCAGCTCAAGGGAGCAGGAGTTTTCTCAAAGATTGACTTGAGGTCAGGATACCATCAGATCGCGGTCCGTAAGGAAGATATACAAAAGACTGCCTTCAGATCTAGGTACGGACATTACGAGTTCAAGGTAATGCCGTTCGGTCTTACTAACGCACCAGCAGTGTTCATGGATCAAATGAACAGGACTTTTCACGAATACCTCGACATCTGCGTTGTGGTGTTCATCGACGACATACTGATCTACTCCAAGGATAAGAAGGAACACGCAGAACACCTGCACATTATTCTGAGCATCTTGAGGGACCAAAAATGGTATGCTAAGTTTTCAAAGTGTGAATTCTGGCTAGATCAAGTGGCATTCCTAGGTCACGTAATCTCCAAGGAAGGTGTAATGGTAGATCCAGCAAAGATCGAGGCCGTTAAGGAATGGATTGCACCAAAGACTGTCACGGAAGTCCAAAGCTTCCTAGGATTGGCTGGCTATTTTTCGCGTGCACGCAAATCGAAATTTCAAAAACAAAATCGGGCCCATGATCCTCATGTGAGCCGGCCCCCTTGGCCTTTGTACAAGACCACACTCTTTCCCTTCCTCTCTTACACTCACATGCTTCTTACACTCTTACACATCCTCTTACACACACTAGCACACATGCTACTCTTACACTTCTTACACCCTCATGCATGACCTTACACATTTGACTTTCCATACACAAGATAATGCACACAACTTCCACACACATTACTACTACTAACTCTTTGCTAGTATTCACTACTACTACATTCATGTTATTACTACACACTCTAGTATTTTACTACTACAAACTCTCATTTACACAAACACAAAAAAATTGCTAAGTCATTTTCTCTACAAATAACAAAGTACTCTAATACTTTAGTAAGAGCAAACTCATCCTCATCTTCCATATTCATGAAGCTCTTCATACTCTTCATTTCATTTCTTCCCTAAACTTTTATCTCTTGTCTTTAATTTCTTAAACACTTAAATTAATCCTCCACCATTTTTATTTAGTAATCACTTTCTCTTTTACTTGTAACTATTTTGAACATAAAACAAATTAATTAAAATCTACTCACTACATAAAAATAAAAATGATACTACACTTTAAATTTTAGTTTAGCTTACTTTCAATAATTACTAACTTAGTCTATGTTTCATTTGTATGTACTAATCTTTCCAAAGAAGAGGAGCAAGGTGGAGCCATCGATCTTAGTATCTTCGACCATATTATCGACCCCGATAATTGCTAGGATTTTATTCTACTAACCTAATCAAGGTGCCTCTCGCACACTATAATTGTTGAGCACTAATTTAATTGAGCATGTGTTATTTTCCTAAATGATGTTTCGATGCATGTATGATTTATTTTGTCACATAATTATCATATGTTAAATTAGAAGACAAAAATCGAAAAATAACATTGTGTATGTCACCTAAAACCACACCAAGATACCCTATAATTTTTGTCTAATTTTTCGTTTTAATTTTTGTTAATTGCATGCTTAAAATACTATGAATAATATGTATATGAAAATATGATTAGTTTATGTTTTGGACTTGAAATGAAATTGTTGTGAAATTGAAATGTTGTTAGAGTATTTATGAGCATGAAACTATTGTTGTTATTTTGATGTTTGAAATAAATTTACTTTTGTGTGTTAATGTTTGTATATAAATTTCACTCATGTTAAATACATAAATAATATAAAGTAAGTTAGTTGTTGAATTAGAAGTATAAAAATCAAAAATAAAATCTTGAACACATATATATATATATATATATATATATAGATATATAGATATATATATATATATATATATAGTTTATAAGAGAAATCATTATAAATTCATTCATATAGGATTAGTCCAAGTGGCTTTTAAACCTTTAACTCTTGAAGGATTACCTGAGAGTTTTATTGCATCCCTTAGAGATGGAAGGAATCTTAATTGGAAAAAATCTATTATGGGAATGATTCAATCAAGTTTGGCACATGGTCCAGTATATTTTAATGTTTATCCAAATTTAACTCTATCTTTAACAGATGAAAATATATTAGATGCTCTAACTTTAAATGTTAAAACACATGGGTATAATTATGCCCCAGGATCTGAAGTAATATGCATATGTTATAGAATATATTATAAACCATTATACACTTTAAATCCATGTTGTAAGATCATGGATAAACAAACCAATGAAACTATTATAATTGAAAGTAATTTTAATAAATCTGAAATTTCAACTAGAAGAAAGATTAAATGGGAAGAAATAGATTTTCCAGATAATTGGAAAATAGAAAGGGCTGTAACCCCTAGACCACCAATACAAACAAACATTGAATTATTGGATGTATCAGAAGAAACAGATGGATCTGTAAATATAATATATATATATATATATATATATATATATATATATATATATATATATATATATACACGGCTATTTCAAATTAAATGGACCAAGTTTTAGTTTTAATTTTTCTAAATAACATATTATGATTAGTTTAGGTAAATTAGACTTGTAGGAAAAATTTGAGAAAATTATATAAACATATACAAATTTGACTAATTAATGTTCATATGAAAAATATTGGGTTCTTCACTTCTTCAAGTGTTCTTCATTTAAGTAACTAGTTTGATTCATAAATTTTATAAAGTTTTACTTAAATGTTTTTTTAATCCACTAGTGAATAAATACCATACTAATTATACAAGTTAAATAAGCTAAATCTTTATAATGGAAAAATTAGAAATTTAAAGTGAGTAAAAACACTATTCATGATTGAAATAAAATAATTAGTGAAAATCGTAAACTAGTTAAATCGCTTTAGTATGATTTAAATGATTAGTATATAAAAACTTTAAGTCAAAAACCGATAAAATTAGAAAACGAAAATAAATTGCTAAGTGAGTAAAGGGCCACGGCCTAGGGCTTGTTTTTGGACCAAAAATGATTTTGTCACTTTTTATTTTTATCACTTAGATAAATTAATTGGTTAAAGTAATGAATTATGAATAAGAACGAAAAAAAAAGAAAAAAGAAATAGATAGATAACATAATAAACCACACGGCGTCCACCCTATTTTTGGGTCAATTTTGATCAAAATAAATTTGTCACTTAGTCACTAAATTTGATTACTAATTAGGTTTATACTTGATTGTTTAATAAATCGTTAATAAAAAAAAAAAAAGAATCAACGAAACCGATAAAAATGAACGTTACATGTATTAAAAATGAACAAGTTCGAGTGTTACTACCTTTGCTTAAATTTGGATGTGGACATACGGACTATTTTAAATGAACTACGACAACCTCGCTAAAAATGGAAACCGCTAAAATTCTAGTTAAGCATATGACTAAATTTAACCGGGTTTTACTTTTGAAATATTATTTAAAATCACTAAGTACAAAATGAACTTAACAACTTTGAAACTAGAATTTTATACTTAGTAAATAAAAAGCTTAGTTCTATATCTCAAAATAACCTAAGTATAAAATTTGTGTAGAGTATAAAAATACTAAGTATAAAGAAAATATAATAATAAATACTAAGTATAGAAAAAGATACTAAGTATAAGAATACATGTACGTATAAAAATACATATAAATACGAAGTGTAAAAAACGTACAAATACGAAATACGAAAATAAGAATACGATAAAAATACGAGGAATACTAAATAATATGAATAGTATATATACTGAATAGTAAAATAATGAATAGAGAAAATATTTAAGATTTACGTACGGACTCCAAATAATTAATTAAGTTTTTCTCGTGTTCTGCTTACTCAAGAATCATAGAACTAAAATTTCATTATACAAAGTTCGA
This sequence comes from Dianthus caryophyllus, assembly GCA_023091065.1. NCBI lineage: Eukaryota > Viridiplantae > Streptophyta > Magnoliopsida > Caryophyllales > Caryophyllaceae > Dianthus > Dianthus caryophyllus. Next base: position 1,346,194 of record JALGRB010000016.1, read on the forward strand.
CGATATATTTAAGTTTTAATTATTATTTATTAAGTTTGAACGAGGAAATAAGAATTGGAGAAAATGAACTACTGAATAAAATACTTGGATTGTTCGTCATGTTATGACTCTTGAAATTCGATGTTAATGAGGTAGTCAGATATGGGGACTTGGGCTCCCTCCCAGGGTTGCCCAAGGCGAAATAACGATCTTAAGTTTGCTACTCGACACGCTATATACAACCTCAGAGATGGGGCATCCTTGATATTTCCGTGGGCCCATATATTAGTAACTGGATACGCCAGCCCATCCGGGGGTACCCGTCTTTGGTGATAGTCGAACTTTTTCGTCGGTGATACCTTTTGAATAGCGAATACGTATGATCCTCGATAGGTAGTGTATGCATACAGTAGACAAGGGATATGGCCGTCCTTATTACCTTAGATATCTCTAGCTTGTCAGTCATGTCCAAGTTATGTTGGCCCTGATGGCTATTGCGCGGATTATGTCTGCATGCTTCCGCCTTACTAACAAAGACTCATCAGTTATCACATGTTGAATGCATTTCCTTGTCTTGTTTTGATTGATTTTGGTCTGAATGACTGGGTTTCTTGAGTGTTGAAATACGACTTGTTGTGAATGATTATTTATGAGTGTGGTAGTTTATGTGATTTGATTTATACTCGTTGTAACACCCCGTGTTTTCGTAACACAATTTTATAAAAGAATTTAATTCCTTAGATTAAATTCATCCTTTTTCATTATAATAAAAATGCGACTGAATTTTTTTCGCTAAACATGTAACCCTCCATGTTAAGTTAAGCCTTTTATAATTGCGCAAGTTTTTGAATTTAACAATCTCGCTCAATATTTATCTAACACAATGCGCTACAACTTTGCTCGCACCTGAATTAAAACTATTTTGATATACTTCAAATTTGAACTTTATTTTTACATATTCAAACTCGATAAATCAAATGAAACGCCTACGACAAATTTCTCAACGACAAATTTTGGCACGCAAATCGAGGTCAAACATTGACTAAATGACCAAGCCACCTAAGTGTGATTAAGTCACCTAATCTTTTCTTAAATATACTTACTCATAATCCAAATCTAATCAAAGTAGTTTAAGCTTAATCATTTTGATTATTACTAACAAAACATTTTATATTATTATCAAATTACTATTTCACTTTGATTTAACTACCACTTTCACTAATAATCGAAATAATGAGTTTCACTAAGCCTAAACTGATAAACTTTTTGACGTTTAGTTATAATGATTTAATTCGATAACAATCAACGAAAAAAAATAGTGTTTCGATCAAATAAGATTTTATTTCAAAGTTTCGAGGATTCTAGACCCAATTTTTGTTTTGATCACCCTTCAACGTTTTTCTTCACTTTTATTTTTGATCTTACTTCGAACCATCATTTTAAGACTATATATTTCATTTCGAGACTTTTCACGTGCACGTAAATCGAAAATTTCAAAAACGTAAAAATCGGGACTTGGATGGTGATGGTGGCCGAAATTTTTGACCATTATTGGTCTTTACTTATCTTCTTCCATTCTTCTTTTCTCTTACACAATACATGCACCTATTTTCTTACACACCATGTCTCCTTTAATGCCTTGTCTAATCTCTTACAACCTACATAATTCATCATCACTTATTCTAGCTTATTTTTGTTTAAAGATTAAACATTTTTAACAAACAAATGCATTAATACATACTACAAAAATTACTCCTACAACTACTACTACTACACGTTTTATTTACTACACACAAACACACAAATCCTCTCTAAAAACAAAACCAATTTATTTCCTAAGTAAGAACACAACTTTGGTGTTCTTCATTTTCATGAGCAACTTCATCTTCCACTCTTCTTTATTTTTATTCCTAAATTTGTTTCACTTTAGTTTTTGTTTATAATTACTCCACTTAATTCAACACCTAAATTAGATCATTTCTATATAAATGATATTACTACAACACTTATTAAATGAGTTTTAGAAAATTAAAGTGTTGTTCTAAAATGAATAAACTCAAGATCTTCATCTTCCTTATTTAAGTTTTCCACTTAAATTTTCACTATCCATTAAAATAAAAATCCTTCATAAGTTAAATTAAATCACTTCCTCTTTTTCCTACTAAATTTTAGTAGACGTAAATCATAAAACAAATTTAAAATCTATACCTCACCTAAACCTAAAATAGTACTACACTAAAAATTTTAGTATAGTTTAGCTAGTTAAAATAATTACTAACTTACTTATTTCATTTTTATGTACTCATCCTAACCAAAGACGAGGAGCAAGGTGGAGGCGTCGACTTGAGCCAGTTTGATCATATCATTGATCCCGACAATTGCTAAACAATTTCACTAACCTAATTAAGGTGTCCCCGCACACTAGTTTTTATTTTTGTAAATCGCATGCTTTAAATGTTATGTGTTATATTTATTGTGTTTATGACCACCTAGCATTCATGTGTTAAATTAGGAGACAAAAATCGAAAAATAAATTGTTGTGCTCACCTTAAACCCACTCGGCATCCCTTTTTTTTTTTTTTTCACTAAATTTTTCGTTTTAATTTTTGTAAATTGCATGCTTAAAATACTAGATATAAGATGTATATGAAAATATAATTAGTTTATGTTTAGGATTTAAAATGAAATTGTTATGAAATTTAAGTGTTTATGAAGTATTCTTGTTCTTGAAGTGTTGTTGTTATTCTTATGTTATATTGATTTTTCTTTTGTGTGTTAATGTTTGTAGTTGTTTTTCAATCATGATTAAATATATATATGATATAGAGTAAATTAGTTGTTGAATTAGAAGTATAAAAATCAAAAATCAAAAACCATGAGTATATATATATATACACGGCATCTTCAAATTAAATGGACCAATTTTTAGTTTTAATTTTTCTAAATAACATATTATGATTAGTTTAGTTAAATTAGACTTGTATGAAAAATTTGAGGAAATTATATAAACATATAAAATTTGACTAATTAATGTTCATATAAAAAAAATATATTAGAGTTCTTCAAATATTCAAGTGTTCTTCATTTATGCAACTAGTTTGATTCATAATTTGTATAAAGTTAAAGTTAAATGTTGTTTAAATCCATTAGTGAATAAATACTTTACTAAATATATAAGTTAAATAAGCTAAATCTTTATAATGAAAAAGTTAGAAAATTAAAGTGAGTAAAATCACTATTCATAATCGAAATAAAATAATTAGTGAAAATCGTAAACTAGTTAAATCACTTTAGTATAATTTAAGAAATTAGTATATAAAAACTTTAAGTCAAAAACCGATAAATTAGAAAATGAAAATAAAATGCTTAAGTATAAAGGGGCCACGGTTTTGGGATTGATTTTAGACCTAAAATTGATTTTGTCACTTTTTATTTTTATCACTTAGATAAATAAATTAGTTAAAGTAATGATTTATTAATAAAAACATAAAAAGAGACAAATAGCTAAATATAATAGAGAGCCACGGTTTTCCTAATTAAAATGGGTCAATTTTGATCAAAATGAATTTGTCACTTAGTCACTAAATTTGATTTGTAATTAGGATTATATTAGATTGTAAAATGAATCGTTAATAAAAAGAATCAACGAAACCGATTAAAATAAACGTTACACGTATTAAAATGAACCATCTCGAGTGTTACTACCTATGCTTAAATTTGGATGTGGATATACGGACTATTTAAAATGAACTACGACAACCTCACTAAAAATGGAAACCGCTAAAATCTTAGTTAAGTATATGACTAAATTTAACCGTAGTTTTGTTCTTTGAATATTATTTAAAATCACTAAGTACAAAATGAACTTAACAACTTTGAAACTAGATTTTGTACTTAAATTTAAAACGAAGTTTTACTTCTAAATGGTTTTTCAAATCACTAAATACAAGACGAATCTAACGACTTTAAAACTAGAATTTTGTACTTAATAAATAAAAAGGGTGTTTTGTAAAATACTCTAAGTATAAAGAAATGTATAAGATATAGAAATACTAAGTATAAGATATAATAATAAAATACTAAGTATAAGATATAATAATAAAATACTAAGTATAAAATATAATAATAAAATACTAAGTATACGAATAAAATGCAAAGTATAAAAGTACGAATAAAATACGAAGTATAAAAAAACGCATACGTATAAAAATACGTCATTTAATACCTAAATACTTAAAATACGAATACGTATAAAAATACGATGAATAGTAAATACGATGAATAGTAAATACGATGAATAGTAAATACAGTGAATAGTAAAATAATGAATAGTGAAAATATTTAAAATTTACGAACAGACTCCAAATAAATAATTAAGTTTTTCTATGTGCTTCCGTTTACCTGAAGAACTGCTAAATCCTATATTTTCGTTATACAAGTTTGACAATATCGAATAATATGAGTTATCACTTGAGTATTATAAGAATGAGAAATTGAGAAAAGAAGTAAGTGTTAAATACTCGGGTGTCTGCGATGTTAAACATTATTAGAGTCAGGATTTGTAAGGTAGCCGCATATGGGGACACTGTCACCCTATGTATTGCCAGTGGTGATTTAATGACTCTCCTAGTCATTATTTAACGTGATTTTCGCCCTATGTATCGATTCGTTCACGGGCCCATATGAGGTAATCGGAAAATGACCATTCCCACCCGGGGAATCTGTCGTAGTGTAATAGTCGCACCAATAGGGTGGTGTATGCATACAAAAGACAAGGGACTGATCCTCCTTATTACCTGCTTGATATCTTTAGCTTGAATGACTTGTCCGTTGAATGTTTCCGGCCCTTCAGCTATTGCGCGAACGCTTATTAGGCCGCATGTTTCCATCCTTACTTATCAGTGATTCATAGTGGGTCTTATCTTAGATTATCCATGTTGTATTCGATATTAGGTAGCTGTATCTTATGCTACTTAGTATTTGATCTGATGTACGAGTCTGAGTAACTAGTGCACTTTGATAGAATTATATGGGTAATTATCTATGAGAGTACACGAGCCGCTCTGTAGTCAAGACTCGCGAGTTATGTTGCTATATGAATATGATTGGAAAGGGGCGACTACCCCGAATATGAATGAAATGATAATGATTTGCCTTCATGATTATGAATTGAGATAATTTGATGATTTAAAATTGTTGTGTTATATGAATTGATATGATCTGATAATTTAATTGCCATGTTTAAATGAACTGTTTATGTTATGCTTTATGAACTGCATGATTGTATGTATATATGTGTTGTTTAGAATGTGCGGGGCTGAAGAAGCTATTTTTGATAACAGTCCCAGGTACCCCGAGACTTGATTGTTGATCTACACAAGGGGATTGGAGGCCTTATTTTATATTTTGAGAGAATGTAATCGATTAAACTCTGTTTTATCTATGACTCTTATTATGAATAATGAGTTGTAATACGATGACAGCTGGTTTTGTAATAAATAGACTTAATTAATATTCCGCCTTAGTTTAATTAAAGTCACGAAAAACCAGGTTGTTACAGTTGGTATCAGAGCTGTCTTGCGACCGTGAATGACTTAAAGTTATTTCATCTAGCGAGACGACACCTGGGCCAGACATTCATATCGTATGTCAGGCATAGACTTATAGGATCAAATAATATATTAGAAATTATAGGTCACTAAAATAATAACTTAGATCATTTTAAAATGTGAGAAAGGGTAGAATCTTAAGGACCGACCTAATAATAATAAACTAGTTATATGAGCGATAGAATTCTAACTTTTATAATTCTTTTACTTGCTATTTGCTCTATGGCTAACCTGTGTGACTAACTAACCTCTTATGCTAACATTACCTCAAATCGAGACGTATAAATCGAAGTCAAGACTCAAGACGACAAGATTTCAAACGCAACAAATGGACACAATGGGAATTATGTGACACGAGAAGACATTCAAGATCTGAAGAATTCAGTCAAATTAAAGATACTCATACCATATCAAACCATTCTTGAATTGTGACCACCATTTCAATGCTTCTCAATTCCCAGATTTTCTAAATAATAAAAGTTTCCTGGCATATAATATCTCCATGATTTTAAGATAAAGCCAACACAATAATTTATCAATCTCGTAAAATTTTTAACTCTTCAAAACGATTGATATTCTAAATCAGTAATTCCCTTCGTAAACTGATTTCCTTTTTCCTCAAGTTAGTAGAATGGTTTCAACCTTACTCTACGACCTTATAAACTTCTTTCCCTTTTATTTCAAACCTTCTAACCTTATTCGTACTATTCATAGTACCGAAGGCTAACCCTTATCAATTCTCAGACTCAACTCCATACCCCTTGAACATATATCTGAACTCTTATGTTATTTTCTGAGCTTGGTTTCTAACCCTCTGTCATAGTTCACTTCATCAAGAAGGAATTAGAAAGCTTTGTAACCTTTTGATTTTAATATTTTCAGAATGGCTGCAAACGGTATTCCAGACAATGACCTTAATCAACAATTCCTCGAAGAGGAGGCAAGAAGAAGAGGGTTCGAGGACGCAATCGTTAAGATTGCTCAGAACACACACCAATATCAGGGTGGCGGTAATAACCAATCCGCGTTTGAGAGGTTCTCAAAACATAGACCTCAACCGTACTCAGGCTCGGTCAACCCTACCATTCTGACTGAATGGATTGAAAAAATGGAGAAGCTGTTGGAACTCAGTAAGACACCGCCTACAGAGAAGGTGAATGTGGTAGCTTACTACCTGAAGGGAGAGGCCAACAGCTGGTGGCGCTTAATCCGATCCACTTTTCCTCTGAGGATTTACAATTGGAGTGAATTCAAGTTACTCCTCGAGACCAAATACTTCGGGGAGGAGTTAAAGTGGGAGAAGGAGGAGGAGTTCCGCAACCTAAACCAGGGTGATATGTCTCTGCAGGCATACACCGAGAAATATCAGGAGCTATCTAAGTTTGCTCCTAGAATATTAACGAACGAGGAGGAACTCGCAACCTGTTATGTAAGGGGCATGACTAACGATCTGAGGATAAACATGAGCGGGTTCAACTGTAAGAACTTTGCCGAGGCTTATGAAAAAGCGACAAGTATCTGGGCCCCTATCCAGAAGAGAGAAGCTGAGGAGCAGATGAAGAAGAGAACTTTTACGCCTCCTGTGGCAAGTTCTAGTTTTATTCAGAAGCCAAACTTCCAACAGAGGAGTTTTCAGAGGCCGAACTTCCAAAACAGGAATTTCAACAAGCCGGTTTATAACCGTGACAACAACAACAAGAATCAAGGAAGATTGACTTCAAGCGGTGGGAGAACTCCGCCGCCAGGTGTACCATCGAACAAGTGTCGCTTCTGTCACAAAGCTATACACCCTGAGAAGCAGTGCGACGGGTCGCCGGTCGTTTGCTTCTTTTGCAATGTTGAGGGACACAAATCTACTGTGTGCCCAAAGAAAGGGAGGGAAGCAAGGATGAACACGGGACCGCTACTGCAGCTAAGGTACAAGGACGCGTGTTTACGCCTTGTCGGAGATTGACGAAGACACCGAGGATTGCCTGACGTAGGCTTCATCACTGTAAATTTACGGTTAACTCAATACCTATCTTGATTTTATTCAATCTTTGGAGTAACCTTTTCTTTAAATTTTAAATACCTTTCGGACCTGTCATACCCATTACAATTTTCCTCTCGTCAAAACACTCTTGCATATATCGTATCTAAACCCTTATTATAAAATTGGAATCATATCCAAAATACGGCTTATAACATTTCCGTTCCATCTAGTAACATTATAATAACAATTTTAAGAAGATGAGCTATATCAACAAGGTTATCCATAATTCTCAAAAATTTTATTTAATCATTCAACGATAACCTATATTCTCGTAATTTCATTAAAGCTCATATTCTAATTATGATCGCGACGACTTTTACATAATTTCCCCTAAATGCCATTTTTCTAAGGCTATATATCTTATGTTTGTGATCAATAAAAATAACAATAATAATATTTTGTATATACGTTTAAAAATTCTTAAGGGGGTAGGACTATAATTTGACTATATTAAAGTCATACTAAAATCTGAAATTTCTTATTACAATCTATCTTAAGGATAACATTTATTCTCAAAACTAAATAAATTGTTTTTACTCTTAAAACTCTTATTAGTTTTAATTTAATTTAATTCCGTACAAAACTTCTAGGCCCTACCTTTTTGTGGACCTCTTTCACGTCACTTTCAAAAATAACATTCTAGTAACATTTCCATGTTTATTTGAATATCTCATTAATAAATCGAACGCGATTTTGCCCTCCAATATTTTCACTCTATCCGACGTTTCGGTATTAATTTGAGAACTCAAACTTTTCAAAAAGTCTTATTCCAACAAAATCAAATGTTATTATCCAAATTGTAAAATCTCAATATTCTCTCTAACTGCCTTGTTTAACCTTGAGCAGTTATCCACTCTTTTCAAGTTTCGGGGACGAAACTTTTCTTAAGGGGGTAGGATTGTAACACCCCGTGTTTTCGTAACACAATTTTATAAAAGAATTTAATTCCTTAGATTAAATTCATCCTTTTTCATTATAATAAAAATGCGACTGAATTTTTTTCGCTAAACATGTAACCCTCCATGTTAAGTTAAGCCTTTTATAATTGCGCAAGTTTTTGAATTTAACAATCTCGCTCAATATTTATCTAACACAATGCGCTACAACTTTGCTCGCACCTGAATTAAAACTATTTTGATATACTTCAAATTTGAACTTTATTTTTACATATTCAAACTCGATAAATCAAATGAAACGCCTACGACAAATTTCTCAACGACAAATTTTGGCACGCAAATCGAGGTCAAACATTGACGAAATGACCAAGCCACCTAAGTGTGATTAAGTCACCTAATCTTTTCTTAAATATACTTACTCATAATCCAAATCTAATCAAAGTAGTTTAAGCTTAATCATTTTGATTATTACTAACAAAACATTTTATATTATTATCAAATTACTATTTCACTTTGATTTAACTACCACTTTCACTAATAATCGAAATAATGAGTTTCACTAAGCCTAAACTGATAAACTTTTTGACGTTTAGTTATAATGATTTAATTCGATAACATTCAACGAAAAAAAATAGTGTTTCGATCAAATAAGATTTTATTTCAAAGTTTCGAGGATTCTAGACCCAATTTTTGTTTTGATCACCCTTCAACGTTTTTCTTCACTTTTATTTTTGATCTTACTTCGAACCATCATTTTAAGACTATATATTTCATTTCGAGACTTTTCACGTGCACGTAAATCGAAAATTTCAAAAACGTAAAAATCGGGACTTGGATGGTGATGGTGGCCGAAATTTTTGACCATTATTGGTCTTTACTTATCTTCTTCCATTCTTCTTTTCTCTTACACAATACATGCACCTATTTTCTTACACACCATGTCTCCTTTAATGCCTTGTCTAATCTCTTACAACCTACATAATTCATCATCACTTATTCTAGCTTATTTTTGTTTAAAGATTAAACATTTTTAACAAACAAATGCATTAATACATACTACAAAAATTACTCCTACAACTACTACTACTACACGTTTTATTTACTACACACAAACACACAAATCCTCTCTAAAAACAAAACCAATTTATTTCCTAAGTAAGAACACAACTTTGGTGTTCTTCATTTTCATGAGCAACTTCATCTTCCACTCTTCTTTATTTTTATTCCTAAATTTGTTTCACTTTAGTTTTTGTTTATAATTACTCCACTTAATTCAACACCTAAATTAGATCATTTCTATATAAATGATATTACTACAACACTTATTAAATGAGTTTTAGAAAATTAAAGTGTTGTTCTAAAATGAATAAACTCAAGATCTTCATCTTCCTTATTTAAGTTTTCCACTTAAATTTTCACTATCCATTAAAATAAAAATCCTTCATAAGTTAAATTAAATCACTTCCTCTTTTTCCTACTAAATTTTAGTAGACGTAAATCATAAAACAAATTTAAAATCTATACCTCACCTAAACCTAAAATAGTACTACACTAAAAATTTTAGTATAGTTTAGCTAGTTAAAATAATTACTAACTTACTTATTTCATTTTTATGTACTCATCCTAACCAAAGACGAGGAGCAAGGTGGAGGCGTCGACTTGAGCCAGTTTGATCATATCATTGATCCCGACAATTGCTAAACAATTTCACTAACCTAATTAAGGTGTCCCCGCACACTAGTTTTTATTTTTGTAAATCGCATGCTTTAAATGTTATGTGTTATATTTATTGTGTTTATGACCACCTAGCATTCATGTGTTAAATTAGGAGACAAAAATCGAAAAATAAATTGTTGTGCTCACCTTAAACCCACTCGGCATCCCTTTTTTTTTTTTTTTCACTAAATTTTTCGTTTTAATTTTTGTAAATTGCATGCTTAAAATACTAGATATAATGTAACAACCCGGTTTTTCGTGACTTTAATTAAACTAAGGCGGAAAATTAATTAAGTCTATATATTACAAACCAGCTGTTAACGTCTTACAAACTCAATATTCATGATAAGAGTTTAAGGTTAAAACAGAGTATTTATATTACAATTTCTCTCAAAATAGATTACAAAATAAGGCCTTCAATCCCCTGATAGATCAACGGTCAAGACTCGGGGTACCTGCATTAAATTCTCATCATTTTCCCGCACACTCTTTCGATACATGCAATTTCTAAAGCAATATGCAGTATAATTAATGAATAATAAATAAACAAGGAAAACAAATAGCAAGTATGCAATTAAAACACATAAGGAGATCATGATGATTCAATACGAGTATAAACCAATCAAATAACCAACCACGCTCACAAATAATCATACTCAACAAAATCACATTCCAATACTCAACCAAGTCATTCCGATAATCATCAAACAAACAAGGAAATACATTCAACATATGTTAACTAGTGAAAGTTCATTAGCGAGGCGGAAGCATGCAGACGTAATTTCGCAATAGTAGACAGGGCCAAACAGATTGGACGTGTCTGACACACTAAATCCTAGTGGACAGGGCCAAACAGATTGGACGTGGCTGACATACTAGACGTCCGCGCAATAGCGGTCGTATTTAACAAAGCGGCGTGGTCTCGAATGTGCTAAGGATACCTAAAGCGATAAGGACAGCCAAATCCCGAGTCTAATGTACGCATACACCACTATAGATAGGTTCAGATCATACTCCCCCGCGACTAAGTAGTCACCTAATAATACGACTATCACCTTAGACTGCACTCCCGGGTGGGGCCGAGTTTCCAATCACAGTAGTATGGGCTCACTGAGATATCAATCATGCCCCATCCCCGAGGTTGTATATCCCAGACCTAAATAATACTTTATATAAAAATATTAGATCGCCTTTAGCAACTCTGGGAGGGAGCCAAAGTCCCCATAGACGGCTACCTCATTAACTTCGAATTCAAGAGTCGCGACATGGCGAACAATCCAAGTATTTTATTCAAGTAGTTCATTTTCTCAATTTCTTATTTCCTCGTTCATTCAAAATAGGTGACAATTCTGTAACTTAAATATATCGTCTAACTTTGTATAATGAAAATTTAGTTCTAGCAGCTTCTTGAGTAAACCAAACACATAGAAAGACTTAGTTAATTATTTGGAGTCCGTTTGTAAATTTTAAATATTTTTACTATTCATTATTTTACTATTCATCGTATTTACTATTCATCGTATTTACTATTCACCGTATTTACTATTCCTTGTATTTACTATTCCTCGTATTTGTACGTATTTTTATACGTATGCGTATTTTTATACTTCGTATTTTATTCGTATTTTATACGTACATGTATTCCTATACTTAGTATTTATCATTATATTTCCTTTATACTTAGTATTTTTATTTTATTTCCTTATACTTAGTATTTTCCTTTTATACTTAGTTTTCTTATACTTTACAACTACTTTTATACTTAGGATATTTTTAGGTTTTACAAACCAACCTTTATTTTTCTAAGTATATAATTCTAGTTTTAAAGACGTTAGGTTCGTTTTGTACTTAGTGATTTTAAATAATAATACGGAAGTAAGACTCGATATAATCTAAGTACAAAATCCTAGGGTCAAAGTTGTTAAGTTCATTTTGTACTTGGTGATTTTAAAAACATTTTAAGGATTAAAACTCGGTTTTATTTAGTCATATACTTAACTAATCTTTTAGCGGTTTCCATTTTTAACGAGGTTGTCGTAGTTCATTTTAAATAGTCCGTATCTCCACATCCACATTTAAGCATAGGCAGTAGCACTCGAAATGATTCATTTTAAATACGTGTAACGTTTATTTTTATCGGTTTAGTTGGTTCTTTTTATTAATGGTTCATTATACAATCTAATATAATCCTACTTATAAATCAACTTTAGTGATTAAGTGATAAATTCATTTTGACCAAAATTGACCCAAAAATAACATAGATGCCGTGTGCCTTTATTTATATTTGCTATTTATTTCTTTTGTTGTTTTTATTAATAAATCATTACTTTAACTATTTTAATTTCTTAAGTGATAAAATTAAAAAGTGACAAATTCATTTTAGGTCTAAAATAACCCTCAAAACCGTGGCCTTCTATACTTACACAATTTATTTTCGTTTTCTAATTTTATCGGTCTTTGACTTAAAGTTTTTATATACTAATTTATTCAAGTTATTCTAACGTGACTTAACTAGTTTACGATTTTCACTAATCATTATATTTCAATTATGAATAGTGATTTTACTCACTTTAAATTTCTATCTTTTTCATTATTGAGGTTTAGCTTATTTAACTTATATAATTAGTATCTTATTTGTTTACTAGTGGATTTAAACAACAAATAAAATAAAACTTATAATTATTTTGGATCAAACTAGTCACCTAAATGAAGAACACATGAATGTATGATGAACTTTAATATTTTTCATATGAACTCAACTTAGTCAAATTTTTATATGTTTATATAATTTTCTCAAATTTTCCATATAAGTCTAATTTAACTAAACTAATCATAATATGTTATTTAGGAAAATTAAAACTAAAAATTGGTCCATCTATTTTAATTTGGCCGTGTATATGTATGTGTATGTTCTAAATTTTATTTTTGATTTTTATACTTCTAATTCAACAACTAATTTACTTTATATATTTTATGCATTTAATCATGAGTGGAAACATAGCAAAACATTAACACACATAAATAAAAATCATTCAAACACAAGAATAACAATAAAAATTCAAGAACACACATAACACCTTAAAACACTTAAAAATTCATAACAAATTCATTTTAAATCCTAAACAAAAACTAATTATATTTTTATGTTCATTTCATTACAAGTATTTTAAGCATGCAATTTACAAAAATTAAAACGAAAAATTAAGCCAAAAATAGGGGTTAGGCCGTGTGATATACATATGGACAATATATTTTATTTTTCGATTTTTGTCTCCTAATTTAACATGTGATTACTAGGTGATAAGGTTAAGACATACATGCATCAAAAACATTAACATATAATCAAATTCGAGGCGCTTATCACATAAGTGTGCGGGAAGCACCTTAATTAGGTTAGTAGCAATTTGTTTAGCAGTTGTCGGGATCCACTATGTGGTCAAATTGGCTCAAGTCGACGCCTCCACCTTGCTCCTTGATGAGGGTAAAGTCGTAGTCCCCTAATCAAAATAACCTAAGGTCAACTAACTGGGTAGTTAGTGGCAGTAGGGTCGAGATCCACAGAGAGACAGGTAGTCAAGGGATGCTTAGTCAACTAAGGTTAGTCTCAAGAGTAGCAAAAAAGGGTGTTTTTAAGAGCTAAACTAAAGACAATGAAAGTAAAGAGAATAGAATATGAATGAGAGGGAGATTAGGGCATTCAGGGTCATGTGACATCGATTCAGGAACTAACTCAAAAGGGATTATCAGTCAATTGAAATCATGCAAGTGATTAGGTTTAGGAAAACGCTCTCTCGAGTCGATTTTAACCTTAAGCAAATTTAGCGGGCTCGTGACTTACTAAATTCAACTTATCAAATACGCTGCGTAAGTCTAGTTTCAATTAGCTTTCGATCTTAAATCGAAACAACCTAAATTCAATTCGATAAAGGCGACCGTAAATTCAATTGATAATGAAACGCGTAGGAAGAAATCAACTTGCACAAATTCAATCGATTAAAGCAATTATAACATGTTCTTGAACCAATTCACAATCACCCTAAACCCTAATGAAGATTTAGCTATGCATGATTAAAGTAAAAGCAATGAAATTGATAAACTTAAACATGGTAGATGAAACAAGAATAATTGAATTAAACCTGGAAGTAATTCTGAATTCGCAATGTAAAGATCGTGTCTTGCAAGATAAATCAAAGCTAAACTAAGGAGTTTATGAGTTTGAAGGAGAGAAGACTTAATTCTAAACCTCTGTTTGAAAATATAATGAATACCATAACCTATAACCCTACCTCGAGTAGTATTTATAGGCCACGAAAATCGGGAGAATAAGTGAAGCAGAACCGATCGGTTCGGGTCAAAACCGATCGGTTTAGTGGTGCAACCGATCGGTTCACCCTTGAACCGAGCGGTTCTAAGGCCGTCAGAAGTTTCCAAAGAACTTTGCCCTGTTTCACGTATTCTCAACCTATAGGTTTTGCTCAACCTATAGGTTTGGCGTCCCAACTTGTCGTATTGACTCAATCGACTCTCGGGCTTCGTCTTGACTTCACGATACTCGATAATGCTCCAAATGACTCAGGTTTCACCAGACCGCCAAAACCCGCAAAATACACACGAGGAACGACAAGATCGCAATATAAAGCAAATAGCTACCAAAACAATAATGTAACCGAGCAAATGTGAGCTAAATGCAACTAACACGGGGCATAAAAGCTATATAAATAACGTGTATCAAACTCCCCAAACCAAACCTTTGCTTGTCCTCAAGCAAACAAATACGTCAGAAAATCAAAGCGTAGCTAGTTAATCACGTTAGCATCTCAAAGTGGGCGACCTATGCACATAAACCTACGACCATAGTCTATTTCAAATGAAAATAGAGCACAAGTCTCAACCATTCACAACACATTATAATGCTAGCTTCTAACGCTTTCGCCAAAAATTAAACTAACGACAATTGGATTCGAGCAAGGCCAACCGAGCATACCACTTTCCATCATACCATTCTTACCACATCATACCATTTTTCTCTTCTTTTTCTTTTCTCTTTCTTTTCTTTTCGCAGAATGTGGAGCATCCCTCGTATGTAGTACCGCTTAGCTTGACGCTCACCTGCAAAAATCGAGCTCTGCACACATATTACCTTAAGGGTTACGTTATTGCTCATACTCTCGGTCGCAACCAAATTCATGCCCACTGTGGTTACTCAAATCAATGAGTCCCCTCCGAGAGCATCGAAGCATTGCTCCATCATTAAATGATCGGTCCAAACAAACCACATTCCAACATTCCAAACTTTCCACAAGCCAATTGCCTCGCAAGAATACCAATATCGAAAGTAAAAGGAACGGTGCGATAAGAATTAAGCAAATACAAGTGGGCTAGTGTTTGAGACTCGCAATCTATGAACAGGAAACAAACATATAGTGCAAGCTACGACGATAGAAAGTCGACTTGGAGATACTAAAGATCAAAACAGCACACTAATCAATTCTCCAAACTAACAATTCAAAGCGAAAAAGGTTTGGAAACGCAAAAAATTTTTAAAATAAGCACACAAAAAGGAAAATGCAAGGCAATAAGCGCGAAAGTGCTTTCCTCCCCCAAACCAGAATCACACATTGCCCTCAATGTGGAAAACAGCATAACCACAAGCAGCATGAAGGAACAACAAAAGACGGGGGTAGGAAAAGAAAGTGAGGAAACGAGGGAAAGGAGAAAGAAAGCTCACATGCTCGTGAAGGAGCTCCCCAAACCAAAGTGAAGCATGGAGTGCGACTTATGATCCACGAATATCGCTGGCCCAATTCACCCAAATGTAGTGCTTCTGAGTAGCACGCCGAGAGAAAGTAGGCCTAATCGGTGAGGCCTGTCTCATAAATACTAAGGACGCAGAGTCCTCAAGTACCGTGATGCTAAAACAAGTATAAATCCTCGCCCTCACGCGCTCATAAAAGCAAACTATTAAAATGTCAAAGTCAAAAACAAACCAAACCAAAACAAAGTACAACAATTTATAACGTCATCGGGTTGCCTCCCGGAAAGCGCTGGTTTATAATGGTCCCGCACGTCCGTCGTCAAAGCTCATCTAATCACGACAAATTAGGCCAAGGACGTTGGCCACTAGCAGCCAGCCTTCACTTGGCGAAATAGCGCTGCTCGCCACAAACCTCGATCTCCACGAGGAAGAGCAGCATGATCCATCACGCAAGGTATTCCATCGCGAAATGGCTCTCCATAACAGCTCCGTGCACCACGTGCCACCAACCGTGGGACTCCACCTACATCACCCGGATCATAGACATCCGCCTTGGTGAGCTTCCGTTCCCCCAAACCAGGATGACAGCCACCCTGCGTAAGACCTGCACATGAAACAACAGAAGAAACAACCTCCAAAGGGTCTCCAATAGGGTGAGACGGAGGGGCAAGGTCAATAGCAGCCACAGACTCAGGCTGCATAGGGGCACGGGGAAGACTAGACTTAGTATAGGTAAGCTTCTCACCCCCCACCAAGAACGACAGGGTCTTATTCCCAACATCTATGACTGCACCAGCAGTGTGCAGAAAAGGTCTCCCTAAAATGATCGGGACGTGGGAGTCCTCGGGGATGTCTAGGACAATAAAGTCAATCTGGGATGTAAAACTTCCCTACCTTAACCTGGGACGCCCTCTAATATACCTAAAGGTCTCTGTAGTCCGGTCACCATTTGCAGGGTCATAGAGGTGACTCCTAACTTAGTCATATTGAGTTTTTGCCACATGGGGCAAGGAATGACAGTCCCGCTAGCCCCCAAGTCACACAAGGCATTCTGGACCACATACTTCCCTATAGAACAAGGGATGGAAAAGGTCCCGGGGTCACTCAGCTTAGGAGGCGAGCTACCCTGCAAAAGAGCACTACCCTCCCCCACAAAGGACACAGTCTCGGTCTCATTAATCGAACGCTTCTTAGATATGACCTCCTTGAGAAACTTAGCATACGCAGGAATTTGCTTGACTAAATCGATAAATGGAAGATTTACCTGCAATGTCTTAAGGATCTCAAAGAACCGATCGAGCTTGGGGTCCACGGTAGCCGGTCGTATTACCCACCCGGAAAAAGGTAGCCCGATTCAATCGGCGGTGTCGTGTTCTCAACAAAGATCATCCACGCGGTCTGAGGCGAGGTCGACCTGGTCACTCTACCGGCTTTGGCGTGTGATCTTTCCCCGCTCGTCGCCCCTCCCTCGGCTTGCTTCGGGCTATCATACACTGTACCACTACGCAAAGTAATAGCACATGCAGTATCATGAGGAGGGTTAGGAGGATTACCTTGGGGTGGAAGGGTACCCTGTTGACGAGAAGCCTGTGAAGCGGCGAGCTGCGCCACCTGATTCTCGAGCATTTTAATCGCCAGATCCTTGGCTTGCTTCACTCTTCCAGATCTGCCGCATCATTATCTCTTGTGACTTGGCCATCTGCATCATCATGGCCTTCAATTCACTCACACTAATCAACAGCGAGGGGAGCAAAGGTTGAACCGTGGTGGGACAAATGGGGTCTTTGGTAGTTAGGAGGGGATGGTTGGAAATTCTTGTGGGGAGGGATGTAGGGTTGATTCTGTGGTGGTTGGGTGGTTGGGTTCAACACGTTTTGGTTACGATACGACAGGAGTGATCGATCATAACCTGGTTGGTTTTGGTAGGGCAGGTTCTGTGGGTAGGATTGGTAAGCATAAACCTGCTCTTGGGGTGCAGTATACCCCGTAGAATAACCCATATCGTGCCCTGTGATAGCATTCACATGAGCACTAGAAGAGCCTCCACTTCGTAGCATACCAATCTGCGCAGTTAGCGCAGCAACCTGATCAGTAAGTGCACCAATACTCTCCTTATCACGATCATTATGCGTTGACCGTGAATTTCCCCTGGGCTTCCCAAATTGAGATGAATGCATGGCCATCTCCTCGATCAAGCCCCAAGCCTTGTCGTCGTCGACGTTATTAGCGAAACGTCCCTCTGCAGCTGAGTCAAGTATAGCCCGGCTCTCGGCATACAACCCGTTGTAGAATGTCATGATCACCAACCATTCGTTCAACCCGTGGTGAGGACAATCCCTTATGAGCTTCTTGTACCGCTCCCACGCTCAAAGAAGTGACTCATCAAACGTTTGTTTGAAACCTTGGATTTGGCTTCTCATCTGATTAGTACGCTCGGGAGGGTAAAACTTTGAGTAGAAGGCAAGAGCTAACCCATTCTAATCAGTGATCCCCGCAGTCTCCTTGTCGAGGTCCGTGATCCATTCGCGGGCTCGATCCTTCAATGAGAAAGGGAACAGCATTTCCCTTATCTGGTTTTGTGTGATCCCGGCCTGCTTAATCGTAGAACAGTAATCGGTAAACACTTGCATATGCCTACCGGGATCCTCTGTAACAACCTGGTTTTTTTTTTTTGTCGACTTTAATTACTAAGGCGGAATTTAATTAAATCTAAAACCAGAGTTATTAATTATACAATAAAATCCCAAAATATTACATCATCGTTCAAGAGTCGAATTAAACGACTCTAAGTACGGAATTTAAAAGAGTACAAGTTATATATTACATTCTCTCGTAAACAACTCAAAAGTAATGCATAGAAACGTCTCGTGGCCCATCCAAAACCTAGCTCCTGGTCCACGCTTATCCTGCACAATAAACTGATGGGGGGGTGCCCGCTGAGCGGACAGTGACTAGCTATGCTCATACTTACCCTCGGTTTCAATTACTTTGATTTATTACTATCGCTTTATAACTATAACATTATGATAAAAATGTAAACATGCTTATTACATATAGCATTTAAAGACATGTAAGTCATAATAAGCATGCGGTTTAAAGCGATAAATCATATAAGCATGATATTCAATTATGAAAGCAATTAACAGATAATAGCATAGCAATATTGTCACAGCATATCAACAGGATTACAAAGCGATATCAGATCGCATACAAACATACATATCGTATCATACTGATCATACAGACTCGATTCATTTCAGAAAGTTGTGGTCTTTAATTTTTCGAAGATGGTACACACTCGTTCTCATTTAATCAGGCAACAAACAACACATACTGCTTACGAGCCTGACCACTGAGTAGGTCTTTGTACTCTGATCGATTGCATCTCACTTCCATAGTGCAGAGACTTACTCGACTCGTAAACCACGCCGAATACTATAATACTTGCATCTCATCCTCTAGTGTTCGAAATGATTCGAACTTCAGATACAATCTCGTCAAGTGATCTTTACATGTGGCAAGAACGAATGCTAGTGTCGCGTGCAATAAACACGAAACACGGCAAGGAGACAGAACCGTAAAGTGCATATGCACATAATGTTACGGTGGCCCTGATAACTTTAGCGAAAAAGGGTGAATTAAACCCTAGTCTAGTACATGTACATTATTATCCACGTTAAGAATGGGCCACGCTATTCGTAGAGCACCTTAACTCTAGATAAAACGACCATTTCCTAAAGCCTGTGGCAAAAACCATGGCATATTCAATTATCTTGTCCCAAGAATGGCGTCACGACAAGACTATCTTAAACCCCACTTCACTCACGATTGACGTTCCCTTATCTGAGGCCCAAGCTTGACCCTTTTATTTAACTTACTCAATATTCATTATTTATTTGATATTACATATCACATGTTACTAGACTCTCCTAGTCTCAGCGTCAAACGTTTAAGTATTTGTAGGTTTCATATGATCACATAACACGTTCGTTTATTATTTGAAGTGTGGTTAATTATTAATGTTTTCAAGTTTCTAAATTAAAACGTTTAATAGTATGTCCAATTTTATTTATGTGTTTTTCAAACACTTTAGGTCATTTACTTCTTCATTTTAAATTTTCTATACTTAGTAAAATTTTTAATTATTTTCAGTATTTCACTATTCACTTTTCACTATTCATCGTATTTTACTATTCATTGTATTTACTATTCATCGTATTTACTATTCACCGTATTTTAGACGTATTTTTATACGTATTTGTATTTTTATACTTCGTATTCTAATTGTATTTTCATACTTATACGTATTCTTATACTTGTACGTATTTCTATATTTATACGTATTTTTATACTTAAGGTATTTTAGTATAATACAAATCTTGATTTTATTTCCTAAGTACAAATTTTTTAGTTTCAAAGTCGTTAGGTTCGTTTTGTACTTAGGCGATTTTTGAAAATATTCTAAAGTCTAGTTTTAAAAACGTTAAGTTCGGTTTGTATTTAGTCATTTATGAAAATATCTAAAAATCATAGTTTCAAAAATGTTAAGTTCATTTTGTATAAAGTGATAATGATTTTCATTTTAAAATATTAGTTTTAAAAATGTTAAGTTCAATTTGTAAAAAGTGATAATGATATTCATTTTAAAATAAGACTCAGTTAGATTTAGTCGTCTATTTATTTAAGTTAGTGATAGTATAGTGGATGATTCATTTATAGTCCGTATGTCCAAATACAATAATCCAGTAGCAAAGGTAGTATCACACCATTTAATTCACTTTTATATCGGGTACTCATTTTTATCGGTTTATCATAATTCATTTATAATTAACACGATTTATACAAAAATTCAATTCTAATTACTATTTAACTTTAGTGACTTAGTGATAATTTCATTTTAGTCAAATTTAGTCCATTTAATTTAGGAATGTCGTGTGGTGTATATATGTATGTAAAAATTGATTTATTTCTTTTAATTTCTTAATTCAATTTATTATCTACTAATTAAATTATTTTAGCAATAAACTAAAAGTGATAAAAACAATTCTTAACCTAAAATGGCCAAGAATGCCGTGAGCATGCATAGGATGTTCTAAATTTTCATTTTTCGATTTTATCGGTTTTAGCTTAAAGTCTTTATATTTTAATTATTCTAATTATACTAAAACGATTTAAACAAAAATGAAATTTACTGAAAGTTTCATTTATATTTATGAATAGTGTTTTTCAACACTTTAAATTTCTAACTTTTTAATCTTAATGATTTATAATGTTTAAGTTGATTTATAGTATAATACTAATAATATATAAAAACAATAACTAAACATAAACACAAAATAATAACAAACATAAACTAAATCAACATCAAAGTAAGCTAAAATGAAGAACACATATGAAGATACTCATGAACATAAGAACACCATATTTAAGGTTCAAGAACACCATTTTTAATTTTAATAACTTATAATTTATTTTCCTAATTTAATTCTTTTCACATAGTAACATCCATTTTAACTAACTTAATCTAACATAATATTTACAAAAATATAAAGTGAAAATTTATAAAAATAAAAGAGAAATGCTGTGGTATATTATATATGAACACAAAATTTCTATTTTCGATTTTAATCACTTTAAACTCATTTCTAATATTTCACATAATTTTTATATAACATTACTACTCTAATAAAACATATCTAAACATAAAAATCATATGAACATAAATTAAAAATGCTCAAATTTAATTTAACTAACATATGAACAATATTACTACAATTAGCTATTTAAAACATTATTTGTTTATTATCATTATTATACTTCACATAATCATACAAATGTACTCAAGTGATGTTTAACATAATCTTAACATAAAAATCATATTTATAAAATCATAATAACAAAACAATTTAATTTACTAAAAAGATAATACAAGACAAAGCTAGTCACCTTATCGGTAAAGTTATTGGTTGTCCGGATCGATTATGTTATCTAAATCTAGGTCTTCACCCAAGTACATTGCCTTCACCTTCACAAATATACCTAATTAGTAAGCACCAAATACCCAAGGAATACTAAGAATGCTAGTGAAATATTAGAGTAATATATTAGGGTTTTAATTTAATGTGTTTTATGAAATAATGGAAGAGAAATAAAAGAGGAAATGGAGGGATGTATCTCGGTTCAAAATGAGGGAGTTTTGGGTTGAGTTTTTCAATTGTGAACTAATAAAACAAGTTGTAGGAATTTTAGAAGTGTATTGAGTAAGTTGTTAGTTTAATTAGAAATAAAAGTTTAATGAATTTAGATGAATGATGATGATGTATAATAGGGTGGTTATTAGAAGTGATGTTGTAGTATACTTGTAGGGTGGCTTGACTAGAAAAGAGTGGGCTAAAAATGGGTCATGGTGAGCTAGGGTGAGCCACTAGCATGTGCTCATGTGAACCCGATTTTTGTTTTGAAATTTCGATTCTGACGTCTTGAAAAGTCTTGAAATAAAATATACGATTTTAAAATAATGTTTTGAAGTAAGATTGAAAATAAAAATGAAATTAAAACTCGAGGTGTGATTAAAATAAAATTGGGTTTTGGCTCCTCAATTTTGATTAAAAATTTACTAGTCCGAAATATATATTTTTTTGGATGAAAGTTAATGATTTAAATAATTAGAAACAAACGTCAAAACGTTTCTCAGTTTGGACTTAATGTGGGTCATTATTTCGAGTTTTAGTGAAAGTGTTAGTTAAATCAAAAATGAATAGTAATTTGATAATGTTATAATATGTTTCGTTAGTTATGATCAAAATGATTAAGACTTAACTAATCTTTGTTAGCTTTGGATTATGAGTAAGTAGGTTTGAAAAAGATTAGATGGTTAGCCCACTTTAAGGGTGCTCGGCATTTTGGGTCAACATTGACCTCGATTTGTGTGCCAGAATTTGTCGTTGAGAAATTTGTCGAGTATTCCTCACTTGATTTATCGAGTTTGATTATGAAAGAATAAAGTTCAAATTCAAAGTATTTCAAAATGGTTTTAATTTAGGTGCGAGGAAGACTTGTAGTGTTTTGTTTTAGGATTTTAAATGAGCGAGATTGCCTACTTATTGATTTACTATTTATAATTAGTTTAAATTAACACGGGGTGTTACAGACCTCCCCCCTTAGAAAAAGTTTCGTCCCGAAACTTGAATGTAGAAAAGGAAAGGATTTTCACCTGAGTTAAACAGCTCGGGGTATTTCTCCTTCATTGTGGCCTCGGTCTCCCAAGTTGCTTGTTCGGTCAGTTGACCCTTCCATAGCACCTTCACTAAGGGAACCGTCTTCCGCCTCAACACCTTGGTTTCACGCGCTAGAATCTTGACTGGTCTTTCGGAGTATAGCAGGTTAGGTTCTACTGCGATCACGTCAGGCGTAATGATGTGACTTGGGTCACTCCTGTATCTCCTCAGTTGTGAAACGTGGAACACGTTGTGAACCTTAGATAAGTTGGGGGGTAGCGCTAGGCGATAGGCTACCTCACCAATCCTTTCAAGTACCTCGTACGGCCCAACGTATTTAGGGCTCAGTTTCCCCTTTAGTCCGAAGCGTCGAACCCCTTTCATGGGTGATACTTTCAAAAAGACATGGTCACCGACTTTGAACTCGATTGGTCGACGATGTTTGTTGGCATACATCTTTTGACGGTCTTGCGCTGCTTGTAGACGTTCACGAATGATTTTGATGTGTTCGATCTGGTCTTGAATAACCTGTGGTCCAGTTCCCACGTTGTCACTAGCATCGTCCCAACAGACTAGACTACGACACTTTCTCCCGTACAGTGCCTCGAATGGGGCACAACCCAAACTAGCATGAAAGCTATTATTGTAGGAGAATTCAATCAAAGGTAGACTCTTCTCCCAATTCTCGTTAAATTCTAAGGCACACGCCCTGAGCATGTCTTCCACCGTTTGAATAGTTCGCTCAGTTTGACCATCGGTAGCAGGATGGAAAGCGGTGCTCATCTTCAGTTGGCTTCCCAATGTCGCCTTGTAGTTTCTCCCTAAATGAGAAGTGAACCTCGGATCCCTATCCTAAATAATGTCCGATGCAGACGCCGTGTAGTCGGATCACCTCCTTCTCATATGTCTTAGCTAACTCTTCAAGGCTCCAGGTGTCCTTGATTGGTAGGAAGTGGGCTGACTTGGTCAAGCGGTCCACTATTACCCAAATTGCATTATTCCCTCGGTGAGTTCTTGGCAATCCCGTTATAAAATCCATGGAGATGGAGTCCCATTTTCCCAAAGGAATGTCCAAGGGTTGTAGTAGTCCCCCAGGTCGTTGATGTTCAAACTTCACCTTTTGGCAGATTAAGCATTTCGCAACGTATTCAAAGAATCTCTGCTTATTCTGACTCCACCAAAACTTCAGTTTTAAGTCTTGGTACATTTTATCAGAACCAGGATGTATGGAGTATCGTGTACTATGTTCCTCGTCGAGAATCTTTCTTTTCAACACAGGTACGTCAGGCACACACCACCTTTCTTTGAATCTCAAACTCCCGTCAGGTTTAATCTCAAACCCTTCTCGGTTTCCTGAAGGAATTTCCCGTCTGATTTTAACAAGCTCTTCGTCTTCCCATTGTAGAGCTCTTATCTCGTGATATAACTCCGGCTCTGCGATCATGGCGTTCAAATCAGCATCGTCAGATTGAACCAACTCTAAGTTTATTCTCTTGAAGTCTCTGACAATACCAGCCGGAATTTCCCAAATGTTGCTAAGGGTATGCGTAGTCTTCCTACTCGTGAGCGCCAAGAACGACGTCGCCTTACCCTCATGGTACAAGAGTTCAATCTTATAGTCCTTGATCAGTTCTAACCACCTGCGTTGTCTCATGTTGAGTTCCTTCGCGTGAAGATATATTTCGTGCTTTTGTGGTCCGTGTAGAACTTGATACTCACTCCGTAGAGGTAATGACGCCAGATTTTCAAAGCAAACACCACAGCTGCTAATTCTAGGTCATGAGTTGGGTAGTTTCGTTCATGAACCTTTAACTGCCTTGACGCATAAGCAATGACCTTCCCTTGTTGCATCAGTACGCAACCCAGGCCATTCAGTGAGGCGTCACTGTAGACTTCATACTCGTCTCCATCTGTAGGAAGAGCTAAGACTGGCGCTGTGGTAAGCCTTGTTTTGAGTTCTTGGAAAGCATTCTCGCATTCCTCACTCCATATGAACTTTGATTCCTTCTGTAGCAACTTCGTCATGGGTCGTGCTACCTTGGAGAAGTCTGGAACAAATCTTCTGTAGTATCCTGCCAAACCTAGGAAGTCACAGATTTCAGTTATATTTGTGGGCGCCTTCCATTCTCTCACTGCGTCGATCTTTGCAGGATCTACCATCACTCCATCCTTCGAGATGACGTGACCCAGGAATGCTACCTTCTCGAGCCAAAATTCGCACTTAGAAAATTTAGCATACCACTTATATTCCCTTAGTATCCCCAAGATGATACGGAGATGCTCCTCATGTTCGGCCCCAGTCTTGGAATAAATGAGGATATCATCAATGAATACAACCACGCATATGTCTAAGTATTCGTGGAAGGTCCTGTTCATTTGATCCATGAACACTGCTGGTGCGTTTGTTAAACCAAAGGGCATGACCTTAAACTCGTAGTGACCATATCTGCTTCGGAAAGCAGTCTTCTGGATGTCTGACTCTCTTACTGCAATCTGGTGGTAACCTGACCTCAGGTCGATCTTAGAAAACACTCCCGCTCCTTTTAGCTGATCAAAGAGGTCGTCAATTCTTGGCAAAGGGTAGCGGTTTTTAATGGTCACCTTGTTCAATTCCCTGTAGTCGATGCACAGCCTCATACTGCCATCCTTCTTCTTCACAAAGAGAACCGGTGCTCCCCAAGGTGAGACACTCGGTCTTATGAAACCTTTCTCAATCATCTCCTCAAGTTGTTTCTTCAACTCCTGTAGTTCTACTGGTGCCATCCTATAGGGTGCCTTTGAGATTGGGGCCGTGCCTGGCACAAGGTCAATAGAGAATTCAACGTCACGTGCAGGTGGTAAGCCTGGTAATTCGTCTGGGAAGACGTCAGGAAATTCCCGTACTACGTGAATAGCTCCAATGTTCACGCTTTCCTTGACCTCGTTGACGCTGCATAGGTACACTTGGTGCCCTTTTCTTTCTAGCCGTTGAAGTTGTAGCATAGAGATGATTTTCGCCCCCTTAATTGGCGAAGTCTTCTGATACGTGACCCTAATCCCTGTAGGATGCTTCAAGCGAATTTTCCGATCTCGGCACTCGAACAACGCATGATACTTAGTCAACCAATCGATCCCCAGAATGACGTCGAACTCCGGCATGTCAAAAAGAATAAGGTCGGAAGGGAAGATTGTTTTATGGATTGTGATTGGAGTTTCTTTGAATATTTTGGAACATTTGAAAATTTTTCCGTTTGGTAAAGAAATATTTGCGTTGATTGATTCGGATTTTGTGAGATTAGCCTTTGAAACAAATTTAGAAGATACAAAGGACAATGATGCCCCGGTGTCAAATAAAACGACAGCGTTCACAGAGTTTATAGGAAAAATACCAGTGATGACGTCTGCCTCAGGTGACTCTTCTGCCTCGGCCTCTGTGAGTACATAAACTCGACCCTGTACCACAACAGATTGTGGTACCCCCGCAACAGGTGCCGTGTTCTGGTTGTTGGGGCATACATTCGACTTATGCCCTACCATCTTGCATTTGAAACAGGTAATTGGCAGACCATTGCACTGCCTCCCCTCATGTAGAGCCTTGCGGCATATACGACAATTCCCCGGTGCGGCCCTTGGTTGAGGAGCCCTTCCTGCAACCATGGCTCTCTCGTTGTTCCCAGCAGGAACCCTGTTTTGGAACGTAGGCCTCTGAAAATTTGGCCTCTGCTGAATCGGGCGTTGGTAGTTCGGCTTCTGAATGAAGCTCGACTGTGACACGGAAGGCACAAACACCTTCTTCTTCTTTTCAGCCTTTTCTAACTCCAGAGAAGCCCATAGGCTACATGCGCATTCATACGCTGCAGCAACAGTATTGTAGGTGTTGGTACTCATGTGGGTACGCATAGTGTTGGACATATTGCGCAGATACCTCTGAGTCATGGCCCTTTCGTTGGGAGCGATCGCAGCCCCAAATTTGGCCAGCTTTTGAAATTCCTTTGTGTACTCTTGAAGTGTCATGTCTCCCATCTTGAGATTTATGAACTCCTCTTCCTTCCGACAACTGAGCTCATACCCAAGTATTTCCCTTAATCTTCTCAATGAATTCGCACAGGTGAACGTAATGTCGTGTTCATTGGTCCCGACCACGCTCCACCGCCATTTGCCTCTTCCTTTAGGTAAAAGGCGGCAATGTTGACTCTATCCTCCGGAGGCGTTTCTAGCCGCATCCATGAGTTTCTTCATTTCCTCCAACCAATTTGTGAGGTCGATGGTCATTAGAACCCGAGTATGTTGGAGGACGATGACGGAAATGCGGTCAACGCGCTTGGATGAGGTTGGCGGTTCGCGTTGTCCGTGGCTATTTCTGCTATACGGATCAAAGATTCCTCAGCTAGAATTGTTCGTTCTTCGTTAGTCATTGGAGGTGCAGCCATTCTGAAAGGATTAGGAAGCGAAGAAGATTATTAGCATTGAAAGGGGTTAGATAGCATGCTTGACATTGATAGAACTTATTTGAAGTGAGAGTGATAACAGCAGTAATGCAAGTAAGCACAGAAGTTAGGTATTTTATTCCATTGAGATGTAATTGTTGGTTATATCGGTTTTAGGATTTCAAAATGTATCGAGTACATTTTCTTAGGAAGGATATAGTAGGTAGGAGAGAGGGAGAAAGTAATTTTTGTGTAATTGATTACGAATTTAACAGATGTCCTCACTCCGTGCCGTCTGGTACCTCTTCGATGCTTCAATCCTCTGAGTTGAATTATTATTTAAATTTTATAGCGGAGGATGGTTGTTAGTTTTTGTCAGGCACACCAGCAAGTAGCAAGCATACGATAGTTAGTGTATTTTATTTTGAGGGAAGTAATTTGATATTTAAAAGCACTAAGCCTATGGTCGGTCCTTAAGGTTTCTACCCATCCTCACATTTTAAAGCGATTTCAATTTATTATTTAAGTGATCTAATAAAAGAAAAATCTAATTTATTATTTGATCCTATTAGTCTATGCCTGACATACAATATGAATGTCTGGCCCAGGTGTCTCTCGTTAGGTAAACATAAATCGCATTAGGCAATTCATGTTACGGTCACGAGTCAGCTCTGATACCAACTGTAACAACCTGGTTTTTTTTTTTTGTCGACTTTAATTACTAAGGCGGAATTTAATTAAATCTAAAACCAGAGTTATTAATTATACAATAAAATCCCAAAATATTACATCATCGTTCAAGAGTCGAATTAAACGACTCTAAGTACGGAATTTAAAAGAGTACAAGTTATATATTACATTCTCTCGTAAACAACTCAAAAGTAATGCATAGAAACGTCTCGTGGCCCATCCAAAACCTAGCTCCTGGTCCACGCTTATCCTGCACAATAAACTGATGGGGGGGTGCCCGCTGAGCGGACAGTGACTAGCTATGCTCATACTTACCCTCGGTTTCAATTACTTTGATTTATTACTATCGCTTTATAACTATAACATTATGATAAAAATGTAAACATGCTTATTACATATAGCATTTAAAGACATGTAAGTCATAATAAGCATGCGGTTTAAAGCGATAAATCATATAAGCATGATATTCAATTATGAAAGCAATTAACAGATAATAGCATAGCAATATTGTCACAACATATCAACAGGATTACAAAGCGATATCAGATCGCATACAAACATACATATCGTATCATACTGATCATACAGACTCGATTCATTTCAGAAAGTTGTGGTCTTTAATTTTTCGAAGATGGTACACACTCGTTCTCATTTAATCAGGCAACAAACAACACATACTGCTTACGAGCCTGACCACTGAGTAGGTCTTTGTACTCTGATCGATTGCATCTCACTTCCATAGTGCAGAGACTTACTCGACTCGTAAACCACGCCGAATACTATAATACTTGCATCTCATCCTCTAGTGTTCGAAATGATTCGAACTTCAGATACAATCTCGTCAAGTGATCTTTACATGTGGCAAGAACGAATGCTAGTGTCGCGTGCAATAAACACGAAACACGGCAAGGAGACAGAACCGTAAAGCGCATATGCACATAATGTTACGGTGGCCCTGATAACTTTAGCGAAAAAGGGTGAATTAAACCCTAGTCTAGTACATGTACATTAGTATCCACGTTAAGAATGGGCCACGCTATTCGTAGAGCACCTTAACTCTAGATAAAACGACCATTTCCTAAAGCCTGTGGCAAAAACCATGGCATATTCAATTATCTTGTCCGGCAATGGCGACCGCGACAAGACTATCTTAAACCCCACTTCACTCACGATTGACGTTCCCTTATCTGAGGCCCAAGCTTGACCCTTTTATTTAACTTACTCAATATTCATTATTTATTTGATATTACATATCACATGTTACTAGACTCTCCTAGTCTCGCCACAAACGTTTAAGTATTTGTAGGTTTCATATGATCACATAACACGTTCGTTTATTATTTGAAGTGTGGTTAATTATTAATGTTTTCAAGTTTCTAAATTAAAACGTTTAATAGTATGTCCAATTTTATTTATGTGTTTTTCAAACACTTTAGGTCATTTACTTCTTCATTTTAAATTTTCTATACTTAGTAAAATTTTTAATTATTTTCAGTATTTCACTATTCACTTTGCACTATTCATCGATTTTACTATTCATTGTATTTACTATTCATCGTATTTACTATTCAATAGTATTTTAGACGTATTTTTATAATGTATTTGTATTTTTATACTGTATTCTAATTGTATTTTCATACTTATACGTATTCTTATACTTGTACGTATTTCTATATTTATACGTATTTTTATACTTAAGGTATTTTAGTATAATACAAATCTTGATTTTATTTCCTAAGTACAAATTTTTTAGTTTCAAAGTCGTTAGGTTCGTTTTGTACTTAGGCGATTTTTGAAAATATTCTAAAGTCTAGTTTTAAAAACGTTAAGTTCGGTTTGTATTTAGTCATTTATGAAAATATCTAAAAATCATAGTTTCAAAAATGTTAAGTTCATTTTGTATAAAGTGATAATGATTTTCATTTTAAAATATTAGTTTTAAAAATGTTAAGTTCAATTTGTAAAAAGTGATAATGATATTCATTTTAAAATAAGACTCAGTTAGATTTAGTCGTCTATTTATTTAAGTTAGTGATAGTATAGTGGATGATTCATTTATAGTCCGTATGTCCAAATTCAATAATCCAATAGCAAAGGTAGTATCACACGATTTAATTCATTTTTATAACGGTTACTCATTTTTATCGGTTTATCATAATTCATTTATAATTAAAACGATTTATACAAAAATTCAATTCTAATTACTATTTAACTTTAGTGACTTAGTGATAATTTCATTTTAGTCAAATTTAGTCCATTTAATTTAGGAATGTCGTGTGGTGTATATATGTATGTAAAAATTGATTTATTTCTTTTAATTTCTTAATTCAATTTATTATCTACTAATTAAATTATTTTAACAATAAACTAAAAAGTGATAAAAACAATTCTTAACCTAAAATGGCCAAGAATGCCGTGAGCATGCATAGGATGTTCTAAATTTTCATTTTTCGATTTTATCGGTTTTTAGCTTAAAGTCTTTATATTTTAATTATTCTAATTATACTAAAACGATTTAAACTAAAATGAAATTTACTAAAAGTTTCATTTATATTTATGAATAGTGTTTTTCAACACTTTAAATTTCTAACTTTTTAATCTAAATGATTTATAATGTTTAAGTTGATTTATAGTATAATACTAATAATATATAAAAACAATAACTAAACATAAACACAAAATAATAACAAACATAAACTAAATCAACATCAAAGTAAGCTAAAATGAAGAACACATATGAAGATACTCATGAACATAAGAACACCATATTTAAGGTTCAAGAACACCATTTTTAATTTTAATAACTTATAATTTATTTTCCTAATTTAATTCTTTTCACATAGTAACATCCATTTTAACTAACTTAATCTAACATATTATTTACAAAAATTAAAAGTGAAAATTTATTAAAATAAAAGGGAAATGCCGTGTATATTATATATGAACACAAAATTTCTATTTTCGATTTTAATCACTTTAAACTCATTTCTAATATTTCACATAATTTTTATATAACATTACTACTCTAATAAAACATATCTAAACATAAAAATCATATGAACATAAATTAAAAATGCTCAAATTTAATTTAACTAACATATGAACAATATTACTACAATTAGCTATTTAAAACATTATTTGTTTATTATCATTATTATACTTCACATAATCATACAAATGTACTCAAGTGATGTTTAACATAATCTTAACATAAAAATCATATTTATAAAATCATAATAACAAAACAATTTAATTTACTAAAAAGATAATACAAGACAAAGCTAGTCACCTTATCGGTAAAGTTATTGGTTGTCCGGATCGATTATGTTATCTAAATCTAGGTCTTCACCCAAGTACCCGTCTTCACCTTCACAAATATACCCGAATTAGTAAGCTCCAAATACCCAAGGAATACTAAGAATGCTAGTGAAATATTAGAGTAATATATTAGGGTTTTAATTTAATGTGTTTTATGAAATAATGGAAGAGAAATAAAAGAGGAAATGGAGGGATGTATCTCGGTTCAAAATGAGGGAGTTTTGGGTTGAGTTTTTCAATTGTGAACTAATAAAACAAGTTGTAGGAATTTTAGAAGTGTATTGAGTAAGTTGTTAGTTTAATTAGAAATAAAAGTTTAATGAATTTAGATGAATGATGATGATGTATAATAGGGTGGTTATTAGAAGTGATGTTGTAGTATACTTGTAGGGTGGCTTGACTAGAAAAGAGTGGGCTAAAAATGGGTCATGGTGAGCTAGGGTGAGCCGGCTAGCATGTGCTCATGTGAACCCGATTTTTGTTTTCGAAATTTTCGATTTACGCGTACGCGAAAAGTCTTGAAATAAAATATACGATTTTAAAATAATGTTTTGAAGTAAGATTGAAAATAAAAATGAAATTAAAACTCGAGGTGTGATTAAAATAAAAATTGGGTTTTGGCTCCTCGAATTTTGATTAAAAATTTACTAGTCCGAAATATATATTTTTTTGGATGAAAGTTAATGATTTAAATAATTAGAAACAAACGTCAAAACGTTTCTCAGTTTGGACTTAATGTGGGTCATTATTTCGAGTTTTAGTGAAAGTGTTAGTTAAATCAAAAATGAATAGTAATTTGATAATGTTATAATATGTTTCGTTAGTTATGATCAAAATGATTAAGACTTAACTAATCTTTGTTAGCTTTGGATTATGAGTAAGTAGGTTTGAAAAAGATTAGATGGTTAGCCCACTTTAAGGGTGCTCGGCATTTTGGGTCAACATTGACCTCGATTTGTGTGCCAGAATTTGTCGTTGAGAAATTTGTCGAGTATTCCTCACTTGATTTATCGAGTTTGATTATGAAAGAATAAAGTTCAAATTCAAAGTATTTCAAAATGGTTTTAATTTAGGTGCGAGGAAGACTTGTAGTGTTTTGTTTTAGGATTTTAAATGAGCGAGATTGCCTACTTATTGATTTACTATTTATAATTAGTTTAAATTAACACGGGGTGTTACATCCTCAGTTGGGTAACCACCGAATTGATTCCGCTCCACCAAATTTAAGAAGGCGGGGCGGATCTCGAAATTGCCCTGCAGCGTAGCGGGCATCGTGAATCCAGCCGGAATGGATTCCGGTGTAGGCACCGAGTGACTAGAAAGTTTAGGCATAGTCACTGGCGGTGGAGATAATGGAGTAAATGGAGGTGTGTCCTCTTCGTAGGACGATTGCGTAGCACTAGACGACGCTTCCTCGGTATTAAGATCAACGATTTGAATTGCTTGCTTGCGTAGTCGATGTAACGCTCGTTTAGGTTCAGGTTCAAATGGGACAAGAGTCCGAGGTGACCTGTGCATAAACAAAACTACAAGCAAACGATAAGAAACGGTCTCAAGGAACTAGGTTCCTTGAGACAAGAGAGAAAAACCTAAGCAACAAATAAACAAACACTAACTAGCTAACCGTCTCCCCGGCAACGGCGCCAAAATTGATGAGGGTAAAGTCGTAGTCCCCTAATCAAAATAACCTAAGGTCAACTAACTGGGTAGTTAGTGGCAGTAGGGTCGAGATCCACAGAGAGACAGGTAGTCAAGGGATGCTTAGTCAACTAAGGTTAGTCTCAAGAGTAGCAAAAAGGGGTGTTTTTAAGAGCTAAACTAAAGACAATGAAAGTAAAGAGAATAGAATATGAATGAGAGGGAGATTAGGGCATTCAGGGTCATGTGACATCGATTCAGGAACTAACTCAAAAGGGATTATCAGTCAATTGAAATCATGCAAGTGATTAGGTTTAGGAAAACGCTCTCTCGAGTCGATTTTAACCTTAAGCAAATTTAGCGGGCTCTCGCAACTTACTAAATTCAACTTATCAAATACGCGTAAGTCTAGTTTCAATTCGGCTTTCGATCTTAAACTGAAACAACCTAAATTCAATTCGATAAAGGCGTCCCTAAATTCAATTGATAATGAAACGCGTAGGAAGAAATCAACTTGCACAAATTCAATCGATTAAAGCAATTATAACATGTTCTTGAACCAATTCACAATCACCCTAAACCCTAATGAAGATTTAGCTATGCATGATTAAAGTAAAAGCAATGAAATTGATAAACTTAAACATGGTAGATGAAACAAGAATAATTGAATTAAACCTGGAAGTAATTCTGAATTCGCAATGTAAAGATCGAGTCTTGCAAGATAAATCAAAGCTAAACTAAGGAGTTTATGAGTTTGAAGGGAGAGAAGACTTAATTCTAAACCTACGCTGAAAATATAATGAATAACATAACCTATAACCCTAACTCGAGTTGTATTTATAGGCCACGAAAATCCGGAGAATAAGTGAAGCAGAACCGATCGGTTCGGGTCAAAACCGATCGGTTTAGTGGTGGAACCGATCGGTTCACCCTTGAACCGAGCGGTTCTAAGGCCGTCGGTTTCCAAAGAACTTTTGCCCTGTTTCACGTATTACGAACCTATAGGTTTTGCTCAACCTATAGGTTTGGCGTCCCAACTTGTCGTATTGACTCCGAATCGACTCTCGGGCTTCGTCTTGACTTCACGATACTCGATAATGCTCCAAATGACTCGTGTTTCACCAGGACCGCCAAAACCTGCAAAATACACACGAGGAACGACAGTATCGCAATATAAAGCAAATAGCTACCAAAACAATAATGTAACTGAGCAAATGTGAGCTAAATGCAACTAACACGGGGGCATAAAAGCTATATAAATAACGTGTATCAAACTCCCCCAAACCAAACCTTTGCTTGTCCTCAAGCAAACAGCGTCGGAGAAAATCAAAGCGTAGCTAGTTAATCACGTTAGCATCTCGAAGTGGACGACCTATGCACATAAACCTACGACCATAGTCTATTTCAGCGAAAATAGAGCACAAGTCTCAACCATTCACAACACATTATAATGCTAGCTTCTAACGCTTTCGCAAAAATTAAACTAACGACAATTGGATTCGAGCAAGGCCAACCGAGCATACCACTTTCCATCATACCATTCTTACCACATCATACCATTTTTCTCTTTCTTTTCTTTTCTCTTTCTTTTCTTTTCGCGTAATGTGGAGCATCCCTCGTATGTAGTACCGTTTAGCTTGACGTTCACTCGGTAAAAATCGAGCTCGGGTACACATATTTCCTTAAGGGTTACGTTATTGCTCATACTCTCGGTCGCAACCAAATTCATGGCCACTGTGGTTACTCAAATCAATGAGTCCCCTCCGAGAGCATCGAAGCATTGCTCCATCATTAAATGATCGGTCCAAACAAACCACATTCCAACATTCCAAACTTTCCACAAGCCAATTGCCTCGCAAGAATACCAATATCGAAAGTAAAAGGAACGAAAAGCGATAAGAATTAAGTAAATACAAGTGGGCTAGTGTTTGAGACTCGCAATCTATGGACAGGAAACAAACATATAGTGCAAGCTACGACGATAGAAAGTCGACTTGGAGATACTAAAGATCAAAACAGCACACTAATCAATTCTCCAAACTGGCAATTCAAAGCGAAAAAGGTTTGGAAACGCAAAAATTTTTTAAAATAAGCACACAAAATGGAAAATGCAAGGCAATAAGCGCGAAAGTGCATTCCTCCCCCAAACCAGAATCACACATTGCCCTCAATGTGGAAAACAGCATAACCACAAGCAGCATGAAGGGACAACAAAAGACGGGGGTAGGAAAAAGAAAGTGAGGAAACGAGGGAAAGGGAGAAAGAAAGCTCACATGCTCGTGAAGGAGCTCCCCCAAACCAAAGTGAAGCATGGAGTGCGGCTTATGATCCACGAATATGCGTCCAATTCAGTCCAGCTATGTAGTGCTTCGGAGTAGCACGCGAGAGAAAGTAGGCCGAATCAGTGAGGCCTGTCTCATAAATACTAAGGACGCAGAGTCCTCAAGTACCTGCATGCTAAAACAAGTATAAATCCCTCGTCCTCACGCGCTCATAAAAGCAAACTAATAAAATGTCAAAGTCAAAAACAAACCAAACCAAAACAAAGTACAACAAATTACAACGTCATCGGGTTGCCTCCCGGAAAGCGCTGGTTTATAATGGTCCCGCACGACCGTCGTCAAAGCTCATAATTACGTCAAATTAGGCCAAGGACGTTGGCCACTAGCAGCAGCTTCACTTGGCGAAATAGCAGTCGTTCGCCACAAAACTCGATCTCCACGAGGAAGAGCAGCATAATCCATCACGCAAGGTATTCCATCGCGAAATGGCTCTCCATAACAGCTCCGTGCACCACGTGCCACCAACCGTGGGACTCCACCTACATCACCCGGATCATAGACATCCGCCTTGGTGAGCTTCCGTTCCCCCAAACCAGGATGACAGCCACCCTGCGTAAGACCTGCACATGAAACAACAGAAGAAACAACCTCCAAAGGGTCTCCAATAGGGTGAGACGGAGGGGCAAGGTCAATAGCAGCCACAGACTCAGGCTGCATAGGGGCACGGGGAAGACTAGACTTAGTATAGGTAAGCTTCTCACCCCCCACCAAGAACGACAGGGTCTTATTCCCAACATCTATGACTGCACCAGCAGTGTGCAGAAAAGGTCTCCCTAAAATGATCGGGACGTGGGAGTCCTCGGGGATGTCTAGGACAATAAAGTCAACGGGGATGTAAAACTTCCCTACCTTAACCGGGACGTCCTCTAATATACCTAAAGGTCTCTGTGTAGTCCGGTCAGCCATTTGCAGGGTCATAGAGGTGACTCCTAACTTAGTCATATTGAGTTTTTGACAGATGGAGTAAGGAATGACACTCACGCTAGCCCCCAAGTCACACAAGGCATTCTGGACCACATACTTCCCTATAGAACAAGGGATGGAAAAGGTCCCGGGGTCACTCAGCTTAGGAGGCGAGCTACCCTGCAAAAGAGCACTACCCTCCCCCACAAAGGACACAGTCTCGGTCTCATTAATCGAACGCTTCTTAGATATGACCTCCTTGAGAAACTTAGCATACGCAGGAATTTGCTTGACTAAATCGATAAATGGAAGATTTACCTGCAATGTCTTAAGGATCTCAAAGAACCGATCGAGCTTGGGGTCCACGGTAGCCGGTCGTACACGACCCGGAAAAGGTAGCCTGATCTGAATCGGCGGTGTCGTGTTCTCAACAAAGATCATCCACGGTCTGCGGACGAGGTCGCCTCTGGTCACTCGGCCTGGCCGTGTGATCTTTCCCGTTCGTCGCCCCTTCCTCCGCTTGCTTCGGGCTATCATAAACTGTACCACTACGCAAAGTAATAGCACATGCAGTATCATGAGGAGGGTTAGGAGGATTACCTTGGGGTGGAAGGGTACCCTGTTGACGAGAAGCCTGTGAAGCGGCGAGCTGCGCCACCTGATTCTCGAGCATTTTAATCGCCGCATCCTTGGCTTGCTCACTCTTCTGCATCTGCTGCATCATTATCTCTTGTGACTTGGCCATCTGCATCATCATGGCCTTCAATTCACTCACACTCGAATCAACAACAGGAGGGGGAGCAGGTTGAACTGGTGGTGGGACAAATGGGGGTCTTTGGTAGTTAGGAGGGGATGGTTGGAAATTCTTGTGGGGAGGGATGTAGGGTTGATTCTGTGGTGGTTGGGTGGTTGGGTTCAACACGTTTTGGTTACGATACGACAGGAGTGATCGATCATAACCTGGTTGGTTCTGGTAGGGCAGGTTCTGTGGGTAGGATTGGTAAGCATAAACCTGCTCTTGGGGTGCAGTATACCCCGTAGAATAACCCATATCGTGCCCTGTGATAGCATTCACATGAGCACTAGAAGAGCCTCCACTTCGTAGCATACCAATCTGCGCAGTTAGCGCAGCAACCTGATCAGTAAGTGCACCAATACTCTCCTTATCACGATCATTATGCGTTGACCGTGAATTTCCCCTGGGCTTCCCAAATTGAGATGAATGCATGGCCATCTCCTCGATCAAGCCCCAAGCCTTGTCGTCGTCGACGTTATTAGCGAAACGTCCCTCTGCAGCTGAGTCAAGTATAGCCCGGCTCTCGGCATACAACCCGTTGTAGAATGTCATGATCACCAACCATTCGTTCAACCCGTGGTGAGGACAATCCCTTATGAGCTTCTTGTACCGCTCCCACGCTTCAGCAAGTGACTCATCAAACGTTTGTTTGAAACCTTGGATTTGGCTTCTCATCTGATTAGTACGCTCGGGAGGGTAAAACTTTGAGTAGAAGGCAAGAGCTAACCCATTCTAATCAGTGATCCCCGCAGTCTCCTTGTCGAGGTCCGTGATCCATTCGCGGGCTCGATCCTTCAATGAGAAAGGGAACAGCATTTCCCTTATCTGGTTTTGTGTGATCCCTACCGCTTAATCGTGAAACGATGTCGGTAAACACTTGCATATGCTCTGGGATCCTCGGTTGGGTAACCACCGAATTGATTCCGCTCCACCAAATTTAAGAAAGCGGGCGGATCTCGAAATTGCCTGCGGCGTAGCGGCATCGTGAATCCGGTAGGAATGGATTAGGTGTAGGCACCGAGTGACTAGAAAGTTTAGGCATAGTCACTGGCGGTGGAGATAATGGAGTAAATGGAGGTGTGTCCTCTTCGTAGGACGATTGCGTAGCACTAGACGACGCTTCCTCGGTATTAAGATCAACGATTTGAATTGCTTGCTTGCGTAGTCGATGTAACGCTCGTTTAGGTTCAGGTTCAAATGGGACAAGAGTCCGAGGTGACCTGTGCATAAACAAAACTACAAGCAAACGATAAGAAACGGTCTCAAGGAACTAGGTTCCTTGAGACAAGAGAGAAAAACCTAAGCAACAAATAAACAAACACTAACTAGCTAACCGTCTCCCCGGCAACGGCGCCAAAATTGATGAGGGTAAAGTCGTAGTCCCCTAATCAAAATAACCTAAGGTCAACTAACTGGGTAGTTAGTGGCAGTAGGGTCGAGATCCACAGAGAGACAGGTAGTCAAGGGATGCTTAGTCAACTAAGGTTAGTCTCAAGAGTAGCAAAAAGGGGTGTTTTTAAGAGCTAAACTAAAGACAATGAAAGTAAAGAGAATAGAATATGAATGAGAGGGAGATTAGGGCATTCAGGGTCATGTGACATCGATTCAGGAACTAACTCAAAGGGATTATCACCAATTGAAATCATGCAAGTGATTAGGTTTAGGAAAACGCTCTCTCGAGTCGATTTTAACCTTAAGCAAATTTAGCGGGCTCTCAACTTACTAAATTCAACTTATCAAATACGCGTAAGTCTAGTTTGATTCGACTTCGATC
Source organism: Dianthus caryophyllus (assembly GCA_023091065.1). Classification (NCBI taxonomy): domain Eukaryota; kingdom Viridiplantae; phylum Streptophyta; class Magnoliopsida; order Caryophyllales; family Caryophyllaceae; genus Dianthus; species Dianthus caryophyllus. The sequence goes on from JALGRB010000016.1 coordinate 1,385,265, forward strand.
TTAAATCAAAACAACCTAAATTCAATTCGATAAAGGCGTCCTAAATTCAATTGATAATGAAACGCGTAGGAAGAAATCAACTTGCACAAATTCAATCGATTAAAGCAATTATAACATGTTCTTGAACCAATTCACAATCACCCTAAACCCTAATGAAGATTTAGCTATGCATGATTAAAGTAAAAGCAATGAAATTGATAAACTTAAACATGGTAGATGAAACAAGAATAATTGAATTAAACCTGGAAGTAATTCTGAATTCGCAATGTAAAGATCGAGTCTTGCAAGATAAATCAAAGCTAAACTAAGGAGTTTATGAGTTTGAAGGGAGAGAAGACTTAATTCTAAACCTACGCTGAAAATATAATGAATAACATAACCTATAACCCTAACTCGAGTTGTATTTATAGGCCACGAAAATCCGGAGAATAAGTGAAGCAGAACCGATCGGTTCGGGTCAAAACCGATCGGTTTAGTGGTGGAACCGATCGGTTCACCCTTGAACCGAGCGGTTCTAAGGCCGTCAGAAGTTTCCAGCAACTTTTGCCCTGTTTCACGTATTCTGAACCTATAGGTTTTGCTCTGAACCTATAGGTTTGACGTCCCAACTTGTCGTATTGACTCCGAATCGACTCTCGGGCTTCGTCTTGACTTCACGATACTCGATAATGCTCCAAATGACTCAGGTTTCAGCTCAGGACCGCCAAAACCTGCAAAATACACATGAGGAACGACAGTATCGCAATATAAAGCAAATAGCTACCAAAACAATAATGTAACCGAGCAAATGTGAGCTAAATGCAACTAACACGGGGGCATAAAAGCTATATAAATAACGTGTATCACTCCTCGTCTTTGGTTAGAAGTGGTACATAAAAATGAGAATAACAAGTTAGTAAGTTTTATTTAAGCTAGACTAACTAAATTAAGAATTTAAAGTGTAGTATCATTTTTATGTTTAGGTAGTATATATATTTTAAATATTTTGATTCAAGTTCATATTTATTTACATGTTTAAAAGATGTAATGTTTATTAAATATAAATGGTGGAGAATAAAATTTAGGTGTTCTAAGAAATTTAAAACAATAAAGTGAAAGTTTTAAGGAAGAAAAGAATTAAAGAGGATGAAGATTCAAGGTGTTCTTGAGGTTTGAAGATGAACAAGCTTACTTGTTCTTGGGTAAGGGTTTATTTAGAGAGGAAATGACTTAGAAAAATTTGTTGTGTGTGTGTGTAAGTGAACCGTAGGTAGTAGTAGTTGTAGTAGTATTTGTGTTTTGTTTTTGTAATATAATCTAATGTGAATGCATATGTATTTAGTTGTATTATCATTTAATTTAAATAGGCTACTATGATGATGAAAATGTAGAGTGTAAGAATGGATTAGACATGGTGCAAAAGGAGGTAAGGTGTGTAAGAGTAGGGAAGAAAATGGAAGAAGCAAAGTTGGACCAAAGGTCCCAAATATCTCGGCCACCTTGCACAACAAGTCCCGATTTTTCGTTTTTGAAATTTTCGATTTACGCGTACGCGAAAAGTCTCAAAATAAAATATATAGTCTTGAAATAATGTTTTGAAGTAAGATCGAAAATAAAAATGAAGAAAAACGTTGAAGGGTGATCAAAACAAAAATTGGCCTTAGGATCCTCGAAACTTTGAAATAAAATCTTGTTGGATCGAAATATATATTTTTTTTTGTGGAATGTTACTGAATTAAATCATTATGCTTAAACGTCAAAAATTTTACCAGTTTAGGCTTAGTGTAACTCAATATATCGAGTTTTAGCGAAAGTGTTAGTTAAATCAAAATGAAATAGTAATTTGATATTATTATTATATGTTTTGTTAGTAATAATCAAAATGATTAAGCTTAACTAGTTTTTAATTAGATTAGGATTATGAGTAAGTATATTTAAGAAAAGATTAGGTGACTTAATCACAATTAGGTGGCTTGGTCTTTTAGTCAATGTTTGACCTCGATTTGCGTGCCAAAATTTGTTGTTGAGAAAATTGTCGTAGATTCTTTGTTTGATTTATCGAGTTCGAATATGAAAGAATAAAGTTCAAATTCGAAGTGTATCAAAATGGTTTTAGTTTAGGTACGATAAAAGTTGTAGCGCATTGTGTTAGAAAAATATTGGGCGAGATTGTTGAATTAATGATTTGCGCAACTATAATAGGCTTAACTTGACATGGAGTGTTACATGATTAGCGAAAAAAAATTCAGTCGCATTTTTATTATAAGGAAAAAGGTTGAATTTAATTTAAGGAATTAAATTCTTTTATAAAATTGTGTTACAAAAACACGGGGTGTTACATATAAGATGTATATGAAAATATAATTAGTTTATGTTTAGGATTTAAAATGAAATTGTTATGAAATTTAAGTGTTTATGAAGTATTCTTGTTCTTGAAGTGTTGTTGTTATTCTTATGTTATATTGATTTTTCTTTTGTGTGTTAATGTTTGTAGTTGTTTTTCAATCATGATTAAATATATATATGATATAGAGTAAATTAGTTGTTGAATTAGAAGTATAAAAATCAAAAATCAAAAACCATGAGTATATATATATATACACGGCATCTTCAAATTAAATGGACCAATTTTTAGTTTTAATTTTTCTAAATAACATATTATGATTAGTTTAGTTAAATTAGACTTGTATGAAAAATTTGAGGAAATTATATAAACATATAAAATTTGACTAATTAATGTACATATAAAAAAATATTAGAGTTCTTCAAATATTCAAGTGTTCTTCATTTATGCAACTAGTTTGATTCATAATTTGTATAAAGTTAAAGTTAAATGTTGTTTAAATCCATTAGTGAATAAATACTTTACTAAATATATAAGTTAAATAAGCTAAATCTTTATAATGAAGAAGTTAGAAAATTAAAGTGAGTAAAATCACTATTTATAATCGAAATAAAATAATTAGTGAAAATCGTAAACTAGTTAAATCACTTTAGTATAAGTTAAGAAATTAGTATATAAAAACTTTAAGTCAAAAACCGATAAATTAGAAAATGAAAATAAAATGCTTAAGTATAAAGGGGCCACGGTTTTGGGATTGATTTTAGACCTAAAATTGATTTTGTCACTTTTTATTTTTATCACTTAGATAAATAAATTAGTTAAAGTAATGATTTATTAATAAAAACATAAAAAGAGACAAATAGCTAAATATAATAGAGAGCCACGGTTTTCCTAATTAAAATGGGTCAATTTTGATCAAAATGAATTTGTCACTTAGTCACTAAATTTGATTTGTAATTAGGATTATATTAGATTGTAAAATGAATCGTTAATAAAAAGAATCAACGAAACCGATTAAAATAAACGTTACACGTATTAAAATGAACCATCTCGAGTGTTACTACCTATGCTTAAATTTGGATGTGGATATACGGACTATTTAAAATGAACTACGACAACCTCACTAAAAATGGAAACCGCTAAAATCTTAGTTAAGTATATGACTAAATTTAACCGAGTTTTGTTGCTGAATATTATTTAAAATCACTAAGTACAAAATGAACTTAACAACTTTGAAACTAGATTTTGTACTTAAATTTAAAACGAGTTTTACTTCCGAAATGGTTTTTCAAATCACTAAATACAAAACGAATCTAACGACTTTAAAACTAGAATTTTATACTTAATAAATAAAAAGGGTGTTTTGTAAAATACTCTAAGTATAAAGAAATGTATAAGATATAGAAATACTAAGTATAAGATATAATAATAAAATACTAAGTATAAGATATAATAATAAAATACTAAGTATAAAATATAATAATAAAATACTAAGTATACGAATAAAATACAAAGTATAAAAGTACGAATAAAATACGAAGTATAAAAATACGCATACGTATAAAAATACGTACGAATACGAAATACGAAAATACGAATACGTATATAAATACGATGAATAGTAAATACGATGAATAGTAAATGCGATGAATAGTAAATACAGTGAATAGTAAAATAATGAATAGTGAAAATATTTAAAATTTACGAACAGACTCCAAATAAATAATTAAGTTTTTCTATGTGCTTCCGTTTACCTGAAGAACTGCTAAATCCTAGATTTTCGTTATACAAGTTTGACAATATCGAATAATATGAGTTATCACTTGAGTATTATAAGAATGAGAAATTGAGAAAAGAAGTAAGTGTTAAATACTCGGGTGTCTGCGATGTTAAACATTATTAGAGTCAGGATTTGTAAGGTAGCCGCATATGGGGACACTGTCACCCTATGTATTGCCAGTGGTGATTTAATGACTCTCCTAGTCATTATTTAACGTGATTTTCGCCCTATGTATCGATTCGTTCACGGGCCCATATGAGGTAATCGGAAAATGACCATTCCCACCCGGGGAAATCTGTCGTAGTGTAATAGTCGCACGATAGGGTGGTGTATGCATACAAAGACAAGGACTGATCCTCCTTATTACCCTTGATATCTTTAGCTTGAATGACTTGTCCGTTGAATGTTTCCGGCCCTTCAGCTATTGCGCGGACGCTTATTAGGCCGCATGTTTCCATCCTTACTTATCAGTGATTCATAGTGGGTCTTATCTTAGATTATCCATGTTGTATTCGATATTAGGTAGCTGTATCTTATGCTACTTAGTATTTGATCTGATGTACGAGTCTGAGTAACTAGTGCACTTTGATAGAATTATATGGGTAATTATCTATGAGAGTACACGAGCCGCTCTGTAGTCAAGACTCGCGAGTTATGTTGCTATATGAATATAATTGAAAAGGGTCGACTACCCCGAATATGAATGAAATGATAATGATTTGCCTTCATGATTATGAATTGAGATAATTTGATGATTTAAAATTGTTGTGTTATATGAATTGATATGATCTGATAATTTAATTGCCATGTTTAAATGAACTGTTTATGTTATGCTTTATGAACTGCATGATTGTATGTATATATGTGTTGTTTAGAATGTGCGGAAATTTGAAGAAGCTATTTTTGATAACAGTCCCAGGTACCCCGAGACTTGATTGTTGATCTACACAAGGGGATTGGAGGCCTTATTTTATATTTTGAGAGAATGTAATCGATTAAACTCTGTTTTATCTATGACTCTTATTATGAATAATGAGTTGTAATACGATGACAGCTGGTTTTGTAATAAATAGACTTAATTAATATTCCGCCTTAGTTTAATTAAAGTCACGAAAAACCAGGTTGTTACACTCGTGTTTTGAACCATCATGATTTCCTTATGTGTTTTAATTGCCTACCTGTTAATTGTTTTATTTATTTTTATACATTACATATGTTTTAGAACTGCATGTGTCGAAAGAGTGTGCGAGAGAATGATGGAAAATTTGTTGCAGGTACCCCGAGACAAACGTTAATCATGTTGGGGGACGGTTTACCTTTTATTTTGTACTCCTTTTGAGAGATTGTAACCGAATATACTCTGTTTATCCTTAAACTCGTATTATGTATATTGAGTTTGTAAGACGATAACAGCTGGTTTGTAATATATAGACTTAATTAATTTTCCGCCATAGTTTAATTAAAGTCACGAAAAACCAGGTTGTTACAGTTGGTATCAAAGCTGTCTTGCGACCGTGAATAAGTTAAAGTTATTTCATATAGCGAGACGACACCTGGGCCAGACATATACATACTATATGTCTAGCATAGACTTATAGGATCAAATAATAAATTAGAAATCTCTAGACCGCTAAAAATAATAACTTAGATCATTTTAAAATGTGAGAAAGGGTAGAATCTTAAGGACCGACCTGATAATAAATAACTAGTTAGATGTGAGCTAGAATCCTTACCTTTATATTTCTCTGCTTGCTATTTGCTCTATGGCTAACTCTAGTCTGACAAAGGCCCCTAGGATGGCGTCCTTCAGTTACTCCCGTAACAATTTTCCTCGACGTCCACCGATGGTGCCACCGATGTATATATACATGGCCAGGCCCACGCCGAGAGCGATGACGTGGAAGCCAATGGGATCACAACGAGCGCACCCTACCACACAAGGGCATTGGCATGAGCCTAACGTCGATTGAGAGCTTTCACCCGTACGACGAGTTTTGGACACCACTAGGATGGCAACTCCTCCTGGATTACGATCTATATATGGATCGCATGTACCATCCAGACCCACTTCTGAGGGAGATGCAACCACCGGGGTGGATGGAGTACGATGTACTACTAGACAACTTGATGGATCAAGAATATGAACGCGACTATCCTACCCTGCCAGATGATATGCTTCCAATCTGGGAGAGGGATCTCCTAACTGGGAGACTCTTCAGGGTCGCAAATCACATTTAGGGTCCTTTGACTCCAAATTGTAAAATATATGTAATCAACTTTGAACTATCCTAAGGACGACTTCAATGTCGACACTCTTTTCTTAACGGCTATGGATTTTTCATTCGGATGTAACGTTGTGTGAACCTATGTATTATATTTCCTTGAATGTAATATTTTACCCATATACTTATATGTATATGGAGACGTTATGTTGCTACCAAGTTGTGTGCTTTTCATAGCTCGTTCATTTTAAATTATGCATACATGTATGTAAATTCAAAATCTCACCTAAGGTATATCCCCCACTTATTTCAGATATGACTTCAGCGCGACAAGGAGTACGCGAAGTAGACCGAGATGAGAAAGCTCGTAAGACAGCTGTCCAGGCATATGCACGACGTCAGCAGATGAAGGCGTGGAGGAAAATGCACAACTTGAAGAATTCAATAATCGACTGGAAGACCAGGGCACTCAAAACTCCATACGTGAAACATCGAGTTCCTGATCACCTCCGCCGATCTTCACGGAAGACCGACGCGATCGAGGCATTTATGAGGAGCGACCCCGACGCATTTGAGGGAGTCGGAGATACCTTGTACACTTGGACCAGACACATGAACGCGAAGTTCCAAGAATACTCGGTTCCGGAGGAATGGAAAACCTCCTTTGCTGTTGTCTGCCTTGACGGAGAGGCCAAAGCTTGGTGGTTACGATTTCGATCCCCAGCTATACGCGAGGGTGAATACTACCTTAGTTGGGGGGATTTCAAGCTAGGCTTGAGCGACGCTACTTATGCTATTAAGTATAAGTGTAGATTCTCGCAGAAGAGTCGTATTACTCGTACTTTGCATAAGTACTGAAGGCTAACTTTTGGCATTCTCGATCCAATTTCATATCTTTTGAGAATGTAGCTGAACTCCTATGTTATTTTGCTGAACTCTATATCTAAGTTTTCATCTTAGTTCATTTCATAGAGAGTGTATTAGGAAGCTTTGTAACTTTTTGATGGAACCCTTTTACATTATCAATGAAATGTCTTTTACCTTCTATTCTATGATATGTCTCTTTTGGAACTACTCAAAATTCATACGGTTTAATATTTTTCAGAATGGATGCAAACAATATGGCTAACCCTAATTTCGCTCAACATTTTGCCGAGGAGGAGGCAAGGAGAAAAGGTTTTGAGGATGCCATAATGAAAATCGCTCAGAGTGCACACCAACATCAGGGTGGCGGGAATAGTCAATCTGCGTTCGAGAAGTTTTCAAAACATCGACCGCAAACGTACTCTGGCTCAGTCAACCCTACCGTGTTGACTGAATGGATAGAGGAAATGGAAAAGCTGTTGGAACTCAGCAAGACACCCCCTACCAAAATGGTGAACGTAGTAGCTTACTACTTGAAGGGAGAGGCCAACAACTGGTGGCGCCTGATCCGATCCACATTCCCTCTAAGGATCTATAATCGAGGCGAATTCAAAGCAATCGTTAGAGAACAAGTACTTTGGACAAGAATTAAGGTGGGAAAAGGAGGAAGAATTCAGGAACTTGAAACAGGGTGATATGTCTCTGCAGGCATACACCGGGCATACACCGAGAAGTACCAGGAGCTATCTAAGTTTGCGCCCAAGGTGGTAATCGATGAAGAGGAACTCAACGCCAGATGTACGGGAATGACTTACGCCTGCAGTTAGTCATGAGCGGTTTCAATTGTCGAAACTTTGCTGAAGCTTATGAAAAGGCGACAGGCATTTGGGCCTCCATTCAGAAGGGAGAAGCCGAAGAGAAAAAGAAAAAGAAAACATTTGCGCCTCCTGTGGCTAGTGCTAGCTTTATCCACAAACCCCTTTTCGGTCGTCCAGGTTTCCAGAATCAAGACAACCGTAATAAAGGCCAGGCGGAACCCACTGTACCCGAAACCCCACAGCTTTTGTGGCGAGGAATAACAATCAACAACCTCCCGGACCCCCGCCTTTTCAAGCGAATCAATGTCGTTTCTGTCGACAGCCTAACCACCCGGGAAAACGTTGCAATGGAGAACCAGTTGTGTGCTTCTTCTGCAAGGTTGTGGGTCACAAGTCGAATGAATGCCCAAAGAAGGGTACGGCTGCCAAGGCAAACGCGGGACCACCGCCAGCCGTCAGAGTTCAGGGACGCGTGTACGTCTTGACAGAAGCTGAAGAAGGTGCTGAAGATATTATAGATGTTGACGTCATCACCGGTAAATTTCTAGTTAACTCTATACCTGCTTTTATTTTATTCGATACGGGAGCCTCACTATCTTTTATATCCTCAAAATTCATCAAACAATCCAAACTCACAAACCCTGAGCAAATCAGAACTAACATATCACTACTAGATGGTAAAAACATTCCTTGTTCTTCAAAATACAATAATGTAAAAATTTCAATTCACAACACAGACTTCCTGTCAGATCTAGTGTTGTTTGATCTTCCCGAGTTCGATGTAATTCTGGGAATGAATTGGCTAGCTCGTCATAATGCAACGTTCAAATGCCACGACCAGAAGATTTCCCTGAAGACTAACCAAGGAAAGGAGGTATCATACCAAAGTTTGAAGAGGAAAAGGGGAGTGAAGCTGGTATCGGTAATGAAACTACAGAGTATGGAGAGAAAGGGACACCAAGTGTACTTGTGCAGTATTAACAAAGTCGAGGACGACTTACGCATCGAGGACATCCCGATCGTAAACGAATACCCTGATGTCTTCCCGGATGTATTGCCGGGTATGCCTCCCGCACGAGACGTCGAATTCTCTATCGACCTTATACCAGGCACGTCACCTATATCAAAGGCACCATACAGAATGGCACCTGTCGAACTCCAGGAACTCAAGAAACAGTTGGAGGAGATGATTGAGCTAGGATTTATAAGACCGAGTGTTTCACCTTGGGGTGCACCGGTACTCTTCGTAAAGAAGAAGGATGGGAGCATGAGACTCTGCATCGATTACCGAGAACTGAACAAAGTGACGATCAAGAATCGTTATCCTCTGCCTAGGATAGACGATCTCTTTGACAAGCTCAAGGGAGCAGGAGTTTTCTCAAAGATTGACTTGAGGTCAGGATACCATCAGATCGCGGTCCGTAAGGAAGATATACAAAAGACTGCCTTCAGATCTAGGTACGGACATTACGAGTTCAAGGTAATGCCGTTCGGTCTTACTAACGCACCAGCAGTGTTCATGGATCAAATGAACAGGACTTTTCACGAATACCTCGTGTAACACCCCGTGTTTTTATCACAAAATATTATGAAAGAATTTAATTCCTTAAATTAAATTCATCCTTTTTCCTTATAATAAAAATGCGACTGAATTTTTTTTCGCTAAACATGTAACCCTCCATGTTAAGTTAAGCCTTATATAATTGCGCAAGTCTTTAATTTAACAATCTCGCTCAATATTTTTCTAACACAATGCGCTACAACTTTGCTCGTACCTGAATTAAAACTATTTTGATATACTTCAAATTTGAACTTTATTTTTACATATTCAAACTCAATAAATCAAATGAAGCACCTACGATTTAATTTCTCAACGACAAATTTCGGCACGCAAATCGAAGTCAATGTTGACCAAAATGACCGAGCCATCTTAAGGTGATTTAATCACCTAATTCTTTTCAAACCTACTTACCCATTTTCTAACTCTAGAAAAGGATAGTTAAGGCTTAATCATTTTGATCATAACTAACAAGACATATTATAATATTATCAAATTACTATTCCTTTTTGATTTAACTAACACTTTCACTAAAACTCGAAATAACGAGTCACACTAGGCCAAAACTGATAAATCTTTTGACGTTTGAGTATAATGATTTAATTCGATAACATTCAACGAAAAAAATATATATTTCGGCCAAACGAATTTTTATTTAAAATTTCGAGGATCCTAGACCAAATTTTTGTTTCGATCACCTTTCAACGATTTTTCTCATGTTTATTTTCGATCTTATTTCGAACCATTATTTTAAGATCTTATATTTCATTTCGAGACTTTTCGCGCACGCGTAAATCGAAAGATTGAAAAACGAAAACCGAACCCTATTTTTGCTAGGGTGGCCGGCCTCTCCAAGAGCTCACATGCTCATGTGCTTCTCTTCCTCTTTGTCTATACTTTAGTAACAAGTCAAGTCTCTTAGCCACCCTAAATTACATCATCAACCTATACTTGACTTAAATTAATGCTTTATACAAAACTAAACCCTAATTTCTTTCACACATGGAACTATCTAACACAAGCTACAATTACTACTACACTACTACAACTATACGTATAACACACACACAAACATCAAACATGCCCTAGCCTTCCTTTCTCTTACACATCCTACACTACTTTACTAAGTTGTCAAAGACCAAGATGTCAAAGACACTTACCATCACATGCTTCTTTATCATACTAGCTTATTTTAGATTAATAAGTTAATACAACTTGACTTACAATTGCACTCACATTACTTTGCATTACAAAAACAAAACACAAATACTACAAACTACTACTACTCCACGGTTTCATTACTCACACAACACACAAACACAACTCAAACACTTAACTTAATTTCTCTCTAATAAACTCATACTCAAGAGCATTTTGTAAGCCTATCTTCATCCTCAACCTTAGAGCTTCCATGATCTTCATCTCCTTCCTCTTACTTTTCTTCTAAAAACATTTATATTCTTGTTGTAAATTCACTAGAACACTTGTGTTCATTCTCCACTAATCATTTTAATAATCATCTCTTCTTTTAACTAGTATATAAGCATGAACATAAATCAAGTCATTTAAAATATTTAAAACATCACTTAAACATTAAAATGATACTACACTTTAAATCTTCATTGTAGTTAGTCTAGCTTAAATAAAATTACTAACTTGTTTATTTCATTCTTATGTACCAAAACCTACCAAAGAGGAGGAGCGAGGTGGGAACGTCGACTTGAGCCAATTCGATCATATCATCGACCCCGACAATTGCTAGGAGCTTGTCATTAACCTAACCTAAGGTGCTCCCGCACACTATATTTGCTAAGCACTTACACCTACTTGATTTTATGTTAGTTTTGATGTGTGTATGAATTAGTATATCACCTTAGAAATTGCATGATTAATTACAAGGCAAAAATCAAAAAAATAAAACTTGTGTAGCATAAAAAGAAACCCACGGCCAACCCATTATTTTTCACTTAATTTTTCGTTTTAATTTTTGTAAATTGCATGCTTAAAATAATAAGTATAAGATGTTCATGAATATACAATTAGTTTATGTTTAGGACTTAATACAAAATTGCTATGAAATTTGATTGTTTTTAAAGTATGGTGTTCTTGAAGTATTATTGTTATTCTTGTGTTGAAATGGTTTTCTTGTGTATGTTAATGTTTGTATATGATTTTTCACATATGTTAAATATATAAATGATATAGAGTAAATTAGTTATTGAATTAGAAGTATAAAAATCAAAAATAAAAATTTGAATATATATATAAATATACACGGCATAATCAATTTAAATGGACCAATTTTTAGTTTTAATTTTTCTAAATAACATATTATGATTAGTATAGTTAAATTAGACTTGTATGGAAAATTTGAGAAAAATATATAAACATATAAAAATTTGAGTTAAAAATGTTCATATGAAAAATATTAGAGTTCATCATATATTCATGTGTTTTTCACTTAGGTGATTAGTTTGATTCATAATGTTTATAAAGTTAAAGTTAAATTTTGTTTAAATCCATTAGTGAATAAATACAATACTAATTATATAAGTCAAATAAGCTAAATCTTAATAATGAAAAAGTTAGAAATTTAAAATGAGTAAGAACGCTTTTCATAAATGAAATAAAATATTTAGTGAAAATCGTAAACTAGTTAAATCACTTTAGTATACTTTAAATAGTTAGTATATAAAAACTTTAAGTCAAAAAACCGATAAAATTAGAAAACGAAAATAAATGGTATTAGTGAAGAAGGCCACGGCCTTAGGTCAATTTTTGGACCAAAAATGTTTTGTCCCTTTTTATTTTTATCACTTAAGTAATTAAATTAGTTAAAGTAAAGATTTATTAATAAAAACATAAAAAGAAATAAATAGCTAAACTAAATAAAAGGGGCCACGGTTTTCCTATTTAAAATGGGTCAATTGTGATCAAAAAGAATTTATCACTTTGTCACTAAAGTTGAATAGTAAATAGTATTATATTAGATTGTATAATGAATCGTTAATAAAAAGAATCACGAAAACCGATAAAAATAAACGTTACATGTTTTAAAATGAACAAATTCGAGTGTTACTACCTTTGCTTAAAGTGGATATGGATATATGGACTATTTAAAATGAACTACGACAAACTCGCTAAAATTTGAAACCGTTAAAATCTTAGTTAAGTATATGACTAAATTTGACCGAGTTATACATCTAAAATAAATTTCTCAAATCACTAAATACAAAACGAACTTAACGACTTTAAAACTAGAATTTTGTACTTAGAAAATAAAAGTTGATTTTGTGGATAAATAAAATATCCTAAGTATAAAAAAATGTATAAAGTATAAAATACTTGTTTTTATAAAAAGTATAAATACTAGGTATAAAAATACACATACGTATAAAAATACGTACAAATACGAAATATAAGAATACGGATACGTATAAAATACGAATAAAATACGGAGTATAAAAATACGCATACGTATAAAAATACGTATAAAATACGATGAATAGTAAATACGATGAATAGTGAATACGATGAATAGTAAATACAGTGAATAGTAAAATAATGAATAGTAAAAATATTTAAAATTTACGAACGGACTCAAAATAAATCTTTAAGTCTTCCTATGTGTTTTGTTTACCTGAAGAACTGCTAGAACTAGAATTTCATTATACAAAGTTCGACGATATATTTAAGTTTCAGAATTGACATCTATTTAATTTGAACGAAGAAATGAGAATTGGAAAGAATAAGCTACTTGAATAAAATACTTGGATTGTTCGCCATGTTGTGACTTTTGAAATTCGAAGTTAATGAGGTAGCTGTATATGGGGACTTGGGCTCCCTCCCTGAGTTGCCCAAGGCGATTTAACGATTTAAGATTGTTATTTGGCACGGTATATACAACCCTAGGGATAGGGCATCCTTGATATTTCCGTGGGCCCATATATGGTAAGTGGAAAAGCCAGCCCCATCCGGGGGTACCCGTCTCTGGTGATAGTCGTATTATTAGGTGACTACTTACTCGATGGGCGAGTATGCTACGATCCTATCTATAGTGGTGTATGCATACATTAGACAAGGGATTGAATCGTCCTTATTACCTTAGATATCTCTAGCCTGTCAGCCATGTCCAAGTTATGTTGGCCCTGTCGGCTATTGCGCGGATGCTTATGAGGTCTGCATGATTCCGCCTTACTAACGAAGATTCATTAGTCAATATATGGAGTGAAACTAAGTGGATCAAGTTTCACTCAAGGGATGAACAAAAATCGATCTTGAAACCCTTGAATTAATTCGGCCGAATAGATGTTTTTTTGGTGAAAATTTTCTGATTTTGTGAAACAAAATGAAAACACATAAAGATAGTACTAAATCTAAACACAAAGTAATAGATTTAGGTTTTTAATTAGTTAAGCACTAAGCCACTAACTAATTACTCACTAAACTCAAGCACAAAGCTATGAGAAAATGAAAACACTCAAGTTTTAGGGTTTATCCTTCAATCATTCAAATCTGAAAATTTACAAGGCAATGAGAGGAGGTTATATACTACCCTTCCTCTAATCTTGACCTTACATCACAAGGTAATCTAAGGGCTACAATCAACCCACCAAAAACAACAATATGTCGGTTTTCCTAGGCTCATATGAGCTGAAAATTTGAATAGAAAACAACAAAACATAAAGCATAAAGTATAAAGCATAAAAGGTAGATAGTGACATGTGTTGAAAGGGACACATTGAGGACAAACATGTGAGCTCCTCTTGAATTAATTTCGGCTGACTTGTTGGCTCTTCCCATTTGATTTGTTCCTCTTGATAATTTAATTGACTTGTGGTTCGAACCCATATGGGTGCACTCGGCGATCACAAACAAAAATAGCACTTTAGTCGACTTTCGGTTCTCTCCGCCTTGGACTGTTCTTGACTTCCTTGACCCACCAAGCTTGTCCAAGATATTATTGTTTAAAATCACTCCAAATAAGCTTGGGTGCACCTTAGGATCGTGACTCCAGCCCATGGTTCGAGCCCAAGGACCTAAACCGTGATTTGGACAAAAACCGTCTTTGCTAGCCTTGACCATTTTTGGTCCAATCTCCTCTCCTTGAAAAGGATTTGTCCTCAAATCCTCGGTCTCTCTTCCTCTTGCTCGGTTTGGACTATAGCTTGACTCATGGCTTGATCCTTTGCCTCCTTCTCGACTCGGACTCTTGTGGGCTTCATGACTTGATTCGTAGAACATGATGAGGGGTGCCCCATGAGCCCCATGACCAACCTTGGGCTCCATGGCTCTAGACTTCCAAGAATTCCACTTGCTTAGAGATTGAATGAGAGATTGATTCTTGTAAACTCGGTTCATTGAATTGAGCTTGCCCTCTCCCTTACTCATGGTTTCTTTGGATTCACAATTATCCCCTAGCACAACTCGATGTTCCTCATGCATAGAACCGTCAATTAGCCACCCTTTGCCACGTTTAAACCCCACGTTTTTCTCCCCTTTCAAGGACTCACTTGAACCTTCTAACACATCGACCTTTTCATTTCCAAATGATTCACTTCCCTTGCACTTGATTGAGCTCCCCAAATTTTCTGTTTTGAGCTCATTGAGCTCCTCTCCTTGACTTCCCCTTATTGCTCTAGGGTTGTCTTTGATCACATGGAGGGCTACACTCTCGATCATGAAGGTACTTGTGGGATTAGACGACATAAGGAGTGTGAATAATTCGGGTGTGGCTTTAAGGGCCGTGTTCCCCTCCCACAAATCGACCCTTGGACTTCCAATTGAGCCATCTTCTTTCTTGAACTTAGGTGAAGGTTGTAGAAGATCATCACTTAGCTCCTTTTGTTCAAGCTTAGTTCCCCCTTTAAATCCCCATTTCATGAACCCACTTGGAAAGACTTGAATAGGATGATCACATAGTGGCTCCTTGTTGTTATTGTTCACCTTGAATTTCCATTTTAGAAATTCCCTTGACTCTTGGCTTGTATCAACATTCTCATACCACATGAATACCTTCCTCTCGACATTAGCCAAACACGTCTCATGATCATACTCATCCCTTGGCTTGGCATTGTACCCCATGCTTTCCTCTTGAGTGTTAGGATAATCTTTAGCAAAGTGAATGGTCAATTTCTCACCAACATGCATCTCCTCACTTGTTTCGGCCTCTTTACTCAAAATAACCTCTTTGGATGACTCAAGTATGGAGGGCGGTTTGCATTGCTCTTTGGGGAACTCCTTAGCAAGGACATTAATCTCATCCTTCCCATGTCTAACCCCAAGTTCAATTTACGGTCCCCATCAATCCCCATTTTTTCGTGTGACATAATCAAGGAGGGTGGGTTAGGGTTCTTCAAAATCGGAGGTAAGGGTGCAAGTTTGATTTTCTTAGCTCCAATCTTGAAAGTATAGGTATTGTCCCTCCCATCATGATGAGCATTTCTTTCCAACTTCCATGGTCTCCCCAAGAGGAGATGACAAGCATCCATGGGAATCACATCACACAAAACCTCATCCATGTAATCCCCACCAATGGAGAAAGAAACCAAGCATTGTCTAACCACACTTACACTCATCTCGGCTCCATTGTTTAGCCACTTCATCTTGTAAGGGTTAGGGTGTTCTTGTGTAGGCAAGGCTAATTTTTCAATGAGGGTGCTTGAGGCAACATTAGAACAACTCTCCCCATCAACAATCAAATTACAAACCCTTCCCATAATGGTACACCTAGACCTAAAGGTTTCGACTTGGTGATTCTCTTCTAGGGTTAGGGTTAGGGTTTGAGTATGTGAGTCTCTACAACCCATACGGCCATGGCTAGGGGTGGCTCTCCTCCCATCGAGCCATTCTAGCCTCTAACTCCCTTTGACCCCTCAAAGTCACAAGATCAAGGCTAGGGTTAGGTTTAAGTCTACCCCTCATTCGACTCATTTTGATTTCAAGCTCTCTTCTAGCTTTCTCCATAGAATCATACATGGTCTCACCAAGAGTAGTACCACAAGAAACATCAAAAGGAAGAAACACACCCATTGATATAATCAAAGAAACAAAATCTGAAAATTTTTGAGTAAAGTTTGGACCTTTGGGTGTAAGAACCGAAACCAATACTAACACAAGTGTAGATCTTCAACCATTTTGTGAAAATTTTGTGAGAATGTTTGTGGAAGTTTTGTGTAAATAAACAAGGAAAAAAATAAAATAGAAAAACGAAAAATAAAAGAGGAAAACAAAAACTACTCGAAAGACAAAGATCAAACCGAAACAAAAGCAAATCGAAAACAAGAACAAACCTAGGC
The DNA here is from genome assembly GCA_023091065.1 of Dianthus caryophyllus. NCBI lineage: Eukaryota > Viridiplantae > Streptophyta > Magnoliopsida > Caryophyllales > Caryophyllaceae > Dianthus > Dianthus caryophyllus. The sequence goes on from JALGRB010000016.1 coordinate 1,402,128, forward strand.
TTTGATAACCAATTTGGAGTGAAACTAAGTGGATCAAGTTTCACTCAAGGGATGAACAAAAATCGATCTTGAAACCCTTGAATTAATTCGGCCGAATAGATGTTTTTTTGGTGAAAATTTTCTGATTTTGTGAAACAAAATGAAAACACATAAAGATAGTACTAAATCTAAACACAAAGTAATAGATTTAGGTTTTTAATTAGTTAAGCACTAAGCCACTAACTAATTACTCACTAAACTCAAGCACAAAGCTATGAGAAAATGAAAACACTCAAGTTTTAGGGTTTATCCTTCAATCATTCAAATCTGAAAATTTACAAGGCAATGAGAGGAGGTTATATACTACCCTTCCTCTAATCTTGACCTTACATCACAAGGTAATCTAAGGGCTACAATCAACCCACCAAAAACAACAATATGTCGGTTTTCCTAGGCTCATATGAGCTGAAAATTTGAATAGAAAACAACAAAACATAAAGCATAAAGTATAAAGCATAAAAGGTAGATAGTGACATGTGTTGAAAGGGACACATTGAGGACAAACATGTGAGCTCCTCTTGAATTAATTTCGGCTGACTTGTTGGCTCTTCCCATTTGATTTGTTCCTCTTGATAATTTAATTGACTTGTGGTTCGAACCCATATGGGTGCACTCGAGCGATCACAAACAAAAATAGCACTTTAGTCGACTTTCGGTTGCTCTCCGTCTTGACTTTTTGTAACACCCCGTGTTAATTTAAGCTAATCATAATTAGGAAATCAATAATTAATCATCTTCGCCCATTAAAATTCCTAATGCAATACACTACAAGTCACTTTCGTACCTAATCTAAAACCATTTTGAATTGCTTCGAATTTGAACTTTATTCTTTCATCTTCAAACTCGATAAATCAAATGAAGACTATACGACAAATTTCTCAACGACGAATTTTGACACGCAAATCGAGGTAAAATTTATAAAAGTAGCCGAGCCACATAGGATGATTTAAATCACCTAATTCTTTTCCTAATCTACTTACTCATAATCCTAATCTCACAAAAATGGTTAAGGCTAAATTAATCTAGATTAGTACTAACAAAACATATTATAATAATATAAAATTACTATACCTTTTGATTTAACTAACACGTTCACTAAAACTCGATATAATGAGCCACACTTATTCAAAACTGATAAACTTTTTGACGTTTGAGCATCATGATTTAATTCGATAACATTCAATGAAAAAAATATGTATTTCGGTCAAGTAAGATTTTATTTCAAAGTTTCGAGGATTCTAGACCCAATTTTTGTTTTGGATTCTTTTCAACGTTTTTCTTCATTTTAATTTTTGACCTTACTTCGAACCATCATTTTAAGACTATATATTTTATTACGAGACTTTTCGCGTGCGCGTAAATCGAAAATTTCAAAAAACGAAAACCGAGCCCACTTGTGATCAAAGTGGCCGGCCAAATGGACTCCAAAGTCCTTGCTCATCCTCTTCCATTTTACAAGCTTTAGTAACATGTCTAATCTCTTACACACTACCAACACTTACCATCCTACAATACTTCATCATCACAACCTATTTTAATTAAACATTAAACATTATATTACATTACAAAAACAAAACAACAAAACTACTACTACTACTACTACATACATACGGCACACATACAATACACACACAACCAACACTTCCAATTATTTTCTCTCTAAATAAACTCATACTCAAGATCCTAAGTAAGCTCATTCATGCAACCTCAAGAACACTTCATGATTTTTCCTTCTCTTTAACTCTTTCCTTCTTTAATCTTTCATTTTATTTGCTTAAATTAATTAGCACACTTAAATAAGCTCTTCATCATCTATATTTAGTACTCACTTGCTCTATATACATACAATTAAAATATGAACATAAATCGAAATCATTTAAAATGAAAACAACAACTAAACTAAAAACAATACTACACATAAATTTTATTAGTAATGTTTAGCTAGTTTAGTAAAATAAATTACTAACTTTCTTATTTTCATTTTTATGTACTCTCCTAATCAAAGACGAGGAGCAAGGTGGTGAAGACGACTTGAGCCGGTTTGATCATATTGTCGATCCCGACAACTGCTAAACAAATTTGCTACTAACCTAATTAAGGTGCCCTCAAGACACTAGGTTTTAATTTAGATTAATCGTATGATATAAATGTTTATGTGTTATATTTATTGTGCTTATGAACACCTAGCATCACATGATAAATTAGGAGACAAAAATCGAAAAATAGAACTTGTTGCTCATTAACAAAACCCACGGCCACCCTCTATTTTTAGCTTTAATTTTTCGTTTTAATTTTTGTAAATTGCATGCTTAAAATACTTAGGCTAATATGTACATGAATATATAATTAGTTTTTGTTTAAGACTTAAAATGAATTTGTTATGAATTAAATTGTATTGAAATGTTTTATTGTGTTCTTGAAGTATTATTGTTATTCTTATGTTATAATGATTTTTCTTTTGTGTGATAGTGTTTGTAATTGTTGTGCATACATGATTAAATATATATATGATATAGAATAAATTAGTTGTTGAATTATAAGTATAAAAATCGAAGAATAAAATTTAGAACATACATATACATCACACGGTTTTCCTTTTATTTTTGGACCAATTTTTAGTTTTAATTTTTCTAAATAACATATTATGATTAGTCTAGTTAAATTAGACTTGTATGAAAAATTTGAGAAAATTATATAAACATATAAAAATTTGACTAAATAATGTTCATATTAAAAACATTAGTGTTCTTTACATCTTCAATGTGTTCTTCATAATATGACTAAGTTTTGATTTATAAATTTTTATAAGTTTTAGTATTTATCGTTTTTGTTTACTAGTTTAAGTCACTTTAGCATAAACTAAATAATTAGTATATAAAAACTTTAAGTCAAAACCGATAAAATTAGAAAACAAAAATAAATTGTCATGTATAAAGGGCCACGGCATTTAGGTCCATTTTTGACTAAAAATGAATTTGTCACTTTTTATTTTTATCACTTAGGTAATTTAAATTAGTTAAAGTATTGATTTATTAATAAAAACAAAAAAATATAAATAGAGTAGTGTATAAAAGGGCCACGGCATTTCCATTATAATTGGGTCAATTTTGGTCAAAATGAATTTATCACTTAATCACTATAATTGATTAGTAATTAGCTTTATATTTTTATTGTAAAAAGAATCGTTAATAAAAAGAATCAACGAAACCGATAAAAATAAACGTTACATATATTAAAACGAATCACATCGTGTGTTACTACCTATGCTTAATCGAGGATGTGGAGATACGGACTATTGAAAAGAACTACGACAACCTCGCTAAAATTTGAAACCGCTTAAATTTTAGCTAAGTATACGACTAAATCTAAACCGAGTTCTACTTTTGAAATATCATTTAAATCACCAAGTATAAAATAAACTTAACCATTTTGATTTAAATATGTTTCAAAATCACTAGATATAAAATGAACTTAACAATTTGATTTAAAATATATTTCAAAATCGCTAAGTATAAAATGAACTTAACAACTTCGATTAAAATATATTTCAAAATCACTAAATACAAAACGAACTTAACGACTTTAAAACTAAAATTTCATACTTAGAAAAAAATTAAGCTTAGTTTATATCTAAATAAAATACTAAGTATAAAAATACGAATAAGATATTATGTATAAAAATACACATACGAATAAGATACAATGAATAGTAAATACGATGAATAGTAAATACGAATAAAATACAATGAATAGTAAATACGATGAATAGTAAAATACGATGAATAGTAAATACGGTGAATAGTAAATACGTGAATAGTAAAGTGATGAATAGTAAAAATATTTAAAATTTACAAACGGACTCAAATAAATTATTTAAGTTTTCTTTGTGTTTCAAGCTACCAAGAATTGCTTAGACTAAATTTTCATTATACAAGTTTGACGATACTGTTACTATGAACTGTCACCTGAATAATCGAGAATGAGAAAATAAGAAAAGGAGTACTTGTTAAATACTCGGGTGTCTGTCATGTTGCGAATCTATTGTGCCATGGTTGGAAAGGTAGCCGCGTATGGGGACTCTTTCACTCTCGATCTTGATCGAGGCGCTCTAATGACTCTCATAGTCTTTAGGCAAGCAGGCGTATACAACCCTTGAATGGGCATAATTGTTGCGTTTTGCGGTCCATACGAGGTAACGGAAAATGACCATCCCACCCGGACCTTGTCGTTAGGTATTAATCGCTTTGGTTAGGAAAAGCATACTCTCGGGTAGCGAGGACTGTGTCGCTTTAGGTGAAAGTGTGTGCACACATAAGATAAGGGATTGAATCGTCCTTCTTACCTAGTGGTATACTAGCATTAAAGTCCGTTGATGTACCCGGCAGCTTATGAGCAGGCCTTGCTTTTGTAGGGTTTTGCATGCTTCCATCCTCGACCGTTGTGGTTCATAGGACAACGTATGATAGATTATCCATGTTGTATTGGATATTAGGTAGTTATCACGTACGCTACTTAGTGTTTGATCTGATATACGAGTCTGAGTAACTAGTGCACTTTGATATACTATGAGAGTACACAAGTCGCTCTGTAGTCAAGACTCGCGAGTATATGTTGCTATATGAATAATTGAAAAGGGTCGACTACCCCGATTATGAATGAAATGATATTGTTTTATTGAACAGGATTGGTTACAAGTGTTGCATGATATATTGTTTGGTTTATACTCGTGTTTGGATCATCATGATTTTCTTATGTGCTTTGCTTGCCTGTTTGCCATCTGTTTTATTTAATTATCATGTATGTTGCACATGTCTATAATTGCTGTACTACATGATTTATTGGATGCGTTTACATTGTGGTGGGGGAGAAAACACTGATACGAGATGGACTGCAGGTACCCCGAGGGCTTATATTTATCAAATGCTGGGGATGGTTTACCTTATTTTGTACTCCGTTGTTTTTGGAGAGATTTGTAATAGAATATATACTCTGTTTTATCCTAAAACTCGTACTATGTATTTAGAGTTTAATACGATAACAGCTGGTTTATAATATATAGACTTAATTAATTTTCCGCCTTAGTTTAATTAAAGTCACGAGAAACCAGGTTATTCTGATTGGTATCGAGTCGTCTTGCCAGTGAATGACTTAAAGTTATCTCACATAGCGAGACGACACCTGGGCCGACATTCATATTGTATGACTAGCATAGACTTCTAGGACCAAATAATAAATTAGAAATCTCTAGATCGCTAAAATAACAAATTAGATCATTTTTAAAATGTGAGAAAGGGTAGAATCTTAAGGACCGACCTAATAATAATAAACTAGTTAGACGAGCGATAGAATCTGAACTTTATGAATCTTTACTTGCTATTTGCTCTGTGGCTAACTCTAGTTTGACAAAGGCCCTTAGGATGACGTCCTTCAGTTACTCCCGTAACAATTTACCACGACATCCACCAATGATGCCACGAGATGCATATATATGTAGCCATTCCCACGTCATAGAGCAATACGTGGAGGCTAATGGGATCACGACGACTAGACCCTACCACACTAGGGGCATTGGCTTAGGCCTGACGCTGATTGAGAGCTTTCACCCGTACGACGAGTTTTGGACACCACTAGGATGGCAACTCCTCCTGGATTACGATCGATATATGGATCGCATGTGTCACCCCGACCCACTTCTGAGGGAGATGCAACCACCAGGATGGATGGAGCACGAAGAATTACTTGAGAACTTGATGTATCAAGAATTAAGGCACGACTATCCTCCATTGCCAGCTGAACTACTCCCGGTCTGGGAGAGGGACCTCCTATCAGGGAGACTCTTCAGGGTCGCAAATCATATTTAGGGTCATTCGACTCCAGTTTGTAAAATAATTGTAACCATATTTTAACCATCCTAAGAACGATCTTAATATCGTTTTCTTTTCCTACGGCTATGGGTGTTATATTCGGATGTGACGTTTGGTGAACTTATGTATTATATTCCTTTGAAATGTAATATTTTACCCATGTATATCTTTATATATATATGGAGACGTTATGTTACTACCTAGTCGTGTGCTTTTCTTAAACGCATTATTTTAACCTTACATACATATTTGTACTTCCAAATCTCATTTAAATTATTTATCTAAATTGATTTCAGATGAGACTACCGTGCGGTAAGAAGTACTCAGAGTGGACACCAAAAGAGAAGGCCCGCAAGAAAGCCATCGAGGCCTACGCTCGACGTCAACAATTGAAGTCATGGAAGAGATCACAGGACTCGAATGATTCGGAAATCGACTGGAAGTCTAGGGCACTTAAGACTCCGTATATGGAGCATCGAGTTCCGGATCATCTCCGCCGATCCTCGTAATATCTGGATGTGATCGAAGCGTTCATGCAGGGAAAACCTGAGACATTTGAGGGAATCAGTGGGACACTCTACCCATGGATCAGGAGTATGAATGCGAGGTTCCTGGAACACTCAGTTAGAGAGGAATGGAAAACCTCCCTAGCAGCTGCTTGCCTTGATGAAGAGGCCAAAGCATGGTGGAGACGACTACGCTCCCCAGCTATACTTGAGGGTGAGTACTACCTGAGCTGGGAGGACTTCAAGCTCGGTTTGAGCGACGCAACTAATGCTGTTAAATATAAATACAGCTTCTCGGAGGAAGAATACCACTACTCAAAATTTGCTTAGAACCTAGGGCAAATCTTTTGTCATTCTCGATCTAATTTTATAACTCTTGAGAATGTATCTAAACTTTTATGTTATTTTGCTGAACTTTGTACCTAAGTTCTTACCTTAGTTCATTTCATAGGGAATGTATTAGGAGGCTTTGTAACTTTTTGATGTAACCCTTTTACATTATCAATGAAATGTATTTTACCTTGTACTCTATAATATGTCTCTTTGCTCAAAATTCATTTGGTCTAATCTTTTCAGAATGGATGCAAACAACTTAAACAACATGGCTGACCCGAACTTCGCTCAACATTTTGCTGAGGAAGAAGCAAGGAGGAAAGGGTTCGAAGATGCAATCACAAAAATTGCACAAAATATGCACCAACATCAGGGTGGCGGAAACAACCAGTCCGCATTCGAGAGATTCTCCAAACATCGACCCCAACCGTATTCAGGCTCTGTCAACCCCACAGTCTTGACAGAGTGGATTGAAGAGATGGAGAAACTGCTAGAACTTAGCAAAACTCCGGCTAATGAGAGGGTGAACGTAGTAGCATATTACCTGAAGGGGGAAGCCAATAGTTGGTGGCGTTTGATCAAATCTACTTTCCCCTTGAGGATCTACAGCTGGACCGAGTTCAGGACCCTGTTAGAGAACAAATACTTTGGGGAAGAATTGAAATGGGATAAGGAAGAGGAGTTCAGAAACCTAAGACAGGGCGATATGTCCCTACAGGCGTACACGGAAAAATATCAGGAGCTGTCCAAGTTCGCTCCTAGGATTATAACTAACGAGGAGGAACTTGCGACTCGTTACGTAAGGGGCATGGAAAACGGCCTAAGGAACAATATGTGCGGGTTCAACTGCAAGAACTTTGCAGAAGCCTACGAAAAGGCAACGTGTATCTGGGCCTCCATCCAAAAAGGAGAAGCTGAGGAGAAAAAGAAGAAGAAGACTTTTACGCCTTCTGTGGCGAGTGCCAGTTTCATTCAGAAGCCTAACTACCAACGACCTTTTCTACCGAGGCCTAACCCATCAATCAGGAATTACCAAAAGCCTACAAACTTTGCTCAGAACACCACCCAGAACAAGCCAAGGTTTACCCCCAACCCACCAGGGCCTCCACCAGTATACGAGGCCGATAAGTGTCGTTCCTGCCTACAACGACTACACCCGGGGAAACAATGCAATGGCGCACCGATCACGTGCTTCATATGCAGGGAAATAGGCCATAAGGCCAACGTCTGCCCTAAAAAGGGAACGATGGGTAGATTGAACACGGGACCACCGCCCGCCGTAAGAGTTCAGGGGAGAGTATATGTGCTGTCAGAAAATGATGGTGATGCCGAGGACTGTCAGGATGTAGACGTTGTCACTGGTAAATTTTTGGTTAACTCTGTACCTGCCTTTATTTTGTTCGACACGGGAGCATCCTTATCTTTTATCTCAACAAAATTTCTAGCAAAATCCAAACTTACAAAACCTGAACAAATACGCACTAACATATCGCTACCAAATGGCAAAAATATTTCTTGTTCTGCAAAATACAATAATGTACAAATTATGATTCACCACACAAACTTTCTTTCTGACCTAATTCTATTCGATCTTCCTGAATTCGATATAATTTTGGGAATGGATTGGTTAACTCGTCATCATGCTACGTTCAAATGCCGAGACCGGAGAATCACATTGAAAGGCCCTAATGGAACAGTGGTGACTTACCAAAATACGCCTTCAAAGGAAAAAGTGCGATTCGTGTCTGCCATGAAAATTCAGAGCATGGGGAGAAAGGGACATCAAGTATTTCTGTGCAGCATCAACAAAATAGAGGACGAGAAAAAGATTGAGAACATTCACATTGTAAATGAATACCCGGATGTGTTTCCTGATGAACTGCCAGGCCTGCCGCCTGCACGAGACGTAGAGTTCTCAATCGACCTACTGCCGGGCACCGCACCAATCTCAAAGGCACCCTACCGAATGGCACCAGTTGAACTCCAGGAACTTAAGAAACAATTGGAGGAGTTAATAGATCGAGGCTTCATCAGACCGAGTGTCTCGCCTTGGGGCGCTCCTATACTTTTTGTTAAGAAAAAGGACGGGAGTATGCGCCTATGCATCGACTACCGTGAACTCAACAAGGTTACAATCAAAAATCGTTACCCTTTGCCAAGGATAGACGACCTATTCGATCAACTCAAGGGAGCAGGTGTTTTCTCCAAAATTGATTTAAGATCGGGTTATCATCAGATAGGTGTACGAAAGGAAGACATACAGAAGACTGCGTTCCGATCCGTGATACGCCACTATGAGTTCAAAGTGATGCCTTTTGGCCTCACCAACGCACTGCAGTGTTCATGGATCAGATGAACAGAACCTTCCACGAATATCTGGACGTTTGCGTGGTCGTATTCATAGATGACATCCTAATCTACTCAAAGACTGAGAAAGAGCACGAAGAACATCTACGCACTGTATTGGAGATTTTGAGGAAAGATAAATGGTATGCAAAATTCTCTAAGTGCGAATTCTGGTTGAGTGAAGTGGCATTCCTGGGCCACGTGATTTCGAAGGAAGGAGTAATGGTAGACCCAGCAAAGATAGAAGCCGTAAAGGAATGGGTCGCACCCAAGACCGTCACAGAGGTTCGAAGCTTTCTAGGCTTGGCTGGTTACTACTGCATTTTCTGCAGACTTTTCAAAGGTAGCACGCCCAATGACTAAACTCCTACAGAAAGACTCCAAATTTGTGTGGAACGAAGACTGTGAAAAGGCGTTCCTAGAACTCAAAACAAGGCTGACTACCGCACCAGTCCTAGCCCTACCAACTGACGGGGATGAATACGAGGTGTATAGCGATGCGTCCTTGAATGGACTAGGGTGTGTCCTAATGCAGCAGGGCAAGGTGATCGCATATGCATCTAGACAACTCAAGGTGCATGAAAAGAACTATCCAACCCATGACCTTGAACTCGCGGCAGTTGTGTTCGCTCTGAAGATTTGGCGACATTATCTTTACGGAGTCAGCATAAAGTTCTACACTGACCACAAGAGTTTGAAATACATATTCACACAGAAAGAGCTGAATATGAGACAAAGGAGGTGGCTAGAACTAATCAAAGACTACAAGATTGAGTTGCTCTATCACGAAGGAAAGGCAAACGTCGTAGCAGACGCTTTAAGTCGTAAGACTCCACGCTCACTGAATAATATCTGGGAGATTCCATCCGACCTCGTTCAAGATTTGAGAAGATTGGACTTGGACTTAGTACAGTCCGATGATACTGATTTAAATGCAATGGTAGTGGAACCCGAGATACTCCACGACATCCGAGCACTACAATGGGAAGACCCTGAACTAGTAACGATTCGAGGAAGGATTCCGCCGAAGGATCAAGGATTTAAAATTCACCCTGACGGGAGTCTTCGATTCAAAGAGAGATGGTGTATACCGGACAATGAGGCGCTAAAACGCAGAATTTTAGACGAAGCACACAAAGACTGATATTCGCATATCCTGGGTCGACAAGATGTACCAAGATTTGAAATTACGATTCTGGTGGATCGGGATGAAAAAAGAGATAGCCGAACACGTTGCTAAATGCTTGATTTGTCAGAAGGTGAAATTCGAACATCAGAGACCGGGAGGACTCCTACAACCGTTAGAAATACCACGAGGGAAATGGGACTCAATCTCAATGGACTTCATTATGGGACTACCGAGGACCTCGAGTGGTAAAGATGCAATCTGGGTCATTGTGGATCGATTAACGAAGTCTGCCCACTTGATTCCGATAAGGGAGACATGGGGACTGGATGATTTAGCAAAGGCTTATGAAAAAGAAGTGATCAGACTGCATGGCGTGCCCCTCGATATCATTTCTGATAGGGACGCAAGGTTTACTTCCCATTTCTGGAAGAAGTTGCAAGAAGCCTTAGGTAGCCAGTTGAAAATGAGCACCGCATTTCACCCGGCTACAGATGGCCAGACTGAACGAACCATTCAAACCTTAGAGGACATGTTGAGAGCTTGCACGATGGAGTTTAACGCTAACTGGGAAAAGAGTTTACCTTTGATCGAGTTCTCCTACAACAACAGTTATCATGCTAGCCTCAAATGTGCCCCTTTTGAAGCTCTATATGGAAGGAAGTGTCGAAGCCCAGTATGTTGGGACGACGCTAGTGACAATGTGGGTACCGGACCCCAAACTATTCAGGACCAAATCGAGCACATTAAGGTCATCCGAGAAACACTACAGGCAGCACAAGATCGTCAAAAGAAATATGCTGACCAACATCGTAAGCCTATTGAATTCCAGGAGGGCGACAATGTATTCCTGAAGGTGTCGCCCATGAAAGGAGTAAAACGATTCGGCTTAAAGGGGAAGCTAAGCCCGAAATATATAGGACCCTATGAGATACTAGAACGAATCGGGGAGGTGGCGTATCGACTTGCTCTACCGCCTAACCTATCAAGAGTACACAATGTTTTCCACGTATCTCAACTACGGAGGTATCGATCTGATCCAAGCCACGTCGTTTCGCCCGATGTCATCGAGATCGAGCCTAATATGTTGTACTCTGAGAAACCGGTGGAAATCTTGGCACGGGAAACCAAGACCTTGAGACGAAAGGCAATACCCCTAATTAAGGTCCTTTGGAGGGGTCATAATACCGAACAAGCTACTTGGGAAACCGAGGCGTCAATGAAGGAGAAATACCCAGAACTATTCAGCGCAGGTAACCTTAACCACCTAGTTAACTTTAAGTTTCGGGGACGAAACTTCTTTAAGGGGGGAGGATTGTAACACCCCGTGTTAATTTAAGCTAATCATAATTAGGAAATCAATAATTAATCATCTTCGCCCATTAAAATTCCTAATGCAATACACTACAAGTCACTTTCGTACCTAATCTAAAACCATTTTGAATTGTTTCGAATTTGAACTTTATTCTTTCATCTTCAAACTCGATAAATCAAATGAAGACTATACGACAAATTTCTCAACGACGAATTTTGACACGCAAATCGAGGTAAAATTTATAAAAGTAGCCGAGCCACATAGGATGATTTAAATCACCTAATTCTTTTCCTAATCTACTTACTCATAATCCTAATCTCACAAAAATGGTTAAGGCTAAATTAATCTAGATTAGTACTAACAAAACATATTATAATAATATAAAATTACTATACCTTTTGATTTAACTAACACGTTCACTAAAACTCGATATAATGAGCCACACTTATTCAAAACTGATAAACTTTTTGACGTTTGAGCATCATGATTTAATTCGATAACATTCAATGAAAAAAATATGTATTTCGGTCAAGTAAGATTTTATTTCAAAGTTTCGAGGATTCTAGACCCAATTTTTGTTTTGGATTCTTTTCAACGTTTTTCTTCATTTTAATTTTTGACCTTACTTCGAACCAACATTTTAAGACTATATATTTTATTACGAGACTTTTCGCGTGCGCGTAAATCGAAAATTTCAAAAACGAAAACCGAGCCCACTTGTGATCAAAGTGGCCGGCCAAATGGACTCCAAAGTCCTTGCTCATCCTCTTCCATTTTACAAGCTTTAGTAACATGTCTAATCTCTTACACACTACCAACACTTACCATCCTACAATACTTCATCATCACAACCTATTTTAATTAAACATTAAACATTATATTACATTACAAAAACAAAACAACAAAACTACTACTACTACTACTACATACATACGGCACACATACAATACACACACAACCAACACTTCCAATTATTTTCTCTCTAAATAAACTCATACTCAAGATCCTAAGTAAGCTCATTCATGCAACCTCAAGAACACTTCATGATTTTTCCTTCTCTTTAACTCTTTCCTTCTTTAATCTTTCATTTTATTTGCTTAAATTAATTAGCACACTTAAATAAGCTCTTCATCATCTATATTTAGTACTCACTTGCTCTATATACATACAATTAAAATATGAACATAAATCGAAATCATTTAAAATGAAAACAACAACTAAACTAAAAACAATACTACACATAAATTTTATTAGTAATGTTTAGCTAGTTTAGTAAAATAAATTACTAACTTTCTTATTTTCATTTTTATGTACTCTCCTAATCAAAGACGAGGAGCAAGGTGGTGAAGACGACTTGAGCCGGTTTGATCATATTGTCGATCCCGACAACTGCTAAACAAATTTGCTACTAACCTAATTAAGGTGCCCCAAGACACTAGGTTTTAATTTAGATTAATCGTATGATATAAATGTTTATGTGTTATATTTATTGTGCTTATGAACACCTAGCATCACATGATAAATTAGGAGACAAAAATCGAAAAATAGAACTTGTTGCTCATTAACAAAACCCACGGCCACCCTCTATTTTTAGCTTTAATTTTTCGCTTTAATTTTTGTAAATTGCATGCTTAAAATACTTAGGCTAATATGTACATGAATATATAATTAGTTTTTGTTTAAGACTTAAAATGAATTTGTTATGAATTAAATTGTATTGAAATGTTTTATTGTGTTCTTGAAGTATTATTGTTATTCTTATGTTATAATGATTTTTCTTTTGTGTGATAGTGTTTGTAATTGTTGTGCATACATGATTAAATATATATATGATATAGAATAAATTAGTTGTTGAATTATAAGTATAAAAATCAAAGAATAAAATTTAGAACATACATATACATCACACGGTTTTCCTTTATTTTTGGACCAATTTTTAGTTTTAATTTTTCTAAATAACATATTATGATTAGTCTAGTTAAATTAGACTTGTATGAAAAATTTGAGAAAATTATATAAACATATAAAAATTTGACTAAATAATGTTCATATTAAAAACATTAGTGTTCTTTACATCTTCAATGTGTTCTTCATAATATGACTAAGTTTTGATTTATAAATTTTTATAAGTTTTAGTATTTATCGTTTTTGTTTACTAGTTTAAGTCACTTTAGCATAAACTAAATAATTAGTATATAAAAACTTTAAGTCAAAAACCGATAAAATTAGAAAACAAAAATAAATTGTCATGTATAAAGGGCCACGGCATTTAGGTCCATTTTTGACTAAAAATGAATTTGTCACTTTTTATTTTTATCACTTAGGTAATTTAAATTAGTTAACGTATTGATTTATTAATAAAAACAAAAAAAAAAATATAAATAGAGTAGTGTATAAAAGGGCCACGGCATTTCCATTATAATTGGGTCAATTTTGGTCAAAATGAATTTATCACTTAATCACTATAATTGATTAGTAATTAGCTTTATATTTTTATTGTAAAAAGAATCGTTAATAAAAAGAATCAACGAAACCGATAAAAATAAACGTTACATATATTAAAATGAATCACATCGTGTGTTACTACCTATGCTTAATTGAGGATGTGGAGATACGGACTATTTAAAAAGAACTACGACAACCTCGCTAAAATTTGAAACCGCTTAAATTTTAGCTAAGTATACGACTAAATCTAAACCGAGTTCTACTTTTGAAATATCATTTAAATCACCAAGTATAAAATAAACTTAACCATTTTGATTTAAATATGTTTCAAAATCACTAGATATAAAATGAACTTAACAATTTGATTTAAAATATATTTCAAAATCGCTAAGTATAAAATGAACTTAACAACTTCGATTAAAATATATTTCAAAATCACTAAATACAAAACTAACTTAACGACTTTAAAACTAAAATTTCATACTTAGAAAAAATTAAGCTTAGTTTATATCTAAATAGAATACTAAGTATAAAATTACGAATAAGATAGTATGTATAAAAATACACATACGAATAAGATACGATGAATAGTAAATACGAAGAATAGTAAATACGAATAAAATACAATGAATAGTAAATACGATGAATAGTAAAATACGATGAATAGTAAATACGATTGAATAGTAAATACGTGAATAGTAAAGTGATGAATAGTAAAAATATTTAAAATTTACAAACTGACTCAAAAAATTATTTAAGTTTTCTTTGTGTTTCGTTTACTCAAGAATTGCTTAGACTAAATTTTCATTATACAAGTTTGACGATATCACATTATGAACTGTCACCGAATAATCGAGAATGAGAAAATAAGAAAAGGAGTACTTGTTAAATACTCGGGTGTCATCATGTTGCGAATCTATTGTGCCATGGTTGGAAAGGTAGTCACAGATGGGGACTCTTTTCACTCGATCTTGGTCGACCGAGGCGTCTAATGACTCTAATAGTCTTTAGGCAAGCAGCGATACAACCCTTGAATGGGCATAATTGTTGCGTTTATGGGTCCATACGAGGTAACGGAAAATGACCATCCCACCCGGGGACCTTGTCGTTAGGTATTAATCGCTTTGGTTAGGAAAAGCATACTCTCTCGTAGCGAGGACTGTGTCGCTTTAAGTGAAAGTGTGTGCACACATAAGATAAGGGATTGAATCGTCCTTCTTACCTAGTGGTATACTAGCATTAAAGTCCGTTGATGTACCCGCCAGCTTATGAGCAGGCCTTGCTTTTGTAGGGTTTTGCGTGCTTCCATCCCGACCGGGTTGTGGTTCATGGGACAACGTATGATAGATTATCCATGTTGTATTGGATATTAGGTAGTTATCACGTCACGCTACTTAGTGTTTGATCCGATATACGAGTCCGAGTAACTAGTGCACTTTGATATACTATGAGAGTACACAAGTCGCTCTGTAGTCAAGACTCGCGAGTATATGTTGCTATATGAATAATTGAAAAGGGTCGACTACCCCGATTATGAATGAAATGATATTGTTTTATTGAACAGGATTGGTTATAAGTGTTGCATGATATATTGTTTGGTTTATACTCGTGTTTGGATCATCATGATTTTCTTATGTGCTTTGCTTGCCTGTTTGCCATCTGTTTTATTTAATTATCATGTATGTTGCACATGTCTATAATTGCTGTACTACATGATTTATTGGATGCGTTTACATTGTGTTGGGGGAGAAAACACTAATACGAGATGAACTGCAGGTACCCCGAGGGCTTATATTTATCAAATGCTGGGGATGGTTTACCTTATTTTGTACTCCGTTGTTTTTGGAGAGATTTGTAATAGAATATATACTCTGTTTTATCCTAAAACTCGTACTATGTATTTAGAGTTTAATACGATAACAGCTGGTTTATAATATATAGACTTAATTAATTTTCCGCCTTAGTTTAATTAAAGTCACGAAAAACCAGGTTGTTACAGTTGGTATCAGAGCTGTCTTGCGACCGTGAATGACTTAAAGTTATCTCACATAGCGAGACGACACCTGGGCCAGACATTCATATTGTATGTCTAGCATAGACTTCTAGGACCAAATAATAAATTAGAAATCTCTAGATCGCTAAAATAACAAATTAGATCATTTTTAAAATGTGAGAAAGGGTAGAATCTTAAGGACCGACCTAATAATAATAAACTAGTTAGACGAGCGATAGAATCTGAACTTTATGAATCTTTACTTGCTATTTGCTCTGTGGCTAACTCTAGTTTGACAAAGGCCCTTAGGATGACGTCCTTCAGTTACTCCCGTAACAATTTACCACGACATCCACCAATGATGCCACGAGATGCATATATATGTAGCCATTCCCACGTCATAGAGCAATACGTGGAGGCTAATGGGATCACGACGACTAGACCCTACCACACTAGGGGCATTGGCTTAGGCCTGACGCTGATTGAGAGCTTTCACCCGTACGACGAGTTTTGGACACCACTAGGATGGCAACTCCTCCTGGATTACGATCGATATATGGATCGCATGTGTCACCCCGCCCCACATCTGTGGGGGTTGCAACCACCGTGATGGATGGAGCACTAAGAATTACTTGAGAACTTGATGTATCAAGAATTAAGGCACGACTATCCTCCATTGCCACCGAACTACTCCTGCCTGGGGAGAGGGACCTCCTATCAGGGAGACTCTTCAGGGTCGCAAATCATATTTAGGGTCATTCGACTCCAGTTTGTAAAATAATTGTAACCATATTTTAACCATCCTAAGAACGATCTTAATATCGTTTTCTTTTCCTACGGCTATGGGTGTTATATTCGGATGTGACGTTTGGTGAACTTATGTATTATATTCCTTTGAAATGTAATATTTTACCCATGTATATCTTTATATATATATGGAGACGTTATGTTACTACCTAGTCGTGTGCTTTTCTTAAACGCATTATTTTAACCTTACATACATATTTGTACTTCCAAATCTCATTTAAATTATTTATCTAAATTGATTTCAGATGAGACTACCGTGCGGTAAGAAGTACTCAGAGTGGACACCAAAAGAGAAGGCCCGCAAGAAAGCCATCGAGGCCTACGCTCGACGTCAACAATTGAAGTCATGGAAGAGATCACAGGACTCGAATGATTCGGAAATCGACTGGAAGTCTAGGGCACTTAAGACTCCGTATATGGAGCATCGAGTTCCGGATCATCTCCGCCGATCCTCAGAATATACAGATGTGATCGAAGCGTTCATGCAGGGAAAACCTGAGACATTTGAGGGAATCAGTGGGACACTCTACCCATGGATCAGGAGTATGAATGCGAGGTTCCTGGAACACTCAGTTAGAGAGGAATGGAAAACCTCCCTAGCAGCTGCTTGCCTTGATGAAGAGGCCAAAGCATGGTGGAGACGACTACGCTCCCCAGCTATACTTGAGGGTGAGTACTACCTGAGCTGGGAGGACTTCAAGCTCGGTTTGAGCGACGCAACTAATGCTGTTAAATATAAATACAGCTTCTCGGAGGAAGAATACCACTACTCAAAATTTGCTTAGAACCTAGGGCAAATCTTTTGTCATTCTCGATCTAATTTTATAACTCTTGAGAATGTATCTAAACTTTTATGTTATTTTGCTGAACTTTGTACCTAAGTTCTTACCTTAGTTCATTTCATAGGGAATGTATTAGGAGGCTTTGTAACTTTTTGATGTAACCCTTTTACATTATCAATGAAATGTATTTTACCTTGTACTCTATAATATGTCTCTTTGCTCAAAATTCATTTGGTCTAATCTTTTCAGAATGGATGCAAACAACTTAAACAACATGGCTGACCCGAACTTCGCTCAACATTTTGCTGAGGAAGAAGCAAGGAGGAAAGGGTTCGAAGATGCAATCACAAAAATTGCACAAAATATGCACCAACATCAGGGTGGCGGAAACAACCAGTCCGCATTCGAGAGATTCTCCAAACATCGACCCCAACCGTATTCAGGCTCTGTCAACCCCACAGTCTTGACAGAGTGGATTGAAGAGATGGAGAAACTGCTAGAACTTAGCAAAACTCCGGCTAATGAGAGGGTGAACGTAGTAGCATATTACCTGAAGGGGGAAGCCAATAGTTGGTGGCGTTTGATCAAATCTACTTTCCCCTTGAGGATCTACAATTTGGACCGAGTTCAGACCTCGTTAGAGAACAAATACTTTGGGGAAGAATTGAAATGGGATAAGGAAGAGGAGTTCGTAAACCTAAGACAGGCGATATGTCCCTTGCCAGCGCATACGGAAAAATATCGAGTCAGCCCAAGTTCGCTCCTAGGATTATAACTAACGAGGAGGAACTTGCGACTCGTTACGTAAGGGGCATGGAAAACGGCCTAAGGAACAATATGTGCGGGTTCAACTGCAAGAACTTTGCAGAAGCCTACGAAAAGGCAACGTGTATCTGGGCCTCCATCCAAAAAGGAGAAGCTGAGGAGAAAAAGAAGAAGAAGACTTTTACGCCTTCTGTGGCGAGTGCCAGTTTCATTCAGAAGCCTAACTACCAACGACCTTTTCTACCGAGGCCTAACCCATCAATCAGGAATTACCAAAAGCCTACAAACTTTGCTCAGAACACCACCCAGAACAAGCCAAGGTTTACCCCCAACCCACCAGGGCCTCCACCAGTATACGAGGCCGATAAGTGTCGTTCCTGCCTACAACGACTACACCCGGGGAAACAATGCAATGGCGCACCGATCACGTGCTTCATATGCAGGGAAATAGGCCATAAGGCCAACGTCTGCCCTAAAAAGGGAACGATGGGTAGATTGAACACGGGACCACCGCCCGCCGTAAGAGTTCAGGGGAGAGTATATGTGCTGTCAGAAAATGATGGTGATGCCGAGGACTGTCAGGATGTAGACGTTGTCACCGTAAATTTTTGGTTAACTCAGACCGCCTTTATTTTGTTCGACACTGAGCATCCTTATCTTTTATCTCAACAAAATTTCTAGCAAAATCCAAACTTACAAAACCTGAACAAATACGCACTAACATATCGCTACCAAATGGCAAAAATATTTCTTGTTCTGCAAAATACAATAATGTACAAATTATGATTCACCACACAAACTTTCTTTCTGACCTAATTCTATTCGATCTTCCTGAATTCGATATAATTTTGGGAATGGATTGGTTAACTCGTCATCATGCTACGTTCAAATGCCGAGACCGGAGAATCACATTGAAAGGCCCTAATGGAACAGTGGTGACTTACCAAAATACGCCTTCAAAGGAAAAAGTGCGATTCGTGTCTGCTATGAAAATTCAGAGCATGGGGAGAAAGGGACATCAAGTATTTTTGTGCAGCATCAACAAAATAGAGGACGAGAAAAAGATTGAGAACATTCACATTGTAAATGAATACCCGGATGTGTTTCCTGATGAACTGCCAGGCCTGCCGCCTGCACGAGACGTAGAGTTCTCAATCGACCTACTGCCGGGCACCGCACCAATCTCAAAGGCACCCTACCGAATGGCACCAGTTGGACTCCAGGAACTTAAGAAACAATTGGAGGAGTTAATAGATCGAGGCTTCATCAGACCGAGTGTCTCGCCTTGGGGCGCTTCTATACTTTTTGTTAAGAAAAAGGACGGGAGTATGCGCCTATGCATCGACTACCGTGAACTCAACAAGGTTACAATCAAAAATCGTTACCCTTTGCCAAGGATAGACGACCTATTCGATCAACTCAAGGGAGCAGGTGTTTTCTCCAAAATTGATTTAAGATCGGGTTATCATCAGATAGGTGTACGAAAGGAAGACATACGTAAGACTGCGTTCGATCCAGATATCGGCCACTATGAGTTCAAAGTGATGCCTTTTGGCCTCACCAACGCACTGCGGTGTTCATGGATCGGATGAATGTAACCTTCCACGAATATCCGGGCGCTTTGCGTGGTCGTATTCATAGATGACATCCTAATCTACTCAAAGATCGAGAAAGAGCACGAAGAACATCTACGCCTTTGTATTGGAGATTTTGAGGAAAGATAAATGGTATGCAAAATTCTCTAAGTGCGACTCGTTGAGTGAAGTGGCATTCCTGGGCCACGTGATTTCAAGGAAGGAGTAATGGTAGACCCAAAGAAAGATAGAAGCCGTAAAGGAATGGGTCGCACTCCAAGACCGCCACAGAGGTTCGAAGCTTTCTAGGCTTGGTGGTTACTGCTGCATTTATCTGCATCTGACTTTTCAAAGGTAGCACGCCCAATGACTAAACTCCTACAGAAAGACTCCAAATTTGTGTGGAACGAAGACTGTGAAAAGGCGTTCCAGGAACTCAAAACAAGGCTGACTACCGCACTTTGCCCTAGCCCTACCAACTGACCGGGGATGAATACGAGGTGTATAGCGATGCGTCCTTGAATGGACTAGGGTGTGTCCTAATGCAGCAGGCAAGGTGATCGTGATATGCATCTAGACAACTCAAGGTGCATGAAAAGAACTATCCAACCCATGACCTTGAACTCATGGCGGTTGTGTTCGCTCAAGATTTGGCGACATTATCTTTACGAGTCGGCATAAAGTTCTACACTCGACCACAAGAGTTTGAAATACATATTCACACGTAAAGAGTGAATATGAGACAAAGGAGGTGGCTAGAACTAATCAAAGACTACAAGATTGAGTTGCTCTATCACGAAGGAAAGGCAACGTCGTAGCAGACGCTTTAAGTCGTAAGACTCCACGCCACCGAATAATATCCGGGAGATTCCATCCGACCTCGTTCAAGATTTGAGAAGATTGGACTTGGACTTAGTACAACTGATGATAATCTTGATTTAAATGCAATGGTAGTGGAACCCGAGATACTCCACGACATCCGAAAGCACTACAATGGGAAGACCTGAACTAGTAACGATTCGAGGAAGGATTCCGCCGTAAGGGATCAAGGATTTAAAATTCACCACTGACGAGTCTTCGATTCAAAGAGAGATGGTGTATACCGGACAATGAGGCGCTGAAACGCAGAATTTTAGACGAAGCACACAGCACCCGATATTCCGTACATCCTGGGTCAGACAAGATGTACCAAGATTTGAAATTACGATTCTGGTGGATCGGGATGAAAAAAGAGATAGCCGAACACGTTGCTAAATGCTTGATTTGTCAGAAGGTGAAATTCGAACATCAGAGACCGGGAGGACTCCTACAACCGTTAGAAATACCACGAGGGAAATGGGACTCAATCTCAATGGACTTCATTATGGGACTACCGAGGACCTCGAGTGGTAAAGATGCAATCTGGGTCATTGTGGATCGATTAACGAAGTCTGCCCACTTGATTCCGATAAGGGAGACATGGGGACTGGATGATTTAGCAAAGGCTTATGAAAAAGAAGTGATCAGACTGCATGGCGTGCCCCTCGATATCATTTCTGATAGGGACGCAAGGTTTACTTCCCATTTCTGGAAGAAGTTGCAAGAAGCCTTAGGTAGCCAGTTGAAAATGAGCACCGTGATTTCACCCGACCACAGATGGCCGTGATCGAATCTAACCATTCAAACCTTAGAGGACATGTTGAGAGCTTGCACGATGGAGTTTAACGCTAATCGGGAAAAGAGTTTACCTTTGATCGAAGTTCTCCTACAACAACAAAGATTATCATGCTAGCCTCAAATGTGCCCCTTTGAAGCTCTATATGGAAGGAAGTGTCGGCCCGGTATGTTGGGACGACGCTAGTGACAATGTGGGTAAGGACCCCAAACTATTCAGACCAAATCGAGCACATTAAGGTCATCCGAGAAAGACTACAGCAAAGACAAGATCGTCAAAAGAAATATGCTGACCAACATCGTAAGCCTATTGAATTCCAGGAGGGCGACAATGTATTCCTGAAGGTGTCGCCCATGAAAGGAGTAAATCGATTCGGCCTAAAAGGGAAGCTCAGCCCGAAATATATAGGACCCTATGAGATACTAGAACGAATCGGGAGGTGGCGATCGACTTGCTCTACCGCTTAACCTATCAAGAGTACACAATGTTTTCCACGTATCTCAACTACGGAGGTATCGATCCGATCCAAGCCACGCTGCTTTCGCCCGATGTCATCGAGATCGAGCCTAATATGTTGTACTGAGAAACCGTGGAAATCTTGGCACGGGAAACCAAGACCTTGAGACGAAAGGCAATACCCTAATTAAGGTCCTTTGGAGAGGGGTCATAATACCAACAAGCTACTTGGGAAACCGAGGCGCCAATGAAGGAGAAATACCCGTAACTATTCAAACAGTAACCTTAACCACCTAGTTAACTTTAAGTTTCGGGACTAAACTTCTTTAAGGGGGAGGATTGTAACACCCTCGTGTTAATTTAAGCTAATCATAATTAGGAAATCAATAATTAATCATCTTCGCCCATTAAAATTCCTAATGCAATACACTACAAGTCACTTTCGTACCTAATCTAAAACCATTTTGAATTGCTTCGAATTTGAACTTTATTCTTTCATCTTCAAACTCGATAAATCAAATGAAGACTATACGACAAATTTCTCAACGACGAATTTTGACACGCAAATCGAGGTAAAATTTATAAAAGTAGCCGAGCCACATAGGATGATTTAAATCACCTAATTCTTTTCCTAATCTACTTACTCATAATCCTAATCTCACAAAAATGGTTAAGGCTAAATTAATCTAGATTAGTACTAACAAAACATATTATAATAATATAAAATTACTATACCTTTTGATTTAACTAACACGTTCACTAAAACTCGATATAATGAGCCACACTTATTCAAAACTGATAAACTTTTTGACGTTTGAGCATCATGATTTAATTCGATAACATTCAATGAAAAAAATATGTATTTCGGTCAAGTAAGATTTTATTTCAAAGTTTCGAGGATTCTAGACCCAATTTTTGTTTTGGATTCTTTTCAACGTTTTTCTTCATTTTAATTTTTGACCTTACTTCGAACCATCATTTTAAGACTATATATTTTATTACGAGACTTTTCAAGGCGTGCCAGAAATCGAAATTTTCAAAAACGAAACCCGAGCCCACTTGTGATCAAAGTGGCCGGCCAAATGGACTCCAAAGTCCTTGCTCATCCTCTTCCATTTTACAAGCTTTAGTAACATGTCTAATCTCTTACACACTACCAACACTTACCATCCTACAATACTTCATCATCACAACCTATTTTAATTAAACATTAAACATTATATTACATTACAAAAACAAAACAACAAAACTACTACTACTACTACATACATACCAAGACACATACAATACACACACAACCAACACTTCCAATTATTTTCTCTCTAAATAAACTCATACTCAAGATCCTAAGTAAGCTCATTCATGCAACCTCAAGAACACTTCATGATTTTTCCTTCTCTTTAACTCTTTCCTTCTTTAATCTTTCATTTTATTTGCTTAAATTAATTAGCACACTTAAATAAGCTCTTCATCATCTATATTTAGTACTCACTTGCTCTATATACATACAATTAAAATATGAACATAAATCGAAATCATTTAAAATGAAAACAACAACTAAACTAAAAACAATACTACACATAAATTTTATTAGTAATGTTTAGCTAGTTTAGTAAAATAAATTACTAACTTTCTTATTTTCATTTTTATGTACTCTCCTAATCAAAGACGAGGAGCAAGGTGGTGAAGACGACTTGAGCCGGTTTGATCATATTGTCGATCCCGACAACTGCTAAACAAATTTGCTACTAACCTAATTAAGGTGCCCCCGCACACTAGGTTTTAATTTCGTTAATCGTATGATATAAATGTTTATGTGTTATATTTATTGTGCTTATGAACACCTAGCATCACATGATAAATTAGGAGACAAAAATCGAAAAATAGAACTTGTTGCTCATTAACAAAACCCACGGCCACCCTCTATTTTTAGCTTTAATTTTTCGTTTTAATTTTTGTAAATTGCATGCTTAAAATACTTAGGCTAATATGTACATGAATATATAATTAGTTTTTGTTTAAGACTTAAAATGAATTTGTTATGAATTAAATTGTATTGAAATGTTTTATTGTGTTCTTGAAGTATTATTGTTATTCTTATGTTATAATGATTTTTCTTTTGTGTGATAGTGTTTGTAATTGTTGTGCATACATGATTAAATATATATATGATATAGAATAAATTAGTTGTTGAATTATAAGTATAAAAATCGAAGAATAAAATTTAGAACATACATATACATCACACGGTTTTCCTTTTATTTTTGGACCAATTTTTAGTTTTAATTTTTCTAAATAACATATTATGATTAGTCTAGTTAAATTAGACTTGTATGAAAAATTTGAGAAAATTATATAAACATATAAAAATTTGACTAAATAATGTTCATATTAAAAACATTAGTGTTCTTTACATCTTCAATGTGTTCTTCATAATATGACTAAGTTTTGATTTATAAATTTTTATAAGTTTTAGTATTTATCGTTTTTGTTTACTAGTTTAAGTCACTTTAGCATAAACTAAATAATTAGTATATAAAAACTTTAAGTCAAAAACCGATAAAATTAGAAAACAAAAATAAATTGTCATGTATAAAGGGCCACGGCATTTAGGTCCATTTTTGACTAAAAATGAATTTGTCACTTTTTATTTTTATCACTTAGGTAATTTAAATTAGTTAAAGTATTGATTTATTAATAAAAACAAAAAAAAAATATAAATAGAGTAGTGTATAAAAGGGCCACGGCATTTCCATTATAATTGGGTCAATTTTGGTCAAAATGAATTTATCACTTAATCACTATAATTGATTAGTAATTAGCTTTATATTTTTATTGTAAAAAGAATCGTTAATAAAAAGAATCAACGAAACCGATAAAAATAAACGTTACATATATTAAAATGAATCACATCGTGTGTTACTACCTATGCTTAATTGAGGATGTGGAGATACGGACTATTTAAAAAGAACTACGACAACCTCGCTAAAATTTGAAACCGCTTAAATTTTAGCTAAGTATACGACTAAATCTAAACCGAGTTCTACTTTTGAAATATCATTTAAATCACCAAGTATAAAATAAACTTAACCATTTTGATTTAAATATGTTTCAAAATCACTAGATATAAAATGAACTTAACAATTTGATTTAAAATATATTTCAAAATCGCTAAGTATAAAATGAACTTAACAACTTCGATTAAAATATATTTCAAAATCACTAAATACAAAACGAACTTAACGACTTTAAAACTAAAATTTCATACTTAGAAAAAAATTAAGCTTAGTTTATATCTAAATAAAATACTAAGTATAAAAATACGAATAAGATATTATGTATAAAAATACACATACGAATAAGATACAATGAATAGTAAATACGATGAATAGTAAATACGAATAAAATACAATGAATAGTAAATACGATGAATAGTAAAATACGATGAATAGTAAATACGGTGAATAGTAAATACGTGAATAGTAAAGTGATGAATAGTAAAAATATTTAAAATTTACAAACGGACTCAAATAAATTATTTAAGTTTTCTTTGTGTTTCCGTTTACCTGAAGAATTGCTTAGACTAAATTTTCATTATACAAGTTTGACGATACATCACATTATGAACTGTCACCTGAATAATCGAGAATGAGAAAATAAGAAAAGGAGTACTTGTTAAATACTCGGGTGTCTGTCATGTTGCGAATCTATTGTGCCATGGTTGGAAAGGTAGCCGCGTATGGGGACTCTTTCACTCTCAGTCGATCGAGGCGCTCTAATGACTCTCATAGTCTTTAGGCAAGCAGCGTATACAACCCTTGAATGGGCATAATTGTTTGCGTTTTGCGGTCCATACGAGGTAACGGAAAATGACCATCCCTCCCGGACCTTGTCGTTAGGTATTAATCGCTTTGGTTAGGAAAAGCATACTCTCTCTGCAGCGAGGACTGTGTCGCTTTCTAAGTGAAAGTGTGTGCACACATAAGATAAGTGGATTGAATCGCCCTTCTTACCTAGTGGTATACTAGCATTAAAGTCCGTTGATGTACCCTGCAGCCTTATGAGCGTGCCTTGCTTTTGTAGGGTTTTGCATGCTTCCATCCCGATCGGGTTGTGGTTCATAGGACAACGTGTGATAGATTATCCATGTTGTATTGGATATTAGGTAGTTATCACGTCACGCTACTTAGTGTTTGATCCGATATACGAGTCCGAGTAACTAGTGCACTTTGATATACTATGAGAGTACACAAGTCGCTCGTAGTCAAGACTCGCGAGTATATGTTGCTATATGAATAATTGAAAAGGGTCGACTACCCCGATTATGAATGAAATGATATTGTTTTATTGAACGAGATTGGTTACAAGTGTTGCATGATATATTGTTTGGTTTATACTCGTGTTTGGATCATCATGATTTTCTTATGTGCTTTGCTTGCCTGCTTGCCATCCTGTTTTATTTAATTATCATGTATGTTGCACATGTCTATAATTCTTTGTACTACATGATTTATTGGATGCTATACATTGTGTTGGGGAGAAAACACTAATACGAGATGAACTGCAGGTACCCCGAGGGCTTATATTTATCAAATGCTGGGGATGGTTTACCTTATTTTGTACTCCGTTGTTTTTGGAGAGATTTGTAATAGAATATATACTCTGTTTTATCCTAAAACTCGTACTATGTATTTAGAGTTTAATACGATAACAGCTGGTTTATAATATATAGACTTAATTAATTTTCCGCCTTAGTTTAATTAAAGTCACGAAAAACCAGGTTGTTACACTTTTCTTGACTTCCTTGACCCACCAAGCTTGTCCAAGATATTATTGTTTAAATTCACTCAAAATAAGCTTGGGTGGACCTTAGGATCGTGACCTAGCCCATGGTTCGAGCCCAAGGACCTAAACCGTGATTTGGACAAAAACCGTCTTTGCTAGCCTTGACCATTTTTGGTCCAATATATGTTGAATGTATTTCCTTGTTTTGATTGATTATTGTTTGAATGGTTTGATTTCTGAGTATTGAAGCACGATTTGTTGAGTATGATTATTTGTGAGCGTGGTACAGTATTTGATTGATTTATACTCATGTTTGAATCATCATGCTTTCCTTATGTGTTGCATGCCTAATTGCTATTTGTTTTTATTTATTTATTTCCTTTATATAATGCATATGTTTTAGAATTACATGTGTCGAAAGAGTGTTGCGGGAAAATGATAATTGGTTAAACGCAGGTACCCCGAGACCAACGCTATTGAATGCTGGGGAGAGTTTACCTTATTTATTTTGTATGCTTTTGAGGGAAATTGTAATCTAAATACTCTGTTCTATCTCTAAACTCGTATTATGTATACTGAGTTTGTAAGACGATAACAGCTGGTTTGTAATATATAGACTTAATTAATTTTCCGCCTTAGTTTAATTAAAGTCACGAAAAACCGGGTTGTTACAGTTGGTATCAGAGCTGTCTTGCGACCGTGAGTAACTTAAAGTTATCTCTCATAGCGAGACGACACCTGGGCCAGACATACATGTTAATATATATGTCAGGCATAGACTAATAGGATCAAATAATGAATTAGAAATCTTAGATCGCTAAAATAATAACTTAGAACGCTTTAAAAGTAAGAATGGGTAGAAACCTTAAGGACCGACCTTTGTAAATAAACGATCTACTACCCTAAAATAAAATACACTAACTATCGTATGCTTGCTATTTGCTGATGTGACTGACTAAAACTAACAACTATCCTCGGATATAAAATCGAGATAATAAACTTAGTTCTTGAAGAAGTGAGGGCATCTACTAAATCCTTAACCAATTTCATTAATGAAATTCTTAAACCTTTTTGATCCTGTTTTTGTTCGATCAAAATTTATATTCTCTTAATAGCCATTTTATTTCATTCAAACAATATTTTTGTTGTTTGACTCCTTTCCTTAAAATCCCTCGTAGATGTCATCAACCGGCGATGCACCAGCATGTGGAGACGGAAGGAATCATCGTTCGATCAACTGGAAGAAGAGCGCTCTCCGTGCCATTCCTGTGCGTTCTGTTACTCCTGGACTTGGGCGAGGCACCCCTGTCCGAGTTGCGGCCTACAGGAAATTCTATGAAAATCCTCCGCGCAAATTCGCAGGAGACCGCGACACCTGCTTGAGCTGGATACATGAGCTGGAGGCGAAGTTCGTTGAAGCAGGAGTCCACGAAGAGTGGAAGGTACGCCTGACCGAGAGATTCCTCAGAGGCGAAGCTTTCTATTGGTGGTTTACGGTGCGTCATCAGTCCACCGTACGAGGAGGAAAATTCCACGAGTGGAACTTCTTCAAATGCTCCCTCAGGCTTGCATGCCGTGCCATTTCTCAAGGACATACCTTTGATGAGGAGCAGGAAGTCAGCGATGCGGAGTCCTCAAACGGACTCTAGATCCAGTTAGCCTTACTAACTACTAGTTCGGACAACATTTTGTAAAATCTCTAGATTTTAACTACCTAACCTTAGAGATTCTGTATGGCACTATTAGGAGTCGTTGTCCCTACCTTCTATTTTTTTCGGTTATCTTTCTAGGAAATGTATTAGACGCATTTCGCTACTCTAAGTCGATGTAATCAACTTTTACCTTGTATTCTATAATATGCCTCTTTTGAAATTACTCAAATACGTACAGTTTAATATTTCAGAATGGATGCAAACGGTATTCCTAACCATGACCTCAACCAACAATTCCTCGAAGAGGAGGCAAGAAGGAGAGGTTTCGAGGATGCAATAATGAAAATCGCTCAGAATACCCACCAATATCAGGGTGGCGGTAATAATCAATCTGCATTCGAGAGGTTCTCAAAACACAGACCCCAACCATACTCAGGATCCGTCAACCCTACCGTCTTGACAGAATGGATTGAGGAGATGGAAAAACTATTAGAACTGAGCAAGACACCGCCTACGGAGAAAGTGAATGTAGTAGCATACTACCTCAAGGGGGAAGCCAACAGCTGGTGGCGCTTAATCCGATCCACTTTTCCCCTGAGGATTTACAATTGGGACGAGTTCAAACTGCTGCTAGAGAACAAGTACTTCGGGGAAGAATTAAAATGGGAGAAGGAGGAAGAGTTTCGAAATTTGAACCAAGGTGATATGTCTCTGCAGGCATACACCGAGAAATATCAAGAGCTATCTAAGTTTGCTCCTAGAATATTAACTAACGAGGAGGAACTTCATGACTCGTTACGTGAGGGCATGGCTAACACCACGAGGATAAACATGAGCGGGTTCAAGCAAGAACTTTCTTGAGGCCTCTACGAAAGGCAACGTGTATCTGGGCACCCATCCAGAAGAGGGAAGCAGAGGAGAAAAAGAAGAAGAAAATCTTTACACCACCTGTGGCAAGTGCCAGCTTCATACACAAACCACTTTTTGGTCGCCCAGGTTTCCAAACTCAAGACAACCGCAATAGAAACCAAGGCAGACCCATGTACCACAACCGCAACCCTACACCGTCCGTCGCAAAGACTAACCAACAACTTCTCGGGAATCCGCCTTTTCAAGCGAATCAGTGTCGTTACTGCCGACAGCCTAGTCACCCGGGAACACGTTGTAACGGAGGACCAGTAGTGTGCTTCTTTTGTAAGGTAGAGGGGCACAAGGCAAACGAATGCCCGGAGAGGGGTACTGGTGGCAAGGCGAACGCGGGACCACCGCCAGCCGTGAAGGTTCAAGGACGCGTGTACGTCCTGACAGAAGCTGAAGAAGGTGCTGAAGACATTATCAATGTCGACCTCGTCACTGGTAAACTTCTTGTTAACACGGTACCAGCATTTACTTTATTCGATACATGAGCTTCGATATCGTTTATACTTTTCAAAATTTCATCAAACAATCCAAATTCAGTAACTCCGGACAAATCAATACTAATACATCTCTACCGAAGAGTAAAAATGTTTCTTGTTCATCAAAATACAAGAATGTACGAATTACAATCCGTCAAACAAAGTTCCTTTTCGACCTCCTATATTTAAAATTCGTATCGACCTCTTTTGAAATACTTTTGAAACTTCGTGGTTCAAATTTTTCATTCCTTTATTTCTAAAATCTTTGAAATTGTTTCGTTTCTACTATTTCCTCTATTTTAGAAATATATACAAAATTTTATATTTTTACGTCATCCATTATTATAAATTTTCAATCTTATCCGAAATATGATTTATAACATTTCCATTTCACCTAATAACATTATAATAATAAACTTAAGAAAATGAGTTATGTCAACAAGGTTATCCATAATTCTCTAAAAATTTTATTTAACCATTCAACGATAACCAATATTTCCCCTAATTTCAATAAAGCTCATATTCTTCTCATGACCACTACGATTTTTATCCATTTTCCCTAATTGGATTCTTTTCCTAAAGGCTATATATCGTGATTGAGTGGCCATTAAAAGTAACAATAATAATATTAGGTATATACGTTTAAAACTTCTTAAGGGGGTAGGATTATATTTCGACTCTGTTAAAGTCCTACTAAAATCTGAAATTTCTTATTTTCAAACCATTTTATGGTTAACTTGTATTCTCAAAACTGAATAAATTATTTTTATTCCTAAGACTCTTATTATTTTAATTTCATTTAAACCCGTACAAAACTTCTAGACCCTACCTTTTGCGAATCTCTTTCGCGTCAATTTCTAAAATAACGTTCTAGTAACATTTCTATATATATTTAAATGTCTCATTAATAAATCAACGCGATTTTGTCTCCAAGATTCTCGCTCTATCCGATGTTTCTTTATTAACTAGGATACTCAAACTTTTCGGAGAGCCTTGTTCCAACAAAACTAATTGTTAACATTCAAATTTGTAAAATCTCAATATTCTCTCCAACTACCCTGTTTAACCTCGAGCAGTTATCCACTCTTTACAAGTTTCGGGGACGAAACTTTTCTTAAGGGGGTAGGATTGTAACACCCCGTGTTTTTATCACAAAATATTATGAAAGAATTTAATTCCTTAAATTAAATTCATCCTTTTTCCTTATAATAAAAATGCGACTGAATTTTTTTTCGCTAAACATGTAACCCTCCATGTTAAGTTAAGCCTTATATAATTGCGCAAGTCTTTAATTTAACAATCTCGCTCAATATTTTTCTAACACAATGCGCTACAACTTTGCTCGTACCTGAATTAAAACTATTTTGATATACTTCAAATTTGAACTTTATTTTTACATATTCAAACTCAATAAATCAAATGAAGCACCTACGACGAATTTCTCAACGACAAATTTCGGCACGCAAATCGAAGTCAATGTTGACCAAAATGACCGAGCCATCTTAAGGTGATTTAATCACCTAATTCTTTTCAAACCTACTTACCCATTTTCTAACTCTAGAAAAGGATAGTTAAGGCTTAATCATTTTGATCATAACTAACAAGACATATTATAATATTATCAAATTACTATTCCTTTTTGATTTAACTAACACTTTCACTAAAACTCGAAATAACGAGTCACACTAGGTCAAAACTGATAAATCTTTTGACGTTTGAGTATAATGATTTAATTCGATAACATTCAACGAAAAAAATATATATTTCGGCCAAACGAATTTTTATTTAAAATTTCGAGGATCCTAGACCAAATTTTTGTTTCGATCACCTTTCAACGATTTTTCTCATGTTTATTTTCGATCTTATTTCGAACCATTATTTTAAGATCTTATATTTCATTTCGAGACTTTTCGCGCGCGCGTAAATCGAAAGATCGAAAAACGAAAACCGAACCCTATTTTTGCTAGGGTGGCCGGCCTCTCCAAGAGCTCACATGCTCATGTGCTTCTCTTCCTCTTTGTCTATACTTTAGTAACAAGTCAAGTCTCTTAGCCACCCTAAATTACATCATCAACCTATACTTGACTTAAATTAATGCTTTATACAAAACTAAACCCTAATTTCTTTCACACATGGAACTATCTAACACAAGCTACAATTACTACTACACTACTACAACTATACGTATAACACACACACAAACATCAAACATGCCCTAGCCTTCCTTTCTCTTACACATCCTACACTACTTTACTAAGTTGTCAAAGACCAAGATGTCAAAGACACTTACCATCACATGCTTCTTTATCATACTATCTTATTTTAGATTAATAAGTTAATACAACTTGACTTACAATTGCACTCACATTACTTTGCATTACAAAAACAAAACACAAATACTACAAACTACTACTACTCCACGGTTTCATTACTCACACAACACACAAACACAACTCAAACACTTAACTTAATTTCTCTCTAATAAACTCATACTCAAGAGCATTTTGTAAGCCTATCTTCATCCTCAACCTTAGAGCTTCCATGATCTTCATCTCCTTCCTCTTACTTTTCTTCTAAAAACATTTATATTCTTGTTGTAAATTCACTAGAACACTTGTGTTCATTCTCCACTAATCATTTTAATAATCATCTCTTCTTTTAACTAGTATATAAGCATGAACATAAATCAAGTCATTTAAAATATTTAAAACATCACTTAAACATTAAAATGATACTACACTTTAAATCTTCATTGTAGTTAGTCTAGCTTAAATAAAATTACTAACTTGTTTATTTCATTCTTATGTACCAAAACCTACCAAAGAGGAGGAGCGAGGTGGGAACGTCGACTTGAGCCAATTCGATCATATCATCGACCCCGACAATTGCTAGGAGCTTGTCATTAACCTAACCTAAGGTGCTCCCGCACACTATATTTGCTAAGCACTTACACCTACTTGATTTTATGTTAGTTTTGATGTGTGTATGAATTAGTATATCACCTTAGAAATTGCATGATTAATTACAAGGCAAAAATCAAAAAAAAAAATAAAACTTGTGTAGCATAAAAAGAAACCCACGGCCAACCCATTATTTTTCACTTAATTTTTCGTTTTAATTTTTGTAAATTGCATGCTTAAAATAATAAGTATAAGATGTTCATGAATATACAATTAGTTTATGTTTAGGACTTAATACAAAATTGCTATGAAATTTGATTGTTTTTAAAGTATGGTGTTCTTGAAGTATTATTGTTATTCTTGTGTTGAAATGGTTTTCTTGTGTATGTTAATGTTTGTATATGATTTTTCACATATGTTAAATATATAAATGATATAGAGTAAATTAGTTATTGAATTAGAAGTATAAAAATCAAAAATAAAAATTTGAATATATATATAAATATACACGGCATAATCAATTTAAATGGACCAATTTTTAGTTTTAATTTTTCTAAATAACATATTATGATTAGTATAGTTAAATTAGACTTGTATGGAAAATTTGAGAAAAATATATAAACATATAAAAATTTGAGTTAAAAATGTTCATATGAAAAATATTAGAGTTCATCATATATTCATGTGTTTTTCACTTAGGTGATGTAACAACCTGGTTTTTAGTCGACTTTAATTACTAAGGCGGAAATTAATTAAGTCTTAAACCAGAGTCATTAATTATACATAAACCCAAAATGTTACATCCTCGTTCGAGAGTTGAATAAAACAACTCTAAATACGGTAGTTAAAAGAGTAGCGTTATATATTACATATCTCTCGGAAATCAATAAAAGTAAAGCATAAAAGCGTCTCGTGGCCCCATCCAAAATCCAGCTCCTGGTCCACTAACGCCCCGCACCTATAAA
The DNA here is from genome assembly GCA_023091065.1 of Dianthus caryophyllus. Classification (NCBI taxonomy): domain Eukaryota; kingdom Viridiplantae; phylum Streptophyta; class Magnoliopsida; order Caryophyllales; family Caryophyllaceae; genus Dianthus; species Dianthus caryophyllus. The sequence goes on from JALGRB010000016.1 coordinate 1,435,832, forward strand.
CTATGGGGATGCATTGAGCGGACAAAGGACTAGCTATGCTCATACTTACCCTCGGTTTCAATTACTTTGGTTTAATATTATCGCTTTATAAACATAACATTATGATAAAAACATAAACATGCTTAATACACATAGCATATAAAGACATATAAGTCATACTAAGCATGCGGTTTAAAGCGATAAATCATATAAGCATGATATTCAATTATGAAGGCAAATAACACATAATAGCATAGCAATAGTATCACAATGATTCAATGGCATTACAAGGCGATATCGGATCGCAATCAAACATACATATCTTATCATTCACATCATGCAGACTCGATTCAATTCAGAAAGTTGTGGTCTTTAGTTTTCGAAGATGGTACACACTCATTCTCATTTAATCAAACAACAAATAACACATACTGCTTACGAGCCTGACCACTGAGTAGGCCTTTGTACTCTGATCGATTGCATCTCACTTCCATAGTGCAGAGACTTACTCGACTCGTAAACCACGCCGAATACTATAATACTTGCATCTCATCCTCTAGTGTTCGAAATGATTCGAACTTCAGATACAATCTCGTCAAGTGATCTGTACATGTGGCAAGAACGAATGCAAGTGTCGCGCCCACTAAGAACGAAACACGGCAAGGAGACCACCGCTATAATCGCCCAAATCGGCACGGATACCCTGGTAACTTTAGCGAAATAGGGGAATAAAACCCTAGTCTAGTATGCATACACTAATATCCACTTTAAGAATAGGCTATGCTAATCATAGAGCACCTTAACTCTGGATAAAACGACTATTTCCTAAAGCCTGACCCACTAAGAGATAGCATATTCATTATCTTGTACGGCTTTGGCATTGCGACTTAAGGCACAAAGGCATGGGCAGGATGCTAAGCAATAATTCTGCCGGCTTAAACCACACTATTCGACATAGCCAACGCCAGAGGGCCGAGATAGTGGTATCCGCACAAGACTATCTTAACCCCACTTCACTCACGATTGACGTTCCCTTATCTGAGGCCCAAGCTTGACCTTTTATTTAACTTACTCAATATTCATTATTTATTTGATATTTACATATCACATGTTACTAGACTCTCCTAGTCTCATCACAAACGTTTAATTTGAATTGTAGGTTTCATATGATCACATAACATATTCGTTTATTATTTGAAGTATTTGTTAATTATTAACATTTTTAAGTTTCTATAATGATATGTTTATTAGTATATCCAATTTTATTTAAGTGTTTTTCAAAACACTTTAAGTCATTTACTTATTAATTTTCAATTTTCTATACTTAGTAAAATTTCCAATTATTTTCAATATTTCACTATTCACTATTCAAGATTTTTTTGAAAATATCTAGATATTTAAAAATATCTAAAAATATCTAAAAATATCTAAAATATCTAAAATATCTGAAAATATCTAAAATATCTAAAATATCTAGATATTTAAAAATATCTAAAAATATCTAAAAAATATCTAAAATATCTAAAATATCTAAAATATCTAGATATTTAAAAATATCTAAAAATATCTAAAAAATATCTAAAATCGTAACTTAGTTAATAAGTTTAAAATCTAGTTTCAAAAATGTTAAGTTCGTTTTGTAAAAAGTGATAATGATATTTATTTTAAAATGAGACTTAGTTAATTTTAGTCGTTTATTAACTAAATTTAGCGATTTTCATTTTTAAAATAGTAGTAATGTGAATGATTCATTTTAGTCCATAAGTCCAAGATCAACAGTCCAAATAGCAAAGGCAGTAACATACGATTTAGTTCATTTTTATAACGGTTAACATATTTTCATCGGTTTATAATAATTCATTTATAATTAAAACGATTTATACAAAAATTCAATTCTAATTACTATTAAACTTTAGTGACTTAGTGATATTTTCATTTTGGTCAAATTTAGTAAATTTTAAGTGATGATGTCGTGTGACTTAATATATATGTCAAAATTGATTTATTTCTTTTAATTTCTTAAATCTAACTTATTAACTAATAATTAAATTATATTAACAATAAACTAAAAAGTGATAAAAATACATTTTTGACCCAAAAATAAGGGTAATGCCGTGAGCTAGTCATGGTAGTGTTCAATTTTCATTTTTTCGATTTTAACGGTTTTTAGCTTAAAGTCTTTATAATTTTAATTATTCTAATTATACTAACACGATTTAAACTAAAATGAAATTTACTAAACATTTCATTTATATTTATGAATAGTGTTTTTCAACACTTTAATTTTCTAACTTTTTAATCTAAATGATTTATAATGTTCTAGTTGATTTATAGTATAATACTAAGTAATATATAAAACAATAACTAAACATAAACACAAATTATAAACAAACATAATATAAAACATAATCAAAGCATGCTAAAACATATGAACCTCACATGAAGACACATATGAACATCAAGAATAAACTCAAGAACATCATATTCAATTTTAACAACTTATAAATTATTTTCCTAATTTAATTCTTTTTCACATAGTAACATCCATTTTAACTAACTTAATCTAACATATTATTTACAAAAATTAAAAGTGAAAATTTATTTAAAAATTTAAAGAAAACCGTGTGTATGTATATATATTTATAAATTTTCATTTTTCGATTTTAATCACTTTAAACTCATTTTTAATATTTCACATAATTTTTATATAACATTACTACTTAAATAAAACATAACTAAACATAAAAATCATATGAACATAAATTAAAATGCTCAAAATTAATTTAACTAAATATATGAACATGATACTACAATAATCTATTTAACATATTATTTAGTTATTATCATTTTATTATACAACACATAAACATACAAGTTCATATAAGTGATGTTTAACATATTTAACATAAAAATCATAATCATAAAATTATAATAACAAAACAAATTAATTTACTAAAAGGATAATACAAGACATAGTTAGTCACCTCGATTTAGCAAGCTATTGGTTATCCGGATCTATGATGTTATCAAGGTCAAGTTCTTCACCCGTATACCCGTCTTCACCTTCAAAAACCCGTAACAAAGTGAGCTCCAAATACCCAAGAACAAGCTTAGAACACTAGTGAACTATTAGAGTAATATTTAAGGTTTTAATTTAGGAGTTTTTGGAGAAAAATGAAAGAAAAACAAAAGAGAAAATGGAGGAAGTGGCTCGACAAAATGGGGGAGAAAAGGAGAGTATTTTGGACTTAGAAAATAAATGAAGAAGTTGTTAGAAAGTTTAGTTATATATAAAATAAGAATATGTTTAGGTTTTATGAAAATAAAGTTTAATTAAAACTAATTAGAAAACATAAGGAATCAAAGTAGTTATACTTGAGTTTATTTGAGTCAAAATTACTATTGATGCTAGTAATGTCCCCTTGATTTTTGTTTAAAATGTTTTTTTTCACGAAATTAGTCAGTTTTTAAAAAGTCGGGTGTCAAAAGCGATAAAAGTCAATGTGTGCGCGTTTGACTATTTTTCAAAATGTTTCTACTTTTGAATTCTAAGATTAAAATATTTATTTTATTATTCAAAAATTTCCAAAAGTTTTAAAGAAGTCGAGAAATTTTACAAAACGAAAGTTTTGCAAAAATAGAGATTTTGGAAGGCTAAAAGGCTAAGATTTGATTTAAGATTTGAAATTAGAAATTGATGGCTAATTATTGAATTAAATTAACACGGGGTGTTACAAACCTCCCCCCTTAGAAAAGTTTCGTCCCGAAACTTGAATGAAGAATAGGATTTTCACCTGAGATAAACAGCTCGGGGTATTTCTCCTTCATAGAGGCTTCGGTCTCCCAAGTTGCTTGTTCAGTCAATTGACCTCTCCACAGCACCTTTACTAAGGGAACCGTCTTCCGCCTCAACACCTTGGTTTCACGTGCTAAAATCTTTACTGGTCTCTCGGAGTAGAGTAGGTTAGGCTCAACTGCGATTACGTCAGGTGTAATGATATGACTTGGGTCACTCCTGTATCTCCTCAGTTGAGAAACGTGAAAAACGTTGTGAACCTTGGATAAGTTGGGGGGTAGCGCTAGGCGATAGGCTACCTCACCAATCCTTTCAAGTACCTCGTACGGTCCAACGTATTTAGGACTTAGCTTCCCTTTCAAACCGAAACGTCGAACCCCTTTCATGGGTGATACTTTCAAGAAGACATGATCACCGACTTTGAACTCAATAGGTCGGCGATGTTTGTTAGCATACATCTTCTGGCGATCTTGTGCTGCTTGTAGGCGTTCACGAACGATTTTGATGTGTTCAATCTGGTCTTGAATAACCTCAGGTCCAGTACCCACGTTATCACTGGCATCGTCCCAACAGACTGGGCTACGACACTTTCTCCCGTAGAGTGCCTCGAATGGGGCACAACCCAAACTTGCATGGAAGCTATTGTTGTAGGAGAATTCAATCAGAGGTAGACTTTTCTGCCAATTTTCGTTGAATTCTAAAGCACATGCCCTGAGCATGTCCTCGAGCGTTTGGATGGTTCGCTCAGTTTGACCATCGGTCGCAGGGTGAAAAGCGGTGCTCATCTTCAGTTGGCTTCCCAAGGCTGCTTGGAGTTTTTCCCAAAAATGAGAGGTGAATCTCGGATCCCTGTCCGAGATAATGTCAGCCAATGCAGATGTAATCGGATCACCTCCTTTTCATAAGCCTTAGCTAGCTCTTCCAGACTCCAAGTGTCTTTGATTGGTATGAAATGGGCCGACTTTGTCAAGCGGTCCACTATCACCCAAATTGCATTATTTCCTCTGTGAGTCCTTGGCAATCCCGTTATGAAATCCATGGAAATGGAGTCCCATTTCCCCAATGGAATATCCAAAGGTTGTAGTAGTCCTCCGGGTCGTTGATGTTCAAATTTTACCTTCTGGCAGATTAGGCACTTTGCAACGTACTCTGCAATCTCCGCTTTCATTCCTACCCACCAAAACTTCAGTTTTAAGTCTTGGTACATCTTATCGGACCCTGGATGTATGGAGTATCGTGTACTATGTGCCTCGTCGAGGATCCTTCTCTTTAGCACTGGTACGTCGGGCACACACCACCTTCCCTTGAATCTTAAACTTCCGTCAGGCTTTATTTCAAACCCTTCTCGATTTCCAGAGGGAATCTCTCTCCTGATTTTCACGAGTTCCTCATCTTCCCATTGTAGAGCTCTAATCTCGTGAAATACCTCCGGCTCTACGATCATTGCGTTCAAGTCAGCATCATCAGACTGAACCAATTCTAAATTCATTCTTTTGAAGTCTCTGACGATACCAGCCGGAATTTCCCAGATGTTGTTAAGGGTATGCGTAGTCTTTCTACTCAGAGCGTCAGCAACGACGTTCGCCTTACCCTCGTGGTACAGTAGTTCAATCTTGTAGTCCTTGATCAGTTCTAACCACCGGCGTTGCCTCATGTTGAGTTCTTTCTGTGTGAAGATGTATTTCAGGCTCTTGTGATCTGTGTAGAACTTGATACTTACTCCATAGAGGTAATGACGCCAGATTTTCAAAGCAAACACCACGGCTGCTAATTCTAGGTCATGAGTTGGGTAGTTTCTTTCATGAACCTTTAACTGCCTTGATGCATAAGCAATGACCTTCCCTTGTTGCATCAGTACGCAACCCAGGCCATTCAGCGAGGCGTCACTGTAGACTTCATACTCGTCTCCATCCGTAGGGAGAGCTAAGACTGGTGCTGTGGTAAGTCTTGTCTTGAGTTCTTGGAATGCATTCTCGCACTCTTCGTTCCATATGAACTTGGATTCCTTCTGTAGTAACTTGGTCATAGGTCGTGCTACCTTGGAGAAATCTGAAACAAACCTTCTGTAGTATCCTGCCAATCCTAGGAAACTGCGTATTTCAGTTATATTTGTGGGTGCCTTCCATTCCTTCACTGCGTCAATCTTTGCAGGATCTACCATCACTCCGTCCTTCGAGATGACGTGACCCAGGAATGCTACCTTCTCAAGCCAAAATTCGCACTTAGAAAATTTAGCATACCACTTATATTCCCTCAGTATTCCCAGAATGATACGGAGGTGTTCCTCGTGTTCTGCTCCGGTCTTTGAGTAAATCAGAATGTCGTCGATAAATACAACCACGCATATGTCCAGGTATTCGTGGAAGGTTCTGTTCATTTGATCCATGAACACTGCTGGTGCATTTGTCAGACCGAACGGCATGACCTTAAATTCGTAGTGTCCATATCTGCTTCTGAAAGCAGTCTTCTGAATGTCCTGACCTCTTACCGCAATCTGATGATAACCTGACCTCAGGTCGATCTTAGAAAATACTCCCGCGCCCTTCAATTGGTCAAAGAGATCGTCGATTCTGGGTAAAGGGTAGCGGTTCTTAATGGTCACCTTGTTTAACTCCCTGTAGTCGATGCAGAGTCTCATACTGCCATCCTTCTTTTTCACGAAGAGAACCGGTGCTCCCCAAGGCGAGACACTTGGTCTTATGAAACCCTTTTCAATCATTTCCTCTAGTTGTTTCTTCAATTCTTGCAGTTCTACCGGTGCCATCCTATAGGGTGCCTTTGAGATTGGGGCCGTGCCTGGCGCAAGGTCGATGGAGAACTCAACGTCACGTGCAGGTGGCAAGCCTGGCAACTCGTCAGGAAAGACGTCAGGAAATTCTCGTACTATGTGAATATCTCCAATGTTCACGCTCTCCTTCACTTCATTGATGCTGCAAAGGTACACTTGGTGCCCTTTTTTCTCTAACCGTTGTAGTTGTAGCACAGAGATGATTTTCGCCCCTTTAATTGGCGAAGTCCTCTGATACGTGACTCTAGTCCCCGTATGATGCTTCAGGCGAATCTTTCGGTCCCGGCACTCAAATATCGCATGGTACTTGGTTAACCAGTCGATACCCAGTATGACGTCGAACTCCGGCATGTCGAAAAGGATAAGGTCGGAAGGAAAGATGGTTTTATGAATTGTGATTGGAGTTTCTTTGAAAATTTTGGAGCATTTGAAAATTTTTCCGTTTGGTAGAGAAATATTTGCATCAATTGATTCGGAATTTGTGAGATTAGTTTTTGAAACAAACTTAGAAGATATAAAGGACAATGATGCCCCAGTGTCAAACAAAACGACAGCGTTCACAGAGTTTATAAGAAAAATACCAGTGATGGCGTCGACCAGGTGACTCCTCCGCCTCGGCCGGTGAGGACATATACTCGACCACACCACCACGCAGTTGGGGTACTCCCATAACAGGTGTCGCGTTCAGGTTGTTGGGGCATACATTTGCCTTGTGCCCTACCTTCTTCTACAAGCAGTAATTGGTGGTTGGCCAGATTACACTGTTTACCTTCATGCGGGGCCTTGTTACACATGTGACAATTCCTCAGTAAGGCTCCTGGTTGAGGGGCCCTCCCTGCAACCATTGCTCTCTGATTATTCCCAGCAGGAAATCTGTTTTGGTACGCAGGCCTCTGGAAGTTTGGCCTCTGTTGATTAGGGCGTTGGTAGCTCGGTTTCTGTATGTAGCTCGACTGTGCTACGGAAGGCACAAACACCTTCTTCTTCTTTTCAGCCTTTTCCAACTCCAGAGAAGCCCATAGGCTACATGCGCATTCATATGCTGCAGCAACGGTATTGTAGGTGTTGGTACTCATGTGGGTACGCATAGTGTTGGACATATTGCGTAGATACCTCTGGGTCATGGCCCTTTCGTTGGGAGCGATCACAGCCCCAAATTTGGCCAGCTTTTGAAATTCCTTTGTGTACTCTTGAAGTGTCATGTCTCCCATCTTGAGACTTATGAACTGCTCCTCTTTCTGACATCGGAGTTCATACCCGAAGTATTTCCCCTTAATCTTCTCAATGAATTCGTACCAGGTGAACGTAATGTCAGGTTCATTGGTCCTGACCACGTTCCACCGATCATTTGCCTCTTCCTTTAGGTAAAAGGCGTGATGTTGACTCTATCCTCCTGGGCGTTCTAGCCAGATCCATGAGTTTCTTCATTTCCTCCAACCAATTTGTGAGGTCGACAGGGTCATTAGAACCCGAGTATGTTGGAGGACGATGACGGGAAATGCGGTCGAACGCGCTTGGATGATGTTGGCGGTTCGCGTTGTCCGTGGCTAATTCTGCTATACGGATCAAAGATTCCTCAGCTAGAATTGTTCGTTCTTCGTTAGTCATTGGAGGTGCAGCCATTCTGAAAGGATTAAGAAGCGGAGAAGATTATTTAGCATTGAAAGGGGTTAGATAGCATGCTTGACATTGATAGAACTTATTTGAAGTGAAAGGGATAACAGTAGTAATGCGAGTAAGCACAGAAGTTAGGTATTTTATTCCATTGAGATGTAATTGTTGGTTACATCGGTTTTAGGATTTCAAAATGTATCAAGTACATTTTCTTAGGAAAGATATAGTAGGTAGGAGAGAGGGAGAAAGTAATTTTTGTGTAATTGATTACGAATTTAACAGATGTCCTCACTCCGTGCCGTCTGGTACCTCTTCGATGCTTCAATCCTCGGAAGTTGAATTATTATTTAGATTTTATATCCGAGGATAGTTGTTAGTTTTTGTCAGTCACTTCAGCAAGTAGCAAGCATACGATAGTTAGTGTATTTTATTTTGAGGGAAGTAATTTGATATTTAAAAGCACTAAGCCTATGGTCGGTCCTTAAGGTTTCTACCCATCCTCACACTTTTAAGCGATTTTAATTTATTATTTAAGTGATCTAATAAAAGAAAAATCTAATTTATTATTTGATTCCTAGTAGTCTATGCCTGACATACAATATGAATGTCTGGCCCAGGTGTCTCTCGTTAGGTAGGCATAAATCGCATTAGGCCATTTATGTTACTGGTCCACGAGTCGACTCGATACCAATCAGAATAACCTGGTTTTTAGTCGACTTTAATTACTAAGGCGGAAATTAATTAAGTCTTAAACCAGAGTCATTAATTATACATAAACCCAAAATGTTACATCCTCGTTCGAGAGTTGAATAAAACAACTCTAAATACGGTAGTTAAAAGAGTAGCGTTATATATTACATATCTCTCGGAAATCAATAAAAGTAAAGCATAAAAGCGTCTCGTGGCCCCATCCAAAATCCAGCTCCTGGTCCACGAACGTCCTGCACCATAAACTATGGGGGGATGCCCGCTGAGCGGACAGTGACTAGCTATGCTCATACTTACCCTCGGTTTCAATTACTTTGGTTTAATATTATCGCTTTATAAACATAACATTATGATAAAAACATAAACATGCTTAATACACATAGCATATAAAGACATATAAGTCATACTAAGCATGCGGTTTAAAGCGATAAATCATATAAGCATGATATTCAATTATGAAGGCAAATAACACATAATAGCATAGCAATAGTATCACAATGATTCAATGGCATTACAAGGCGATATCGGATCGCAATCAAACATACATATCTTATCATTCACATCATGCAGACTCGATTCAATTCAGAAAGTTGTGGTCTTTAGTTTTCGAAGATGGTACACACTCATTCTCATTTAATCAAACAACAAATAACACATACTGCTTACGAGCCTGACCACTGAGTAGGCCTTTGTACTCTGATCGATTGCATCTCACTTCCATAGTGCAGAGACTTACTCGACTCGTAAACCACGCCGAATACTATAATACTTGCATCTCATCCTCTAGTGTTCGAAATGATTCGAACTTCAGATACAATCTCGTCAAGTGATCTGTACATGTGGCAAGAACGAATGCAAGTGTCGCGCCCACTAAGAACGAAACACGGCAAGGAGACCACCGCTATAATCGCCCAAATCGGCACGGATACCACAGTAACTTTAGCGAAATAGGGAATAAAACCCTAGTCTAGTATGCATACACTAATATCCACTTTAAGAATAGGCTATGCTAATCATAGAGCACCTTAACTCTGGATAAAACGACTATTTCCTAAAGCCTGACCCACTAAGAGATAGCATATTCATTATCTTGTACGGCTTTGGCATTGCGACTTAAGGCACAAAGGCATGGGCAGGATGCTAAGCAATAATTCTGCCGGCTTAAACCACACTATTCGACATAGCCAACGCCAGAGGGCCGAGATAGTGGTATCCGCACAAGACTATCTTAACCCCACTTCACTCACGATTGACGTTCCCTTATCTGAGGCCCAAGCTTGACCTTTTATTTAACTTACTCAATATTCATTATTTATTTGATATTTACATATCACATGTTACTAGACTCTCCTAGTCTCATCGTCAAACGTTTAATTTGAATTGTAGGTTTCATATGATCACATAACATATTCGTTTATTATTTGAAGTATTTGTTAATTATTAACATTTTTAAGTTTCTATAATGATATGTTTATTAGTATATCCAATTTTATTTAAGTGTTTTTCAAAACACTTTAAGTCATTTACTTATTAATTTTCAATTTTCTATACTTAGTAAAATTTCCAATTATTTTCAATATTTCACTATTCACTATTCAAGATTTTTTTGAAAATATCTAGATATTTAAAAATATCTAAAAATATCTAAAAATATCTAAAATATCTAAAATATCTGAAAATATCTAAAATATCTAAAATATCTAGATATTTAAAAATATCTAAAAATATCTAAAAAATATCTAAAATATCTAAAATATCTAAAATATCTAGATATTTAAAAATATCTAAAAATATCTAAAAAATATCTAAAATCGTAACTTAGTTAATAAGTTTAAAATCTAGTTTCAAAAATGTTAAGTTCGTTTTGTAAAAAGTGATAATGATATTTATTTTAAAATGAGACTTAGTTAATTTTAGTCGTTTATTAACTAAATTTAGCGATTTTCATTTTTAAAATAGTAGTAATGTGAATGATTCATTTTAGTCCATAAGTCCAAGATCAACAAATTCAAATAGCAAAGGCAAGAATATTACGATTTAGTTCATTTTTATAATCTAGTTAACATATTTTCATCGGTTTATAATAATTCATTTATAATTAAAACGATTTATACAAAAATTCAATTCTAATTACTATTAAACTTTAGTGACTTAGTGATATTTTCATTTTGGTCAAATTTAGTAAATTTTAAGTGATGATGTCGTGTGACTTAATATATATGTCAAAATTGATTTATTTCTTTTAATTTCTTAAATCTAACTTATTAACTAATAATTAAATTATATTAACAATAAACTAAAAAGTGATAAAAATACATTTTTGACCCAAAAATAAGGGTAATGCCGTGAGCTAGTCATGGTAGTGTTCAATTTTCATTTTTTCGATTTTAACGGTTTTTAGCTTAAAGTCTTTGTAATTTTAATTATTCTAATTATACTAACACGATTTAAACTAAAATGAAATTTACTAAACATTTCATTTATATTTATGAATAGTGTTTTTCAACACTTTAATTTTCTAACTTTTTAATCTAAATGATTTATAATGTTCTAGTTGATTTATAGTATAATACTAAGTAATATATAAAACAATAACTAAACATAAACACAAATTATAAACAAACATAATATAAAACATAATCAAAGCATGCTAAAACATATGAACCTCACATGAAGACACATATGAACATCAAGAATAAACTCAAGAACATCATATTCAATTTTAACAACTTATAAATTATTTTCCTAATTTAATTCTTTTTCACATAGTAACATCCATTTTAACTAACTTAATCTAACATATTATTTACAAAAATTAAAAGTGAAAATTTATTTAAAAATTTAAAGAAAACCGTGTGTATGTATATATATTTATAAATTTTCATTTTTCGATTTTAATCACTTTAAACTCATTTTTAATATTTCACATAATTTTTATATAACATTACTACTTAAATAAAACATAACTAAACATAAAAATCATATGAACATAAATTAAAATGCTCAAAATTAATTTAACTAAATATATGAACATGATACTACAATAATCTATTTAACATATTATTTAGTTATTATCATTTTATTATACAACACATAAACATACAAGTTCATATAAGTGATGTTTAACATATTTAACATAAAAATCATAATCATAAAATTATAATAACAAAACAAATTAATTTACTAAAAGGATAATACAAGACATAGTTAGTCACCTCGATTTAGCAAGCTATTGGTTATCCGGATCTATGATGTTATCAAGGTCAAGTTCTTCGCCCATATCCCCGTCTACACCTCCAAAACCGCGTCACAAAGTGAGCTCCAAATACCCAAGAACAAGCTTAGAACACTAGTGAACTATTAGAGTAATATTTAAGGTTTTAATTTAGGAGTTTTTGGAGAAAAATGAAAGAAAAACAAAAGAGAAAATGGAGGAAGTGGCTCGACAAAATGGGGGAGAAAAGGAGAGTATTTTGGACTTAGAAAATAAATGAAGAAGTTGTTAGAAAGTTTAGTTATATATAAAATAAGAATATGTTTAGGTTTTATGAAAATAAAGTTTAATTAAAACTAATTAGAAAACATAAGGAATCAAAGTAGTTATACTTGAGTTTATTTGAGTCAAAATTACTATTGATGCTAGTAATGTCCCCTTGATTTTTGTTTAAAATGTTTTTTTTCACGAAATTAGTCGATTTTTAAAAAGTTGTCAGCGATAAAAGTCAATGTGTGCGCGTTTGACTATTTTTCAAAATGTTTCTACTTTTGAATTCTAAGATTAAAATATTTATTTTATTATTCAAAAATTTCCAAAAGTTTTAAAGAAGTCGAGAAATTTTACAAAACGAAAGTTTTGCAAAAATAGAGATTTTGGAAGGCTAAAAGGCTAAGATTTGATTTAAGATTTGAAATTAGAAATTGATGGCTAATTATTGAATTAAATTAACACGGGGTGTTACAGGTGATTAGTTTGATTCATAATGTTTATAAAGTTAAAGTTAAATTTTGTTTAAATCCATTAGTGAATAAATACAATACTAATTATATAAGTCAAATAAGCTAAATCTTAATAATGAAAAAGTTAGAAATTTAAAATGAGTAAGAACGCTTTTCATAAATGAAATAAAATATTTAGTGAAAATCGTAAACTAGTTAAATCACTTTAGTATACTTTAAATAGTTAGTATATAAAAACTTTAAGTCAAAAAACCGATAAAATTAGAAAACGAAAATAAATGGTATTAGTGAAGAAGGCCACGGCCTTAGGTCAATTTTTGGACCAAAAATGTTTTGTCCCTTTTTATTTTTATCACTTAAGTAATTAAATTAGTTAAAGTAATGATTTATTAATAAAAACATAAAAAGAAATAAATAGCTAAACTAAATAAAAGGGGCCACGGTTTTCCTATTTAAAATGGGTCAATTGTGATCAAAAAGAATTTATCACTTTGTCACTAAAGTTGAATAGTAAATAGTATTATATTAGATTGTATAATGAATCGTTAATAAAAAGAATCACGAAAACCGATAAAAATAAACGTTACATGTTTTAAAATGAACAAATTCGAGTGTTACTACCTTTGCTTAAAGTGGATATGGATATATGGACTATTTAAAATGAACTACGACAAACTCGCTAAAATTTGAAACCGTTAAAATCTTAGTTAAGTATATGACTAAATTTGACCGAATTATACATCTAAAATAAATTTCTCAAATCACTAAATACAAAACGAACTTAACGACTTTAAAACTAGAATTTTGTACTTAGAAAATAAAAGTTGATTTTGTGGATAAATAAAATATCCTAAGTATAAAAAAATGTATAAAGTATAAAATACTTGTTTTTATAAAAAGTATAAATACTAGGTATAAAAATACACATACGTATAAAAATACGTACAAATACGAAATATAAGAATACGGATACGTATAAAATACGAATAAAATACGGAGTATAAAAATACGCATACGTATAAAAATACGTATAAAATACGATGAATAGTAAATACGATGAATAGTGAATACGATGAATAGTAAATACAGTGAATAGTAAAATAATGAATAGTAAAAATATTTAAAATTTACGAACGGACTCAAAATAAATCTTTAAGTCTTCCTATGTGTTTTGTTTACCTGAAGAACTGCTAGAACTAGAATTTCATTATACAAAGTTCGACGATATATTTAAGTTTCAGAATTGACATCTATTTAATTTGAACGAAGAAATGAGAATTGGAAAGAATAAGCTACTTGAATAAAATACTTGGATTGTTCGCCATGTTGTGACTTTTGAAATTCGAAGTTAATGAGGTAGTCAGATATGGGGACTTGGGCTCCCTCCCTGAGTTGCCCAAGGCGATTTAACGATTTAAGATTGTTATTTGGCACGGTATATACAACCCTAGGGATAGGGCATCCTTGATATTTCCGTGGGCCCATATATGGTAAGTGGAAAAGCCAGCCCCATCCGGGGGTACTCGTCTCTGGTGATAGTCGTATTATTAGGTGACTACTTACTCGATGGGCGAGTATGCTACGATCCTATCTATAGTGGTGTATGCATACATTAGATAAGGGATTGAATCGTCCTTATTACCTTAGATATCTCTAGCCTGTCAGCCATGTCCAAGTTATGTTGGCCCTGTCGGCTATTGCGCGGATGCTTATGAGGTCTGCATGATTCCGCCTTACTAACGAAGATTCATTAGTCAATATATGTTGAATGTATTTCCTTGTTTTGATTGATTATTGTTTAAATGGTTTGATTTCTGAGTATTGAAGCACGATTTGTTGAGTATGATTATTTGTGAGCGTGGTACAGTATTTGATTGATTTATACTCATGTTTGAATCATCATGCTTTCCTTATGTGTTGCATGCCTAATTGCTATTTGTTTTTATTTATTTATTTCCTTTATATAATGCATATGTTTTAGAATTACATGTGTCGAAAGAGTGTTGCGGGAAAATGATAATTGGTTAAACGCAGGTACCCCGAGACCAACGCTATTGAATGCTGGGGAGAGTTTACCTTATTTATTTTGTATGCTTTTGAGGGAAATTGTAATCTAAATACTCTGTTCTATCTCTAAACTCGTATTATGTATACTGAGTTTGTAAGACGATAACAGCTGGTTTGTAATATATAGACTTAATTAATTTTCCGCCTTAGTTTAATTAAAGTCACGAAAAACCGGGTTGTTACACCTCGACATCTGCGTTGTGGTGTTCATCGACGACATACTGATCTACTCCAAGGATAAGAAGGAACACGCAGAACACCTGCACATTATTCTGAGCATCTTGAGGGACCAAAAATGGTATGCTAAGTTTTCAAAGTGTGAATTCTGGCTAGATCAAGTGGCATTCCTAGGTCACGTAATCTCCAAGGAAGGTGTAATGGTAGATCCAGCAAAGATCGAGGCCGTTAAGGAATGGATTGCACCAAAGACTGTCACGGAAGTCCAAAGCTTCCTAGGATTGGCTGGCTATTATAGGAGATTTGTACCTGACTTCTCAAAAGTAGCCCGCCCGATGACTAAACTGCTACAAAAGGAATCGAAATTCTTGTGGAGCGACGACTGCGAAAAAGCATTCCAAGAACTTAAGACGAGGCTTACTACAGCACCAGTCTTGACCTTGCCAACCGATGGTGATGAGTACGAAGTATATAGTGACGCATCACTGAATGGTTTAGGTTGCGTTTTGATGCAACAAGGGAAAGTGATAGCATACGCATCCAGACAACTTAAAGTGCATGAAAGGAATTACCCAACTCACGACCTAGAACTTGCTGCGGTCGTTTTTGCACTAAAGATTTGGCGTCATTACCTATACGGGGTCAGCATCAAATTCTACACAGACCACAAAAGCTTGAAATACATCTTCACTCAGAAGGAATTGAACATGAGACAGCGGAGATGGTTAGAACTGATCAAGGATTACAAGATCGAATTATTGTACCATGAAGGGAAGGCTAATGTAGTAGCCGACGCGCTGAGTCGTAAGGCATCACACACCCTGAACAATATTTGGGAGATCACATCAAACATCGTCCAGGACCTGAAAAGACTAAGTTTAGACCTGGTACAATCGGATGACGCTGACCTTAATGCAATGGTGGTCGAACCAGAGTTATTCCATGACATCCGAGCATTACAATGGGAAGACACGGCCTTGTTGGAAATTAGAGAAAGGATTCCGTCAGAGGGAACAGAAGGGTTTGAAATTTACACTGACGGAAGTCTACGCTTCAATGGCAGATGGTGCA
Source organism: Dianthus caryophyllus (assembly GCA_023091065.1). Classification (NCBI taxonomy): domain Eukaryota; kingdom Viridiplantae; phylum Streptophyta; class Magnoliopsida; order Caryophyllales; family Caryophyllaceae; genus Dianthus; species Dianthus caryophyllus. The sequence continues at coordinate 1,451,989 of JALGRB010000016.1, forward strand.
TACCGAATAATGAAGACTTGAAACGTAAGATTCTTGATGAAGCACATAGCACCCGCTATTCGGTACATCCTGGCTCAGACAAAATGTACAAGGACCTGAAACTGCGTTTCTGGTGGATAAGAATGAAGGCGGAGATCGCCGAGTACGTGGCAAGATGTATGATTTGCCAGAAGGTAAAATTCGAACACCAGAGGCCAGGAGGACTACTCCAGCCATTGGAAATTCCCCAAGGGAAGTGGGATTCCATATCAATGGATTTTATCATGGGGTTACCAAGGACATCAAACGGCAAAGATGCAATATGGGTTATCGTAGACCGTCTAACTAAAGCGGCCCACTTTGTTCCGATCAAGGAGACATGGGGATTGGAAGAACTAGCCAAAGCTTACGAGAAAGAGGTAATACGACTCCATGGCGTCCCCCTTGACATCATATCAGATAGGGACGCAAGATTTACCTCGCATTTCTGGAAGAAACTACAAGAGGCTTTGGGTAGTAAGTTAAAGATGAGTACAACTTTTCACCCACCATCGACTTGGCGGTCGAACGCACTATCCAGGTATTTGGAGGACATGTTGAGAGCTTGTACGATGGAATTCAACGTAAACTGGGAAAAGAGTTTACCTCTCATTGAATTCTCATACAACAACAGTTATCACGCTAGTCTGGGGTGTGCTCCATTCGAAGCACTTTACGGGAGAAAATGTCGCAGTCCTGTTTGCTGGGACGACGCTAGTGACAACGTGGGTACTGGACCCCAGACTATACAAGATCAAATTGAACACATCAAGATTATTCGAGAACGACTACAAGCAGCTCAAGATCGACAGAAGAAATATGCGAACGAACATCGTCGACCTATCGAGTTCAACAGTGGAGATAAGGTCTTCTTGAAAGTGTCACCCATGAAAGGGGTGAGACGTTTCGGACTAAAAGGAAAGCTCAGTCCAAAGTACATCGGGCCCTACGAAATACTTGAAAGAATTGGCGAAGTGGCATACCGACTCGCCTTACCGCCAAACTTGTCCAAAGTACACGATGTATTTCATGTATCACAGCTCAGGAGATATAGAAGCGACCCTAGTCACATTGTTACGCCCGATGTGATCGCCATCGAGCCTAACATGCTTTACTCGGAGAAGCCAGTTGAAATTCTCGCCAGAGAGACCAAATTTTTAAGACAGAAGTCGATACCGGTGGTCAAGGTTCTTTGGAGGGGACAAGAAAGTGAACAAAGCAACGTGGGAGACCGAGGCGTCGATGAGGAGAAATACCGAGTTTAGTGCGAGTAACATTAATAACCTAGATGACTTTAAGTTTCTGGGACTAAACTTCTTTAAGGGGAGGATTGTAACAGGTGTTAATTTAAACTAATTAATTAGGAAATCTATAATTAGACGATCGCGCAAATCGAAAATTTCAAGAAATGAAAAATCAAACCCGAAAATTTGACTTTTGACTTTTGGACACCAAAGTCAAATTTTATCCTCTTCCATTTTTCTTACACAAGTCACATGCTTCTACTTATACCTTTAATTTACATTCAACATTATTTCCTTTTTGTTTTTAATGAAACCCGTATAAACATTTAGGGCCTAACTTTCGGAGGCCATAAAATGGTCATACGGACTCGGAGTCGAGCGAAACAAAAGCCTAAACCACATAACTTTTCGAGACGGATTTAATGACGCTATTTTCGTAGCCATCAGACCTGCCTAGCTCAAACTAAATTTTCTGCACTCATTTCGAAGGCCAAATTTCATTCTTCGCCGCCCCTATTTTGAAAATGTATTTTCGACTCGAAATTTTCAAACTCTTAATTTTAATTTATATTCCTAGAAATCATACTCGATTACGTTACTACGCCTAATAAAATTTTACAATGAAAACGGTTTTTAATCGAGACTTTTTCGCGTGCACGCAAATCGAAATTTCAAAAACAAAATCGGGCCCATGATCCTCATGTGAGCCGGCCCCCTTGGCCTTTGTACAAGACCACACTCTTTCCCTTCCTCTCTTACACTCACATGCTTCTTACACTCTTACACATCCTCTTACACACACTAGCACACATGCTACTCTTACACTTCTTACACCCTCATGCATGACCTTACACATTTGACTTTCCATACACAAGATAATGCACACAACTTCCACACACATTACTACTACTAACTCTTTGCTAGTATTCACTACTACTACATTCATGTTATTACTACACACTCTAGTATTTTACTACTACAAACTCTCATTTACACAAACACAAAAAAATTGCTAAGTCATTTTCTCTACAAATAACAAAGTACTCTAATACTTTAGTAAGAGCAAACTCATCCTCATCTTCCATATTCATGAAGCTCTTCATACTCTTCATTTCATTTCTTCCCTAAACTTTTATCTCTTGTCTTTAATTTCTTAAACACTTAAATTAATCCTCCACCATTTTTATTTAGTAATCACTTTCTCTTTTACTTGTAACTATTTTGAACATAAAACAAATTAATTAAAATCTACTCACTACATAAAAATAAAAATGATACTACACTTTAAATTTTAGTTTAGCTTACTTTAAATAATTACTAACTTAGTTTATGTTTCATTTGTATGTACTAATCTTTCCAAAGAAGAGGAGCAAGGTGGAGCCATCGATCTTAGTATCTTCGACCATATTATCGACCCCGATAATTGCTAGGATTTTATTCTACTAACCTAATCAAGGTGCCTCTCGCACACTATAATTGTTGAGCACTAATTTAATTGAGCATGTGTTATTTTCCTAAATGATGTTTCGATGCATGTATGATTTATTTTGTCACATAATTATCATATGTTAAATTAGAAGACAAAAATCGAAAAATAACATTGTGTATGTCACCTAAAACCACACGGCATACCCTATAATTTTTGTCTAATTTTTCGTTTTAATTTTTGTTAATTGCATGCTTAAAATACTATGAATAATATGTATATGTGAAAATATGATTAGTTTATGTTTTGGACTTGAAATGAAATTGTTGTGAAATTGAAATGTTGTTAGAGTATTTATGAGCATGAAACTATTGTTGTTATTTTGATGTTTGAAATAAATTTACTTTTGTGTGTTAATGTTTGTATATAAATTTCACTCATGTTAAATACATAAATAATAAAAAGTAAGTTAGTTGTTGAATTAGAAGTATAAAAATCAAAAATAAAATCTTGAACACACATATATATATATATATATATATATATATATACACGGCTATTTCAAATTAAATGGACCAAGTTTTAGTTTTAATTTTTCTAAATAACATATTATGATTAGTTTAGGTAAATTAGACTTGTAGGAAAAATTTGAGAAAATTATATAAACATATACAAATTTGACTAATTAATGTTCATATGAAAAATATTGGGTTCTTCACTTCTTCAAGTGTTCTTCATTTAAGTAACTAGTTTGATTCATAAATTTTATAAAGTTTTACTTAAATGTTGTTTTAATCCACTAGTGAATAAATACCATACTAATTATACAAGTTAAATAAGCTAAATCTTTATAATGGAAAAATTAGAAATTTAAAGTGAGTAAAAACACTATTCATGATTGAAATAAAATAATTAGTGAAAATCGTAAACTAGTTAAATCGCTTTAGTATGATTTAAATGATTAGTATATAAAAACTTTAAGTCAAAAAGCAGATAAAATTAGAAAACGAAAATAAATTGCTAAGTGAGTAAAGGGCCACGGCCTAGGGCTTGTTTTTGGACCAAAAATGATTTTGTCACTTTTTATTTTTATCACTTAGATAAATTAATTGGTTAAAGTAATGAATTATGAATAAAAACGAAAAAAAAAGAAAAAGAAATAGATAGATAACATAATAAACCACACAGCGTCCACCTATTTTGGGTCAATTTTGATCAAAATAAATTTGTCACTTAGACACTAAATTTGATTACTAATTAGGTTTATACTTGATTGTTTAATAAATCGTTAATAAAAAAAAAGAATCAACGAAACCGATAAAAATGAACGTTACATGTATTAAAAATGAACAAGTTCGAGTGTTACTACCTTTGCTTAAATTTGGATGTGGACATACGGACTATTTTAAATGAACTACGACAACCTCGCTAAAAATGGAAACCGCTAAAATTCTAGTTAAGCATATGACTAAATTTAACCGGGTTTTACTTTTGAAATATTATTTAAAATCACTAAGTACAAAATGAACTTAACAACTTTGAAACTAGAATTTTATACTTAGTAAATAAAAAGCTTAGTTTTATATCTCAAAATAACCTAAGTATAAAATTTGTGTAGAGTATAAAAATACTAAGTATAAAGAAAATATAATAATAAATACTAAGTATAGAAAAAGATACTAAGTATAAGAATACATGTACGTATAAAAATACATATAAATACGAAGTGTAAAATACGTACAAATACGAAATACGAAAATAAGAATACGTATAAAAATACGAGGAATACTAAATACGATGAATAGTAAATATAATGAATAGTAAAATAATGAATAGTGAAAATATTTAAAATTTACGTACGGACTCCAAATAATTAATTAAGTTTTTCTGTGTGTTCTGTTTACCTGAAGAACTGTTAGAACTAAAATTTCATTATACAAAGTTCGACGATATATTTAAGTTTCAGAATTATTATTTATTAAGTTTGAACGAGGAAATAAGAATTGGAGAAAATGAACTACCTGAATAAAATACTTGGATTGTTCGTCATGTTGCGACTCTTGAAATTCGATGTTAATGAGGTAGCTGTATATGGGGACTTGGGCTCTCTCCCAGAGTTGCCCAAGGCGAAATAACGATCTTAAGATTGCTACTCGACACGGTATATACAACCTCAGAGATGGGGCATCCTTGATATTTCCGTGGGCCCATATATTAGTAATTGGAAACGCCAGCCCCATCCGGGGGTACCCGTCTTTGGTGATAGTCGAACTTTTTCGTCGGTGATACCTTTTGAATAGCGAATACGTATGATCATCGATAGGTAGTGTATGCATACAGTAGACAAGGGATATGGCCGTCCTTATTACCTTAGATATCTCTAGCTTGTCAGTCATGTCCAAGTTATGTTGGCCCTGATGGCTATTGCGCGGATTATGTCTGCATGCTTCCGCCTTACTAACAAAGACTCATCAGTTATCACATGTTGAATGCATTTCCTTGTCTTGTTTTGATTGATTTTGGTCTGAATGACTGGGTTTCATGAGTGTTGAAATACGACTTGTTGTGAATGATTATTTATGAGTGTGGTAGTTTATGTGATTTGATTTATACTCGTGTTTTGAACCATCATGATTTCCTTATGTGTTTTAATTGCCTACCTGTTAATTGTTTTATTTATTTTTATACATTACATATGTTTTAGAACTGCATGTGTCGAAAGAGTGTGCGAGAGAATGATGGAAAATTTGTTGCAGGTACCCCGAGACAAACGTTAATCATGCTGGGGGACGGTTTACCTTTTATTTTGTACTCCTTTTGAGAGATTGTAACCGAATATACTCTGTTTATCCTTAAACTCGTATTATGTATATTGAGTTTGTAAGACGATAACAGCTGGTTTGTAATATATAGACTTAATTAATTTTCCGCCATAGTTTAATTAAAGTCACGAAAAACCAGGTTGTTACAGTTGGTATCAAAGCTGTCTTGCGACCGTGAATAAGTTAAAGTTATTTCATATAGCGAGACGACACCTGGGCCAGACATATACATACTATATGTCTAGCATAGACTTATAGGATCAAATAATAAATTAGAAATCTCTAGACCGCTAAAAATAATAACTTAGATCATTTTAAAATGTGAGAAAGGGTAGAATCTTAAGGACCGACCTGATAATAAATAACTAGTTAGATGTGAGCTAGAATCCTTACCTTTATATTTCTCTGCTTGCTATTTGCTCTATGGCTAACTCTAGTCTGACAAAGGCCCCTAGGATGACGTCCTTCAGTTACTCCCGTAACAATTTACCACGACGTCCACCGATGATGCCACTGGATGTATATATACATGGCCAGGCCCACGTCAGAGAGCAGTACGTGGAAGCCAATGGGATCACAACGAGCAGACCCTACCACACAAGGGGCATTGGCATGAGCCTAACGCTGATTGAGAGCTTTCACCCGTACGACGAGTTTTGGACACCACTAGGATGGCAACTCCTCCTGGATTACGATCTATATATGGATCGCATGTACCATCCAGACCCACTTCTGAGGGAGATGCAACCACCGGGGTGGATGGAGTACGATGTACTACTAGACAACTTGATGGATCAAGAATATGAACGCGACTATCCTACCCTGCCAGATGATATGCTTCCAATCTGGGAGAGGGATCTCCTAACTGGGAGACTCTTCAGGGTCGCAAATCACATTTAGGGTCCTTTGACTCCAAATTGTAAAATATATGTAATCAACTTTGAACTATCCTAAGGACGACTTCAATGTCGACACTCTTTTCTTAACGGCTATGGATTTTTCATTCGGATGTAACGTTGTGTGAACCTATGTATTATATTTCCTTGAATGTAATATTTTACCCATATACTTATATGTATATGGAGACGTTATGTTGCTACCAAGTCGTGTGCTTTTCATAGCTCGTTCATTTTAAATTATGCATACATGTATGTAAATTCAAAATCTCACCTAAGGTATATCCCCCACTTATTTCAGATATGACTTCAGCGCGACAAAGTGAGTACGCTGGCGTAGCCCGAGGTGCGAAAGCTCGTAAGAGAGCTGTCCAGGCATATGCACGACGTCAGCAGATGAAGGCGTGGAGGAAAATGCACAACTTGAAGAATTCAATAATCGACTGGAAGACCAGGGCACTCAAAACTCCATACGTGAAACATCGAGTTCCTGATCACCTCCGCCGATCTTCACGGAAGACCGACGCGATCGAGGCATTTATGAGGAGCGACCCCGACGCATTTGAGGGAGTCGGAGATACCTTGTACACTTGGACCAGACACATGAACGCGAAGTTCCAAGAATACTCGGTTCCGGAGGAATGGAAAACCTCCTTTGCTGTTGTCTGCCTTGACGGAGAGGCCAAAGCTTGGTGGTTACGATTTCGATCCCCAGCTATACGCGAGGGTGAATACTACCTTAGTTGGGGGGATTTCAAGCTAGGCTTGAGCGACGCTACTTATGCTATTAAGTATAAGTGTAGATTCTCAGAGAAGGAGTCGTATTACTCGTACTTTGCATAAGTACTGAAGGCTAACTTTTGGCATTCTCGATCCAATTTCATATCTTTTGAGAATGTAGCTGAACTCCTATGTTATTTTGCTGAACTCTATATCTAAGTTTTCATCTTAGTTCATTTCATAGAGAGTGTATTAGGAAGCTTTGTAACTTTTTGATGGAACCCTTTTACATTATCAATGAAATGTCTTTTACCTTGTATTCTATGATATGTCTCTTTTGGAACTACTCAAAATTCATACGGTTTAATATTTTTCAGAATGGATGCAAACAATATGGCTAACCCTAATTTCGCTCAACATTTTGCCGAGGAGGAGGCAAGGAGAAAATGTTTTACGGATGCCATAATGAAAATCGCTCAGAGTGCACACCAACATCAGGGTGGCGGGAATAGTCAATCTGCGTTCGAGAAGTTTTCAAAACATCGACCGCAAACGTACTCTGGCTCAGTCAACCCTACCGTGTTGACTGAATGGATAGAGGAAATGGAAAAGCTGTTGGAACTCAGCAAGACACCCCCTACCGAAATGGTGAACGTAGTAGCTTACTACTTGAAGGGAGAGGCCAACAACTGGTGGCGCCTGATCCGATCCACATTCCCTCTAAGGATCTATAACTGGAGCGAATTCAAAGCACTGTTAGAGAACAAGTACTTTGGACAAGAATTAAGGTGGGAAAAAGAGGAAGAATTCAGGAACTTGAAACAGGGTGATATGTCTCTGCAGGCATACACCGGGCATACACCGAGAAGTACCAGGAGCTATCTAAGTTTGCTCCCAAGGTGGTAACTGATGAAGAGGAACTCGCAACGCCAGATGTCTGAGGAATGACTTACGCCTGGCAGTTAGTCATGAGCGGTTTCAATTGTCGAAACTTTGCTGAAGCTTATGAAAAGGCGACAGGCATTTGGGCCTCCATTCAGAAGGGAGAAGCCGAAGAGAAAAAGAAGAAGAAAACATTTGCGCCTCCTGTGGCTAGTGCTACCTTTATCCACAAACCCCTTTTCGGTCGTCCAGGTTTCCAGAATCAAGACAACCGTAATAAAGGCCAGGGCAGACCCCTGTACCACAACCGAAACCCCACAGCTTTTGTGGCGAGGAATAACAATCAACAACCTCCCGGACCCCCGCCTTTTCAAGCGAATCAATGTCGTTTCTGTCGACAGCCTAACCACCCGGGAAAACGTTGCAATGGAGAACCAGTTGTGTGCTTCTTCTGCAAGGTTGTGGGTCACAAGTCGAATGAATGCCCAAAGAAGGGTACGGCTGCCAAGGCAAACGCGGGACCACCGCCAGCCGTCAGAGTTCAGGGACGCGTGTACGTCTTGGCAGAAGCTGAAGAAGGTGCTGAAGATATTATAGATGTTGACGTCATCACCGGTAAATTTCTAGTTAACTCTATACCTGCTTTTATTTTATTCGATACGGGAGCCTCACTATCTTTTATATCCTCAAAATTCATCAAACAATCCAAACTCACAAACCCTGAGCAAATCAGAACTAACATATCACTACTAGATGGTAAAAACATTCCTTGTTCTTCAAAATACAATAATGTAAAAATTTCAATTCACAACACAGACTTCCTGTCAGATCTAGTGTTGTTTGATCTTCCCGAGTTCGATGTAATTCTGGGAATGAATTGGCTAGCTCGTCATAATGCAACGTTCAAATGCCACGACCAGAAGATTTCCCTGAAGACTAACCAAGGAAAGGAGGTATCATACCAAAGTTTGAAGAGGAAAAGGGGAGTGAAGCTGGTATCGGTAATGAAACTACAGAGTATGGAGAGAAAGGGACACCAAGTGTACTTGTGCAGTATTAACAAAGTCGAGGACGACTTACGCATCGAGGTCTTCCCGATCAGAACGAATACCCTGATGTCTTCCCGGATGTATTGCCGGGTATGCCTCCCGCACGAGACGTCGAATTCTCTATCGACCTTATACCAGGCACGTCACCTATATCAAAGGCACCATACAGAATGGCACCTGTCGAACTCCAGGAACTCAAGAAACAGTTGGAGGAGATGATTGAGCTAGGATTTATAAGACCGAGTGTTTCACCTTGGGGTGCACCGGTACTCTTCGTAAAGAAGAAGGATGGGAGCATGAGACTCTGCATCGATTACCGAGAACTGAACAAAGTGACGATCAAGAATCGTTATCCTCTGCCTAGGATAGACGACCTCTTTGACCAGCTCAAGGGAGCAGGAGTTTTCTCAAAGATTGACTTGAGGTCAGGATACCATCAGATCGCGGTCCGTAAGGAAGATATACAAAAGACTGCTTTCAGATCTAGGTACGGACATTACGAGTTCAAGGTAATGCCGTTCGGTCTTACTAACGCACTAGCAGTGTTCATGGATCAAATGAACAGGACTTTTCACGAATACCTCGACATCTGCGTTGTGGTGTTCATCGACGACATACTGATCTACTCCAAGGATAAGAAGGAACACGCAGAACACCTGCACATTATTCTGAGCATCTTGAGGGACCAAAAATGGTATGCTAAGTTTTCAAAGTGTGAATTCTGGCTAGATCAAGTGGCATTCCTAGGTCACGTAATCTCCAAGGAAGGTGTAATGGTAGATCCAGCAAAGATCGAGGCCGTTAAGGAATGGATTGCACCAAAGACTGTCACGGAAGTCCGAAGCTTCCTAGGATTGGCTGGCTATTATTGGAGATTTGTACTTGACTTCTCAAAAGTAGCCCGCCCGATGACTAAACTGCTACAAAAGGAATCGAAATTCTTGTGGAGCGACGACTGCGAAAAAGCATTCCAAGAACTTAAGACGAGGCTTACTACAGCACCAGTCTTGACCTTGCCTACCGATGGTGATGAGTACGAAGTATACAGTGACGCATCACTGAATGGTTTGGGTTGCGTCTTGATGCAACAAGGGAAAGTGATAAAGCAAACGCATCCAGACAACTTAAAGTGCATGAAATGAATTACCCAACTCACGACCTAGAACTTGCTGCGCTCGTATTTGCACTAAAGATTTGGCGTCATTACCTATACGTGGTCCGCATCAAATTCTACACAGACCACAAAAGCTTGAAATACATCTTCACTCAGAAGGAATTGAACATGAGACAGCGGAGATGGTTAGAACTGAACAAGGATTACAAGATCGAATTATTGTACCATGAAGGGAAGGCTAATGTAGTAGCCGACGCGCTGAGTCGTAAGGCATCACACACCCTGAACAATATTTGGGAGATCACATCAAACATCGTCCAGGACCTGAAAAGACTAAGTTTAGACCTGGTACAATCGGATGACGCTGACCTTAATGCAATGGTGGTTTAACCAGAGTTATTCCATGACATCCGAAAGCATTACAATGGGAAGACACTACTTGTTGGAAATTAGATAAAGGATTCCGCCAGAGGAAATGTAAGGGTTTGAAATTTACAGCGACTTTAAGTCTACGCTTCAATGGCAGATGGTGCATACCGAATAATGAAGACTTGAAACGTAAGATTCTTGATGAAGCACATAGCACCCGCTATTCGGTACATCCTTGCTCAGACAAAATGTACAAGGACCTGAAACTGCGTTTCTGGTGGATAAGAATGAAGGCGGAGATCGCCGAGTACGTGGCAAGATGTATGATTTGCCAGAAGGTAAAATTCGAACACCAGAGGCCAGGAGGACTACTCCAGCCATTGGAAATTCCCCAAGGGAAGTGGGATTCCATATCAATGGATTTTATCATGGGGTTACCAAGGACATCAAACGGCAAAGATGCAATATGGGTTATCGTAGACCGTCTAACTAAAGCGGCCCACTTTGTTCCGATCAAGGAGACATGGGGATTGGAAGAACTAGCCAAAGCTTACGAGAAAGAGGTAATACGACTCCATGGCGTCCCCCTTGACATCATATCAGATAGGGACGCAAGATTTACCTCGCATTTCTGGAAGAAACTACAAGAGGCTTTGGGTAGTAAGTTAAAGATGAGTACAGCTTTTCACCCAGCTACTGACGGTCAGACTGAACGCACTATCCAGACGCTGGAGGACATGTTGAGAGCTTGTACGATGGAATTCAACGTAAACTGGGAAAAGAGTTTACCTCTCATTGAATTCTCATACAACAACAGTTATCACGCTAGTCTGGGGTGTGCTCCATTCGAAGCACTTTACGGGAGAAAATGTCGCAGTCCTGTTTGCTGGGACGACGCTAGTGACAACGTGGGTACTGGACCCCAGACTATACAAGATCAAATTGAACACATCAAGATTATTCGAGAACGACTACAAGCAGCTCAAGATCGACAGAAGAAATATGCGAACGAACATCGTCGACCTATCGAGTTCAACAGTGGAGATAAGGTCTTCTTGAAAGTGTCACCCATGAAAGGGGTGAGACGTTTCGGACTAAAAGGAAAGCTCAGTCCAAAGTACATCGGGCCCTACGAAATACTTGAAAGAATTGACGAAGTGGCATACCGACTCGCCTTACCGCCAAACTTGTCCAAAGTACACGATGTATTTCATGTATCACAGCTCAGGAGATATAGAAGCGACCCTAGTCACATTGTTACGCCCGATGTGATCGCCATCGAGCCTAACATGCTTTACTCGGAGAAGCCAGTTGAAATTCTCGCCAGAGAGACCAAATTTTTAAGACAGAAGTCGATACCGTTGGTCAAGGTTCTTTGGAGGGGACAGAAGACTGAACAAGCAACGTGGGAGACCGAGGCGTCGATGAGGGAGAAATACCCGGAGCTGTTTAGTGCAGGTAACATTAATAACCTAGATGACTTTAAGTTTCGGGGACGAAACTTCTTTAAGGGGGGAGGATTGTAACACCCGGTGTTAATTTAAACTAATTAATTAGGAAATCTATAATTAGACGATCGCGCAAATCGAAAATTTCAAGAAATGAAAAATCAAACCCGAAAATTTGACTTTTGACTTTTGGACACCAAAGTCAAATTTTATCCTCTTCCATTTTTCTTACACAAGTCACATGCTTCTACTTATACCTTTAATTTACATTCAACATTATTTCCTTTTTGTTTTTAATGAAACCCGTATAAACATTTAGGGCCTAACTTTCGGAGGCCATAAAATGGTCATACGGACTCGGAGTCGAGCGAAACAAAAGCCTAAACCACATAACTTTTCGAGACGGATTTAATGACGCTATTTTCGTAGCCATCAGACCTGCCTAGCTCAAACTAAATTTTCTGCACTCATTTCGAAGGCCAAATTTCATTCTTCGCCGCCCCTATTTTGAAAATGTATTTTCGACTCGAAATTTTCAAACTCTTAATTGTATTTTATATTTCTAGTAATCATTCTAGGTTACGTTACTACGCCTAATAAAATTTTACAATGAAAACGGTTTTTAATCGAGACTTTTTCGCGTGCACGCAAATCGAAATTTCAAAAACAAAATCGGGCCCATGATCCTCATGTGAGCCGGCCCCCTTGGCCTTTGTACAAGACCACACTCTTTCCCTTCCTCTCTTACACTCACATGCTTCTTACACTCTTACACATCCTCTTACACACACTAGCACACATGCTACTCTTACACTTCTTACACCCTCATGCATGACCTTACACATTTGACTTTCCATACACAAGATAATGCACACAACTTCCACACACATTACTACTACTAACTCTTTGCTAGTATTCACTACTACTACATTCATGTTATTACTACACACTCTAGTATTTTACTACTACAAACTCTCATTTACACAAACACAAAAAAATTGCTAAGTCATTTTCTCTACAAATAACAAAGTACTCTAATACTTTAGTAAGAGCAAACTCATCCTCATCTTCCATATTCATGAAGCTCTTCATACTCTTCATTTCATTTCTTCCCTAAACTTTTATCTCTTGTCTTTAATTTCTTAAACACTTAAATTAATCCTCCACCATTTTTATTTAGTAATCACTTTCTCTTTTACTTGTAACTATTTTGAACATAAAACAAATTAATTAAAATCTACTCACTACATAAAAATAAAAATGATACTACACTTTAAATTTTAGTTTAGCTTACTTTAAATAATTACTAACTTAGTTTATGTTTCATTTGTATGTACTAATCTTTCCAAAGAAGAGGAGCAAGGTGGAGCCATCGATCTTAGTATCTTCGACCATATTATCGACCCCGATAATTGCTAGGATTTTATTCTACTAACCTAATCAAGGTGCCTCTCGCACACTATAATTGTTGAGCACTAATTTAATTGAGCATGTGTTATTTTCCTAAATGATGTTTCGATGCATGTATGATTTATTTTGTCACATAATTATCATATGTTAAATTAGAAGACAAAAATCGAAAAATAACATTGTGTATGTCACCTAAAACCACACGGCATACCCTATAATTTTTGTCTAATTTTTCGTTTTAATTTTTGTTAATTGCATGCTTAAAATACTATGAATAATATGTATATGTGAAAATATGATTAGTTTATGTTTTGGACTTGAAATGAAATTGTTGTGAAATTGAAATGTTGTTAGAGTATTTATGAGCATGAAACTATTGTTGTTATTTTGATGTTTGAAATAAATTTACTTTTGTGTGTTAATGTTTGTATATAAATTTCACTCATGTTAAATACATAAATAATAAAAAGTAAGTTAGTTGTTGAATTAGAAGTATAAAAATCAAAAATAAAATCTTGAACACACATATATATATATATATATATATATATATATATATATATATACACGGCTATTTCAAATTAAATGGACCAAGTTTTAGTTTTAATTTTTCTAAATAACATATTATGATTAGTTTAGGTAAATTAGACTTGTAGGAAAAATTTGAGAAAATTATATAAACATATACAAATTTGACTAATTAATGTTCATATGAAAAATATTGGGTTCTTCACTTCTTCAAGTGTTCTTCATTTAAGTAACTAGTTTGATTCATAAATTTTATAAAGTTTACTTAAATGTTGTTTTAATCCACTAGTGAATAAATACCATACTAATTATACAAGTTAAATAAGCTAAATCTTTATAATGGAAAAATTAGAAATTTAAAGTGAGTAAAAACACTATTCATGATTGAAATAAAATAATTAGTGAAAATCGTAAACTAGTTAAATCGCTTTAGTATGATTTGAATGATTAGTATATAAAAACTTTAAGTCAAAAACCGATAAAATTAGAAAACGAAAATAAATTGCTAAGTGAGTAAAGGGCCACGGCCTAGGGCTTGTTTTTGGACCAAAAATGATTTTGTCACTTTTTATTTTTATCACTTAGATAAATTAATTGGTTAAAGTAATGAATTATGAATAAGAACGAAAAAAAAGAAAAAAAAAGAAATAGATAGATAACATAATAAACCACACGGCATCCACCCTATTTTTGGGTCAATTTTGATCAAAATAAATTTGTCACTTAGTCACTAAATTTGATTACTAATTAGGTTTATACTTGATTGTTTAATAAATCGTTAATAAAAAAAAAAAAGAATCAACGAAACCGATAAAAATGAACGTTACATGTATTAAAAATGAACAAGTTCGAGTGTTACTACCTTTGCTTAAATTTGGATGTGGACATACGGACTATTTTAAATGAACTACGACAACCTCGCTAAAAATGGAAACCGCTAAAATTCTAGTTAAGCATATGACTAAATTTAACCGGGTTTTACTTTTGAAATATTATTTAAAATCACTAAGTACAAAATGAACTTAACAACTTTGAAACTAGAATTTTATACTTAGTAAATAAAAAGCTTAGTTTTATATCTCAAAATAACCTAAGTATAAAATTTGTGTAGAGTATAAAAATACTAAGTATAAAGAAAATATAATAATAAATACTAAGTATAGAAAAAGATACTAAGTATAAGAATACATGTACGTATAAAAATACATATAAATACGAAGTGTAAATATACGTACAAATACGAAATACGAAAATACGAATACGTATAAAAATACGAGGAATAGTAAATACGATGAATAGTAAATACAATGAATAGTAAAATAATGAATAGTGAAAATATTTAAAATTTACGTACGGACTCCAAATAATTAATTAAGTTTTTCTGTGTGTTCTGTTTACCTGAAGAACTGTTAGAACTAAAATTTCATTATACAAAGTTCGACGATATATTTAAGTTTCAGAATTATTATTTATTAAGTTTGAACGAGGAAATAAGAATTGGAGAAAATGAACTACCTGAATAAAATACTTGGATTGTTCGTCATGTTGCGACTCTTGAAATTCGATGTTAATGAGGTAGCTGTATATGGGGACTTGGGCTCCCTCCCAGAGTTGCCCAAGGCGAAATAACGATCTTAAGATTGCTACTCGACACGGTATATACAACCTCAGACATGGGGCATCCTTGATATTTCCGTGGCCCATATATTAGTAATTGGAAACGCCCATCATCCGGGGTACCCGTCTTTGGTGATAGTCGAACTTTTCGTCGCTGATACCTTTTGAATGGCGAATACGTATGATGCTCGATAGGTAGTGTATGCATACATTAGACAAGGGATATGGCCGTCCTTATTACCTTAGATATCTCTAGGTTGTCAGTCATGTCCAAGTTATGTTGGCCCTGATGGCTATTGCGCGGATTATGTCTGCATGCTTCCGCCTTACTAACAAAGACTCATCGCTTATCCCATGTTGAATGCATTTCCTTGTCTTGTTTTGATTGATTTTGGTCTGAATGACTGGGTTTCATGAGTGTTGAAATACGACTTGTTGTGAATGATTATTTATGAGTGTGGTAGTTTATGTGATTTGATTTATACTCGTGTTTTGAACCATCATGATTTCCTTATGTGTTTTAATTGCCTACCTGTTAATTGTTTTATTTATTTTTATACATTACATATGTTTTAGAACTGCATGTGTCGAAAGAGTGTGCGAGAGAATGATGGAAAATTTGTTGCAGGTACCCCGAGACAAACGTTAATCATGCTGGGGGACGGTTTACCTTTTATTTTGTACTCCTTTTGAGAGATTGTAACCGAATATACTCTGTTTATCCTTAAACTCGTATTATGTATATTGAGTTTGTAAGACGATAACAGCTGGTTTGTAATATATAGACTTAATTAATTTTCCGCCATAGTTTAATTAAAGTCACGAAAAACCAGGTTGTTACAGGAGGAGTCGATTTGAGCCAATTCGATCATATCGTAGACCCCGACAACTGTTGATCTTTTGCTCTTAAACCTAACCTAAGGTGCTTCTCGCACACTTATGTGATAAGCGCCTCGTAACTGATTTTATGTTATTTTCCTAAGTGATGTTATAATTATATATATGATGTTGTATGTCACATAATTATCATATGTTAAATTAGAGGATAAAAATCGAAAAATAACATTTGTGTAACACCTAAACATCACACGGCATCACCCTTATTTTTCACTAAATATTTCGTTTTAATTTTTGTAAATTGCATGTTTAAAATATTTGTAATGAGATGAACATGAAAATATAATTAGTTTATGTTTTAGACTAAAAATGAATTTGTTATGAAATTTATATGTTTTAAAGTGTATATGTGTGCGCTTGAAATATTGTTATATCTTTGTATGAGATGATTTACTTTTATGTATTAATGTTTGTATATGATTTTTCACTTATGTTAATTATATGGATGTTATAAAGTAAGCTTAGTTATTGAATTAGAAGTATAAAAATCAAAAATAAAAATTTCAACATATATATATATACACGGCTTCACTAAATATAATGGACCAATTTTTAGTTTTAATTTTTCTAAATAACATACTATGATTAGTTTAGGTAAATTAGACTTGTAGGAAAAATTTGAGAAAATTATATAAGCATATAAAAATTTGAGTTAAAAATGTTCATATGAAAAATAAATAGGGTTCCTCACATATTCATTGTGTTCTTCACATAAAGGACTAGTTTGATTCATAATAATTATAAGTGTTATTTTATTATTGTTTAAAGTCATTAGTGAAAAGTTTAAACAAAAGATATATAAGTTAAATATGATAAATCCTTAAAATATAAAAGTTAGAAATTTAAAGTGTCACAAATCACTATTCATAAATGAAATAAAATATTTAGTGAAAATCGTGAACTAGTTAAATCGCTTTAGCATGATTTAAATAATTAGTATATAAAAACTTTAAGTCAAAACCGATAAATTAGAAAACGAAAATAAAAATGGACAAGTGTTGGAGGCCACGGTTTTGGTGTCTATTTTAGACCTAAAATGATTTTGTCACTTTTTATTTTTATCACTTAAGTAATTTAATTAGTTAAAGTAATGAATTATTAATAAAAACAAAAAAAGAAATAAATAGAGTAGTGTATAAGGAGGCTACAGTATTCACCCTTATTTTTGGTCAATTTTGGTCAAAATGAATTTATCACTTAGTCACTAAATTTGATTAGTAATTAGGATTATATTAGATTGTATAATGAATCGTTAATAAAAAGAATCAACGAAACCGATAAAAAAATAAACGTTACACGTATTAAAATGAATAATGTCGAGTGTTACTGCCTTTGCTTAAATTTGGATTGGACATACGGACTATTTAAAATGAACTACGACAACCTCGCTAAAAATGGGAACCGCTAAAATGTTAGTTAAGTATATGACTAAATTTAACCGAGTTTTACTTTTGAAATATTATTTAAAAACACTAAGTACAAAATGAACTTAACAACTTTGAAACTGGAATTTTATACTTAAATTATATCGAGTTTTACTTCCGAATTATTATTTAAAATCACTAAGTACAAAACGAACTTAACGACTTTGAAACTAAAATTCTATACTTAGTAAATAAAAAGTTTGTTTTGTATAAAATCCTAAGTATAAAAATTTGTATAAAGTATAAAGCTACTAAGTATAAAACAAAATAAAGAATACTAATAATACATGTACGAATAAAATACGAAGTATAAAAATACGAATAAAATACGAAGTATAAAAATACGAATAAAATACGAAGTATAAAAATACGCATACGTATAAAAATACGTACAAATACGAAATACGAAAATACTTATACGTATAAAAATACGATGAATAGTAAATACGATGAATAGTAAATACGGTGAATAGTAAAATAATGAATAGTGAAAAATATTTAAAATTTACGAACGGACTCAAAATAAATAATTAAGCTTTTCTATGTGTTCTGTTTTACCTGAAGAACTGCTGTTACTAAAATTTCATTATATAAAGTTCGACGATATGTTTATGTTTTAGAAATAACACATGTTACGATTAAGCGAGGAAGTAAGGAATTGAGAAAAAGAATTGAACTACTTGAATAAAATACTAGGATTGTTCGCCATGTTGCGACTCTTGAAATTCGAAGTTAACGAGGTAGCTGTCTATGGGGACTTGGGCTCCCTCCCAGAGTTGCCCAAGGCTATTGAACGATCTTAAGATTGCTGTTTGACACGTGGTATCAACCTCAGGGATGGGGCATAATTGATATTTTCGTGGGCCCATAGAATAGTAATTGGAAACGTCAGCCCCATCCGGGGGTACCCGTCTCTGGTGATAGTCGAACTTTTTATTCGGTGATACCTTTTGAATAGCGAATACGTATGATCCTCGATAGGTAGTGTATGCATACATTAGACAAGGGATTAGGCCGTCCTTATTACCTTAGATATCTTTAGCATATTCAGTTACGTCCAATTTCGTTCGGCCCTGACTGCTACTGCGCGGATTATGTCTGCATGCTTCCGCCTTACTAACGAAGACTCATCAGTTATCACATGTTGAATGAATTTCCTTGTTTACTTGATGATTGTCTGAGTGACTTGGTTATGAGTTTTGGAATAGGATTTATTGAGTATGATTATTTGTGAGCGTGGTACGTTATTTGATTGGATTATACTCATGTTTGAATCATCATAAATTCCTTATGTGTTTTATTTGCTATTTGCATTTCATTTTTACTTATTTATTATTTATACCGCATATTGTTTTAGAATTGCATGTATCGAAAGAGTGTGCGAGAAAATGATGAGAGTTTAATGCAGTAATTTTAGACTACCGCTATTGAATGCTGGGGATGGTTTACCTTTATTTTGTACTTCTTTTGAGAGCATGTAATCGAATAACTCTGTTTATCTTAAACTCACATTATGTATACGGAGTTTGTATTACGATAACAGCTGGTTTTGTAATATATAGACTTAATTAATTTTCCGCCTTAGTTTAATTAAAGTCACGAAAAACCAGGTTGTTACAGGAAATCAAAAGGAATGATCTCGTCGGGGATGACTTCGACGCTATAATTCCCGGCCTATTTATGTCGGAGTGATAATGTAACACCCCCATTTAAGCCGAGCAGACCCCACCTAAATAAGGGTGTTACGGGACCCAACTGAATGGGTCCATGAGCAAACACCTGTTTCCAAAACATGATGACCTGGAGTAAAACAAGGTATAAGAATAAAAGTAAAACATGGTAGCTCTCGGCTACAAGCGGAGTGAACTCAAAAACTGTAACAACGTCGAAAAGGCACGCAGGCCGTAAAACTGAAAAGTGGCATAAGTAAAAAGAGACGTCTATGGTGGAAAACTAGACATGAGACTAGCGTTATTATGAATCCCTCCAGGCGTCCCACAATCAGCAAACAGTCGTCCGAGTACCTAAGGGGAAGAAAACAAAAGACGACAACCAACTAGTTAGTCAACAGTTAACTCGTAGGACAAATAAGGAAAAAGGAAATAGAAATCATTAATTTAAGCCGAAATGCGTAAGTAAAACAACTAGTTCACTTCTATTCTCGGACCGCAGGATAAATACAAGGACTAACTCGGACGAGTACAGCAAATCAAGCACCAACAGAGTTAAGAACCCCGCTGTGTAACCTCCACACAGGGGACTTACCATCCAAACATCACCCCGCTCCACCTCCTCGTGACATCGGGCCACACAGACCTCATCACGCTGTGACATCGGGCCACACAGACCTCATCACAGTACGACATCGGGCCACACAGACCTCATCGTATAGCGACATCGGGCCACACAGACCTCATCGCATTGCGACATCGGGCCACACAGACCTCATCGCATTAGGTCACACAGACCTCATCATAATCACAAGGTACAGGACGTCATGGCAAGAGAACGTAAGCCTCTTTTATAAACATGGGGTATAATAAATGGGTGTTCAATGTTGACCCATAAAAGATGCTTACTAAAACAAATTGTATGACATAGTATTAGGAGTATAAATGTGCACTAGAATGAAGTTTGTCTTTTTAATTGACTGTAAAACATGGGTTTAACTTCAGCATATAATACACAACATGTACCTCGCTTCTAGAGAATCACAGAAGTTCACGACTCATAAGTCACAAGCTCAGTTATCAACCTATACTCAGTCTCATAAATCCTAGCAAAGAAGAAAGAACTAAACAAAGCAGTAAATAACAAGAAAAGTAGTCGCCACAAGCAGCCCATTCACTGAATTCTCAGCAGACCAACGTGGCAGCCCACAACAGATCCAAACACGGCAAAAATAACCACAGAGACAGCAGCTTTACACGGCTGAAATGACAGTAGTGACTTGGCCAAAAGACAGAAGCAAGGCTCGAGAGCAAAACAGTAGCAACATGGTCTATATTAACAGCTATAACTCGATCATAACCCGACTAATTCACGGCATAACACACACCCCCATTCATACCCCCATCTTCCACAAGTACTTCAAAATGAACAACAATCGTATACATTCAATCATTCACACATACACACGCATATTACACATATCATACCCATATTACATACATACCCACACAAGTTACGACTCACATCTATTTGCATCTGGTATTTTACACATCACACATGCCCACCCTTTTTTTTGTAGTTGTACTTACACATACACATGCATATTATCCATAGTTACACATTCACAATTACTTGCTCACTAATTCGTAACTCCACTTCCAAGAGTATTCACTTGTGAGGTAACAATCCCGGACTTTCCTGTTCAATTCATCACACGAACTTTGTACCACTCAATATACGAATCAAGGGCGCGCTCTCAACAGGTACCCCTAAATCAGAATATATACGATCACATGTATAATTAATCCTATTCTCGTAAGGTGCTCGGTCATCACTCCGAACACCTCGCTTTCACAGCATAAACGGCCAACAGCCCAGCAATATTCTCGGCCAGACATCATCACACACAAGCCTCACTTTAAACCAACATTACTATCTTACACAACCATCATTATCAAACACAACACATTATCATACACAATCATGATATTTAAACAATATGTACACACAAATTACATACATAACGACAAGACTAAGTAAGGAGTGAGTCCTTACCTTGGTTAGTAGAGAATAGGTCAAACACCGAGTCAAAGGGCCTCCTCCCGAAATTGACCTTCTATAGTACCCAAAACACCCAAAACATCCTCCATTAGTACTTAAGCCATCAAATTATTACTACATAACACATTCTAACAAGGTTTCATAAAACCCTAGATTACAAAGTCACTAACTTGAACTACAATAAGGTCTCACCTTGCTTTAAAACTTGTATGAGAAGATAGAGAAGAAGAAGAGGAAGACAATGCAACGAAAATGGAGTGATTTGGTGAAGAAACTCGAAAAACCCACTTGGTTTAGTGATGGAGGAAGAACACGGGTATGAGGCTGTTCATAGGGCTGATTTCTGTGTTTCGATCTTTGGATACATTGGTGAGGAATGAGTAAGTTGTATTTGAGAGGTTAGAGGCTAAATAAAAGTGTAGGGAGGTTTGTGCAAGATTCTCACTTAAATAACTCACTTGACTAGGTTAAAGAACGGTCCAACTAGTCAACATAAACCAAAGTTAGCGATTTCTCAAAAGGGTCGACTCATGCAAACTCGCCAAGTTAAAATACTAAGCTCTCCCGAAACTCACCATTTTTACGAGTACAACAAGCATACACAACCACGATTCCAAATTTTAGATTTAAAATTTCCACAACAACACAAAAAGTACCAAAAATACGGGGTATTACAGTCTTCCCCCCTTTAAAGAATTTCGTCCCGAAATTCACAATACCAAACAACCATCAGAGCAAAACAGTCTACAAGTAAGGCACACCCTGACCTCGATCACAAGATCATCAATAACAATAAGCTTTGCAGAGCTACTCAATCATCCAAGCCCTGTAAATAACAACACACAAAACAAAATTTTCGCGCTTACTACCCCCTAAAGAAAAGAGTTACGCCCACGTAACTAACAAACATAGCTAAATTCTAATATTCACGATCACAAGACCGGACGTCATATTTTCGTCGATGGTTCAAGCATAAACACACTTAAATGCAACCAAACGCAAAGTAATATATTCACAAAACACACCAATTCACTTAACTGAGTATTACCTATTCGTTTAAGCCTAACGGTGAAGAAATCATGCAACACTTGAGCTCATAAAGCACCAAATAAGAGCGGACAGCAGGAGAAAATGACAGCGTAACAACAGTAGCAGAACACGTAACGACAACAGCCACACAACCCGTTACGGCTTCAAACACACACACGAGATTGCCGGGCCACAATTCACGCACGAACAGCAGTACGGACTAGTATGTACTAGCAGTGAACCCAACCTAGCTCCCCGGCTCTACACACAGAAACTCACCTTGTCACTTCCTTAACTAAGCAAGAATTGCATTACCTAACATTAACATTAATATTAACATTAACATTAACAAAAGGGTGTTACGGGACCCAACTGAATGGGTCCATGAGCAAACACCTGTTTCCAAAACATGATGACCTGGAGTAAAACAAGGTATAAGAATAAAAGTAAAACATGGTAGCTCTCGGCTACAAGCGGAGTGAACTCAAAAACTGTAACAACGTCGAAAAGGCACGCAGGCCGTAAAACTCAAAAGTGGCATAAGTAAAAAGAGACGTCTATGGTGGAAAACTAGACATGAGACTAGCGTTATTATGAATCCCTCCAGGCGTCCCACAATCAGCAAACAGTCGTCCGAGTACCTAAGGGGAAGAAAACAAAAGACGACAACCAACTAGTTAGTCAACAGTTAACTCGTAGGACAAATAAGGAAAAAGGAAATAGAAATCATTAATTTAAGCCGAAATGCGTAAGTAAAACAACTAGTTCACTTCTATTCTCGGACCGCAGGATAAATACAAGGACTAACTCGGACGAGTACAAAGAAATCAAGCACCAACAGAGTTAAGAACCCCACTGTAACCTCCACACAGGGACTTACCATCCAAACATCACCCGCTTCCACCTCCTCGTGACATCGGGCCACACAGACCTCATCACGGCTGTGACATCGGGCCACACAGACCTCATCACAAAGACGACATCTGGGCCACACAGACCTCATCGTACCGCGACAGCGGGCCACACAGACCTCATCGCATTGCGACATCGGGCCACACAGACGTCATGGCATTAGGTCACACTGCACTTCATCATAATCACAAGGTACAGGACGTCATGGCAAGAGAACGTAAGCCTCTTTTATAAACATGGGGTATAATAAATGGGTGTTCAATGTTGACCCATAAAAGATGCTTACTAAAACAAATTGTATGACATAGTATTAGGAGTATAAATGTGCACTAGAATGAAGTTTGTCTTTTTAATTGACTGTAAAACATGGGTTTAACTTCAGCATATAATACACAACATGTACCTCGCTTCTAGAGAATCACAGAAGTTCACGACTCATAAGTCACAAGCTCAGTTATCAACCTATACTCAGTCTCATAAATCCTAGCAAGAAGAAGAACTAAACAAAGAGCAGAATAATAAAGAAAAGTAGTCGCCACAGCAGCCCATTCACTGAATTCTCACAGACCAACGTGGCGACCCACAATGTATCCAAACACTCAAGAAAAATAACCACAGAGACAAGACTTTACACTACTGAAATGACAAGAGTGACTTGGCCAAAAGATGTAAGCAAGGCTCGAGAGCAAAACAAGAGCAACATGGTCTATATTAATAAATATAACTCGATCATAACCCGACTAATTCACGGCATAACACACACCCCCATTCATACCCCCATCTTCCACAAGTACTTCAAAATGAACAACAATCGTATACATTCAATCATTCACACATACACACGCATATTACACATATCATACCCATATTACATACATACCCACACAAGTTACGACTCACATCTATTTGCATCTGGTATTTTACACATCACACATGCCCACCCTTTTTTTTGTAGTTGTACTTACACATACACATGCATATTATCCATAGTTACACATTCACAATTACTTGCTCACTAATTCGTAACTCCACTTCCAAGAGTATTCACTTGTGAGGTAACAATCCCGCACTTTCCTGTTCAATTCATCACACGAACTTTGTACCACTCAATATACGAATCAAGGGCGCGCTCTCAACAGGTACCCCTAAATCAGAATATATACGATCACATGTATAATTAATCCTATTCTCGTAAGGTGCTCGGTCATCACTCCGAACACCTCGCTTTCACAGCATAAACGGCCAACAGCCCAGCAATATTCTCGGCCAGACATCATCACACACAAGCCTCACTTTAAACCAACATTACTATCTTACACAACCATCATTATCAAACACAACACATTATCATACACAATCATGATATTTAAACAATATGTACACACAAATTACATACATAACGACAAGACTAAGTAAGGAGTGAGTCCTTACCTTGGTTAGTAGAGAATAGGTCAAACACCGAGTCAAAGGGCCTCCTCCCGAAATTGACCTTCTATAGTACCCAAAACACCCAAAACATCCTCCATTAGTACTTAAGCCATCAAATTATTACTACATAACACATTCTAACAAGGTTTCATAAAACCCTAGATTACAAAGTCACTAACTTGAACTACAATAAGGTCTCACCTTGCTTTAAAACTTGTATGAGAAGATAGAGAAGAAGAAGAGGAAGTCAAAGCAATCTAAAATGGAGTGATTTGGTGAAGAAACTCGAAAAACCCACTTGGTTTAGTGATGGAGGAAGAACACGGGTATGAGGCTGTTCATAGGGCTGATTTCTGTGTTTCGATCTTTGGATACATTGGTGAGGAATGAGTAAGTTGTATTTGAGAGGTTAGAGGCTAAATAAAAGTGTAGGGAGGTTTGTGCAAGATTCTCACTTAAATAACTCACTTGACTAGGTTAAAGAACGGTCCAACTAGTCAACATAAACCAAAGTTAGCGATTTCTCAAAAGGGTCGACTCATGCAAACTCGTCAAGTTAAAATACTAAGCTCTCCCGAAACTCACCATTTTTACGAGTACAACAAGCATACACAACCACGATTCCAAATTTTAGATTTAAAATTTCCACAACAACACAAAAAGTACCAAAAATACGGGGTATTACAGTCTTCCCCCCTTTAAAGAATTTCGTCCCGAAATTCACAATACCAAACAACCATCAGAGCAAAACAGTCTACAAGTAAGGCACACCCTGACCTCGATCACAAGATCATCAATAACAATAAGCTTTGCAGAGCTACTCAATCATCCAAGCCCTGTAAATAACAACACACAAAACAAAATTTTCGCGCTTACTACCCCCTAAAGAAAAGAGTTACGCCCACGTAACTAACAAACATAGCTAAATTCTAATATTCACGATCACAAGACCGGACGTCATATTTTCGTCGATGGTTCAAGCATAAACACACTTAAATGCAACCAAACGCAAAGTAATATATTCACAAAACACACCAATTCACTTAACTGAGTATTACCTATTCGCTTGCTTCAATCTGAAGAAACCATGCAACACTTGAGCTCATAAAGCACCAAATAAGAGCGGACAGCAGGAGAAAATGACAGCGTAACAACAGTAGCAGAACACGTAACGACAACAGCCACACAACCCGTTACGGCTTCAAACACACACACGAGATTGCCGGGCCACAATTCACGCACGAACAGCAGTACGGACTAGTATGTACTAGCAGTGAACCCAACCTAGCTCCCCGGCTCTACACACAGAAACTCACCTTGTCACTTCCTTAACTAAGCAAGAATTGCATTACCTAACATTAACATTAATATTAACATTAACATTAACAAAAGGGTGTTACGGGACCCAACTGAATGGGTCCATGAGCAAACACCTGTTTCCAAAACATGATGACCTGGAGTAAAACAAGGTATAAGAATAAAAGTAAAACATGGTAGCTCTCGGCTACAAGCGGAGTGAACTCAAAAACTGTAACAACGTCGAAAAGGCACGCAGGCCGTAAAACTCAAAAGTGGCATAAGTAAAAAGAGACGTCTATGGTGGAAAACTAGACATGAGACTAGCGTTATTATGAATCCCTCCAGGCGTCCCACAATCAGCAAACAGTCGTCCGAGTACCTAAGGGGAAGAAAACAAAAGACGACAACCAACTAGTTAGTCAACAGTTAACTCGTAGGACAAATAAGGAAAAAGGAAATAGAAATCATTAATTTAAGCCGAAATGCGTAAGTAAAACAACTAGTTCACTTCTATTCTCGGACCGCAGGATAAATACAAGGACTAACTCCTGACGAGTACAAAGAAATCAAGCACCAACAGAGTTAAGAA
Source organism: Dianthus caryophyllus (assembly GCA_023091065.1). NCBI lineage: Eukaryota > Viridiplantae > Streptophyta > Magnoliopsida > Caryophyllales > Caryophyllaceae > Dianthus > Dianthus caryophyllus. Next base: position 1,478,842 of record JALGRB010000016.1, read on the forward strand.
CCCCGCTGTGTAACCTCCACACAGGGGACTTACCATCCAAACATCACCCCGCTCCACCTCCTCGTGACATCGGGCCACACAGACCTCATCACGCTGCGTGACATCGGGCCACACAGACCTCATCACGATGCGACATCCGGGCCACACAGACCTCATCGTATAAATGGCGACATCGGGCCACAGACCTCGTCATCGCATTGCGACATCGGGCCACACATCCTCATCGCATTAGGTCACACAGACCTCATCATAATCACAAGGTACAGGACGTCATGGCAAGAGAACGTAAGCCTCTTTTATAAACATGGGGTATAATAAATGGGTGTTCAATGTTGACCCATAAAAGATGCTTACTAAAACAAATTGTATGACATAGTATTAGGAGTATAAATGTGCACTAGAATGAAGTTTGTCTTTTTAATTGACTGTAAAACATGGGTTTAACTTCAGCATATAATACACAACATGTACCTCGCTTCTAGAGAATCACAGAAGTTCACGACTCAAAAGTCACAAGCTCGATTATCAACCTATACTCGCCTCATAAATCCTAGCAAAGAAGAAAGAACTAAACAAAGAAGCAGTAAATAATAAAGAAAAGTAGTCAGTCACAAGCCCATTCACTGAATTCTCAGCAGACCAACGTGGCAGCCCACAACAGATCCAAACACGGCAAAAATAACCACAGAGACAGCAGCTTTATACGGCTGAAATGACAGTAGTGACTTGGCCAAAAGACAGAAGCAAGGCTCGAGAGCAAAACAGTAGCAACATGGTCTATATTAACAGCTATAACTCGATCATAACCCGACTAATTCACGGCATAACACACACCCCCATTCATACCCCCATCTTCCACAAGTACTTCAAAATGAACAACAATCGTATACATTCAATCATTCACACATACACACGCATATTACACATATCATACCCATATTACATACATACCCACACAAGTTACGACTCACATCTATTTGCATCTGGTATTTTACACATCACACATGCCCACCCTTTTTTTTGTAGTTGTACTTACACATACACATGCATATTATCCATAGTTACACATTCACAATTACTTGCTCACTAATTCGTAACTCCACTTCCAAGAGTATTCACTTGTGAGGTAACAATCCCGCACTTTCCTGTTCAATTCATCACACGAACTTTGTACCACTCAATATACGAATCAAGGGCGCGCTCTCAACAGGTACCCCTAAATCAGAATATATACGATCACATGTATAATTAATCCTATTCTCGTAAGGTGCTCGGTCATCACTCCGAACACCTCGCTTTCACAGCATAAACGGCCAACAGCCCAGCAATATTCTCGGCCAGACATCATCACACACAAGCCTCACTTTAAACCAACATTACTATCTTACACAACCATCATTATCAAACACAACACATTATCATACACAATCATGATATTTAAACAATATGTACACACAAATTACATACATAACGACAAGACTAAGTAAGGAGTGAGTCCTTACCTTGGTTAGTAGAGAATAGGTCAAACACCGAGTCAAAGGGCCTCCTCCCGAAATTGACCTTCTATAGTACCCAAAACACCCAAAACATCCTCCATTAGTACTTAAGCCATCAAATTATTACTACATAACACATTCTAACAAGGTTTCATAAAACCCTAGATTACAAAGTCACTAACTTGAACTACAATAAGGTCTCACCTTGCTTTAAAACTTGTATGAGAAGATAGAGAAGAAGAAGAGGAAGACAATGCAACGAAAATGGAGTGATTTGGTGAAGAAACTCGAAAAACCCACTTGGTTTAGTGATGGAGGAAGAACACTGCATGAGGTCATTCATAGGGCTGATTTCTGTGTTTCGATCTTTGGATACATTGGTGAGGAATGAGTAAGTTGTATTTGAGAGGTTAGAGGCTAAATAAAAGTGTAGGGAGGTTTGTGCAAGATTCTCACTTAAATAACTCACTTGACTAGGTTAAAGAACGGTCCAACTAGTCAACATAAACCAAAGTTAGCGATTTCTCAAAAGGGTCGACTCATGCAAACTCGTCAAGTTAAAATACTAAGCTCTCCCGAAACTCACCATTTTTACGAGTACAACAAGCATACACAACCACGATTCCAAATTTTAGATTTAAAATTTCCACAACAACACAAAAAGTACCAAAAATACGGGGTATTACAGATAAGACCATGCCAACAAGCTTGGGATGAAAGTGATGACAAATGCCGTTGCCAATGACGAAACTGATGTGCCACATAAAAAAAAGCAATCATCATCGCCGGAATATTGACTTATTGCAACGATGTCGGAATACGCGATTATTTTACGATGGAAATTTTGAGAGCTTATTTTGCTAGAGCATTTCATTTTGTATTGATTATGGCAAAACTAGATCGAACAGGGTGGGAGGGCGGTTGGAGGTGGGTTGTGCTGGTGGATTATGACATTGAAGATGCCGGTTTTTCTTTTTATTTTTTAAAATTGGGGAGGTTGAAGATGGTAAAATTAGGTGTGGATTTTCCGATCCTACATGAACCCTATTTTGCGAAATAAGTTTTACCCAACACCAAAAAGCTAAATATTTTATTTTAAAATCCTATTTTACCAAAAGTTTCAAGATTTATCCATTGCATTTCACTGATACTTTTTTTTCTCTCATTCTCTCTCGTTAGTACTCAAATCTTTAAACACCACCAACGTCGCTGCTAGAAACACCTCGACACCACAATCACCATGCCTGTAATCGCCGACGCCAAATAATAATAGTGACTGCAACTATAGTTGTAATAATAATAATAAAAAAAAATTCCTAAACTAACCACTTCAATCATCACACAGCCACCATCAGCATTGTATCTTACTTGCGCCGCCACCATGATGAGTCGCCTGAACCACAAGTGCCCCTACCATGACTAAGTACTTACACACCCTAACCCTAAACACCTACTAAAATTGCCAACAACCCCAACCATCGGCACAGGCCGCGGTCGTCAACACTCTCCCCACACGCAACCTTGGCAGCCCTGGCCACCCTACACCCACCGCCCCTCACTTTAGCCACCGTTGTCACCCCTCCCCTCCATCACAATCCAAGCCTAAACGTACCGGGAAGCGGGACCCCTCAATGCCTCGCGTGGAGCCGCCTGAATAGGGGCGAAGCGCTACGCAAGAAATATATGCTCGCTCGTCGTGAGTCGAGATTAGTTGCTTTGCTACTTTGCTATGTGGCATGTCATTGCTTAAATTTGTTTAGGAACTTTTTAAAGATGTGTCGAAAATCTTTTGGAAGTCGTTTTTGGAATCGCGACAATTTGGGAACCGTTTAATGTGTCTTGGATTCGAAGATGCGAATCCTAGAGTTCAAGGTGCGTCGATACCTATCCCTCTAAGGCAATTGTGAAACCAGAGCGGATTTGGAGTGATTTTACTTTCCGAAAGTTTATCAACATGCGTTATGAAACACTGTAATAAAAGAGCCTATGTAAAATTAGTCTCTACTAATTTGTAAACAAGTGCTTAATTTGGATGTTTGAACTAATAAAACGCTACGTACAAGTGCGAATACGACTCGATAAAAATACATAAAACGAATGTAAATCGTCAAAGATATGACGTATCGCTACAGGAAATAAACGTAAATAATAATTCATTGTTTCGAATTATCATGTAAATGTTATTTTCCGACTCGTGTTCGATTCTAGTATTTTGTAAAAACCCTCAACTGTGCATGTTTAAAAAGACTAGTTGAAATGGTACAAGTTATGTCGAATCCATGTTTAGTCAAATTTAATGCATGAATGAGAGTTTGCTTTATGTAAAGTGGTATCCGTTTGTTCGTTTTTATTTGACTCGTTTGTTTACGCGATATTGGCGGGCTTAGACGGATTAATAATCTGAATCGCTATAACCGTATTACCAATACGGGTTTGTAATGCTAATATCGAGTCGGGTTAATGTAACCCGTTTTATCCGAGTCTGTCTCAAAGTCCAATCCGAATGGTAAAGTTTTTACCTTTAAAATACAAAGACGTTTTTTACAGAGATAAGTAGAGGTAGTTAGTTATATTAATTGTGTCTTGAATGAGGTGGTTGAGAGGTATATTTATAGTAGTTGGTTCGAAACTGTTTATGGTTAAGTACTGTGAGTTGACTTGGGCCATAGGCTGTACTGGCTCCGTGATTATTGTGTTTTGTTGTTGGTTTGAAACGACGGTTTTAGGCTATTTCGTTGTCTCGTGTTCGTGTTCGTGCTTCGTGTTTCGTTAGGCTTTTTGGTTTTTTTGGCTGAAATACAATCGTCTTTGGGACGAAATATTTTGTGAAGAGCATTTTTGTCGTAAAATTTAGTTTTACGTAAAATGACTCGGGATGTATTATTGGTTTGTTTGCTTGGGTAATTTGGGGGTGTTTTGTGTGTTTCGGGTATTTTTCAAAGGGTGATTTTTGTTGGTAAAAGACTCGTCTCGTGTTTGTCAGCCCAAAATAAATTGACTAAATTAATACTCATTTTACATAATATGCAAATTCATTTTTAATGCGTAAAATGACTAAAATGTTTTAGACACGCTGTACCATTTCGTCAATGTATAAAACATGCATTAAAAGTCCTTTTCATCGTAAGGCTTTTTTTTAGGGGACTACGGATACGAGTATCTACAGAGCCCCCAGTTTGACTAAGTTTGGACTAAAGCGCTAGTCAAACTAAATGATAGTATCCGGAGCATCACAGTCTCGATACTACCTAGCGACGCTATGCAGTGTCTCCAGGGAGAGACGATGACTTATTGCCGGAAAATGCGGGGAGGGTCAATGGGTACATGTTTAAGGGTATGACGGTCCTTGAATATTTAGGGGCATGCCAACGTCTAGTGATATTGCGATGTTTGTTCATGACGCTTTGTAGTCTAGCGAAACTCTTGCGTTTTGAACGTCTGCTTGCGTGCTTATGCTCGTACTCACGTGTGAGTGCTTGTGCTTTGATGTCTGCCTCGTGAAAGAGTGTTCATGCTTAGGAGTTTGACTCGTAAAAGAGTGTAAATGCTTGGATGCTTGACTCGTAAAAGAGTGTATATGTTTGGATCTTTGACTCATAAAAGAGTGTAAATGCTAGGTGTTTGACCCGTAAAAGAGAGTAAATGCTTAGGTGTTTGACTCGAAAAAGAGTGCTTTGTGTTTGACCCGTAATAAGGTGTACGTTTTTGACCCGTAATAAGGTGTACGTTTTTGACCCGTAATAAGGTGTACGTGTTTGACCCGTAATAAGGTGTACGAAAAAAGAGTGTGTAAAATGTTGTAAAAGAAATGGATTAAGGTGTAAATGGGTCGTGGGAAAAGCCCGAAACACGAAAAAGTCAGGACAAGCAGCCAAACTAATCGCCTCTGAATTGGCGATTACAAATGTAATCGCAGTTCTCTGACGATTATATTGGCAAATCGCCTGTCCAGATTAAAAGCAGCAGGTGCAGGGGGGTAGATTATTTTCGATTTCAAAAACACCTAGAACCTCGTTCCGGCGATTTACTCAACCAAAACCCGTCATTTCTTCTTCTACATTTCGTCATGGACCAAGGTATGATCTTAATCCACTTGTTTTTATGCATTTGGAAGTTGATTTGGGTCGGTTTTAAGCTTGAAAATCGTGATTTTGTTGGGTCGTTTTGAGAAACCGTCTTTTGCTCTGATATTTGCCACCTTTGTTGCTTCAGAACGATGCTCATGTGTAGTGTCGTGCTTGGCTTGCTTCATTTCGTTGATTGTATGCGAAAACTGGGCTGTAAAGGACGATTTCCGTCCGTTTTGTAAGGGGCATTTTGGGGATTTTTGTTTTTGGTCTCGAAATTGCATGGAAATCACGGTGTTGAGTTATTTTAGCTAGTATAGTGCATGGCTAGATTTATTTTGTGGAGAATGTGTGAATTTGGGGCGTTTTGGAGCTTTTTTGTGAAGTTAGTGTTTGGCCTCTTGAAGATGGGTTTTTCGTTTTTCGTGCCCCGATTTTTCGAGTGACTTGTTGTGTATGATGCCTTTGTTGAGTAAGATGTAGCTCAAGTTGAAAATTTTGGGTTTTGACTTAGTAAATAAACCGTTTGGTGAGTAGTAAAGTGACCACTAAAAGTGTGTCTGTCGGGTTGTTCGGAGTGCCGTCTTTGTGGCAAAAATTTCACACATGCTTATTATGGTCCATATATTGTATAATGACAATAAATTAGGAATTTTTATGTTTTTGTAATCGTTTTTGCCTTAATTCTGAATTAGTCTAAAGTTTGCTTTTTGCTGTTTCTTTTGCTTATGCCGCTACTGTGGGTGTTTATTTTCAAGTTAATTATGAATTAGGCTTGAAAACGTACTTCATTGTGAAACTTTCTTCATTGTTGTGGTTTGACTTTATTTTACAAACTTTGCGCAGGTGCTAATTCACGTGCGACTTTTAGCTCAGGTACTATGGCCTTTATCCATAGTCTAGGGGAGGGCGAGGTGGCTACTCCTACGTCGTCGATGGTTCAGGGCATCGAAGTCTCGGCGGGGCTGTCTCTATCTAGGTTGCACGGACACATCTAATTTTTGCCGTTCCCGTGTCGGACACCGTGTCGGACACGGACACACGTAGGACACACCTCCAAACGTGTCGGACACGCGTCGAACCGTGTCCTCGGTTTATTTTTTAAATAAGACGTGTCGGACACGGCCCAATTAATTTGGACACGGCCCGTGTCTAACGGACACCCCAAAATACTAACTTTTCATTTATAAAAGATGACAAAATTGAAAAAAAATCCAAAAAAGCACGATAGTCACTTAATCAATAACGAAATTGCCACTCATCTTCTCTTATTCTCACTTCTTTCATTCTATCGCCCACCACCCATCAACGCCATCGACCGCCTTAGACCGCCGCCCATAAACAAGTATTTACGTATTGATTGTTTTTTATGACTTTGTGAGCTTTAAATGATCACAATTTACATGTTAATTGGTAGGAGTAATAAATTCCCTTTATTTTAACATGTATATTGGTTTTTTTCCTGCCGTGTCCCGTGTCCTACAAAATCAAATTGACGTGTCCCGTGTCGCGTGTCGTGTCTGTGTCCGTGTCCGTTTTGGTGCAACCTAGGTCTCCATCAGTTTTTTTCAGAGATTCGGAGGCGTCTTTCTCGGCGTCGGCAAGGAGTCGGGATCGTAGAAACCCTAGGAAGGGTGTTACTGGTGTGGCTAGCAGCAGCGCGGGCGCTAGTTCGGGTAGTGGTTGTGGAGCAGCGAGACTGCGGTGTCGAGGGGTCTTGGCGAGGTCGAGAGAGTGCTGTTGGAGGTCACGTTCGCTGGGTTGGTGGAGCTGGCGAGGCGGCTGTTCCTTGGGTGTTGTCGGCTAGACGCAGTCGTCTTTGTAGGCGTATAGAGGAGGCTGACGAGGAGGTTGAGGGGGAGGCCGAGGACCAGACTGAGGAAGCTGAGCAAGTTGTTGCGGCTACCGCGAGAGGTATCTTCATGGGGGCTGGTGAAGAGTTAGGGCTGAGGCTTGCCTATTCGCACGGACTGAGGTTGTGGTCGGCGGTGGCTCGAGATTGGGATGGGTTCAACTTAGTGTGGAATCCGTAAGAGCACTTGTCCTTTCGCGTGAAGGTCTGCTTCAAATTGGAGAGGATGAGGACCTTCTCTGGCTTCGGGACGGTGTTTAACGGCTTCGACCAGGCGTTGTCGGAGGAGTCTGATCCTCAGTTCGACTTTTGGCACGATGGACGAGAAGTGGAGGACCGTTGGTTTGCTGAAGGTGACAGCACAGTTAATCTTGCAGCGGGCGTTCCTTGACTGTTTCTAGTACATGACTAATACTTTCCATATGCCCGGGTATGAGGTTTGTGTTACGTTATCTTCCTTCGCGGTTATTTTCGGGTTACCTCATGGTAACGAGGAGATACGCTGGGATCAGCAACGTCCCAGTATGAGCAGTCCGTTGGTCCAGAGCTTAATTAGGGGTGGCATATCATAGACGTGTTCAAGTCGGAGAGGCACACGTTCCAGCCGTGGACAACGTGGTTTGGTGATTATATTGCTAGAAACGGTAGAGTAACTCCGACTGAGGCGAGCTAGGAGCAGAACGCTCGTTTGTGGCTGTGGTGGTTTCTACACTCCATACTTTTCGGGGATAAGAGGGAGCGTGCCTCGATGGCAGTGCTAGTGGCATTTCAGGATCTGTTGCGGCTCAATGAGTTTGATTGGGTGTCGCCTGCAGTTGGTCTGACGATCAAGTAATGTCGGGACGCAGTTCGCCCTAACAATATAGATAACGGGTCGTTGCCGTCCCTAGTGTCTCCAGGCTTGCTCATGGAGGTGTGATTGTGTTGTGATTTTTGTGCTTGTCGTAGAATAATTTTTTTTTTTTTTTTTTATTTTTTTGGTATTTTGTAAAAGACATTATGTTTTCTTTGTAGGCTTGGTGTTTTGCTCACTTCTCGTCACTTTTTCCCCTGGTTTCGCAATCGACATGAAGTACCCTGCGTTTCATGCGTATGCTACGGGTGACCGCAAAAGTTTTGGACTTGGCTATGACGCGGCTCGAATATTGCTGAACGAGATGCCCGTGGATAAGGTAAGGTTTTTGTAGGTTTTGTTTTTTGTGTTGTTTTTTAGGCGTGTTTTTATGCTTCTAACTTGATTTTGTCTTTGGGAGTTTTTCTGTCGCCCTTGGGAAGGTTTTGAGGGCATCCCTGACTCGATCATGGCCCGCTTTGGTCATCGTGATGGTCAGCGGTTGTACTTGGCGACACCTTATAACTCCTATTGGCACTTGGTTGCATGGCGGCGCAGACGGGGCGACTTGGGTTTATAGTGTCGGCGCTTCCCTTGAGTGTGTTGTTTGTGGAGACACCCGACCCCGTGACACGTCTTGACGTGTATTGTGAGGGTGAGTTGGACAGTCTCCTTCGACGAGAGAAGGAATACGCGCCGTGGGTGAGTCGCTGCTTAGCCCTTGTGGTCATCGAGGTATATTTCTTGTACTTTCTTTGTGTATTTGCGTTTTTTTTGTAAATAGCAAGAAATGAGCCAAAAAGCAAAAATTGACCCTGATTTTTGTATTTTGTAACCCCTTGAACCTGACATGGCGATTCAGCCGCCTGCTTTCCCAGAGTTTTTGGGTTCGAGCACGGGGGTTGTCGCCATTCGTATGCGTTGCCTAAGCACTTACCGATGATGACAGATTACGATATGGACAGCGGGGAAGATAAAGTGAAGAAGGTATGCCTTGTACGTTGAAAGTCGTGTTATATGATATCGCCCCCAGTTTAACTTAGTTTTTAGTGTAAAAATGTTAGTCAAACTTGTCACAGCTGATTTTGGTTATAGCCCCCAGTTTGACTTATTTTTTAGCGAAAAAACGTTAGTCAAACTTGTCGTTGCTGCTTTTGATTATAGCCCCCCGTTTGACTTAGCTTTTAGTGTAAAAACGTTAGTCAAACTTGTCGTGGTTGCTTTTGATTATAGCCCCCAATTTGACTTAGTTTTTAGTGTAAAAACTAAGTCCAACTTGTCGTTGTTGCTTTTGATTATAGCCCCCAGTTTGACTTAGTTTTTAGTGTAAAAACGTTAGTCAAACTTGTCGTTGTTGCTTTTGGTTTATAGCCCCAGTTTGACTTAGTTTTTAGTGTAAAAATGTTAGTTAAACTTTTCGTAGCTGCTTTTGATTATACCCCCCAGTTGGACTTAGTTTTTATTGTAAAAACATTAGTCAAACTTGTCGTTATTGCTTTTGATTATAGCCCCCAGTTTGACACAGTTTTTAGTGTAAAAACATTAGTCGAACTTGTCGTAGCTGCTTTTTATTATAGCCCCCAATTTGGGTCGTTTAACGTTGTTCGGTGTTTTGCATATGCTTGCAAACTTGCACAAGAAGTTGTGGCGGACCGCGAACAAATGGCGAGCGTCGATGAACGAGAATGCCATCAAGCTGTGTATGAGCCAGCGGGAGGTAGAGGAGCTTTGGCATAGCCAGGCCTGTTGTGAGCAGGAGAACGCGAGGTTTCGAGCCGAGGCCCTTTGGAAAGAGGTAGAAGATCTTCGTCGTTAGCAGCAGCCGTAGCCATGACTTGTGTTGTTGATTACATCTGTAGTACCTGTAAATAAACTCATGATGTCGAAATGTTGTTGTATGAACTTGTAGTTTTTGTAATGAACGAGTAATGTCGAGGTGGTGTTGTATGAACTGGACGGTAGATGTAGTTGTCGTACTTTGAAATGCTTGTATTTGCTTCTGTCTTTAACACCTGCAATTTATGGTTAGCTATGCAATGATGTGAATCTCGATTGAGACTCGTAGAAAAGAAAAAAAAAATGTTTTTCAAGAAAAATGCTATGTTTTTGAATGGAAAAATCGTATTAGGTTTTTTAAAGTGTGTAGCAAAGCATGTTTGAAATACGAGACGAACATAATAAGAACATGGGTTTGATGTATGGAATTATGAGATACAAAGTGTTAATAAAATTTGCAAGTTATGAAGAGTGTTTTTGATAAAGCAAGCGCTAAATTAGGGACGAGATATAAAATGGGTGTTGCATATGTGAGAGTCGTATCGTAATCGTTTAAGGCTTAAAACGGGCGTCGCGACGTAATCATTCAATTGTTACAATGTTCTTGACGACAAAGGTGACAGGTTTTGAATTAGCCTAAAAATTAAAATCGAATGACGGGAACGTAAATTTATGTGAAAAAGTCGTGTTTTGAGGAAGTGTGGAGTTTGGAAGTGAATAATAGGGATTGTAGGTGTGTAAGAAAGTCTCGTCAAGTATCACGAAACCATAAGGGTTGTCGCCATCGCCCGTGTACTGGCGATTATATTCTTAATCGCTAGTCCTCTAGCGATTTGTTCCCTTGTTTGAAAGGACATTGTTTTTCGTTTTGTTAATCGCTTGGGCACTTGCAATTTGCTTTTTGTCTTGTGTTATCCGGAAATTTTGGCTATAAATAGAGGGCTTTGTTATGCTTTCAATCCTCATAACTCACTCCTCCATTTCTTTCTCTTTCTTATTTTCATACAAATATTCTGAATATTTGTCGGGAAATTTAAAGTCATGACTTATTTTGAGGGGTATGTTCAACTGTTCAAGCACGGTGTAGTTCATTGTCTGCCATTAAGCGTAGGGCGCTGAATGACACCGGAGTTGGTGTTTTCTAGGGGTTGAGGCAAGTTCGGGAAGAACCGGACTTTCTCTATGCTTGTTTGGAGTATTGGGACCCGTTGTACCACGTGTTTCGATTTCCGGGCGGGGAAATATGCCCATTGATATAGAAGATATCGGCGATCGAGGGCTGGTTGCAGAAAGCAATGCCCGTGTGTGTGAGGCTATAGCTGGGCTATAAGGTGAAAGTTCAGATCTTTCTCTTAATGTCCTGTCAACAGACTGACGAGCTCTTCTTGGGCAGGCGCCTGAACATGTTCCGTCTGTGTGAACAATTCATGAATCGTAATGAACAGACGATCTCTCCCGTGGTGAGGAAAAGGGCTCTAGCGTTTTGTTTGGTGCATTGCTATATGTTCCCCATATCGATGGATGAAGGGATGAATAAGAAGCCTCGTCTCATCTGCGTTGTTGAGCAGATGGAATTGGGGCACCACCCGGCTGCCTTGATCCTAGCTAAGACCATGATTGGTCTGGACGATCGTGCCTGCGATCAGGTCCGTGCTTATCTGGGGTGTCCTCGTATCCTCGATGTTTGGTTGATGGAGCGCTTAAATGTGCTGAGTGCCATCCCATACGGGCAGAGATACTATGCTGCGAGCGTGACCTTTCGTGGAGTGAACTAGAGGGGTCCAACTGGTCGCCGTTCTGACTACTTTGCCGAATTTGTGAGGACATCGTCTATTCGCTGGGTCGTCCTCTAGTGGGAGCTTATGTCGGTGACCGCGAGCTCGTTGGTTAGCGCTCCGTTGGGTATCCTATTGTCTGGGCTTGAGTTGAGGACCTTCATCCATCCTCTCCGAGTTAGTAGACAAATCGGGTGTGTGTAGACTTTCCCTGAGAAGGACACACAGATTCAGACTTCGATTATTCTGAACAATCAAGTGATTGATAACTGGACTCGGGCTTGGATGGACCACATTACTTAGTTGGTGGCAGGGGTTCCAGCTACTGAGTGAGTCTCGGAGGCCTATACCCGGTGGACCACGACTCAGAGCATCAGCCAAAGGGAACGTCTTCAAGCTATGGAGAGGAACGAGCCCCCTGCGTCGTCTGCTTATGACCCAATGCGTTTCGGACGTAACCGTCGGGGCGGTGAGGGTTCAAGCTCGGATGCATTTGATTGAGTGGGGGGGTACCTGTTTCTGCGCGTGATCGCCTAGGTCCGGAATGTCCTAATATTTCCGCTCGTGACCCGAGAGTCTACGGACCCGAAGAGACGCAGGGAGCAGGTTGTGCTGCTGGTCTTGATGAAGAACGTGAGAAGATGCATATTGTGGGTTGTTGCTGGTGGTTTGTCCTAAAGACCCGAGGAAGTACTGGGTGTAGTTTTGTTGTTTGTAGTTTGTGGTTTGTAGTTTGTTGTAGCTTTTAATGTACTAGTTGTAGCGGATGCCTTGTATCTCGGCCGTTTTCAAAATGTACTAGTTATGTTTTGCCTCATTTGCTTATTTTATGTAGATGGCGTGGAATCCTCGACCTTTTTAAGCATTGGATTTGTCTCGAATTTTTTTTGTTTACTCTTTCAAATTAAGATCGAATTTTGTGGTGACTGTACCCTTAACTTTCTTAGGCGTGTCATTTTGTTTTGAATGTCGGTTGTACTTTTTGCAAAGCTGCCTACGTATCCATGTTTTTGAAATTAAACCGGCGTAGTTCGGATTTTGCATTTTTAAGGACATGCCGGTCCGTTTGCAATTGTGAAAATTTATTGAGTTATTATTATTGTTTTACAAATACATTCCATACACTTAAGGGTAGTTTTTCTTCAATTGATCGAGATTGGTTGGAAGGTTAAACTCTTGACCGTCAAGGTCGGTTAGCTTAACTGCTCGGTCTGTGTAGATTTCTTTGACTACGTACGGCCCAGCCTAGTTGGGTTTGAATTTCCCTCGTGGATCCACGAGTAGTGGTGCCCTGACTGATTTCAACACCAAGTCACCCACTTTAGTGTTTAATGGTTTAACTCGCTTGTTGAATGCTCATTGTAGCCGTGCTTAGCTTGGTACTAGCGTACAGTGCTTAGAGATTTCGGAAACGCTCGTCTAGTTGGACCACTATACGGACGTTGCTTAGAAGGAGCCAGAGGATTGAGATGTCTATCTTTAGTGAGCCATGTATTTAGGACTTTTGATGGGCAAAACAAAACCAACCTAATGCTCGTCCTCCACTAGGTTGGAACCCTAAAAGTCAAGAACCACCTAGTCACGGCTTCTCTTTTGACAACATTCCTCCTTAAAAAGGGAGGGACAAAATATATGAGATGCATACAGAACAACTTCTTTATCCTATAACTCAACTAGTACAACGGTGATAGATAAACTAGTATCAAGATTTTATGGTCGCGTACAGCAATGGTGGATTAGTCTCGGAGCCTATCGACAACTGCAAATCCGCCAAGCCTCTACAGTTGACGCTTTCATTGGAAACATCTACAATGAGTTACTGGGTGCTTGGGATCATTACACAACCCAAGCAAGAGAAGAATTTCTCAGTATGAAATGTTGTTCATTCATGCGGAAAGATCTTCAACGACACTGTGAAAGGATGTCCAAGCGATTTTATGCTCTTGGAGGTATGGATGATGTAAATCTAAGATAAGCCTATTTAAGTTCTCTTCCAGAACTACTGGGAAATGAAATTGCTTGACAATTCTCTCTCAAAACCATACCGCTGAGTACTGCTACATTTGGAGAACTCTATCAAACATCCCTTGCAACTCTTGATAAACTATGTAACCTGTGACAGCTTCACACCTTAGTCACCAAAACGAAAAGGACTTTGACTCGCATATGCAGCAGAAAAGAAAAGGGGAAGAAAATTTTGACTCTTATGTGCAAAAGACTCGACCCATGTTTTTGACCCAAAAGGCACGAAAGGTTTGCGAGGTAAAGACGCGTTGACACATTTCTAATCTCGATGTAGTAGATTTTTTGCATGATCGAATCTGATTAGCCCAAGTCAGCGGAATATCGTTTAAGGGCTTATCGTTAGATTGCGATTTACAGAAAAATGGAGGCGAAACGAAGTAGCGATAGGCTAGTCGATTCAAGGATGTTAAAATGAGGTAATAAGCGACTCTTGCTTGCTTTTCACATGTAATAAAGGATGTTGAGTCATAATGATTATAGGTCATTCGGTTTAACTTGAACTATGACGGGTTTGGACTTGACCAATCCCGTGTTTTGGCTTGCTTGTGAAAAGATGTTTTGTTAGATCTAAGTTACTAGTGAGTCATTCGGCCTACGATTGTTTTAGATGCGCTGGTAAAAAGCAGTAACTATCATTTTTGGTGAAATTCCCGGAATGCGTTGACATTCTCAGGTTTTGCTTTGTGAAATATTTGCGATACATGAGTTATGACGATAAGTCAGTCGTATAGCTCATTCATGTTATCGAAAAAGTCCAGAAATGTAGTGATTATTTTCCGGCGATTTTGAACGAGACAACATGTGTTTATCGACCTCAGTTGACTATAGGTCAACGGGCTTGACGGTAAAGTTTTAAAAGCATGATATTTTGAAATAGGAAAAAAAAAAGGTTTGTAATATTTTGAAATATTTATTTTTTTAAACACATAATTTTCTGAAAATATTTTGCATGAGTTTGTTTCGAAGACGACTATAGTGAGGGTACTATAGCTTCACATGTGTACGTATATGACACGGGTTTTTGTCTTGGGTAAGGCTTCCTCCGGTCATTCCCGAGACGTTTGTGTGGGGTTATCCGCAAGACGCACACATGGCGTGTGAATTCAATACGGGTCCTAGAGCATCCAAGTTTGACTTTTACGGTTACTTGTACGGAGACCGTACGTATAACCGTGAAGGGGTGAGAACTCGGCTATCCAGAATAGGCTTGCTCGGGGAGCGAACGCTATTAGGGACCGTTTCTCGAAGGTGGATGGTGCTGAATCCTGAGCTATCTGACTCAAACGTATTATTGCTCAAGCATCGAAAGCGTAAATGTTTTCAAAGTTTCGAGTTTCACCTCTTTTTGTAAAAGAAAAAGTTTATTTTTTTAAAATAAAAACTCGTCCTCAGCGGAGTCACCAACTGAAGGCACCGGAAAGTGGGCCCCTCGACGCCTCGGGCGGGCCCGTTCAAATAGGGGCGTAGCGCTACGCGAGAAAGTAGGCTAGCTCGCCGCGAGTCGAGATTAGTTACTTTGCTACTTTGCTATGGGGGATATCATTACTTAGATTTGTTTAGGACTTTTTAAAGATGTGTCCATATCTTTTGCAAGTCGTTTTCGGAGTCGCTACCAAATAGTAAGACGATTTGGAAACTGTTTAACGCGTCTTGGATTTGAATACGCGAATGGTAAAGTTCAAGGCGTGTAGATATTTATCCGTCTAAGGCAATTGTGGAGCCAGAGCGGATTCAGAGTGATTTTACTTTCCGAATGTTTATTAAAATGCGTTATGAAAAACTGTAACAAAAAAGCCTACGTAACTAATTTGTAAACAAGTGCACACCAAAAAAAAAAACTAATTTGAAAAACAAGTGCTTAATTTCTATGTTTGAGCTAATAAAACGCTATGTACACATGCGAATATGACTCGATAAAAATGCATAAAATGAATGTAAATCGTCAAAGGTATGACATATTGTTATAGGAAATATACGTAAATAATAATTCAATGTTTCGAATTATCATGTAAACATTGTTTTCCAACTCGTGTTCGATTCTAATATTTTGTAAAAACCCTCAATGATGCAGGAGCGTTAGAGGAGGTTGAAAACGAAGTACTTCTAAGCCGACATTTACCTAAGATCACTAAAGAGTTGAAGATTGGTTCGAATTATGTAACTATGGTTACTTGGAAACACAATGGAGAAGCTGGAAACGCAGGAATGGAAGCTGGAAACGCAGAAGGAAACGCAGACTTTGAAGGTTCCTGGAAACTCACAGGAAACACAGACGCTGCTTTCCCACGCACTAGCTGGAAACGCTGGAAAACGTGTACAGCTCAACACGCTTTCCTTAAATTAGTCCGTAGGAATCAGCTAGTATAATCTTAATTATTCTTAGTTTATTTTCGTTATTTACTTGCAAATAAAGTAGGAAAATTTCCTAATTGTGTTAGGAATAATTTAGTTGATTTTATTTGATTTTTTTAGTTTGTTTCCTAATTAAATTAGGAAAGTCTTAGTTGATGGAATAATTTGGTTTCCTAATTATATTAGGACCAATATAGTTGTTTAGAGTACTATAAATAAGGTTGGATTGTGACCTTAGTTTTCATATCTTATCATACTTTGAATAAAGTTTTATACTTTGTTAAACTTATAGTTTAAACCCTTGTTTTCTTTCTTGCGAGATTGAATTCAAACTCTTCCTCATGCGAGGTTGAGATTTAGCTAATCAAGTGATTTCCTTGCGAGGATTGATCAAGATTGCTTGTTTATCTGCTCTTGTTATCAAGAACTTGCATTATCCATCTTATTTGCAACCTCACGCTATGCGTTTCCACTCCAAAAACAAAGAACCTCATGTTGCATACATATTCACGCTACAAATTCCACAAGCATGCTTTCTAAAGAACCTACGCGTTTCTATATCAAATTGGTATCAGAGCTCGATTCTTGATTTATTTTTCAATAAATCTGTCTTGGGCAGCTTAAAACAATGGAAGGTAATTCTGGTCAAGATAAGCCGTGGATGGAAGACATGAATTCCATGCAAAAGGAGCTAAGTCGATTGACATACATGGTGAAGCACATGTTTAAAAGTGGTTATAAGAAACCAAAGAACCGAATATAAGTGATGATGAAGGTTCGATTGAATCTGAAGAAGAAGAACGTCCGAGAGGAAGGAAGATCACCAAGAACGATGATGATCGAGGTCTCAAACTCGATATTCCAGATTTTAAAGGTGACATGGATCCGGAGAGTTTCATGGATTGGATTCGACAAGCCGAGAGAATCTTTGAGTATAAGGAATATGATGATAGGAAGCAATTTAAGGTTGCAACGTTGAAACTCACCAAATATGCTTCTTTATGGTATGAAAACCTAAAGAAACAAAGGAGGAGAGAAGGAAAGCCAAAGATTGAGTCTTGGGCTAAGTTGAAGGAACACCTTACAAAGCGTTTCTTGCCTCGTGATTATGAGCAAGAAAACTACTTGAAACTCCAATCTTTGATGCAAGAAAACTTGTCCGTGACTGAATACATCAAAGAATTTAAGAGGATAACAATCTTATGCGATCTTGAGGAGAAAGAAGAGTGAGAATCGCAAGATTCATCGAGGGCCTAACACCTTAAACTGCGACTAAAGTTGAAATTCAATTTTGATGGTTTTAATGATGTGTGCGAGTTAGCTTTGAAGTTTGAGAAACAAGAAAAGGCACGAAAGACTAATCCTTATTCAAGAGGAGTGGTCATTGGTTCGAAGTTCCCAAGCTAAAAACACTCCAAGCAAACCTAAAGAAATTCCAAAAGAGGAATCTCGAGACAAAGGAAAGGGAATCGCTGTGGAGACTAAAGGAAACTCAATGAGGCGTTGCTTTAAGTGTCAAGGCTATGGTCACATAGCAAACGAGTGTCCTCTAAAGAGAGCACTCACAGTTCAAGAATTGGAAGGGTTGGTTCCTAGCTTTGTCATGTCTAAGGAGGATGAAGAAACAGAAGACCAAGAGGGAGTGGTTTATGATTTGGATCCCTTGAGTGAAGATGAATGCTTGGTGCTTAGAAACCTTCATGTGGAAGCAAGCACGGCTGAAACGGAACAAAGAGAGCAGATTTTTCATACCCGGTGCAAGGTACGTGGCAAGATTTGTAATCTTATCATTGATAGTGGGTCATGCACGAATGTAGTAGCAAAGACTTTGGTTGATGAACTTAAATTACAAACTAGAGACCGTGATAAGTCATATAAACTACATTGGTTGAATGGGGATGGTGGTGTTCATGTGAAGAAACAAGCCCTAATCTCTCTTAGTTTAGGCCCATATACTGATGAGTTGTGGTGTGACGTGGTTCCAATGAATGCTTGTCATATTCTATTGGGGAGGCCGTTGCAATTTGATCGGAAGGTTGAGCATGATGGGAGAACTAACATTTATAGCGTGACCAAGGGAAACACAACTTACAATCTGAAACCTTTATCACCTCATAAGATTAGGGAAGCTAAATTGAAGAGGGGAAACTTATTTGTGGAGGCTAAGGAAGTAGAAGAGGTTATTGCTCGTGGAGAACGCGTTTACATGCTTGTGGTACGTGATTCTGATTCGGGGAAGATTGGTGATAACCGTGATGTGAAAGAGCTATTGGATGAATTTGGGGATGTGTTTCCGGATGATTTACCACAGGGGTTACCTCCTTTACGTGGAATTGAGCATCAAATTGACTTGATTCCGGGAGCGGCGTTACCAAACAAACCCACCTTATCGTTGTAATCCCGAGGAGGCAAAAGAACTTCAAAGACAAGTCCAAGAGCTACTTGATAGGGGTTACGTGCAAGAAAGCTTGAGCCCATGTGCGGTTCCAAAGATTATTGGTCCCAAAGAAGGAAGGAACTTGGAGGATGTGCATTGATAGTAGAGCGGTAAACAACATTACCATCAAATACCGCTTTCCTATGCCAAGACTTGATGATATGCTTGATGAGCTTGCGGCTCATGTGTGTTTTCTAAGCTTGATTTAAGGAGTGGGTATCATCAAATGCGAATTCGAGAAGGAGATGAGTGGAAGACCGCATTCAAAACGAAACAAGGACTATATGAGTGGCTTGTGATGCCCTTTGGACTTTGTAATGCTCCTAGTTCGTTTATGAGACTTATGAATGAAGTGTTAAGGCCTTTCCTTAACAAGTTCGTGGTTGTGTATCTCGATGATATTTTGATCTATAGCAAGGATGAGGAGGAACACAAGCAACACTTGAGAGCAGTTTTTGAGGTTCTACGAAAACAAAAACTCTATGGGAAACTTGAGAAGTGCACGTTTATGGTTCCTAGTGTCGTGTTTCTTGGTTATATTGTAGGTAAAGATGGTGTGAGCATGGATCCATCTAAGGTTGAAGCTATTCAAGCCTGGCCGGTTCCAAAATCGACTACGGAGGTACGAAGTTTCCATGGATTGGCCTCATTCTATAGGCGATTCATCCAAGGTTTTAGTTCGATTATGGCTCCAATTACGGAGTTGACCAAGAAAGGAGAATTTGTGTGGACAACAAGCGCTCAAAAGGCATTTGAAGAAGTGAAGAGCAAGCTATGTTCTGGACCTGTTTTAGGACTTCCTGATTTCGACAAGTTGTTTGAAGTCGAATGTGATGCAAGTGGTGTTGGAATTGGTGCCGTGTTGATACAAGAAAGCGCCTATTGCTTACTTTAGTGAGAAGTTAAATGGTGCAAGGTTGAACTACTCAACTTATGACAAGGAGTTCTACGCTATTGTGAGGGCATTGAACCATTGGAGTCACTATTTGCGGCCAAAACCGTTCGTGCTTCATTCTGATCACGAAGCTCTTAAACACATACATGGGCAGCAAAATTGAATCCAAGACATGCTAAATGGGTTGAGTTTACGCAATCTTTACGTTTTCATCAAGTATAAGACCTAAGTTCTAATATTGTAGCCGATGCACTTTCGAGAAGACATTGCTTATTAGTTGAGCTAGATGCAAGGTTGTTAGGATTTGAGCACGTCAAGGAGTTGTACAAGGATGATCCTCGCTTTCTAAAGAGTTTCTTGAACCTCACGAGATTTCACATTGCAAGATGGGTTCTTATTCAAGGGAAATCGACTTTGCATTCCACAAAGTTCGATTCGGGAGTTGATGATTCGTGAGGCTCATGGAGGGGCAATTGCTGGTCACTTTGGAACTAATAAGACTTAGGACATTGTAAGTGAACACTTCTGTTGGCAGAAGATGATCAAAGACGTGCAAGACATCATGGCTAAGTGTGTTGTGTGTCAAAAGGCGAAGAGTTCGTTCCATAAGGGATTATACACGCCCTTACCTGTTCCCACACAACCACGGAGTGAGGTTAGGATGGATTTTATACTTGGGTTACCAAAACGCAAAGAGGAAAGGATTCGATTATGGTTGTGGTTGATCGGTTTTCAAAGATGGCTCACTTTATTCCTTGTCATAAAGCCGATGATGCTACTCATGTTCTTGATCTTTATTATAAAGAAGTAGTGCGTTTACATGGGATTCCACTTACTATAGTGTCGGATCGAGATGTTAAGTTTCTTAGCTATTTTTGGAAGACGTTGTGGAGGTTAGTGGGAACCAAGCTATTGTTTAGTACTTCTCACCATCCACAAACTGATGGTCAAACGGAAGTGACTAATAGAACTCTTGGAAGTTTATTAAGAGGGTTGGTTAGCAAAAGCGCGAAGGATTGGGATGTAAAACTCGCACATGCCGAGTTTGCTTATAACCGCATCTCCATCGGCTACTCTTGGTCGTGCTCCATTTGAGATCGTTTACGGAGTTAATCCATTCCTACCTATTGATTTAATTAGATTCCAAAGAAAGATCTCATGAGTTTTGAAGCAAAGGAGAGACAAAGCTGCGTTTCTTGAACTTGTGAGCAAGTGAGAGCTCAAATTGAGAAGGCAAGCGAAATATAAGGAGAAAGCAAATAAACATCGAAAGCAACCTCGTGTTTCAAGTGGGTGATCTTGTGTGGCTACACTTGAGGAAAGAGAGGTTTCCATCGAAACGAAAGAATAAGTTAATGCCAAGAGTCGATGGTCCATTCAAAGTACTTGAGTGTTACGGTTCTAATGCTTACAAGCTTGACTTGCCAAGTGAATATGGAGGAGTTAGTGCAACGTTCAATGTTGGGGATCTATCACCATATCTTGAAGACGACAATTTGAGGTCAAATTCTCAAAAAGAAGGAGAGAATGATGCAGGAGCGTTAGAGGAGGTTGAAAACGAAGTACTTCTAAGCCGACATTTACCTAAGATCACTAAAGAGTTGAAGATTGGTTCGAATTATGTAACTATGGTTACTTGGAAACACAATGGAGAAGCTGGAAACGCAGGAATGGAAGCTGGAAACGCAGAAGGAAACGCAGACTTTGAAGGTTCCTGGAAACTCACAGAGAAACAGACGCAGCTTCCCACGGACTAGTTTAAACGCTGGAAGCGTGTCTGACTCAACACGCTTTCTTTAAATTAGTCCGTAGGAATCACTAGTATAATCTTAATTATTCTTAGTTTATTTTCGTTATTTACTTGCAAATAAAGAAGGAAAATTTCCTAATTGTGTTAGGAATAATTTAGTTGATTTTATTTGATTTTGTTAGTTTGTTTCCTAATTAAATTAGGAAAGTCTTAGTTGATGGAATAATTTGGTTTCCTAATTATATTAGGACCAATATAGTTGTTTAGAGTACTATAAATAAGGTTGGATTGTGACCTTAGTTTTCATATCTTATCATACTTTGAATAAAGTTTTATACTTTGTTAAACTTGCGAGTTTAAACCCTTGTTTTCTTTCTTGCGAGATTGAATTCAAACTCTTCCTTGCGAGGTTGAGATTTAGCTAATCAAGTGATTTCCTTGCGAGGATTGATCAAGATTGCTTGTTTATCTGTTCTTGTTATCAAGAACTTGCATTATCCATCTTATTTGCAACCTCACGTTGCGTTTCCACCCAAAAACAGCAACCTCACGTTGCATACATATTCACAGTTACAAATTCCGCTGCTACGTTTCTAAAGAACCTACGCGTTCTATATCACTCAACTTTGCATGTTTAAAAAGATTAGTTGAAACGGTACAAGTTATATTGAATTCGTTTTAGTCAAATTTAATGCATGAATTAGAGTTTGCATAATGTAAAGTGGTATCCGTTTGTTCGTTTTTATTTGACTCGTTTGTTTATGCGATATTGGCGGGGTTAGACGGATTAGTAATCCGAATCGCTACAACTGTATTACCAATACGGGTTCGTAATGCCAATATCGAGTCGGGTTAATGTAACCTGTTTTATCCGAGTCTGTCTCAAAGTCCAATCCGAAAGGTAAAGTTTTTATCTTTAAAATGTAAAGATGATTTTTAGAGAGAGAAGTAAAGGTAGTTAGCTGTATTAATTGTGTCTTGAATGAGGTGGTTGAGAGGTGTAATTATAGTAGTTGGTTCGAAACTGTGTATGGTTAAGTAGGTACTAGCCAGTTCACTAGCGATTAGGCCAGTTAATCGCTAGTATGTTCCATGCAGCTTTTGTAATCGATGGTACGTTGCAAACAAGCTTTGTAATTGCCAGTGGACTGGCGATTACGCTTGTAATCGCCAATTCACCGGCGATTTAAAACGTGGCGAAAAGTACGGTGAGTTGACTTGGGTCGTAGGCTGTATAGGCTACGTAGTGATTGTGTTTTGTTGGTTTGAAAGCAGCGGTTTTATGCTTGGCCGTCTCATGTTCGCGTTTTGTATTTCGTTGGGCTTTTTGGTATTTTGGGCTGAAATAGAATCGTCCTTGGGACGAAATGTTTTGTGAAGAGCATTTTTGTCGTAAATTTTGGTTTTACGGAAAATGATTCATGATGTATTTTTGGTTTTTTGCTTGGGTAATTTGGAGGTGTTTTGTGTGTTTCGGGTAATTTTCGAAGGATGATTTTTGTTGGTAAAAGGCTCGTCTCGTGTTTGTCGGTCCAAAATAAAATGACTAACCTAATACTCATTTTACATAATATGCAAATTCAATTTTAATGCGTAAAATTACTAAAATATTTTAGACACGTTGTACCGTTTCGTTAATGTATAAAACATGCATTAAAAGTCTTTTCCATCACAGGGTTTGTTTTTTAGGAGGTACGGATACGAGTATCTACAACCCCCCCCCCCCCCCCCCCCCCCCCCCACCACCCCACCCCCTTTTTTTAAAAGGAAACTAAAAAATTCGAATTTCACAAACAATCAACAAAATGACAACTAGAACTTTAGCATAATAAGTATATTTTGATCGATAATATAATAATTCCAAAGATTTGTAAGGAATTTTGTCATTTACAAGTGAATTTGCGAATGGGGTTTATTTGAATATACTTGTTTTTCAAGGGAGATAAAACAGGGGTACAATTGTCAATACCGAATTTTAAATGATCTTATATATTGAAAAAATTAATAAGTAAATATAGTCTTATACTATGGAATAGTTAGGCCTGATTTTGAGGGCTGTTTGGAGGGATGATGACCTGTGGCCCAATTTTTAAGCTTTTAAATATTATTACTAAATGTATATATTAGTAAGTTGTTGTTAGCTTACTACAATCAGACTCCTTGGGCTTTGATGGTTTTACATCTTGACTCTCACCTTATCACCCGAGTTCAAATCCATTGGAAACTGTTTTCGTTTTTTTTTTGAATAAACACAACATCGATTGATGCTATAAATAATAAATCTCTTGGAACCACAATTCCCTGACAAGCGAGCACAGGAAAATGCAACTCATCATCACAAGCATCGTCGTCTCATACAAAAGCGAATCAATTCAATACCTGCTTCCTCTTCAAATAAATGTAGGGATCGGATCCCATTCACTAATCAAGTATTAGTGTAAATCAAATTACTCTAATTTGATTTAGCAAGATCTATGTAGTACAAATTCACTTTGTTTACAAGATGAGAAATTTATACCTTTCTTGTAAAGGATAATGGGCACAAAATAAGAACTCCTTTCTTATTTTGTTTCTTGAGCTAACAACATGGATGATCCTCCATACCCGAGTTTCCATAATAGGAAACCTCCTCTTAGTTGCACCCAAGAACTTACTCCAAAATACTAAGGATTTTGATCTAGAAATCACTTAGTACACACTTGATAATATGTGAATAATATTATTACTACACTAGTAATATGTGTAAAATATGAGAACAAGTTTCTTATATTTTAGAGAGAAAGTTTTAGAGAGAAAAGATGAAAATGCATGAATGAATTATGCTCTCACTTAGGCCTTATGTTTTAATACAAAAAACAACAAAACAAAGTGTGTAGAACACACCTTGTAGGCCTACCCCATAGAGAAGAGAAGTGGGAAGAGTTTTTATCTTGTTTAGCACATTTTGTTGCATGTTAATCATTATGTTCACATGCAAAAGAAGCTAAACAAAGAATAGGACAAAAAGGAATCTCTCCTCTTATTTGCCCCATTTTGGGCCGGTCCATGTGTCTAACATGGGTCCATTTTGTTTATCAATATTTGTCTCATGAAATAGTTGTAATTTATCACTTAATTATCTAACATAATAAAGTGTAAATTAATTAAACTCTTCCTTAATATACATGTACTTTACACATATATTAAAAATGTACTTTTACTAATCTCATTAGTAAAATATACACAATTAGTGAATTAACGTTTAATCACTAATTCCCATCTCCTCTAGTAATTTTATCGATATAAAATTCAATCATCCGAGTTCACAACTCGATTTCTCTCTAAATAAATTCACCGACTAACCGTTAGTCAAATTATCAAGTCACTAATCTAATCGTATCTCATACAATTAATTAGCTTAAATATTTGGAGTACGTTCCTATAGGTGTGACTTAAAGGGATCAATTGATTACCGCCGTTCTCACGACAATAACGTCAAACTCTAGTCGACCAATCGTTATTGATTTACGTTAATCAATTGACAATAATACAAGATTATCCCCATGTATTCCTTAATTGAGATTTATTAAGTAATCGCACTATTGTGGAGGACACATACTCCAACAATCTCCCACTTGTCCGAGACAAGTTGTGCATTACCAATTCTCATGTCCGTTTCACATCTCCCACTCGATGCAAGGTGTCTTACAGGTCGTACTTGCATCCTGAGATATATATCATGAGTGGTTTTCTCGATATGGAGTGAGTAGTCCTGACCGGAATCTACCGTAGATTCTTACCGAGCGTGGCGGCAAGATTTTCACTACTCCTCGAGTGGCCCAAAGATGTTTTACCCTGACGAGGGTGGACATTTCCCTTCCACTCGATTGTCTTTGTATAATGCGATCACCATGACCCCAAAGATGCTCTTATAACCCCCCTTTCACGGCATGGCTTAGGACAAAATGAAAGTCACTCGAAACCGCAGACCGACTCGTATCAGTTCCCACCAAAGAATCGACTAAAGGAATACTATAGAATTCCCACCACGACCAGGTTTCAATCTCATTGAAAAGGAATTCTATAAGCGTCACAGTCCGACAGAGTGTCTCACAGTCTGTCTATGCAAACGAGCAGTCATCACTATGACCCCATGGTGTTGAACCCACCATCGAACGACTTGCAATCTAGTCTCTTCGAGACGTCACCTCATATGAGAGACTAGGGACCAAATACTTAGTTTATACCGTTCACTTGAATATGTTCAAAGTTGTCACACAACTATTCGGATAAACAAAGTATGCATTCAAAATGACTTAAAAGAGTAAATATACTCTAAACAATGAATGTTATTTTCATATATGTGATAGGATACTTTATCCATTACATATCTCAAAAACTAAAGGAAATCAGGCATACTGGACCAAGATTGGTCAAGGAAGTCAAGGGAGAAGAGTTGGGAGACCATGGGCTAGGGCCATGGGCTCAAACCCAAGCCTAGGGCTTGGTCTAAGGGATCACTAAGGGTCAACTAAAGTCAAACCTATGGTCAAACCAAGCCAACCTTAGTGATCAAGCAAAGTCAAGAGGAAGTCAAAGTTGGAGAGCAACAAAAAGTCAAGATTATGCTATTTTTGAAATGTGGTCAATCGAGGTACACCCATGTGAGTCAACCCTCCAATAAATGGGCTCACATGGTTCATCAAGCTAGCTCATGGAGGTCAAGGGGCCGGCCTAATCAAAGTCACCAAGGATCATCACATTGTTTTTATGTTTTATGTCATTTTCATACAAGTCGCTTTCTCACTTTTTACTTTATGCTTTTGATGTAAGGAAACAATATAACCCCTTGTAATTGTCTCCTATGGACCGTCCCACATGCACCCTAAGACCAAATCAAGGCCCTTGAAGACTACCTAAACCATCAAGGGAGGAGATTGAACCTAATGTCCACATCAACCTTTATGCTTTCTAGTTTGTTTGTTTCCCTTCAAAAATTCAGCTCACATGAGAGCTCTAGCCGTTTTTTTTGTTCACATTTTGGGTCCATTGTGAACCCTTAGATCACAATTGTAATGAATGGTTTAGATGAGGCCTTGGGTACTATATAAACCCAACCTCACACATTATATTTTTCAGATTTGCTTTGAATGAAAAAAGAAACCCTAGTTTCAAAATTGAGTGTTCTTCATTTATCTCTTTACTTTGTGTTAGAGATTTGTGAGAGATTAATTAGTGGCTTTGTGCTTAATTAATCACAACCTAAATCTATTACTTTGTGTGTAGATTTAGATACTATCCTTATGTTCTTGCATTTAACAACAAAATTCAGAAAATTTTCATCACAAAAACATACATACTCGGCCGAATTGTTCAAGGGTTTGAGTTCGATCTTTGTTCATCTCTTGAGTGAAACTTGATCCTCCTAGTTTCACTCCAAATTGGTCATCAAAGCCTAGGTTTGTTCTTGATTTCATTTTCTTTCTCTATTTTTCGGTTTCCCTTAGAAATGTCGAGTTACTCTTTTGTTTTTCTCTTTTAGTTTTTCGTTTTTTTCTTCTTCCTTTCCTTGTTTATTTTCTATAAATTTCCCACAAAATTTCCACAAAAGATCTCACAAAATTTTCACAAAATGGAAGAGAATAGAGGAGAGGGTAAAAGACTTTCCGATTTAGAAGAGAAGTTAACTTAACTCACCGGTAATTGTACTCTAATGATGAATGCTCTAAACACCCTCTTAGACCAAAATATCAATGAACCAAGAAGGGGTGAAGGGGGAAGGGGACATGGCCGTGGGTTTGGGTATGGGGGCCGTGGGAGAGGACACCCTCCTCCTCACATGGAAGATCAATTTTCGGATTCGGAAGAGTCCCTTGAAGCCCACCCTAGAGACCATGACCGAGATATCAAAGTGGATATACCCGATTTTTATGGTAGCTTGAACCCCGAGGATCTCCTAGATTGGCTTAGATCGGTTGAGAGAATTTTTGAATTCAAGGAGTACTCCGATAGGAAGTGTTTCAAGGTAGCCATCATGAAGTTTAAGGGATATGCCTCCCTTTGGTATGAAAACCTTAAGAATCAAAGAAACCGAGAGGGTAAGGAACCCATTAAGTCATGGCTCAAACTCAAAAAGAAACTCAAAGACAAGTTTGTTCCCAAAGACTACACCCAAGACATGTTTCTCAAGCTAGCTCAACTAAAACAAGAGTCACACCCCATTGAGACCTATCTTAGGGACTTTGAGCAACTCACCCTACAATGTGAGATGAATGAGAAACCCGAACAAAAAATTGCAAGGTTTGTTGAGGGCCTAAACCCTAGGATAGCAAATCGGGTCAAAATGCAAAACTTGTGGTCATTCGATGAGGCCGTTACCATGGCCACACGTGTGGAGAGGCTAGAGAAGGGAAGAGGAGAGTCGGCTAAGAACACCCCCAAAACCAACCCCATGTCGAGCCAAGGAGGGGTCAAGATTGTTGAGCCTTGCCCTACCACCAAGCCATCAAGTGTTGATAAGGGAAAGGGAATCGACTATGGCCCTAAGAGAACAATTCCTCTCAAGAAGTGCTACCAATGTCAAGGGTATGGTCATTTTGCTAAAGAATGCCCTAGCAAGAGGACCTTGAACACAAGTGAGGTTGTGCATTGGGGAGACGATGAAGTGTTAGTTTGTGAGGAAGAAAAAAAAGAGGGAGTTGAGGAAGTGAATGTGGCCGAAACAATTGTTCCCCCGGACTCGGGGTTGAGCTTGGTCACTTGGCGAGTGATGCACACTCAAGAAGCAAACGAGAAAATGGACCAAAGACACCAAATATTTCGGTCCAAATGTACAATCATGGGGAGAGTGTGTAATTTGATTATTGATGGGGGAAGTTGTGTTAATGTTGCTTCTAAAACCCTCATTGATAAGCTTGCCTTGCCCACTTTGAAGCATCCTCATCCTTACAAGCTAAGATGGCTTAATCAAGGAGCCGAGGTGAAAGTTGATAAACAATGCAAAGTCTTGTTTTCCATTGGACAAGACTACAAAGATGAAGTTGTGTGTGAAGTGTTGGACATGGATGCATGTCATGTGTTGCTTGGTAGGCCTTGGGAGTATGAAAAGAATTCTTCCCACCATGGAAGAGACAACACCTACTCATTCAAGTATGGTGACAAGCTTATTGTCTTAGCTCCCCTACCACCAATGATGGGATGTAAATCCAATGCGTGCTTGTTTGAATCCTTCATTGAACCGAAACCTAGCATGGAGAAGAAGTTGGAGCCGAGCTTGAAAGAACTTGAGGACTTGAATGGGCTTGAGCCGAGTAGGGAAGAGCTAGAGGAGGAGATGAACTTGGAATGTGAGGGAAGCTCTAGCATGATAAGGAGGATTCTAGGAGAGGAGCAACATGAAGGTGAAGCATCAATCAACAAGAAAACAACCAATGTGAACAATGAGAGGGCAAAAATCGATGGCCTAGAGAGGTCAAGTGGATCCTTGAGATGGAGGATCATTGATGGGCTCGATCACGAGCAAGAATGGATGGATGGCGTGGCTATGAACCGTGGACTCAAAGAGATGCTTGAGGAAGAATGTGTGGTCAAGCAAACCGTGACCAAGGAGGAAAACATGATCAATCCCTCGAGCCCAAGCAAAGGAATCCAACCATTCCTCCAAACCATCATCAAGTGGTGCCCATGGAAGAAAAACGTGAAGCCCAAATTCGAGCAAGGATTGAGTCGGGAATCGAGTGTGAAGTCGAGCAAGTCGAGCAAGAGGTTCTCCAAGGACTTGAGGGCAAGTCCTTTCCAAGGAGAGGAGATTGGACCAAGATTGGTCAAGGAAGTCAAGGGAGAAGAGTTGGGAGACCATGGGCTAGGGCCATGGGCTCAAACCCAAGCCTAGGGCTTGGTCTAAGGGATCACTAAGGGTCAACTAAAGTCAAACCTATGGTCAAACCAAGCCAACCTTAGTGATCAAGCAAAGTCAAGAGGAAGTCAAAGTTGGAGAGCAACAAAAAGTCAAGATTATGCTATTTTTGAAATGTGGTCAATCGAGGTACACCCATGTGAGTCAACCCTCCAATAAATGGGCTCACATGGTTCATCAAGCTAGCTCATGGAGGTCAAGGGGCCGGCCTAATCAAAGTCACCAAGGATCATCACATTGTTTTTATGTTTTATGTCATTTTCATACAAGTCGACTTTCTCACTTTTTACTTTATGCTTTGATGTAAGGAAACAATATAACCCTTGTAATTGTCTCCTATGGACCGTCCCACATGCACCCTAAGACCAAATCAAGGCCCTTGAAGACTACCTAAACCATCAAGGGAGGAGATTGAACCTAATGTCCACATCAACCTTTATGCTTTCTAGTTTGTTTGTTTCCCTTCAAAAATTCAGCTCACATGAGAGCTCTAGCCGTTTTTTTTGTTCACATTTTGGGTCCATTGTGAACCCTTAGATCACAATTGTAATGAATGGTTTAGATGAGGCCTTGGGTACTATATAAACCCAACCTCACACATTATATTTTTCAGATTTGCTTTGAATGAAAAAAGAAACCCTAGTTTCAAAATTGAGTGTTCTTCATTTATCTCTTTACTTTGTGTTAGAGATTTGTGAGAGATTAATTAGTGGCTTTGTGCTTAATTAATCACAACCTAAATCTATTACTTTGTGTGTAGATTTAGATACTATCCTTATGTTCTTGCATTTAACAACAAAATTCAGAAAATTTTCATCACAAAAACATACATACTCGGCCGAATTGTTCAAGGGTTTGAGTTCGATCTTTGTTCATCTCTTGAGTGAAACTTGATCCTCCTAGTTTCACTCCACATACGCCTCAACCCCATAGAGGCGGTGTGAGCGTCTTGCTTAGTCCTCGAAAGAGGCTTGGTTAAAGGATCAGCGATCTCATCGTCTGTCCCAACCTTACAAATATCTATTTCCTTTCTTTCCACATTATCCCTTATAACATGGTATTTCCTCAAAACGTGTCTAGATTCATTACTAGACTTGGGCTCCTTTGCTTGAAAGATAGCCCCACTATTATCACAATAAATAGTGATTGGATCTGCGGCACTAGGGACTACGCTTAGTCCATCCAAGAACTGCCGAATCCATATAGCTTCGTTAGCAGCTTCTGAAGCTGCCAAATATTCAGCTTTTGTTGTAGAATCCGCAGTGACACTTTGCTTGAAACCTTTTCAGCAAATAGCACCCCCATTCAACATAACAACTTAGCCGGATTGGGATTACAAATCATCCCCATCGGTTTGGAAACTTGCATCCGTGTAACCCTTTACACGCAGCTCAAGTTTTCCTCCAAACACTAGAAACGAATCCTTAGTTCTTCTCAAGTTCTTAAGGATGTTCTTTACAGCTATCCAGTGACTCTCACCGGGATTAGCTTGATACCGCTCGTCATGCTCAAAGCGGCGACATCGGGGATGAGTGCACATCATAAGCGTACATGATTGATCCAACAGCGGAAGCAAAAAAGGGATCAATTTCATGCGTTCAATTTCCTCAGGAGTCGTAGGACGTTGAGATTTCTTCAACGCTATTCCTACACTCATTGGAAGAAAGCCTCTCTTGGAGTCTTTCATATTGAACCTATCAAGAATTTTATCGATATAAGTTTCTTGACTTAATGCTAGTATCTGTTTGGATCTATCTCTATAGATCCGGATACCCAAGATGCGTTGTGCCTCTCCCAAGTCCTTCATTTGGAAATGGTTTCCCAATTCCACCTTTACCGAGTTCAAACTTGGAATATCATTTCCAATTAGTAGTATGTCATCCACATACAAAATAAGGAAGGTTACTTTACTCCCACTAAACTTCATGTATAAACAAGGTTCCTCGGCACTCCGAGTGAATCCATGTTGTTTGATAACATGATCGAATCTGTGATTCCAACTCCTCGATGCTTGCTTAAGACCATAAATGGATCTCTTAAGCTTGCATACTTTCTTAGGGTTGGATGTATCTACAAAACCTTCAGGTTGTGTCATGAACACTTCCTCTTCTAGAATCTCATTCAAGAAGGCGGTTTTTACATCCATTTGCCATATCTCATAATCATGAAATGCGGCAACCACTAAGATTATCCTTATGGATCGAAGCATAGCAACTGGTGCAAAGGTTTCATCATAATGAATACCTTGGACTTGTGAAAAGCCCTTTGCCACCAATCTAGCTTTGTAAACATCTATATGTTTATCTATGCCGAGTTTGATTTTGAATATCCATTTACACTGAAGGGGTCTCACTCCTTCGTAAATCTACCAAGTCCCAAACTTGGTTCTCGTACATAGAATCCATTTGGATTTCATGGCCTCAAGCCATTGTTGAGTTAGGACTACTAATAGCCGCCTTGTAGGTTGAGGGTTCGTTGTTTTGAATAACAACAAATCACCCTCCTCCTCGATATTCTGAGGTAGCGGTCGGGTTGATGACTAATTCTTCCCGACCTCCTAGGGATCACTGGCAGTGTCGAAGACGAGAGCAGTTTCCTCATTTTACGTGTCGGTTTGTGGCTCTTGAACTTCATCAAGTTCAAATTTTCTCCCACTGTTTCTTAGAAATGTATTCACTTTCTAGAAAAGCAAAGATCACGTGCCACAAACGCTTTGTTCTCGTGAGGGTTGTAGAAGTAATAACCACAGGTTTCCTTAGGATAACCTACAAATAGACATTTGTCAGACCTTGGAGCGAGTTTATCGTTAGTTTTATTCTTAACGAATGCCTCACATCCCCAAATTCTCATGAATGACAAATAGGGAACCTTTCCCGTCCATATCTCATATGGAGTCTTATTGGCCGCTTTAGTCGGACTTCGATTTAGTGAGAATACAGCAGATAATAGCGCAAAGCCCCAAAACTATCCAGGAAGCTCACTTTGACTCATCATAGACCGAACCATGTCAAGCAAGGTTCTGGTTTCTCCTTCTGCTACACCATTCAACCGTGGTGTGCCCGGAGGAGTCCATTGTGATACTCTACCACAATGATTAAGATGTGAATCAAACTCATTACTTAGATATTTGCCACCACGATCCGATCGTAGTGCTTGTATCTTCTTATCAAATTGGTTCTCAACCTCATTTTGAAATTCTTTAAATTTCTCAAGAGCATCACTTTTATACCTTATTAAGTAAACATAACCATATCTACTTAAGTCATCGGTAAAAGTAATGAAGTAATGATATCCTCCTCTAGCAGTGATGTTTAATGGACCACACACATCGGTATGTATGAGTCCTAAAACCTCACTTGCTCGTGTCCCTTTACCACTAAAGGGTGCACGAGTCATCTTGCCCAAAAGGCAAGCCTCGCACGTACCATAAGATTCGCAATCAAATGGTTTGAGAACCTTGGTCTCAACAAGTCTCTTTATGCGTTTATCGTTTATGTGACCTAAACGACAATGCCCAAGGTAGGATTTGTTTGATTCATTCGTTTTGAGCCTCTTGTTCTCTATATGATAAACATCATTGACATCATTTAAAACATAGATACCTCCGATTGAAATGGCTTCACCATAAACCATTTCATTAAATGAAAAAGTACATCGATTGTCCTTAATCATAAAAGCCTTCCGTATCAAACACGGAGACGGAGATAATGTTTTTCGTTAGAGTTGGTACAAAATAACAGTTATTCAAATACAACTCTAAACCACTAGCTAGAGCGAGTACGTTAGTTCCCACAGAAATGGCCGCTACTCTAGCTCCATTACCCATGCGGAGATCTACATCACCCTTGGCTAGTGCTCGCACGTTTCTCATTCCTTGCAAGTGATTGCAAAGGTAAGATCCACATCCGGTATCCTATACCCATGTAGAAATGCAAGCATGATTTATGTCAATCATATAAAGACTAGAAGGAACAATATCTTTGGATGTCGCACATCCATCTTTCTTTTCCTTCAAGAATTTGGGACAATTGCGCTTCCAACGACCGGGTTTGGGCTTGCTATTCTCAATAGCCTTTCCGTTACCTTTATCTTCCTTGAACCGAGCTTTATTAGCTCCCTTCCTTTTCTTGACCCCAATGTTTATGTTCTTCAATCTCATTGAAGGAACATCTTTTCTCTCAATCTCATTCACTTTGATGTTCTCTTGGTTGAAGCACATCGTCGTCACTCTAGTGAATATCTCATATGCACTTTGTGAGTAACGAAGCGAAATTTGAGAGAATGTGACATTGACCAAATCAATATATTTTTAACGTCATTGTCAACCTTTGGGGTGCTCATCGTAGGCGGCTCGCGCCGCCGCGATGGCCCTAAGTCCGGGTTCGGTGGGAGGTGGTTCGGTAAGGTTCTTAAGCACATTGTCGGATTGAGCGGCGCCCCTTATAGTCGAATCGCATTCGACAAAGTTGCTACCGTCATCCTTTAGGATACACTTATCCATCACGGTTCTCAACCATGAATATTTACCCAAAATGGGTGCGGG
This sequence comes from Dianthus caryophyllus, assembly GCA_023091065.1. Lineage (NCBI taxonomy): Eukaryota > Viridiplantae > Streptophyta > Magnoliopsida > Caryophyllales > Caryophyllaceae > Dianthus > Dianthus caryophyllus. The sequence goes on from JALGRB010000016.1 coordinate 1,512,536, forward strand.
AGTTAAAGTTGTCATTGCGATAAATAATTCTACAACAAAAATGAGGAAATATATAAGCATTCATTGTTCATTAATGACATTTGCTAAAACACTTTTAAAACAAACGTCCATTTATATAATGATCTCCCACGAAATTATATAAATGATTCCAAGACTCGTTTTCCATATAAAATTAGACATCTCATGTTTCCTTTTATATAAAAACGATAAGTCAACACTTGACTAATTCTACACTAGAATGCTTGGTTGATGATTTTCTATAAAATGCATCGATTAGCCCCAAATAACTCTTATTCGGTTGAGTCCAAACCAAATTAGCACGGGACTTCCTCCCACTACTTACCCATGGTAACAAGGTTCCACGTTGCGGAGGTCCTCACGAACATGGGGTTCATAGTCGCTACATTTGGAAAGGCTTAATCTCAATTCATTTTGTTAAAATGTGGGTGATCTTGTCAATTTTTAGTCATTTAAATTCTTTATAAGTGAACTAATTTAAGAATGGCGACCTAAAAACGACAATCGGAGTGGGATATTGTGGCATGCATGGCGATTTTGGCATGTGTGCGGAAAATAAGCAAACACACAAGCATCAAACAAACATAAACCTAGTATGGCCACCTAAAGTAATTAAAATACAAGGAGTTACAAATTGGAAACCAACTCCTTTGGTCCCTCTTTGGACCAAAATTGGTCAAGGAAGTCAAGGGTGGAGAAGAGGGAGACCATGGGTTAGGGCCATGGGCTCAAACCCAAGGCTAGACCAAGGGTCAAGGGGTCACTAGGGGATAAGTAAAGTCAATTCTATGGTCAAATCGAGCCAACCCTAGTGATCAAGCTAAGTCGAGGAGAAGTCAAAGTTGGAGAGCAACAAAAAAGTCAAGATTATGCTATTTTTGAATGTGGTCAAAGTGGGTGCACCCATGTGAGTTAACCCTCCAATAAAAGGACTCACATGGTTCACAAAGCTAGCTCAAGGAGGTCCCTTAGGAGCCGGCCCAACAAGTCCCCAACAAACAATCACATTGTTTTATGTTTATGTCATTTTCATTCAAGTCGCTTTCGTCACTTTATGCTTTATTGTTTTAGTGTGTAAAAATCAAAATATAGAGCATGTGGACCGTCCTCCTTCAAGACCAAGGCTCACTCAAGGACCCTTGGATGATCCCAAACAAAGAATGGAGAGGATTGATGGAGTGAAACTTATGGGGATAAGAATCACTCAAAGGATGAACAAAACCAAGTGATTATGGTGATGAAAAATCTCGGCCCAAGTATCAATTTTTAGTGAAGAATTTTTCTGAAATTTATATGAACAAGGAAGATAAAAAGGATAGTGACTAATTCTAAGCACTTAGCAAGAGAATTAGGTTTTGATTAGCATAAGCACAAAGCCACTATACTAATCTTTCACTCACTCACACACAAAGTAATGAGAAATGAAGAACACAAGTTGGAAACTCTAGGGTTTTCTTTATCATAAGCAAATCTGAAAAATGTGAGAGAAGGATGAGGGTTTATATAATACCCTCATTCTAATCTTGACCATCCATTACAACAAGATCTAAGGGCTACAATCAACCCCCAATTACTACAATATACTCGGTCAAAAGAGGCTCCTTGAGCTGAAAATTTGAACATAAAACAACAAATACATAAAGTAAAAAGCATAAAGTAATAAAGGTAGATAGCGACATGAATGAAAATGACTTAAAGTAAAACAATGTGGTGGCTTGGGACTTTCTTTTGAAGCCGGCTCCTTGAGGACCTCCTTGAGCTAGCTTGTTGAACCATGTGAGCCCATTTATTGGAGGGTGACTCACATGGGTGTGCCTTGATTAACCACATTCAAAAATAGCTTGATCTTTGACTTTTTGTAGCTCTCCAACTTTGACTTCTCCTTGACTTAGCTTGATCACTAGGGTTGGCTCGGTTTGACCATAGAATTGACTTTAGTTGACCCTTAGTGATCCCCTTGACCGAGCCCTAGGCTTGGTTTTGAGCCCATGGCCCTAGCCCATGGTCTCCCAACTCTTCTCCCTTGACTTCCTTGACCAATTTTGGTCCAATCTCCTCTCCTTGGAAAGGACTTGCCCTCAAGTCCTTGGAGAACCTCTTGCTCGACTTGCTTGACTTCACACTTGATTCTCGGCTCAATCTTTGCTCGGTCTTGGCTTTCACGGTCTTGGTCTTCCATGGGCACCACTTAGCTAGAGTTTGTAGCAATGGTTGAACCCCTTTGCCTTGGCTCGAAGAGTTGGTCACATTTTCATCCTTGGTCACGGTTTCTTTGACCACGCATTCTTCCTCGAGCATTTCTTTGAGCCCTCGACTCATGACCATGCCATCCATCCATTCTTGCTCATGTTCGAGCCCATCAATGATTCTCCACCTTAAAGACCCGCTTGATCTTTCCTTACCATCGATCTTTGTTCTTTCATTGACCACATTCTGAATGTAGTCTGGTCGTTCCTTGTTGTTTGATGCTTCACCTTCATGAGGCTCCTCTCCTAGAGTCCTCCTTGTCATGCTAGTGCTTCCCTCACACTCCAAGTTCATCTTCTCCTTTTGCTCTTTCTTACTCGGCCCAAGGCCCTCCAACTTCTCAAGCTCACTCAAGCTCGGCCTCCTCTTCATTTCCATGCTAGGTTTTGATTCAATGAAGGATTCAAACAAGCACGCATTGGATTTACAACCCATCATTGGTGGTAGGGGAGCTAAGACAATGAGCTTTTCACCATACTTGAATGAGTAGGTGTTGTCTCTTCCATGATGGGAAGAATTCTTTTCAAACTCCCAAGGCCTACCAAGCAACACATGGCAAGCATCCATGTCCAACACTTCACACACAACTTCATCTTTATAGTCTTGACCAATTGAGAACGAGACTTGGCATTGCTTGTCAACTTTGACCTCGGCTCCTTGATTGAGCCACCTTAGCTTGTATGGGTGAGGATGCTTCAAAGTAGGCAAGGCAAGCTTATCAATGAGGGTCTTGGAAGCAACATTAACACAACTTCCCCCATCGATAATCAAGTTACACACTCTCCCCATGATGGTACATTTGGACCGAAATATTTGATGCCTTTGGTCCATATTCTCGTTTGATTCTTGGGTGTGCATCACTCGCCAAGTGACCAAGCTCAACCCCGAGTCCGGGGGCACAATTGTTTCGGCCACTTTCACTTCTTCAACTCCCTCTTTTTTTTCTTCCTCACAAACCAACACTTCATCGTCTCCCCAATGCACAACCTCACTTGTGTTCAAGGTCCTCTTGCTAGGGCACTCCTTAGCAAAGTGACCATACCCTTGACATTGGTAACACTTCTTGAGAGGGATGGTTCTCTTAGGGCCATAGTCGATTCCCTTTCCCTTGTCAACACTTGATGGCTTGATGGTAGGGCTAGGTTCAACAATTTTGATCCCCCCTTGGCTCGACATGGGGTTGGACTTGGGGGTGCTCTTAGCCGGCTCTCCTCTCCCCTTTTCTAGCCTCTCCACACGTGTAGCCATGGTAACCGCCTCATCGAATGACCACAAGTTTTGCATTTTGACTCGATTTGCTATCCTAGGTTTAGGCCCTCAACAAACCTTGCAATTTTTGTTCGGTTTTCTCATTCATTTCACATTGGAGGGTGAGTTGCTCAAAGTCCCTAAGATAGGTTTCAATGGGGTGTGACTCTTGTTTTAGTTGGGCTAGCTTGAGGAACATGTCTTGAGTGTAGTCTTTGGGAACAAACTTGTCTTTGAGTTTCTTTTGAGTTTGAGCCATGACTTGATGGGTTCCTTACCCTCTCGGTTTCTTTGATTCTTAAGGTTTTCATACCAAAGGGAGGCATAACCCTTGAATTTCATGATGGCCACTTTGAAACACTTCCTATCGGAGTACTCCTTGAATTCAAAGACTCTCTCAACCGATCTAAGCCAATCTAGGAGATCCTCGGGTTCAAGCTACCATAAAAATCGGGTATGTCTACCTTAATGTCTCGGCCATGGTCTCTAGGGTGGGCCTCAGGGACTCTTAGAATCCAAAATTGACCTTCCATGTGAGGAGGAACTTGTCCTCTCCCACGGCCCCCATACCCCATTCCACGGCCCCTTCCTCTTCCCCCTTCACCCCTTCTTGGTTCATTCATGTTTTGTTCCAAGAGTGTGTTAATAGCATTCATCATCAAAGTGCAATTACCGGTGAGTTGAGTCAATTTCTCTTCTAAATCGGAAAGTCTTTTACCCTCTCCTCTATTCTCTTCCATTTTGTGATAGTTTTGTGAGATCTTTGTGGAAATTTTGTGGAAAATGAACAAGGAAAACAAAGAAAGAAAACGAAAAATTGAAGAGGAAAACAAACCCTAAAATTTCGGCCAACACAAGAACAAACCCAACCAATACTAACACAAGTGTAGATCTTTAACCATTTTTTGTAAGATTTTGTGGAAAATAAAACAAGGAAACAAGAAAAGAAATCGAAAATTGAAGAGGAAAAAAATAGGAGTAATTCGAAAAACTAAGAACAAGAGCAAATCGAAAAATGAAGAACAAACCTAGGCTTTGATGACCAATTTGGAGTGAAACTTATGGGGATAAGAATCACTCAAAGGATGAACAAAACCAAGTGATTATGGTGATGAAAAATCTCGGCCCAAGTATCAATTTTTAGTGAAGAATTTTTCTGAAATTTATATGAACAAGGAAGATAAAAAGGATAGTGACTAATTCTAAGCACTTAGCAAGAGAATTAGGTTTTGATTAGCATAAGCACAAAGCCACTATACTAATCTTTCACTCACTCACACACAAAGTAATGAGAAATGAAGAACACAAGTTGGAAACTCTAGGGTTTTCTTTATCATAAGCAAATCTGAAAAATGTGAGAGAAGGATGAGGGTTTATATAATACCCTCATTCTAATCTTGACCATCCATTACAAACAAGATCTAAGGGCTACAATCAACGCCCAATTACTACACTATACTCGGTCAAAAGAGGCTCCTTGAGCTGAAAATTTGAACATAAAACAACAAAAACCTAAAGTAAAAAGGTGAAAGTAATAAAGGGAGAAAGCGACATGAATGATAATGACTTAAAGTAAAACAATGTGGTGGCTTGGGACTTTCTTTTGAAGCCGGCTCCTTGAGGACCTCCTTGAGCTAGCTTGTTGAACCATGTGAGCCCATTTATTGGAGGGTGACTCACATGGGTGTGCCTTGATTAACCACATTCAAAAATAGCTTGATCTTTGACTTTTTGTAGCTCTCCAACTTTGACTTCTCCTTGACTTAGCTTGATCACTAGGGTTGGCTCGGTTTGACCATAGAATTGACTTTAGTTGACCCTTAGTGATCCCCTTGACCGAGCCCTAGGCTTGGTTTTGAGCCCATGGCCCTAGCCCATGGTCTCCCAACTCTTCTCCCTTGACTTCCTTGACCAATTTTGGTCCAATTGAGCCTCATGTCAACATCTACCTTTATGCTTTTATCTTTTGTTTGTTAGCCAACAAAATTCAGCTCTTGTAAGGCCTTTAGGCCGTTTTTTTTGGATGTTTCAAAGGCTCATGTGAGCCCTTAGATTAACTTTGAAATGTAAGGCTTAGATTAGAGTAAGGGTCATATATAAACCCTCACTCTAACCTCAAAATTTTCAGCTTTGATATTGAATGAAACCCTAGTTGTTTATCTTGAGTTCTCTTCATTTTTCTCATTACTAAGTGTGTGAGTTTAGTGAAAGATTAGTTTAGTGGCTTTGTGCTTAAACTAATCACAACCTAAATCTATTACTTAGTGTGTAGATTTAGTTACTATCCCTTTTATTTTTCCTTGTTCTCAAAATTTCAGAAAATATTTCACCAAAAACATTCACTTTGGCCGAGAATTTCAAAGACTTTTCAAAGTCGATTTGTGTTCATCTCTTGAGTGAAACTTGATCCTCCTAGTTTCACTCCAAATTGGTCATCAAAGCCTAGGTTTGTTCTTGATTTCTTTTTCTTTCTCTATTTTTCGGTTTCCCTTAGAAATGTCGAGTTACTCTTTTGTTTTCCTCTTTTAGTTTTTCGTTTTTTCTTCTTCCTTTCCTTGTTTATTTTCTATAAATTTCCCACAAAATTTCCACAAAAGATCTCACAAAATTTTCACAAAAATGGAAGAGAATAGAGGAGAGGGTAAAAGACTTTCCGATTTAGAAGAGAAGTTAACTCAACTCACCGGTAATTGTACTCTAATGATGAATGCTCTAAACACCCTCTTAGACCAAAATATTAATGAACCAAGAAGGGGTGAAGGGGGAAGGGGACGTGGCCGTGGGTTTGGGTATGGGGGCGTGGGAGAGGGCACCCTCCTCCTCACATGGAAGATCAATTTTCGGATTCGGAAGAGTCCCTTGAAGCCCACCCTAGAGACCATGACCGAGATATCAAAGTGGATATACCCGATTTTTATGGTAGCTTGAACCCCGAGGATCTCTTAGATTGGCTTAGATCGGTTGAGAGAATTTTTGAATTCAAGGAGTACTCCGATAGGAAGTGTTTCAAGGTAGCCATCATGAAGTTTAAGGGATATGCCTCCCTTTGGTATGAAAACCTTAAGAATCAAAGAAACCGAGAGGGAAAGGAACCAATTAAGTCATGGCTCAAACTCAAAAAGAAACTCAAAGACAAGTTTGTTCCCAAAGACTACACCCAAGACATGTTTCTCAAGCTAGCTCAACTAAAACAAGAGTCACACCCCATTGAGACCTATCTTAGGGACTTTGAGCAACTCACCCTACAATGTGAGATGAATGAGAGACCCCAACAAAAATTGCAAGGTTTGTTGAGGGCCTAAACCCTAGGATAGCAAATCGGGTCAAAATGCAAAACTTGTGGTCATTCGATGAGGCCGTTACCATGGCCACACGTGTGGAGAGGCTAGAGAAGGGGAGAGGAGAGTCGGCTAAGAACACCCCCAAAACCAACCCCATGTCGAGCCAAGGAGGGGTCAAGATTGTTGAGCCTTGCCCTACCACCAAGCCATCAAGTGTTGATAAGGGAAAGGGAATTGACTATGGTCCCAAGAGAACAATTCCTCTCAAGAAGTGCTACCAATGTCAAGGGTATGGTCATTTTGCTAAGGAGTGTCCTAGCAAGAGGACCTTGAACACAAGTGAGGTTGTGCATTGGGGAGACGATGAAGTGTTAGTTTGTGAGGAAGAAAAGAAAGAGGGAGTTGAGGATGAGAGAGTGGCCGAAACAATTGTTCCCCCGGACTCGGGGTTGAGCTTGGTTACTTGGCGAGTCATGCATACTCAAGATTCAAGCGAAAGTGTGGATCAAAGGCATCAAATATTTCGAACCAAATGTACCATCATGGGGAGAGTGTGCAACTTGATTATCGATGGGGGAAGTTGTGTTAATGTTGCTTCCAAAACCCTCATTGATAAACTTGCCTTACCAACTTTGAAACATCCTCATCCTTACAAGTTAAGGTGGCTTAATCAAGGAGCCGAGGTAAAAGTCGATAAACAATGCAAAGTCTCGTTCTCGATTGGACAAGACTACAAAGATGAAATTGTGTGTGAAGTGTTGAATATGGATGCTTGTCATGTCTTACTTGGGAGGCCATGGGAGTATGAAAGAACTCTTCCCACCATGGAAGAGACAACACCTACTCATTCAAGTATGGTGAAAAGCTCATTGTCTTAGCTCCCTACCACCAATGATGGGATGTAAATCCAATGCATGCTTGTTTGAATCCTTCATTGAGCCAAACCTAGCATGGAGATGAAGTTGAAGGGCCTTGAGCCGAGTGAAGAAGAGCAAGAGGCAAAGGTGAACTTGAAATGTAAGGGAAGCTCTAGCATGGTAAGGAGGACTCTAGGAGAGGAGCCTCATGAGGTGAAGCATCAATCAACAAGGAAACAACCGACTACAATGAGAATGTGGTCAATGAAAGAACAAAATCGATGGCAAGGAAAGATCAAGTGGGTCTTTAAGATGGAGAATCATTGAAGGGCTCGATCATGAGCAAGAATGGATGGATGGCATGGTTATGAGTCGAGGGCTCAAAGAAATGCTCGAGGAAGAATGTGTGGTCAAGCAAACCGTGACCAAGGAAGAAAACATGATGAATTCTTGAGCCAAGTCAAGGGGTGCAACCGCTTCTACAAACTCTAGCTAAATGGTGCCCATGGAAGACCAAAACCGTGAAAGCCAAGATTGAACAAAGGTTGAGCCGAGAATCGAGTGTGAAGTCGAGCAAGAGAGGAGCAAGAGGTTCTCCAAGGACTTGAGGGCAAGTCCTTTCCAAGGAGAGGAGATTGGACCAAAATTGGTCAAGGAAGTCAAGGGTGGAGAAGAGGGAGACCATGGGTTAGGGCCATGGGCTCAAACCCAAACTAGACCAAGGGTCAAGGGGTCACTAGGGGATAAGTAAAGTCAATTCTATGGTCAAATCGAGCCAACCCTAGTGATCAAGCTAAGTCGAGGAGAAGTCAAAGTTGGAGAGCAACAAAAAAGTCAAGATTATGCTATTTTTGAATGTGGTCAAAGTGGGTGCACCCATGTGAGTTGACCCTCCAATAAAAGGACTCACATGGTTCACAAAGCTAGCTCAAGGAGGTCCCTTAGGAGCCGGCCCAACAAGTCCCCAACATACAATCACATTGTTTTATGTTTATGTCATTTTCATTCAAGTCGCTTTCGTCACTTTACGCTTTATTGTTTTAGTGTGTAAAAACCAAAATATAGAGCATGTGGACCGACCACCTTCAAGACCAAGGCGCACTCAAGGACCCTTGGATGATCCCAAACAAAGAATGGAGAGGATTGAGCCTCATGTCAACATCTACCTTTATGCTTTTATCTTTTGTTTGTTAGCCAACAAAATTCAGCTCTTGTAAGGCCTTTAGGCCGCTTTTTTGATGTTTCAAAGGCTCATGTGAGCCCTTAGATTAACTTTGAAATGTAAGGCTTAGATTAGAGTAAGGGTCATATATAAACCCTCACTCTAACCTCAAAATTTTCAGCTTTGATATTGAATGAAACCCTAGTTGTTTATCTTGAGTTCTCTTCATTTTTCTCATTACTAAGTGTGTGAGTTTAGTGAAAGATTAGTTTAGTGGCTTTGTGCTTAAACTAATCACAACCTAAATCTATTACTTAGTGTGTAGATTTAGTTACTATCCCTTTTATTTTTCCTTGTTCTCAAAATTTCAGAAAATATTTCACCAAAAACATTCACTTTGGCCGAGAATTTCAAAGACTTTTCAAAGTCGATTTGTGTTCATCTCTTGAGTGAAACTTGATCCTCCTAGTTTCACTCCACTCTTCAAAAGGATCCCATCCAAGCTCCTCCTTGCAAGCTTTAGAACACTTCTAAGGCTCCAAGTCGATCTCCATCACCGGTCTTCGATTTACAAATAGTTACAAATATGATTTACAAATGAATACATAGCAATCCTATTATACATTTATAAATGAAGTAAACTATTAAATTACAAACCGGCGATACGAGATCACATTTAATTACAAACCCACACGATATTCCCTTACATTACGGGTAATATCGGTAAAAATATAACAAACTATGGCCATACTAGTAAGAATAAACATTCATTCAACAATAAACATTCATCCAAACATGCATAATGTAAAGCTTATAAATAAAAAACATGCCAAAATCGCCCTAAACAATAATCGCATTAATTCGTTTAAAACCGATCTCATTTTGAATCGATTAATCTCATATTAATCAATAATGCTTAAAACACCTTTTAAGCTTGAACTAAAACTTCTAAACTGATTTAGAACACCCAAAATTAGTTTTCACTAATTCATGGTGATTTTAGTTCACAAACATGGTCATTTGCTAATTAGATGTACTTTAATCATAACCCTTTTATGAATAAAGCTTAATAAAATCAAAATAAAATAAAATAAAACCATTTTTATTTTGACAAAATTTTGTATATTCTGAAACACTTCCAAAATATCAGAAAAGAAAAGTTTGGTCAGAAAAATTTACGAATTTATTTTATAACAAATAACATACGATTTCATCGATTTTATCTCATAAAATCAACAAAACGTCTAAAACAGTGAGGAAAAATCTAAAATTTATACCTTAGCATCCTTTTAATATATAAAAACAGTGGTATAAAATTTATGTCCAGAAAACAAATATTACTATATTTTCGATATTAACATTCATTTTATACCGATTTTTATCAAATAAATGAATAAATATTCAAAACTCAAGATCTGACTTTGAAAATTTACATGCAGAAAGTATAAATATGAAATATCACTGTCTAAAAATTTCGTGACCAGATTCCAACTATAACTATTTATAGTGATTATTTTAGCCAAAAACACACTTTTTGACTCGGTTTTGTATAAAAATCATTTTAATTAGCAAACAAATTTCAAAAAATATGAAATTTGACCAGTAGCTTCATGAGACCAGAAACTTTGTATGCTATAAAAAGCTCGTGTTAAAACCACTTTTAACACCATTTTCGGATTTTATCATATTTATTCTCAATAAATATATAAAACCCCAAAATTAACAAAATAAATTTGTAACTACAAGCCTTGTCTCTGATACCACTTGTAGGGATCGGATCCCATTCACTAATCAAGTATTAGTGTAAATCAAATTACTCTAATTTGATTTAGCAAGATCTATGTAGTACAAATTCACTTTGTTTACAAGATGAGAAATTTATACCTTTCTTGTAAAGGATAATGGGCACAAAATAAGAACTCCTTTCTTATTTTGTTTCTTGAGCTAACAACATGGATGATCCTCCATACCCGAGTTTCCATAATAGGAAACCTCCTCTTAGTTGCACCCAAGAACTTACTCCAAAATACTAAGGATTTTGATCTAGAAATCACTTAGTACACACTTGATAATATGTGAATAATATTATTACTACACTAGTAATATGTGTAAAATATGAGAACAAGTTTCTTATATTTTAGAGAGAAAGTTTTAGAGAGAAAAGATGAAAATGCATGAATGAATTATGCCTCACTTAGGCCTTATGTTTTAATACAAAAACAACAAAACAAAGTGTGTAGAACACACCTTGTAGGCGGCCCCATAGAGAAGAGAAGTGGGAAGAGTTTTTATCTTGTTTAAAGCACATTTTGTCAGATGTTAATCATTATGTTCTATGCAAAAGAAGCTAAACAAAAGAATAGGACAAAAAGGAATCTCTCCTCTTATTTGCCCCATTTTGGACTCGGGCCCATGTGTCTAACATGGGTCCATTTTGTTTATCAATATTTGTCTCACAAATAGTTGTAATTTATCACTTAATTATCTAACATAATAAAGTGTAAATTAATTAAACTCTTCCTTAATATACATGTACTTTACACATATATTAAAAATGTACTTTTACTAATCTCATTAGTAAAATATACACAATTAGTGAATTAACGTTTAATCACTAATTCCCATCTCCTCTAGTAATTTTATCGATATAAAATTCAATCGTCCGAGTTCACAACTCGATTTCTCTCTAAATAAATTCACCGACTAACCGTTAGTCAAATTATCAAGTCACTAATCTAATCGTATCTCATACAATTAATTAGCTTAAATATTTGGAGTACGTTCCTATAGGTGTGACTTAAAGGGATCAATTGATTACCGCCGTTCTCACGACAATAACGTCAAACTCTAGTCAGCCAATCGTTATTGATTTACGTTAATCAATTGACAATAATACAGGATTATCCCCATGTATTCCTTAATTGAGATTTATTAAGTAATCGCACTATTGTGGAGGACACATACTCCAACAATAAAGTGAAGAGTTAAGGAGCAAACTAAACATATAAACGACGGCGGAATTAAATAGCGTAAATTCCATGAAAAGACTTTCGACCGTATGCATCCACTAAGACGCTGAGACTATAAATAATCTTACTAACTCGATAGCTAGGAAAACTACTAAAACTAAGCATTTCGTCACCTAAAATGTCTCAAAATCACATCGAGCGAGGTTTCCAAGGGTTGTAATGTTAGGCTCAGGTTAAGAGGGTAAAAAGGCGGTAAACGTATTTGGAAATTTGGAGCTCATCGGCTTACAGTTGCATTAAAAATCAACGCCCACATCCAACAATACTTCATCACTAACCACATAACAATAACAATTAACTCCCGAATAAGCATAACAAAACATGGCTTTCCAAACAATCCGACCTTTTTATTAAATAAACTTTGTATATAAACCAACTTCACTATTTTTTTTTTTGGTTTTTCTATTTTCTTTCCTTTTTTCGTTTTTGATTGGAATTTTTTCCCTTTTTTTTTTCCTGAAATGAAATGAGATCGGGTAAAAGCTTTGAAATGCATAAGAAAAAGCGCATAAGTAACGGGAATACTCTCATAACAAATAACCTCGTAAACTCCAGCTCATATAATAAGTAATCACGAACTCAACATACTTTCTTCCCAATTGAATACTCTGTGTAAACTCAAGTAACGGGAATACTCTCATAACACTTCGTCACATCCACTGAAATGAGGCTACAACACTTCGTCACTAACCACGTAACAATAACAATTAACTCCCGAATAAGCATAACAATATATCGCTTTCCAAACAATCCGACCTTTTTATTGAACAAACTTTATATATACAATCAACTTCATTATTTTTCTTTTGTTTTTCTATTTTCTTTCTTTATTTTCGTTTTTGATTGGAATTTTTTCCCTTTTTTTTTTTTTTCCTGAAATGAACTGAGATCGGGTAAAAGCTTTGAAATGGATAAGGAAAAGCGCATAAGTAACGAGAATACTCTCATAACAAACAACCTCGTAAACTCAAGCTCATATAATAAGTAATCACGAACTCAGCGTACTTTCTTCCCAACTAAATACTCAGTTTAAACACAAGATCCCTAATGCAACTAATCAGCCCAGGTAAGATGATTATGGAATGTAGCTAATGATATAATATGGCTAGAAAAACCGGCTACAAAGGCTAGGACGAGCTACAAAATGAGGGACCCAAGTCTAAAGAGTAGAAAAGAAGGTCATTGTGAAAAATGATTAACTTAGAAAAACCTTTAAAACTGCTTTGGAGTCGCCACCAAATTATGCGATAATTTGGAACACGCCTACGTGTCTTGAGCTCTATGACACGTCTTAGAGTTCAGAGGGCGTTAACACCCATCCATCTGAGGCTATTGTAAAACTAGATTCGGATTCTAAAGTGAGGTACTCCCTAAAGATTAATTCAATTTGTTTTATGAAAACCTTTTAGAAAATCCTATTTTAAAAATAGCCAATACTAGCCTAAGAATAATCCATTTGTGATATTTGTGCTAAAGTAATTCGCTACATACAAGTGAGATATTGTAGTAAAAAGATGTATTAATGCATATGCAAAAAGATTGTGTAAAACCCTCATTTTTGCATGCTTAAACTTGTTAACGAAAACGGTACAGTTAATGTCGAATTCATTGTTAAGTTAATTCAATACAATATGAGGATTGCTAATACATAAACTTAAAATAAAGTCCATTTAGTTTATTTTAAGGGGGCATTGGTTATGCGACTTTGGAGAGGTATAAAATGAATGGAATGCATTCGAGTTGCAAGGCCGCTTTATGAAAAACGGACTCACAAACCAAAGTCGAGTTGGGCACTAATGTAGTCCTTTTGTTAGTCTAAAGCAAAAAAACCTTGACCAATGTTAGGATGAGGATCTACCTATCTCGAGTTTCAAAACCGGCAGAGCTTCGGTTCAAAAAAGAGGAGAATTCACCACGAGATGTGTGATGAATTCAAAGTATTAGTGCTTGAGGTTTTTTGTGAGTTTGTGTGTGTATTGATGTGTAGAACGTGTCAATTGATGATCAATTGTGTTGGGTGTTGAGTGGTATTTTTAGTAGAGGCTTCGAAAAAATTTGGAAAATTAGGAAAAGTTCGGCAAGTAAACCGCAAGGTCTCTTGCGGTTTACCCTCTAAACCGCAAGCCCTCTTGCGGTTAGGGGGTCGGGAAAAGTTATGTATTTTAATATTTCGTATTTTCCTAAATCCAGTTTGACGTATTTTGGAAATATACGGTATAATCTCTTGCTAGGGGCTCAAGAATACCGAGTGCAAGCCTTCTAGGAGCTACACAAGGTATTTTGTGAGGGCTCAGGGCCTTTTAATGCGTGCGAAGAGCGGGTTGGACTCGGTTATGGGCCCGAGACCCGAAAATGTGAAAGAGGGGCATTTTGTTGTATATTTTGAAATAGGAAGACCCGCGATGTCATATTTTGCGAATGAAAAAATGCTAAATAGTGGTTTTAGCTATCGGGTCTAAATTTAGGCATTTAGGAGAATTGAATTGGGCCTTATAAATGTAAATGGACCAATTAAATTGTGAAAGGGATGCTCATGCCGGTTGAATCGAAATGCGAATCAAGCTAGATTCTAAATGAACCAAAGGACATTTATTTAAGCGTCATAACACATTTCGACTCATTTTGACTTTTAAATGACTTAATTAGAATTCGTGGAGCGATTCGAAGCGGGCCTCTTTGTACCTTATAACCACACTCACCCTAAACTCGATTCACTCATGAATCTCACTCATGTCACACGTTTTTAAGGGCTGAAATGGTGGTTTAATTTTCTGATTTTTATTTGAACAAACATGAAAGCAAAGATAAAGGATATGAATTAGACTAAGCACAAAGCCACTAGCCTAAGACTAAGGTTCCGATCAATCATCGCACTAAGCTATGACCTTCACCCATGGAAACTCGAATCTCCAAGCACAAAGCTAAGGAGGTTTGAAGAGAAAACCCTCTCTAAAACTCATTTTTTTATAATTCAACAAATCTGAAAAATACAAGGAGGAAAGCTTGGTTTATATAAGACCAAGGCTTTCATCCTAGCCATACATCTTCCTAAAGATCTAAGGGCCATGAGGGCCTTACAAAACATACAAAAAAAGGGCTCATATAGAGCTTACAAAATCAAAGAACCAAATACAACAACAACTAAATTATATGGTGACATCTTGGTGCATCTCCTCCCTTCATTTGTGTTGTTCAATCAAGGCCCTTCATTTCTCCTTGGAGCTCAAGTCATACGGTCCACACAAGGTCCCTTAGCTGATTTTTGTTATTTGAATACAAAAGACCAAAAGGTGACAAAGACATAAAGTGATAAAACAAACTATAATGAAAGGGACATGTATTGAATTACAATGTAACACTTGAACATCATTTCAGCCGAGATTTTTGGCCTAAATTGGCTGAAATTTCGTGACCATGGGTCCAAGGACCATGGTTAGGTCGTAGGCCAAAAATCGGGACCAAATCGTCAAGCCGTTTCGTTCCAACTCTCCCTTTTTTCAAAAAAAAGTTTGTCCTCAAACTTTGGCCAAATAAAAATGGTATCCAAAAGATAAATTTTCAGAAAATAAAACGATTTTGAAAGAATGAAATTTTGATGAAAAAGAGGGAAACAACAAGAGCAAATCCTATGAAAAGCACATAGCAAATTCATCGAATTCCTCTTGTTAGCCAACTCGACTCAAACACCTACAAAGGTGCTCGAATCAAGTCGACACTCACAAACCAAGACTCGCCCAGATTTGTAAGGTGACACTCGAAAACACCAAGACCCAACTCATCCCAAGATCGTCTCGGTTTAAGAAAACTCGAGAGCCGAAGCTCTGATACCAATTGGAGCGATTCGAAGCGGGCCTCTTTGTACCTTATAACCACACTCACCCTAAACTCGATTCACTCATGAATCTTACTCATGTCACACGTTTTTAAGGGCTGAAATGGTGGTTTAATTTTCTGATTTTTATTTGAACAAACATGAAAGCAAAGATAAAGGATATGAATTAGACTAAGCACAAAGCCACTAGCCTAAGACTAAGGTTCCGATCAATCATCGCACTAAGCTATGACCTTCACCCATGGAAACTCGAATCTCCAAGCACAAAGCTAAGGAGGTTTGAAGAGAAAACCCTCTCTAAAACTCATTTTTTTATAATTCAACAAATCTGAAAAATACAAGGAGGAAAGCTTGGTTTATATAAGATCAAGGCTTTCATCCTAGCCATACATCTTCCTAAAGATCTAAGGGCCATGAGGGCCTTACAAAACATACAAAAAAACGGCTCATATAGAGCTTACAAAATCAGCAAACTAAAATACAACAACAACTAAAGTAGATGGTGACATCTTGGTGCATCTCCTCCCTTCATTTGTGTTGTTCAATCAAGGCCCTTCATTTCTCCTTGGAGCTCAAGTCATACGGTCCACACAAGGTCCCTTAGCTGATTTTTGTTATTTGAATACAAAAGACCAAAAGGTGACAAAGACATAAAGTGATAAAACAAACTATAATGAAAGGGACATGTATTGAATTACAATGTAACACTTGAACATCATTTCAGCCGAGATTTTTGGCCTAAATTGGCTGAAATTTCGTGACCATGGGTCCAAGGACCATGGTTAGGTCGTAGGCCAAAAATCGGGACCAAATCGTCAAGCCGTTTCGTTCCAATTCGACATAATTAGTACCATCTAAGTCAGTGTTAAAGTACACGTATTAAAAATCTCTTACATCATAGGGCTTGTTTGGGAAGGTACATATACGGGTATCCACAGAGCCCCCAGTTTGATTGAGCTTGGACTAAAGCGCTAGTCAAATTACACGACAGTATCCGGACCATCACAGTCTCGATACCATCAGCAGAACGGAGCATGTGTCCATGGGTGAGACGATGACTCCCAACCGCACACGCAACTACAACTGCACCTGCATTTGCTTATTGCTGATGCTATGCTTGTGTTGAGTCTCGCTATGGAGCGCAGGTGCTTAGTGTAGTATCTGCTGGAGGAGTGCTAGTCCGCCGGGGAAGGATGTATATATATGGTCTCGCCGAGGTGCGCAGGTGCAGTTGTAGTTGCGTGTGCTTAATGCAGATGTTCGTGTAGAATGCTTTTGCAGATGTGCTTGTAGGAAAATGCTTGTGTCTGAACTCGCTGGGGAGTGCATGTGTAGTTGGTATTGTACGTGGTTGCCTTCCGCTGAGGAATATGATGTTTAAGTAAATGAGACTCGCTGGGGAGTGTATGTGCGTAGTTGCGACCACTGAGGAGTGATATGCACCACAGGTGAAGTAAAGTGTAATGTATAAGGACCCGCGGGGGAAAAATGTTTAGTGCTTAAATCCTCTTGGGATGTGAGTGCAAGTGTTTGAACTCCGTGGGGCGTAAATGGTACTCCGCGGGGATGCGTAAAGGGGTGTAAAAGACTCGTGAAGAGTGCTCATGTCTCTTCTTCTGTACCGTGTATTAAGTGCTCAATACACGCCAGATGGCATCAGAGGTGACGCCTTAACCCAAGCACGGGGCGTGTTAGGAACTGTATTTGGGCCAAAATGAATTAGAAATCCAATAATAGGTCCAAAATGAGAAAAACAGGAGAAAAACCATGGGAACAAACCGCATAGGGCTTTGCGGTTTGGCCAGTAAACCGCATGGCGTTTTGCGGTTTGTGAGGTAAACCGCATAGGCTTATGCGATTTCCTCTGCTGGCAGAAACTTGTTTATAAAGAGCAAAATCAGCCGTGAATGAGCCACACTTCATAGTTTCGGTTTCTTACTCAAAAAACACCAAATTTCGATTTCTCAACCGATTTTGATCATTTCTTTTGCGTTGCCTTGCCATGGAACACGGTAATGCTCCATTTTAACTTGTTTTTATGTTTTTGTATGTTGTAATTAGCTAGTTTTAGCTAGAAATGTTGAAAAGACGGGCTTTGATGAAAACCCGCTTTTGTGGTTGAAATTCGCCGTTTGAATGCTTGAAATTGGTGGTATTATGTTGCATTATACTATGCTAGCATGTGTGTGTGAAATGCTTGTGATTTGGAACGATTTTGAGTGAAAACGTCCAAAGTAGGGTTTTTGCCCGAATTTGAACCCGGATTTTTTACCCGGATTTTCAATTAAACTTCGGTGTAGGATGCTTGTAGCTAGTAAAGCATGTATCTAGCTTCAATTTTGCGAAAATGTTAGGCTAAGGCTTTCAATTTGACGATTTTAGCTAGTTGAATAAGGAGCGTTCATCGCAAATTGGGGGTTTTTCGTCGGGATGTCAAAAATGCAATTGCTTGTTAGGGGGTGTAATTGAAGGTTAATATAGCGCATAGAAACCATCAAGTTTTAATTTTGATGCTTGGAGAGCAGTTTTTGGCATAATTGTGAATTTAGGCCTAAAATGCTCTGTAGGGTGTTTTTGGGTGTTTTGTCGTATTGTCTCGTATATGTTGCGTTTGTATATTATAGTTGTATATATTTGTCGTGTTTTTGTAGGAGAAATCTCTTCGCGCGTTACGAGATCGTCTGAATCTCGTAGGAGTACGGGTTTTAGGGACGAGGGAGCCCCCAGTACACGTCGTTTGAGGCGTACGACTAGTGAGCGAGAGGCTGATCCTCGGGATTTGCGTACTCGGCGTGGCACGCCGCGAGGTAGGGGTCGTGCAAGACGTGTTCCTGCCGTGGAGGACCATGTGGACGAGCTGGTGGCCGAGCTGGGCGCTAAGGAGGAGCCTGCGTCTGAGGCTGAGGGGAGTGAGGCCGTTGTTAGGCCGAGTAGCTCTAGGTCACGTGGGTCACGGATGGATAGGTCGTTAGCCAAGGGTTGGGACGGCCTCAACCTCTTGTTGGCTCCAGAGCTGCACATCTCGTACCGAGCGAAGCTTGGCTTGGAGAAGGGTCCGATGAGGACCTTTGAAGTGAAACTTAATGGATTAAGAATCACTCAAAACAACAAGCAAAATCGACTTAGAATTGAGGTCAATTCTCGGCTGAAAATATGAAGTATTGTATTTGATTTTTCTGATTTTTGTGAGTTTAAATGAAAGCAAATAAGATAACGTAATCCAAGCACTTAGCTAAGGAATTAGGGATCGGGGGATTAAGCACAAAGCCACTAATCCACCCTTAATTTTCAGCTCTTGCACAAAGCTAAGAGAATGGGAGAAAACCCTCTATTTCATTCAAAGCAAATCTAAAAAAATACATTGTAATAAGCTTGGCTTATATAAGCCAAAGCTTCTAATCTTAGCCCTACATTCAAGCTTGATCTAAGGGCCAAGAAATGGTCCAAAAATCAGCCAAAATAACGGCTCCTTTAGGTCCTAACAAAGCTGAAAAAATTACAACATAAAACATAAAGTAGACAAGGACTAATGACTTCATCCTTACCATGCACTTTAAGTGTTCATCCAAGGGCCAAGATAAGGCCTTGGGAAGCATAGTGGGACGGTCCAAGGTCTAGTACAAAGGATTATATTGTCTCCATACAATAATGCATAAAGCATAAAGCAAGATAGTGACACTTAGTGAAAAGGACTTGTTGAGGAGAAGAGCATGTGATGATCCTTCAATTTTCGGCTGATTTGATGATGCCACTCCCTTGAACTTGCTCTTGATTTATTTAAATGACTTTAGGATGAGTCTTGGACCTTAGGTTGGAAGCGGCTCCTAGATCAATGGGTCGTGGAACTTCAACTCCTGTTGCAATCTCCCCAGGTTGAAAAGGATTTGCCCTCAAATCCTCTCCCTCTTCATCCTCTAGGTCTTCATGATACGGACTAAGATCTCCCTCACTGAACGTGCCATGAACTCCGTATTCCCCCGGTAGATCAACTTTGTAAGCGTTTGGCCCGATTTTCTCAAGTATTTCGAATGGACCCTCGGCTCTAGGCATGAGCTTGTTCTTTCTCTTATCCGGGAACCTTTCCTTTCTCAAGTGTAACCATACCAAATCTCCCGGTTCAAATTCCTTGGTTGTTTTGCGGTTTCTTGATCTAGCCTTGTAGGTTTAATTTGTCTTCTCGATTTGCTTCTTGACTTGATTGTGGATGCTCATCATGAACTCAACCCGTTTCTTGGCATCGTAGCTCATTTCCTTTACCTTTGATGGGGGCTAGGTCCGTGGGCATGAGTGGATTAGTCCCATAGACCACTTCAAACGGTGAGTTTCCCGTGCTAGAAGACGGGGCACGATTAAAAGCAAATTCGGCATGGGCAAGCTTGAGATCCCAATCCTTCAAGGACTTGGAAACGATGCACCTAAGTATCCTCCCCAAGGTTTTATTAGTGACCTCGGTTTGGCCATCCGTTTGAGGGTGGTGACTTGTGCTAAACAAGAGCCTCGTCTTCAACAACTTCCACAAGGTTTTCCAAAAGTGGCTCATGAACTTGGAATCTCGATCGGATACATGGTCTTGGGGACTCCGTGTAGCTTAACTACCTCCTTGAAGTAGAGCTCGGCCACCCCCATTGCGTCCACGGTTTTTTTACACGCAATGAAATGAGCCATCTTGCTAAACCGATCCACCACAACCATGATAGAGTCCTTACCCCGTTGAGTCCTTGGCAAAGCAACGATGAAATCCATGCTAACATCCTCCCATGGCCGATTTGGGACGGGTAGAGGTGTGTAGGGGCCCGTTTGAAAGAAGGACTTGGATTGTTGGCACAAAGCGCATCTCTTAATCACATCTTGAACGTCTCCAAGCATCTTGGGCCAATAGAATTGATCTTGGAGGATGTCGTAAGTCTTTTGAATCCCGAAATGCCCGGCTAAACCGTTAGAATGAACCTCCCGTACTAGGAGATTTCGATAGGATCCCTTAGGAATACACAACCGATTCCCCAAGAATAGGAATCCTTCTTGAAGTGTGTATTTGCCTCCTTGCTTGCCTTGCTCACTATGTAGGGAGCTCCACTCATCTTTGAAGTCGAGATCCTCCACATAGAGTTCTTTCATGAATTCAAATCCTAACACTCTTTGCTCCATGTAGCTTAGCATAGTGTGTCTTCTAGATAAAGCATCGGCCACCACATTGTTCTTCCCCTCAATGAACTTCCTTGAAAAAGAGAAGGATTGAAGAAATTCCACCCATTTGGCATGCCTATGTTTCAACTTGTGTTGTCCATTGATGTACTTAAGAGCCTCATGATCCGAATGTAGCACGAACGGCTTGGGCTTGAGGTAATGGCTCCAATGAGCAAGAGCTCGAATGATGGCATAGAATTCTTTGTCGTAGGTGGAATAATTGAGCTTAGCCCCATTCAACTTCTCACTAAAGTAGGCTATTGGCTTGCGTTCTTGTAAGAGGACGGCCCCAATTCCAACGCCGCTAGCATCGCATTCAACCTCAAAAAGCTTATTGAAATCCGGTGGTGTAAGAATAGGTAAATCACACAACAACTTCTTGACTTCTCGGAAGGAATTCTCGGCCCCCTCATTCCATTTGAACTCCCCCTTTTTCATACACTCGGTGATGGGTGCCATGATGGTGCTAAAATCCTTGATAAACCTCCGATAAAAGGAAGCCAAACCATGAAAACTCCTTACTTCGGTTATGTTCTTCGGAATTGGCCACGATTTGATAGCCTCCACTTTCTCTTGGTCAACCAAGATCCCTCGGCTAGAGAAAGCCCAAGAATTGGACTTCGCTTTGCATGAAGGAACACGTCTCTAGCTTGCCATACAACTTGTGTTCTCTAAGTGTCTCGAACAACACTTGCAAGTGATGTAGATGAGCTTCCTTAGAAGGGCTATACACCAAGATATCATCAAAGTAAACCACAATGAACTTTCCCAAATAAGGTCTCAAAACCTCGGTCATCAATCTCATGAAAGTGCTAGGAGCATTGGATAGTCCAAAAGGCATGACTAAACATTCATATAACCCATGCTTTGTTTTGAAAGCCGTTTTCCACTCATCACCCTCTTTAATTCTCACTTGATTGTATCCTTGGCGTAGATCAATCTTGGAAAACAATTTGGCCCCACTAAGCTCATCAAGAATGTCATCAAGTCTAGGTATGGGGAACCTATACTTGACCGTGATGTTGTTGATAGCCCTACTATCCGTACACATTCTCCAAGTTCCATCCTTCTTAGGCACCAAAAGTGTAGGCACGGCACAAGGACTAAGGGACTCTCTTACAAACCCTTTTTTCATGAGCTCCCCAATTTGGTGTTGAAGCTCTTGCGTAGCCTTGGGATCACTTCGATATGCGGCCTTATTGGGTAGTGTAGCTCCCGGAACAAGATCAATTTGATACTCAATGCCCCTAATAGGGGGTAGGCCGTGTGGTAGGTCTTGTGGAAATACATCTCCATAGAATTCCAAGAGCTCTTGGACTTCACAAGGGGTCGGCTCTTCATTCTCCTTAGGGGTTTCTTTGGTGATGAGGGCATAAACAACCACGCCCTTGTTAAGTTCTTGTTTCATTTCTTGCTCCCCAATCAATAGGACTCCCTCAAGAGGCTTGGTTAGGCTAGGAGTAGCTCGGCCACTCATGTTTGGAGGCAAGGGTGTGAGTTTGATCCTCTTGTCTCCAAGCTTGAAGGTGTAGGTGTTGTCTCTCCCCTCATGAATCGTATTTCTATCAAACTCCCAAGGTCTCCCCAATAGAAGGTGACAAGCATCCATGGGAATCACATCACACCAAACTTCATCCATGTAGTCTCTCCCCATAGAAAAGGAAACCAAACATCGTCTAACCACCAATATTTCGGCCTCCTTGTTCAACCATCTCAACTTATAAGGGTTTGGGTGTTTTTGTGTGGGTAAGGCAAGTTTATTGATGAGGGTATTTGAAGCAACATTAACACAACTTCCTCCATCAATGATTAGGTTACAAACCCTCTTCCCAATGGTACACTTAGACCTAAAAATCTGGTGTTTTTGACTTTCTTCCAAGGGGTGAGGTTGGGTATGCATAACCCTCCAAGTTACAAGACCAAGGTTTGACCCTAACCCTCCTTTTATACGGCTCAATTAGGCTTCTAATTCCCTCCTCAATTTCTCCATAGAGTCATACATGGTTCCCTCAAGAGTAGTATCATAAGAAAGAGGCATACTCATTGAGAAAACAAAGAAAACAAACCTGAAAATTTCAAGCAAAGTTTGGACCCTTTTGTACGTATGAACCGACTCCTTAGCACAAGGTGGATCTTGTGCTTTCAAACCCAACCTAAAGCTTTGATCACCAATTTGAAGTGAAACTTAATGGATTAAGAATCACTCAAAACAACAAGCAAAATCGACTTAGAATTGAGGTCAATTCTCGGCTGAAAATATGAAGTATTGTATTTGATTTTTCTGATTTTTGTGAGTTTAAATGAAAGCAAATAAGATAACCTAATCCAAGCACTTAGCCAAGGAATTAGGGATCGGGGGATTAAGCACAAAGCCACTAATCCACCCTTAATTTTCAGCTCTTGCACAAAGCTAAGAGAATGGGAGAAAACCCTCTATTTCATTCAAAGCAAATCTGAAAAATACATTGTAATAAGCTTGGCTTATATAAGCCAAAGCTTCTAATCTTAGCCCTACATTCAAGCTTGATCTAAGGGCCAAGAAATGGTCCAAAAATCAGCCAAAATAACGGCTCCTTTAGGTCCTAACAAAGCTGAAAAAATTACAACATAAAACATAAAGTAGACAAGGACTAATGACTTCATCCTCACCATGCACTTTAGGTGTTCATCCAAGGGCCAAGATAAGGCCTTGGGAAGCATAGTGGGACGGTCCAAGGTCTAGTACAAAGGGTTATATTGTCTCCATACAATAAAGCATAAAGCATACAGCAAGATAGTGACACTTAGTGAAAAGGACTTGTTGAGGAGAAGAGCATGTGATGATCCTTCAATTTTCGGCTGATTTGATGATGCCACTCCCTTGAACTTGCTCTTGATTTATTTAAATGACTTTAGGATGAGTCTTGGACCTTAGGTTGGAAGCGGGTCCTAGATCAATGGGTCGTGGACCTTCAACTCCCGTTGCAACCTTTTCTGGCATCTCGTCGGTGATGTGTGTTTTTGACGACAAGCTTTCTCAATGAGCGAGGGCTTGGATCCTAGGCTGCGCATTTGGTCCATTGGTTGAGCATTGGCGCGAGATTGCGAGGTTAAAGTTGACCGCGAATTTGATGCTGATTCGCGCTTTTCTTGACCGTTGTTGGGATACCACCACGACCTTCACTTGTCGGGCTTTGAGGCCGACATTACTCTATCAGGATATGCGGTCATGACGGGTTTGCCGTTTGGCGATCGAGATATGAGTTTTGAGTTTGCCCCGTCTATCGTGGACGAAGTGGTGACTTCTGCGATTGGTAGTGGCCTGGAGGTAGAGTACAGGGGTAAACCTCCTTGCACCATCAAGACGAGCTACATTCTTGAGTATTTCGAGGGGAAGACGAAGCAGGGTCCCTCGGAGTGGAGTGGCGAGCAGAATGCTCGTATGTGGCTGTGGTGGTTCCTGAGCGTTGTGTACCTTGGTGACAAGGGTGAGCGAGCGGCGACGTCAGTCCTCATGCATCTCCTGGATTGGGGTGCAATGGGGGCGTTCGACTGAGTTTCGTCGTCCTTGGGCTTGTGCATCCGGTTTTGCATGGACGCGGTGAGACCGAGGGTCATGGAGCGCGGGTCGAGACTGTCCTTAGTCTCGTTGGGATTTGTGATGGAGGTATGTTGGTCTCCTTTGTTTTGTCTGCGTTAATTTGCTTAATTTTGTCGTCTCTGTAATGTGTTTTCGTGTTTGCAATCGTGGATCTTTAGCCACTTCCCCTTTCTGTTACAGGAGCATGCTGGGAAGATTGTACGGAGGTAGCCGGCGGTGCGTACCTGGGGCACTTGTAACCGTGCGGCCTTTGATTGGTCGTACGACGAGGTTCAGAAGCTCCTGAACGCCATGTCGTTTGGACAGGTTTGTGTTTGAACCATTTTAAATAGCGCGTATTTAATATGATTAATGTATGTCTGGTTTTGAGAATGTTGTCCTTTGTAGTTCGTACCGTGCTCGTGGGAGCGATACGCGGGCGTTCTTGAGGGGATTCGAGGGTGTATTTAATATGATTAATGTACGTCCAGCGTTTGTACCTTGCGATGCTGTACGGGTCGGTTTGGTACCTCAGGGAGCGTTTGGTTTTCCAGACAGGAAGGCCGACTTTTGTGGTGCCTAGGGACCCGCCACGAGTGCTTTTTGAGCGAGACGTTGAATGGGATAACTCGGGTGTTTTGTCTAACGTTTGCTCGTATGTTTTGTCTTTGCAGGTGTTTGATCCAGATATGGCGGAGCAGCCTAATGACTTCCCGACTACCGTTGAATGGGATGACTCGGGTGTCCGCCGGACTTTTGAGGTGCCCTCGTATCTGCCGGTGATCACAGACGCGGGCATTGACAACTGGAGCGACAAAGTGAAAAAGGTATGGATCCTCCTTTTTTAGTATATGTATGAGCCCCCAGTTTGATCGAGTTGCGAAATGTAACGATGATCAAACTTAGTGAGAAGGCTTTTGTGTTACCCCATCGAGTTTGGCTTGATTTGTGTGAAATTAAGGCAAAATGGAGATAAATGTACGCGTTTTGGAATTCCCCCCCGCAGTTTGTCTTAATTTGTGTGAAATTAAGGCAAAATGGAGAAAAATGCAGTTGTTTTGAAATTTCCCCCGTAGTTTGTCTTAATTTGTGTGAAATTAAGGCAAAATGGAGAAAAATGTGATCGTTCTGCTTTTTGTTGTAGGTTGCCAAGGATGTGCACAAGAAGCTGTGGAGAACAGCTAACAAGTGGCGAATGGCGTGGGCGGAGCAGGCGGCCTAGCTGTGTCAGAGTCGTGCTGAGACGGCTCGAGTTCAGCGTGACTTCGACGAGTATCGTCGTCGTCATCCTTAGTTTGCTTAGTCGTTTGTGTAATAAGGATTGTGTGAATCCATGATCACAAAAATGTTTGCCGCGATTTAGTTTGAACTTGTATTTGCTGTTGTTGGATGTCATTTTCGTACTTTGTGCTTCGTAGACCTGTAGGGTTAGTATGCTCGGGTTTGCAAATGAAACGATTCCCGAATGGGATGCTTTGATTGAAATGATTGGGTTGAAAATTGTTTTTGCAAAATGTTCATTTTAATTGTCGAAATGAGCTTAAATGAACACTTGAAATGTCGTCGACGAATGCGTGTCGTAAAGCGTGCTTGCTAAAATGAAGTGAAATGTTGTCGTATGTTGTAAAACTCAAGCTAGAGCTGCCCAAAACACATTAACCGTCATTGGATAATATGGAAAAATGAATTAAGGAAAGAAAATTTAAGCAAAAAACGTAGAAAAACCAGGCCTAGAAACCGCATTGCTTTTTGCGGTTTCTGGCATAAACCGCAAGGGTTAATGCGGTTTGTCAGGCAAACCGCAAGGTGTGCTGCGGTTTGTCAGCCTGATTTAAAAGGCTGAGTTTCCAAATTTCGTTTTTGTTTTCCTATATAAAGAGGGGGTGAGTGGGTTAGTTTTCATCATTTAAACCAACTCTCTTATTTGCTTTTCCACAAGTTTTGCTCTCACAAATATTTAGGCATATTTATAAGAATTGTCTTTTGTTCAGGAAAAATGGGAGGGCATTTTGATGCTCTTTTGAAGAGGTGGTCCTCCTCACTTCGTCCGGCGGAGAAGAAGGATGTGTATGAGGATGAAGCGGGGGTGCTTATTGGCTTTCGCCAAATGAAAGTCGAGCTTGACTTTCTTGATGCGTGCCTCGACTATTAGGATCCGAGTTTGCAAGTTTTTCGGTTCCCATGAGGTGAGGTGTGTCCGCTGATGGAGGAATTTGTAGCCATTGTGGGATGGTCCAAACGTACTACTCCCGTTGTGGTGAGATTGGAGTTGTGTTTTAATGGGGTTTTGAGAAACCTCCTCGGAATGTCCAACGCTCATGCCGAGGGTTTGTTTGAGGCGGGAAAGGTGAACATGCTGCGCTTGTGTGAGCGATGCATGAATCGGGTTGACGCGAGCATTTCGGATCGCTCGAGGAGGAGAGCTCTTGTATTTTGTCTGGTTCACCGCTATGCCTTCGCGGGGACCATTCCGGATGGTGTATACTGGGCTTACAGCGACCGTTGTGCTAATCGTCTGAGTCCGTACCGTGGCTGCGCTAGGATTCTGCAAATTTAGCTCATGGAAAGGTTGAGTGTGCTTGCTCCCTTTCCCAATGACGGTGTATTTTAGGCGGCGGCGGCCACGTCACGGAAGCTTGATTGGGTTGACTCTCGGGAGCGTTCGCCAAACTAATTCCGAGGCTTCGTAAAGGAGAGTGTCATTCGTTGGTTCGTGCCGTGGTGGCGTATCTCGGCCATTACGGCGCCGTCTGTGGTGAATGCGGCCAACGGTGTGATGTTAGGCGGCTTTGAACGAGGCGTATGGATCCATCCTCTTCGCTTGAAGAGACAAATCGGGCTCGCTCAATGATTGGTTTTAGTAATTCTCGGCTCTTGTGTTGCAACTAGACTTGTCTCGATCTCGTTTTTATTTCGTGTCGACCTTTTTGGCACAAATTACTCCGTCCTGAGAGAAATATAAAATATTCGCAGTAAACCGAACTAGGAGGAATAATAATACAAAATATAGCCATAACGTCGAAAATATATGCAAAATGACGGGGAGATAATATATAAAATATAGGTAAAATATCGACTCATCAAACTCCCCCATGCTGAACTTTTGCTCGTCCTCGAGCAACAAAGGATCGAAGAAAATCAAAGTGCAGCTAATTTATCACGTTAGTATCTCGGACTTGACGACCTATACACAAAGACCTACCACCATAGTTTATTTCGCCAAAGATAGAGCACAGATCACAACCATTCACACCAACATCATATTGCTCGCTTCTCACGCTTTCGCAAAAATAAAACTAACGATAAAGGATATTTAAATTCAAGCAAGGCCAACCATTCGAACCACTTTCCATTCAACCATTTTTCTTTCCACATTCCTTTTATTTTCTTTCTTTTTCAAATGTGAAGCATCCCTCGTATGTTATACCGTTTAGCATGACATTTAATCGTTAAAGATCAAGCTCGAGTAAACATATTTCCTTAAGGGTTACATCATTGCTCATAGTCTCGGTCACAACCAAATTCATGGCCATTGTGGTTACTCAACTCAATGAGTCCCCTCCGAAAGCAACGAAGCATTGCTCCAACATATATAAATCTTTCCATACAATCCACAACCCATCGTTCCAAACATTCCACAAACCATTGCCTTGCAAGAATACCAATATCGAAAGTAAAAGAACGAAAAGCGATAAGAATTGAGCAAATATAAGTGGGTTAGTGTTTGAGATTCGCAATCTATTTCTAGGAAACAAACTAATCGTGCAAGCTAAGACAATAGGTATTCAACTCGGAGATACTAAAAATCAAAATTAACACACTAATTATTTCTCCAAGAATAAAATTCAACAATTTTTTTTTTAAAAAATTCAGCACAAATAACCAACAAGTGACATCAAAATTTTTCAAAAGCTTGATGAGTTAAAAATTA
This sequence comes from Dianthus caryophyllus, assembly GCA_023091065.1. Taxonomy (NCBI): domain Eukaryota; kingdom Viridiplantae; phylum Streptophyta; class Magnoliopsida; order Caryophyllales; family Caryophyllaceae; genus Dianthus; species Dianthus caryophyllus. The sequence goes on from JALGRB010000016.1 coordinate 1,540,884, forward strand.
CCGCAAGCGTACGGGTCAGTTGTAGCACTTACGAGTCGGTCTCAGGGAGGTCAGGGATTAAGTACTAGTGTTGTCTCGGATTACAAGTTATCTACGCAAATTATAATAGAAATATTTATCTAATCTAACAAGCATAAACATAAACTTAAACTGAATAAAGACGCGAATAAAACGATAAAATGATAAATATAAGAAATACTAGGGCGAAGGTATCATAACCAATACAAATTAGTCGGCGCACTAACTCCGTTAACGACTTATCGAATTGCTTACTGGGTTCTTTAAAGACGGAATTTGACTCTCGTACACAATCCCGACTTGGGTTCACACGAAAACTTACAAGTTGAAACCCGACTCTCGTACGCGATCTCAATCATATAAACCACAATCAACATAATCAACAATAACGCATAACCCAACAAGAAATTTAATAAGTCGGAGTCAATTTGACAACTAATCCATATAAGCTCAACCAAACCCTAGCATAAAATTTACTACTCAATCATCATGAAATCAAAAGGCGATATAATAATAAAAATTACAACGAACATAATTAAAATAGCAAGGATAAAGAGGAAGAGAAAAACTTAACTTTTAATTGAAATTGAAAGGATGAACATAGGTTGAAGTTGAGAGAAAAAGGCAGTAAAACATGAAAAAACTCTAAACCTAAACTAAAACTGATGGAGTGAAACTAAGTGGATCAAGTTTCACTCAAGGGATGAACAAAAATCGATCTTGAAACCCTTGAACTATACTCGGCCGAAATGTGTTTTTGTGAGACAAATTTTCTGATTTTTGTATGTAAATGAAAGAACATAAAGATAGTCACTAAATCTACACACTAAGTAATAGATTTAGGTTTTGATTAGCTTAAGCACAAAGCCACTAAACTAATCTTCCACTAACTCACACACTAAGTAATGAGAAAATGAAGAAGCTCAAGCAAACAACTAGGGTTTTCTTTTTTCATTCAAATCTGAAAATTTAGGTTGTGTGAGGGTGGGTTTATATAACACCCAAGGCCTCATCTCAACCATACATCACTAGGTTCATCTAAGGGCTCACATGAGTCCCCAAATATTACAAAAAAAAACGGCTCCTAGCTCACATGTGAGCTGAATTTTTTTCATTCAAAAGATAAACTATAAAGCATAAAGGTTGATGTGGACATTAGACTCAATTCCCTCCTTTGATTGTTTAGGTAGTCTTCAAGGGTCTTGATTTGATCTTGGGGGGTATGTGGGTCGGTCCATTGGAGACAAATACAAGGGATTATTTTGTTTCCTTACATCAAAAGCATAAAGTAAAAAGTGAAGAAAGCGACATGTACGAAAATGACATAAAGCATAAAAACAATGTGATGATCTTGGTGACTTGATTTAGGCCGGCTCCTTGACCTCCATGAGCTAGCTTGATGAACCATGTGAGCCCATTTATTGGAGGGTTGACTCACATGGGTGTACCTTAATTGACCACATTTCAAAAATAGCATAATCTTGACTTTTTGTTGCTCTCCAACTTTGACTTCCTCTTGACTTGGCTTGATCACTAAGGTTGGCTCGATTTGACCATAGAATTGACTTTACTTAGCCCTTAGTGATCCCCTTGACCCATGGCTTAGGCGTGGGTTTGAGCCCATGGCCCCAACCCATGGTCTCCCTCGACTTCACCCTTGACCACCTTGGCCATTTTTGCTCCAATCTCCTCTCCTTGGAAAGGACTTGTCCTCAAGTCCTTGGAGATCCTCTTGCTTCCTCCCTTGCTCGATTTTACACTTGATTCTCGGCTCAATCTTTGCTCGACTTTGGCCTTCACGTTTTTTGGCTTCCAAGGGCACCACTTGGCTAGGGCTTGGAGAATTGGTGGGACTCCTTTACTTTGGCTCGAAGAATTGATCATGTTCTCTTCCTTGGTCACGGTTTGCTTGACCACACACTCTTCCTCGAGCATTTCTTTGAGCCCACGACTCATAGCCATGCCATCCATCCAATCTTGCTCATGATCGAGCCCTTCAATGATTCTCCATCTTAAAGATCCATTTGACCTTCCTAGGCCATCGATTTTTGCCCTCTCATTGTTCACATTGGTTGTTTCATGGTTGATTGATGTATCTCCTTCTTGTTGCTCCTCTCCTAGAACCCTCCTTATCATGCTAGAGCTTCCCTCACATTCCAAGTTCATCTCTTCCCCTTGCTCTTCTCTACTCGGCTCTAGGCCCTTCAAGTCCTCAAGCTCATTCAAGCTCGGCTCCAACTTCATCTCCATGCTAGGTTTCGGCTCAATGAAGGATTCAAACAAGCACGCATTGGATTTACAACCCATCATTGGTGGTAGGGGGGCTAAGACAATAAGCTTTTCACCATACTTGAATGAGTAGGTGTTGTCTCTTCCATGGTGGGAAGAATTCTTTTCATACTCCCAAGGCCTACCAAGCAACACATGACATGCATCCATGTCCAACACTTCACACACAATTTCATCTTTATAGTCTTGTTGAACCAAAAATGGTCAAGGCGAGCAAAGGCGGTTTTTGACTAAATCACGGTTTGGGTCCTTGGGCTCGAACCACGGGCTAGACCACGATCCTAAGGTCCACCCAAGCTTATTTTGAGTAAATTACATCATAATATGTTGGTCAAGCTTGGTGAGTCAAAGAGGTCAAGGAAAGTCAAGACAAAGAGCAACCGAAAGTCAACAAAACGCTATTTTTGAATGTGATCGCTCGAGTGCACCCAAGTGGGTTCGAACCACAAGTCAACTAAGTCAACAAGGAGCAAAAATCAATTGGGAGAAGACCCCAAGTCAGCCGAAATTAAATCAAGGAGAGGCTCACATGTTTCTCCTCAACATGTCCCTTTCACACATGTCACTATCCTCTTTTATCTTTTACTTTATGTTTTTGTTTGTTATCCTTCAAAGATTCAGCATTTGTAAGGCATATTTCAGCCGTTTTTTTGGATGTAATGTGGGGCAATTGTGGCCCTTAGATTAGCTTTGAATTGAAGGGTGTAGATTAGAGGTTGGGTCTTATATAAACCCACCCATCCCTCTTGTATTTTTCAGCTTTGATATTGAATGAAACCCTAGTTGTTTATCTTGAGTTCTCTTCATTTTCTCATTACTTAGTGTGTGAGTTTAGTGAAAGATTAGTTTAGTGGCTTTGTGCTTAAACTAATCACAACCTAAATCTATTACTTAGTGTGTAGATTTAGTTACTATCCCTTTATTTTCCTTGTTCTCAAAATTTGAGAAAATATTTCACCAAAAATATTCACTTGTACTAAAATTTCAAGGGTTTGCAAGATCGATTTGTTTTCATCTCTTGAGTGAAACTTGATCCTCCTAGTTTCACTCCAAATTGGTAATCAAAGCCTAGGTTTGTTCTTGATTTTCGATTTTTATCTATATTTTCGGTTTACCTCTACTTGTGTCGAGTTGTTCTTTGTTGTTTTTGCTCTTTTTATTTTCGTTTTTCCTTCTTTTCGTTTTCCTTGTTTATTTTCTATAAAATTTACACAAAACTTCCACAAAATTCTCACAAATTTTCACAAAATGGTTGAAGATCTACACTTGTGTTAGTGTTGGTTTCGGTTTTTTACAATCAAAGGTCCAAACTTTACTTGAAAATTTTCAGATTTGTTCTTTGGTTATTTCAATGGATGTGTTCCATCATTTTGGTGTTTCACTTGATACTACTCTTGGTGAAACCATGTATGATTCTATGGAGAAAGCTAGAAGAGAGCTTGAAATCAAAATGAGTCGAATGAGGAGTAGACCTATTCCTAACCCTAACCTTGTGAACTTGAGGGAGTTAGAAGGTAGAATGGCTCTGCTAGGAGGAGAATCACCCCCTAGCCAAAGCCGTGTGGTTTGTAGGGGCAAGCTTGCTCAAACCCTAACCCTAAACCTAGAAGAGAATCACCAAGTCGAAGCCTTTAGGTCTAGGTGTACCATTATGGGAAGGGTTTGTGATTTGATTGTTGATGGGGAGAGTTGTTCTAATGTGGCCTCAAGCACTCTCATTGAAAAGTTAGCCTTGCCCACACAAGAACACCCTAACCCTTACAAATTAAAGTGGCTAAACATGGGAGCCGAGTTGATGGTGGATAGACAATGCTTGGTTTCTTTCTCCATTGGTGGGGATTACATGGATGTGGTTTTGTGTGATGTGTTACCTATGGAGGCTTGTCATCTCCTCTTAGGGAGACCTTGGAAGTTGGAGAGAAATGCTAGTCATGATGAGAGGGACAATACCTATACTTTCAAGATTGGGGCTAAGAAAATCAAACTTGCACCCTTACCTCCGATTTTGAAGAACCCTAACCCACCCTCCTTGATCATGTCACACGAAACAATGGGGATTGATGGGGGACCAGAAATTGAACTTGGGGTTAGTCATGGGAAGGATGAGATTAATGTCCTTGCTAAGGAGTTCCCCAAAGAGCAATGCAAACCACCCTCCATACTTGAGTCGTTCAAAGAGGTTATTTTGAGTGAAGAGGTCGAAACAAGTGAGGAAATGAATGTTGGTGAGAGATTGACCATTCACTTTGCTAAAGATGATCCTAACACTCAAGAGGAAAGCATGGGGTACAATGCCAAGCAAAGGGATGAGTATGATCATGAGAAGTGTTTGGCCAATGTCAAGAGGAAGGTATTCATGTGGTATGAGAATGTTGATGCAAGCAAAGAGTCGAGGGAATTTCTAAAGTGGAAATTCAAAGTGAGTACTTGTTGGAGTATGTGTCCTCCACAATAGTGCGATTACTTAATAAATCTCAATTAAGGAATACATGGGGATAATCCTGTATTATTGTCAATTGATTAACGTAAATCAATAACGGTTGGCTGACTAGAGTTTGACGTTATTGTCGTGAGAACGGCGGTAATCAATTGATCCCTTTAAGTCACACCTATAGGAACGTACTCCAAATATTCAAGCTAATTAATTGTATGAGATACGATTATATTAGTAACTTGATAAATCGACTAACGGTTAGTCAATGTATTAATTTAGAGAGAAATCGAGTTGTGAACTCGAGTGATTTAATTTTATATCGATAAAATTATTAGAGGAGATGAGAATTAGTGATTAAACGTTAATTCACTAATTATGTATATTTCACTAATGAGATTAGTGAAAGTATAATTTTAATATATGTGTAAGTGTACATGTATATTAAGGAAGAGTTTAATTGATTTACACTTTATTATATTAGATAATTAAGTGATAAATTATAAGTATTTGTGGGACAAATATTGAAAACAAAATGGACCCATGATAGGTCCTAATGGACCGTCCAAATGGTGAGCAAAGAGGAGAAGATTCCTTTTTGTTTTTATTCATTTTGTTTGCCTTGTTTTTGCATGTGAAAAACACAATGATTTGCATGCATCAATTTACTCTTCTCAAGAGAGGAACACTTGTCCTCTCCACTCATGGGGGCCGGCCAAAATGAAGTGTCCAAGACACACTTCATTTTGCTAGCTCATTCATACAACAAGTCTATGGATGAAAGAGTTTTATTTTATGCTTGTTCATGCTTTTCTCTCATCTCTCTCATATACTCTCTAAACTAAATACTAGTATTATTCCACATATTACTAAGAGTTAGTAATAATAATATTATACATATTATCAAGCTCTTGCTAGTGATTTCTAGATCAAAATCATTAGTGGTTTTTGGTGTACTTCTTGGGTGCAACAAGAAGGAGGTTTCCTCTTATGGAAACTTGGGTTATTAAGGAGGATCATCCTAAGCTCATACTCAAGAAACTAAACTAGAAAGGAGTTCTAGTTTAGTGCCCTCATATCCTTTACAAGAAAGGTATAAATTTCTAATCTTGTAGCAAAATACTTTTGTTAACTACATAGATCTTGCTAAATCAAATTAGAGTAATTTGATTTACACTAATACTTGATTAGTGAATGGGATCCGATCCCTACAAGTGGTATCAGAGCCAAGGCTTGTAGTTACAAATTTATTTTGTTGTTTTTGGAGTTTTATGTATTTATTGAGAATAAATAACATAAAATCCGAAAATAGTGTTAAAAATGGTTTTAACACGAGATTTTTATTGCATGCAAAGTTTCTGGTCTCATGAAGTTTCTGGTCAAATTTCGTAATTTTTGGAATTTGTTCGCTAATTTAAATGATTTTTATACAAAACCGAGTCAAAAAATGTGTTTTTGGCTAAAATAATTACTATAAATAGTTATATTTCGAATCTGGTCACGAAATTTTTACACAGTGATATTTCATATTTATACATTCTGCATGTAAATTTTCAAAGTCAAATTTTGAGTTTTGAATATTTATTCATATTTTTGTTTAAAATCGGTATGGTTTGCATTTTATGTCCAAAAATATAGTAAATGTTGTTTTCTGGACATGAAATTTATACCAACATTTTTACACATTATTAGGATGCTCTCGTATAAATTTGGGATTTTTCCTCACTGTTTTAGACGTTTTCTTGATTTTATGAGATAAAATCGATGAAATCGTATGTTATTTATTATAAAATAATTCGTAAATTTTTCTGACCAAACTTTTCATTTCTGATATTTTGGAAGTGTTCCAGAATATACAAAATTTTGTCAAAATAAAAATGATTTTATTTTATTTTATTTTGATTTTATAAAGCTTTATTCATAAAAGGGTTATGATTTAAGTACTTCTAATTAGCAAAAGACCAAGTTTATGAACTAAAATCACCTTAAGTTAGTATAAACTAATGTTGGGTGTTCTAAAATCAGTTTAGAAGTTTTAGTTCAAGCTTAAAAGGTGTTTTAAGCATTATTGATTAATATGAGATTAATCGATTAAAAATGAGATCGGTTTGAAACCAATTAATGCGATTATTGTTTAAGGCGATTTTGGCATGTTTTTATTTATAAGCTTTACATTATGCATGTTTGAATGAATGTTTATTGTTGAATGAATGTTTATTCTTACTAGTATGGCCATAGTTTGTTATAATTTTTACCGATATTGCCCGTAATGAAAGGGAATATCGTGTGTTTTGTAATTAAATGCGATCTCGTATCGCCGGTTTGTTTTTTTCTAATAGTTTATTTCATTTATAAATGTATAATAGGATTGCTATGTATTCATTTGTATATTTATAATTGTAACTATTTATAAAACCGAAGACCGGCGATGGATCGAGATGGTGCCTTAGAAGAGTTCTAATGCTTGCAAGAAGGAGCCTTGGATGAGATCCATGTGAAGAGGGACCAAAGGAGTTGGTTTCCAATTTGTAACTCCTTGTTTTTTTAATTACTTTTAGGTGGCCATACTAGGTTTATGCTTATGCTTATTTATGCTTGTTTTGATTGCTTATTTATTCCGCACACATGCCAAAATCGCCATGCATGCCACGATATCCCACTATGATTGTCGATTTAAGTCACGATTCCTAAATTAGTTCACTTATAAAGAATTTTATGACTAAAATCGACAAGATCACCCACATTATTTATCAAAATGAATTGAGATTAAGCCTTTCCAAATGTAGCGACTATGAACCCCATGTTCGTGAGGACCTCCGCGACGTGGAACCTTGTTACCATGGGTAAGTAGTGGGAGGAAGTCCCGTGCTAATTTGGTTTGGACTCAACCGAATAAGAGTTATTTGGGGCTAATCGATGCATTTTATAGAAAATCATCAACCAAGCATTCTAGTGTAGAATTAGTCAAGTGTTGACTTATCGTTTTTATATAAAAGGAAACATGAGATGTCTAATTTTATATGAAAAACGAGTCTTGGAATCATTTATATAATTTCGTGGGAGATCATTATATAAATGGACATTTGTTTTTAAAAGGGAGTTTTAGCAAATGTCATTAATGAACTATGAATGTTAATATATATTTCCTCATATTTGTTGTAGAATTATTTATTTGAAATCGCAATGACAACTTCAACTCCCGCACCCATTTTGGGTAAATATTCATGGTTGAGAACCGTGATGGATAAGTGTATCCTAAAGGATGACGGTAGCAACTTTGTCGAATGCGATTCGACTAAAAGGGGCGCCGCTCAATCCGACAATGTGCTTAAATACCTTACCGAATAACCTCCCACCGAACCCGGACTTGGGGCCACCGTGGCGGCGCCAAGTCACGCGTCGATGAGCACCCTAAAGGCCGACAATGGCGTTAAAGGTGTTTTGATTTGGTCAATGTCACCTTCTCTCAAACTTCGCTTCGTTACTCATTAAAGTGCATATGAGATATTCACTAGAGTGACGACGATGTGCTTTAACACAAAGAGCATGAAAGTGAATGAGATTGAGAGAAAAGATGTTCTTTCAATGAGATTGAAGAGCATACACATTAGGGTCATGAAAGGGAAGGGAGCTTATAAAGCTCGGTTCAAGGAAGATAAGGGTAAGGGAAAGGCTATTGAGAGTAGCATGCCCAAACCCTGGCCGTTGAAGCTAAATTGTCCCAAATCCTTGAAGGAAAAGAATGATGGATGTGCGACATCCAAAGATATTATTTCTTCTAGACTTTATATGATTGACATAAATCATGCTTGCATTTCTACATGGGTATGAGATACCGGATGTGGATCTCATCTTTGCAATCACTTGCAAGGAATGAGAAATGTGCGAGCACTAGCCAAGGGTGATGGAGATCTCGCATGGTTAATGGAGCTAGAGTAGCGGCGTTTAAAGTGGGAACCTATGTACTCGCTCTAGCTAGTGGTTTAGAGTTGTTTTTGAATAAGCGTTATTTTGTACCAACTCTAACCAAAAACATTATCTCCGTCTCCGTGTTTGATACGGAAGGCTTTTATGATTAAGAACAATCGACGTATTTTTTCATTTAATGAAATGGTTTATGGTGAAACCATTTCGATTGGAGGTATTCATGTTTTTAAATAATGTCAATGATGTTTATCATATAGAGAACAAGAAGCTCAAAACGAATGAATCAAACAAATCCTACCTTTGGCATTGTCGTTTAGATCACATAAACGATAGACGCACAAAGAGACTTGTTGAGACCAATGTTCTCAAACCATTTGATTGCGAATCATATGGTACGTGCGAGGCTTGCCTTTTAAGGTAAAATGACTCGTGCACCCTTTAGTGGTAAAGGGACACGAGCAAGTGAAGTTTTTAGGACTCATACATATTGATGTGTGTGATCCATTAAACATCACTGCTAGAAGGGGATATCATTACTTCATTACTTTTACCGATGACTTAAGTAGATATGGTTATGTCTACTTAACAAGGTATAAAAGTGATGCTTTTGAGAAATTTAAAGAATTTCAAAATGAGGTTGAGAACCAATTTGATAAGAAGATAGAAGTACTACGATCGGATCGTGGTGGCGAATATCTAAGTAATGAGTTTGATTCACATCTTAAGAATTGTGATAGAGTATCACAAATTGACTCTTCCGGGCACACCACTGTTGAATGGTGTTGCAGAAAGGAAAAACCGAACCTTGCTAGATATGGTTCGGTCTATGATGAGTCAAAGTGAGCTTCCTGGATCGATTTGGGGTTTTACGCTATCGTTTGCTGTTTTCTCACTAAATCGAAGTCCGACTAAAGCGGCTCCATATGAGATATGGACGGGAAAGGTTCCCTATTTGTAGGTTTTCCTAAGGAAACGTGTGGATTTTACTTCTACAACCCTCACGAGAACAAAGAGTTTGTGGCTCGTGATGCTGTCTTTCTAGAAAATGAGTACATTTCTAATAGGCAGTGGGAGAAAATTTGAACTTAATGGAGTTCAAGAGCCTGGCAAACCGGCAGAAAATGAGGAAAGCGGTTCCCTCATCTTCTAACAGTTGTAATCCCTAGGAGGTCGTGTATAATTAGTCATCAACTGATCGCTACCTCATTAACGAGGAGGTGGAGGGTGATTTGTTGTTATTCGAAAGCAACGAACCCTCAACCTACAAGGCGGCTATTAGTAGTCCTAACTCCGAACAATGGCTTGGGGCCATGAAATCCGAAATGGATTCTATGTACGAGAACCAAGTTTGGGACTTGGTAGATTTACCTGAAGGAGTGAGACCCTTTCAGTGTAAATGGATATTCAAAATCAAACTCGGCATAGATAAACATATTGATGTTTACAAAGCTAGATTGGTGGCAAAGGGCTTTGCACCGGTTGCTATGCTTCGATCCATAAGGATAATCTTAGCGGTTGCCGCATTTCATGAATATGAAATATGGCAAATGGGTGTAAAAAGCCTTCTTGAATGAGATTCTAGAAGAGGAAGTGTACATGACACAACCTAAAGGTTTTGTAGATACATCTAACTCCTAAGAAAGTATGCAAGCTTGAGAGATCCATTTATGGTCTTAAGCAAGCATCAAGGAGTTGGAATCACAGATTCGATCATGTTATAAAACAAAATGGATTCGCTCAAGTCTTGAGGAACCTTGTTTATACATGAAGTTTAGTGGGAGTAAAGTAACATTCCTTGTTTTGTATGTGGATGACATACTACTAATTGGAAATGATGTTCCAAGTTTGAATTCGGTAAAGGTGGAATTGGGAAACCATTTCCAAATGAAGGACTTGGGAGAGGCACAACGCATCTTGGGTATCCGGATCTATAGAGATAGATCTAAAAGGATACTAGCATTAAGTCAAGAAACTTATATTGATAAGATTCTTGATAGGTTCAATATGAAAGACTCAAGTGAGGCTTTATTAGATGAGTGTAGGAATAACATTGAAGAAATCTCAATGTCCTACGACTCCTGCGGAAATTGAACGCATGAAATTGATCCCTTATGCTTCATTGTAAGATCAATCATGTATGCTATGATGTGCACTCGTCTCCGATGTCGCCTTTCGCTTTGAGCATGACGAGCAGATCAAGCTAATCCCGGTGAGAATCAATGGATAGTTGTAAGAACATCCTTAAGTACTTGAGAAGAACTAAGGATTCGTTTCTAGTGTTTGGAGGAGAACTTGAGCTACGTGTAAAGGGTTACACGGATGCAAGTTTCCAAACCGATGGGGATGATCTGAAATCCCAATCCGGCTATGTCTTTTGGTAAATGGGGGTGCTATTTGCTAAAAAAGTTTCAAGCAAAGTGTCACTGTGGATTCTACAACAGAAGCTGAATATTTGGCAGCTTCGGAAGCTGCTGAAGAAGCTGTATGGATTCGGCAGTTCTTGTATAGACTAAGAGTAGTCCCTAGTGCCGCAGATCCAATCACTATTTATTGTGATAATAGTGGGGCTATCTTTCATGCAAAGGAGCCCAAGTCTAGTAATAAGTCTAGACACGTTTTGAGGAAATGCCATGTTATAAGAGATAATGTGGAAATGAAGGAAATGGATATTTGTAAGGTTGGGACAGACGATGAGATCGCTGATCCTCTAACCAAGCCTCTTTCGAGGACTAAGCATGACGCTCACACCGCCTCTATGGGGTTGAGGCGTATGCCTAATTTCCTTTAGTTTTGAGATATGTAATGGATAAAGTATCCTATTACATATATGAAAATAACATTCATTGTTTAGAGTATATTTTTACTCTTTTAAGTCATTTTGAATGCATACTTTGTTTATCCGAATAGTTGTGTGACAACATTGAACATATTCAAGTGAACGGTATAAACTAAGTATTTGGTCCCTAGTCTCTCATATGAGGTGACGTCTCGAAGAGACTAGATTGCAAGTCGTTCGATGGTGGGTTCAACACCATAGGGTCATATGTGATGACTGCTCGTTTGCATAGACAGACTGTGAGACACTCTGTCGGACAGTGACGCTTATAGAATTCCTTTTCAATGAGATTGAAACCTGGTCGTGGTGGGAATTCTATAGTATTCCTTTGAGTCGATTCTTTGACCTGAGCCGATCGATCGAAATGCAGTGGCTTCCGAAAGTGACTTTCATTTTTGTCCTAAGCCATGCCGTGAAAGGGGGTTATAAGGGCATCTTTGGGGTCATGGTGATCTGCATTATACAGTACAATCGAGTGGAAGGGAAATGTCCACCCTCGTCAGGGTAAAACATCTTTGGGCCACTCGAGGAGTAGTCATTTGAAAATGCGTGTACGCTCGGTAAGAATCTACTGTAGATTCCCGGTCAGAATGACTACTCTCCTTATCGAGGAAACCACTCACGATATATATCACGGGATGCAAATACGACCTGTAAGACACCTTGCATCGAGTGGGAGATGTGAAACGGACACGAGAATTGGTAATGCACAACTTGTCTCGGACAAGTGGGAGATTGTTGGAGTATGTGTCCTCCACAATAGTGCGATTACATAATAAATCTCAATTAAGGAATACATGGGGATAATCCTGAATTATTGTCAATTGATTAACGTAAATCAATAACGGTTGGCTGACTAGAGTTTGACGTTATTGTCGTGAGAACGGCGGTAATCAATTGATCCCTTTAAGTCACACCTATAGGAACGTGCTCCAAATATTTAAGCTAATTAATTGTATGAGATACGATTATAATTAGTAACTTGATAAATCGACTAACGGTTAGTCAGTGTATTAATTTAGAGAGAAATCGAGTTGTGAACTCGAGTGATTTAATTTTATATCGATAAAATTATTTTGAGGAGATGAGAATTAGTGATTAAACGTTAATTCACTAATTATGTATATTTCACTAATGAGATTAGTGAAAGTATAATTTTAATATATGTGTAAGTGTATATGTGTATTAAAGAAGAGTATAATTGATTTACACTATATTATATTAGATAATTAAGTGATAAATTATAAGTATTTGTGGGACAAATAATTGAAAAACAAAATGGACCCATAAGGCCCTAAGTGGACCGTCCAAAATGTGAGCAAAGAGGAGAAGATTCCTTTTTGTTTTATTCATTTTGTTTGCCTTGTTTTTGCATGTGAAAACACAATGATTTGCATGCATCAATTTACTCTTCTCAAGAGAGAACACTTGTCCTCTCCACTCATGGGGGCCGGCCAAAATGAAGTGTCCAAGACACACTTCATTTTGCTAGCTCATTCATACAACAAGTCTATGGATGAAAGAGTTTTATTTTATGCTTGTTCATGCTTTTCTCTCATCTCTCTCATATACTCTCTAAACTAAATACTAGTATTATTCCACATATTACTAAGAGTTAGTAATAATAATATTATACATATTATCAAGCTCTTGCTAGTGATTTCTAGATCAAAATCATTAGTGGTTTTTGGTGTACTTCTTGGGTGCAACAAGAAGGAGGTTTCCTCTTATGGAAACTTGGGTTATTAAGGAGGATCATCCTAAGCTCATACTCAAGAAACTAAACTAGAAAGGAGTTCTAGTTTAGTGCCCTCATATCCTTTACAAGAAAGGTATAAATTTCTAATCTTGTAGCAAAATACTTTTGTTAACTACATAGATCTTGCTAAATCAAATTAGAGTAATTTGATTTACACTAATACTTGATTAGTGAATGGGATCCGATCCCTACAGTACTAACAATGCCAAAGAAATGCAATGTGGTTGTCATAACCAAGTCTACTCAAGTGGATTCATGAAATGGGGATTCAAAGGGGGAACTAAGCTTGAACAAAAAGGGCTAAGTGATGATCTTCTACAATCTTCACCTAAGCTCAAGAAAGAACATGGCTCAAGTGAAAGTCCAAAGATCGATTTGTGGGAGGAGAACACGGTCCTCAATGCCATACGTGGGCTGTTCACGATCCTTAGGTCATCCAATTCAACAAGTACTTTCATGAAAGAGAAGGTAGCCCTCCATTTGATCAAAGACAATCCTAGAGCAATAGGGGGAAGTCAAGGAGAGGAGCTCAATGAGCTCAAACTGAAAATTCGGGCACTCAATCAAGTGCAAAGGAAGTGAATCATTTGGATATGAAAAGGTCGATGTGATAGAAAGTTCAAGTGAGTCCTTGAAAGGGGAGAAAAACGTGGGGTTCAAACGTGACAAAGGGTGGCTAATTGATGGTCCTAAACATGAGGGACTTCGAGTTGTGCTAGGGGATACTTGTGAATCCAAAGAAACCACGAGTAAGGGAGAGAGCAAGTTCAATTCAATGAACCGAAGTTTACAAGAATCAATCTCTCATTCAATCTCTAAGCAAGTGGAATTCTTGGAAGACTAGAGCCATGGAGCCCAAGGTTGGTCATGGGGCTCATGGGGCACCCCTCATCATGTTCTACGATTCAAGTCATGAAGCCAACACGAGTCCGAGTCGAGAAGGAGGCAAAGGATCGAGTTATGAGTCAAGCTATAGTCCAAACCGAGCAAGAGGAGGAGAGACCGAGGATTTGAGGACAAATCCTTTTCAAGGAGAGGAGATTGAACCAAAAATGGTCAAGGCGAGCAAAGGCGGTTTTTGACTAAATCACGGTTTGGGTCCTTGGGCTCGAACCACGGGCTAGACCACGATCCTAAGGTCCACCCAAGCTTATTTTGAGTAAATTACATCATAATATGTTGGTCAAGCTTGGTGAGTCAAAGAGGTCAAGGAAAGTCAAGACAAAGAGCAACCGAAAGTCAACAAAACGCTATTTTTGAATGTGATCGCTCGAGTGCACCCAAGTGGGTTCGAACCACAAGTCAACTAAGTCAACAAGGAGCAAAAATCAATTGGGAGAAGACCCCAAGTCACCGAAATTAAATCAAGGAGAGGCTCACATGTTTCTCCCCAACATGTCCCTTTCACACATGTCACTATCCTCTTTTATGCTTTTACTTTATGTTTTGTTTGTTTTCCTTCAAAAATTCAGCATTTGTAAGGCATTTTTCAGCCGCTTTTTGGATGTAATGTGGGTCAATTGTGGCCCTTAGATTAGCTTTGAATTGAAGGGTGTAGATTAGAGGTTGGGTCTTATATAAACCCACCCATCCCTCTCTTGTATTTTTCAAATTTTGATATTGAATGAAACCCTAGTTGTTTATCTTGAGTTCTCTTCATTTTCTCATTACTTAGTGTGTGAGTTTAGTGAAAGATTAGTTTAGTGGCTTTGTGCTTAAACTAATCACAACCTAAATCTATTACTTAGTGTGTAGATTTAGTTACTATCCCTTTTATTTTCCTTGTTCTCAAAATTTCAGAAAATATTTCACCAAAAATATTCACTTGGGCCGAAAATTTCAAGGGTTTGCAAGATCGATTTGTTTTCATCTCTTGAGTGAAACTTGATCCTCCTAGTTTCACTCCACTTGTCCAATCGAGAACGAGACTTGGCATTGTTTATCGACTTTTACCTCGGCTCCTTGATTAAGCCACCTTAACTTGTAAGGATGAGGATGTTTCAAAGTTGGTAAGGCAAGTTTATCAATGAGGGTTTTGGAAGCAACATTAACACAACTTCCCCCATCAATAATCAAATTACACACTCTCCCCATGATTGTACATTTGGACCGAAATATTTGGTGTCTTTGGTCCATATTCTCGTTTGCTTCTTGAGTGTGCATCACTCGCCAAGTGACCAAGCTCAACCCCGAGTCCGGGGGCACAATTGTTTCGGCCACATTCACTTCCTCAACTCCCTCTTTTTTTTCTTCCTCACAAACTAACACTTCATCGTCTCCCCAAGGCACAACCTCACTTGTGTTCAAGGTCCTCTTGCTAGGGCACTCCTTAGCAAAATGACCATACCCTTGACATTGGTAGCACTTCTTGAGAGGAATTGTTCTCTTGGGACCATAGTCAATTCCCTTCCCCTTGTCAACACTTGATGGCTTGACGGTAGGGCTAGGTTCGACAATTTTGACCCCTCCTTGGCTCGAGTTAGGGTGGGCCTTGGTGTTGCTTTTGGCCGAATCCCCTCTCCCCTTCTCTAGCCTTTCCACACGTGTGGCCATGGTAACGGCCTCATCGAATGACCACAAGTTTTGCATCTTGACCCGATTTGCTATCCTAGGGTTTAGGCCCTCGACAAACCTAGCTATTTTTTGTTCGGGCTTCTCATTCATCTCACATTGTAATGTAAGTTGCTCAAAGTCCCTAAGGTAAGACTCAATTGGTTGTGTCTCTTGTTTGAGTTGAGCTAGTTTGAGGAACATGTCTTGGGTGTAATCCTTGGGAACAAACTTGTCTTTGAGTTTCTTTTTGAGTTTGAGCCATGACCTAATGGGTTCCTTACCCTCTCGGTTTCGTTGGTTCTTGAGGTTTTCGTACCAAAGGGAAGCATATCCCTTAAACTTCATGATGGCTACCTTGAAACACTTCCTATCGGGATATTCCTTAAATTCAAAGATCCTCTCTATCGACCTAAGCCAATCTAGGAGATCCTCGGGGTTCAAGCTACCATAAAAATCGGGTATATCCACTTTGATATCTCGGTCATGGTCTCTAGGGTGGGTTTCAAGGGACTCCTCCGAATCCGAAAATTGATCTTCCATGTGAGGAGGAGGTTGTCCTCTCCCACGGCCCCCATACCCAAACCCACGCCCTCTTCCTCTTCCACCCCTTCTTAGTTCCTCAATGTTTTGATCCAAGAGAGTGTTTAGAGCATTCATCATTAGAGTACAATTACCGGTGAGTTGAGTTAATTTCTCTTCTAAATCGGAAAGCCTTTTATCCTCCCCTCTATCCCCTTCCATTTTGTGAAAATTTTGTGAGTTTTTGTGAAAGTTTTGTGGAAAATAAACAAGGAAAAGAAAGAAAGAAAACGAAAATTGAAGAGGAAAACAAGGGTGTAAACCGAGAAAGTGAAACAAATCGAAAACACAAACAAATCGAAAAAACAAGAACAAACCTAGGCTTTGATGACCAATTTGGAGTGAAACTAAGTGGATCAAGTTTCACTCAAGGGATGAACAAAAATCGATCTTGAAACCCTTGAACTATACTCGGCCGAAATGTGTTTTTGTGAGACAAATTTTCTGATTTTTGTATGTAAATGAAAGAACATAAAGATAGTCACTAAATCTACACACTAAGTAATAGATTTAGGTTTTGATTAGCTTAAGCACAAAGCCACTAAACTAATCTTCCACTAACTCACACACTAAGTAATGAGAAAATGAAGAAGCTCAAGCAAACAACTAGGGTTTTCTTTTTTCATTCAAATCTGAAAATTTAGGTTGTGTGAGGGTGGGTTTATATAACACCCAAGGCCTCATCTCAACCATACATCACTAGGTTCATCTAAGGGCTCACATGAGTCCCCAAATATTACAAAAAAAAAAACGGCTCCTAGCTCACATGTGAGCTGAATTTTTTTCATTCAAAAGATAAACTATAAAGCATAAAGGTTGATGTGGACATTAGACTCAATTCCCTCCTTTGATTGTTTAGGTAGTCTTCAAGGGTCTTGATTTGATCTTGGGGGGTATGTGGGTCGGTCCATTGGAGACAAATACAAGGGATTATTTTGTTTCCTTACATCAAAAGCATAAAGTAAAAAGTGAAGAAAGCGACATGCATTTAAAACGACATAAAGCATAAAAACAATGTGATGATCTTGGTGACTTGATTTAGGCCGGCTCCTTGACCTCCATGAGCTAGCTTGATGAACCATGTGAGCCCATTTATTGGAGGGTTGACTCACATGGGTGTACCTTAATTGACCACATTTCAAAAATAGCATAATCTTGACTTTTTGTTGCTCTCCAACTTTGACTTCCTCTTGACTTGGCTTGATCACTAAGGTTGGCTCGATTTGACCATAGAATTGACTTTACTTAGCCCTTAGTGATCCCCTTGACCCATGGCTTAGGCGTGGGTTTGAGCCCATGGCCCCAACCCATGGTCTCCCTCGACTTCACCCTTGACCACCTTGGCCATTTTTGCTCCAACTGAAAAAGAACGTAGAATTAATAATCAAAGAAGTAGTAGAGTCTGTTTTATTTTTAACTAGGCTTCATTACAAAATTGGGCTGATAATTTATTTTAAGCTCCAGCCCACTTGATTGGTTTTAGTAATTCTCGGCTCTTGTGTTGCAACTAGACTTGTCTCGATCTTGTTTTTATTTCGTGTCGACCTTTTTGGCACAAATTACTCCGTCCTGCAAGAAATATAAAATATTCGCAGTAAACCAAACTAGGCGGAATAATAATACAAAATATAGCCATAACGCCGAAAATATATGCAAAACGACGGGGAGATAATATATAAAATATGGGTAATCTGATGCGGGAGCGTTGGAACCACAGTGGAAACGCGGAATTTGATGCGGGAGCATTGGAACCACAGTGGAAACGCAAGCACAAAGGGTGGAAACGCATGGAAACAAGCAGATGGACACGAATTTCCTAATATTAGACCATGCAAAACTAGCTACTATAATATTATTATTCTTAGTTTATTATGTTTATTTAGTTGCAAATAAGTTTAGGAAATTTTCCTAATCATAGTAGGATTAATAAAGCTCTTAAAGCTGATTTTTATTAGTGTGTTTCCTAATTAATTTAGGAAAGTTTTAGAATTAGATTGCTTAAGTTTCCTAATTAGTTTAGGAAATTTTTATTTTAAGTTGTACTATAAATAAGGTTGGATTGTGACCTTATTTCATATCTTATCATACTTTGAATAAAGTTTTATACTTTGTTAAACTTGCGAGTTTAAACCCTTGAATTCTTGTTAACTTGATTCCTTGCGAGGTTGAGAGTTACCAAAAACGAGTTAATCGAGTAGTCTTGCGAGATTGCTAGTTTAATTCTATTCTTAGTTGAGGGGTCTTAAGTAGATTTTCTTAGCTAATTCATATCATTTATTTTCCGCCGCAAAATATCGAAGTCCTGTTTCTATATCAAATTGGTTACTGTGAGTCGTGTTCAAATTTGTTTCTTAACAAATTTATCTTGGGAGCAACTAAATCATGGAGTTAAAGAAACTCAAATATGCTTTGAAAGAATTGGAAAGAATTGAGCATTCTTTATTTTGGAAAGAGGCACTAAGAAGGGTTGATCGGGTTTCTTTCATGTTAAATAATATGAAAAGTAAACTTGAGCAATCTTATGAAGAGAAGAAAGAAGAGGCAAATATAGAGTCTTTTGAATTCATCCAGGATGAAGTAAATCGTTCAGAAGCCGAGATGGAAACCAATATTTTTCAGCCAGTAAATAGAGATGATTTATATGACGTTGTGATAGAAGATAAACTATTTTCTTTTGAGGAGGAATCGCATACAAACAATACATCGTTATTTGATCCTGATCTACCACCTATTTTTGACGAAGAATTTAAGGAAGATTGTGATGAAATTAGTGTGGCAGAAAGTGATTGTACAAGTTATGACAATGAACCTACACCGACCTTAGATGAGGAGGTTTTGGAATATAATATTAACTTGGACTCTCATATTAAAGTGATTGTAGATGATAGTCTTATCATACCAAGCAAGATCACTTTTGGTTTTGGTAAACATGTGCAACAAGCGTTATGGATTGGAAAGTCCAATACAAGATCTAAAAAAAGACACATTCTTGGAAGTCACATTCTTGAAAAGTACGAGTTGAATTGGGGTTATTATAGAAAGCCTAAAAACATGAATCAATTTCAAGTGTGGATCGAGGATGATGAGCTCAAGGATGATTCAAGATCCTTGTTATTGGTTGTTAATAACTTTGCATTCTGATTTATGAGATTTGTATTTGATCCGGAGGTCGCTCGCTCAAGAATCGGACGATTCTTTTTCAAAGAAGGAGAATGATGCGGGAGCGTTGGAACCACAAAGTGGAAACGCGAATTTGATGCTTGAGAGTATTGGAACCACAAAGTGGAAACGCAAGCACAAAGGGTGGAAACGCATGGAAACAAGCAGATGGACACGAATTTCCTAATATTAGACCATGCAAAACTAGCTACTATAATATTATTATTCTTAGTTTATTATGTTTATTTAGTTGGAAATAAGTTTAGGAAATTTTCCTAATCATAGTAGGATTAATAAAGCTCTTAAAGCTGATTTTTATTAGTGTGTTTCCTAATTAATTTAGGAAAGTTTCAGAATTAGATTGCTTAAGTTTCCTAATTAGTTTAGGAAATTTTTAATTTAATTAGTACTATAAATAAGGTTGGATTGTGACCTTATTTCATATCTTATCATACTTTGAATAAAGTTTTATACTTTGTTAAACTTGCGAGTTTAAACCCTTGAATTCTTGTTAACTTGATTCCTTGCGAGGTTGAGAGTTACCAAAAACGAGTTAATCGAGTAGTCTTGCGAGATTGCTAGTTTAATTCTATTCTTAGTTGAGGGGTCTTGCGAGATTTTCTTAGCTAATTCATATCATTTATTTTCCGCTGCAAAATATCGAGTCTGTTCTATATCAAATTGGTTACCAGAGCCGTGTTCAAATTTGTTTCTTAACAAATTTATCTTGGGAGCAACTAAATCATGGAGTTAAAGAAACTCAAATATGCTTTGAAAGAATTGGAAAGAATTGAGCATTCTTTATTTTGGAAAGAGGCACTAAGAAGGGTTGATCGGGTTTCTTTCATGTTAAATAATATGAAAAGTAAACTTGAGCAATCTTATGAAGAGAAGAAAGAAGAGGCAAATATAGAGTCTTTTGATTTCATCCAGGATGAAGTAAATCGTTCAGAAGCCGAGATGGAAACCAATATTTTTCAGCCAGTAAATAGAGATGATTTATATGACGTTGTGATAGAAGATAAACTATTTTCTTTTGAGGAGGAATCGCATACAAACAATACATCGTTATTTGATCCTGATCTACCACCTATTTTTGACGAAGAATTTAAGGAAGATTGTGATGAAATTAGTGTGGCAGAAAGTGATTGTACAAGTTATGACAATGAACCTACACCGACCTTAGATGAGGAGGTTTTGGAATATAATATTAACTTGGACTCTCATATTAAAGTGATTGTAGATGATAGTCTTATCATACCAAGCAAGATCACTTTTGGTTTTGGTAAACATGTGCAACAAGCGTTATGGATTGGAAAGTCCAATACAAGATCTAAAAAAAGACACATTCTTGGAAGTCACATTCTTGAAAAGTACGAGTTGAATTGGGGTTATTATAGAAAGCCTAAAAACATGAATCAATTTCAAGTGTGGATCGAGGATGATGAGCTCAAGGATGATTCAAGATCCTTGTTATTGGTTGTTAATAACTTTGCATTCAGATTTATGAGATTTGTATTTGATCCGGGAGGTCGTTCGTTCAAGAATCGGGACGATTCTTTTTCAAAGAAGGGGAGAATGATGCGGGAGCGTTGGAACCACAGTGGAAACGCGGAATTTGATGCGGGAGTATTGGAACCACAGTGGAAACGCAAGCACAAAGGGTGGAAACGCATGGAAACAAGCAGATGGACACGAATTTCCTAATATTAGACCATGCAAAACTAGCTACTATAATATTATTATTCTTAGTTTATTATGTTTATTTAGTTGGAAATAAGTTTAGGAAATTTTCCTAATCATAGTAGGATTAATAAAGCTCTTAAAGCTGATTTTTATTAGTGTGTTTCCTAATTAATTTAGGAAAGTTTCAGAATTAGATTGCTTAAGTTTCCTAATTAGTTTAGGAAATTTTTAATTTAATTAGTACTATAAATAAGGTTGGATTGTGACCTTATTTCATATCTTATCATACTTTGAATAAAGTTTTATACTTTGTTAAACTTGCGAGTTTAAACCCTTGAATTCTTGTTAACTTGATTCCTTGCGAGGTTGAGAGTTACCAAAAACGAGTTAATCGAGTAGTCTTGCGAGATTGCTAGTTTAATTCTATTCTTAGTTGAGGGTCTTCATGAGATTTTCTTAGCTAATTCATATCATTTATTTTCCATTGCAAAATATCGAGTCTGTTTCTATATCAAATTGGTTACTGAGCCGTGTTCAAATTTGTTTCTTAACAAATTTATCTTGGGAGCAACTAAATCATGGAGTTAAAGAAACTCAAATATGCTTTGAAAGAATTGGAAAGAATTGAGCATTCTTTATTTTGGAAAGAGGCACTAAGAAGGGTTGATCGGGTTTCTTTCATGTTAAATAATATGAAAAGTAAACTTGAGCAATCATATGAAGAGAAGAAAGAAGAGGCAAATATAGAGTCTTTTGATTTCATCCAGGATGAAGTAAATCGCTCGTGGTTTAGATGGAAACCAATATTTTTCACCAAGAATAGAGATGATTTATATGACGCTGTGATAGAAGATAAACTATTTTCTTTTGAGGAGGAATCGCATACAAACAATACATCGTTATTTGATCCTGATCTACCACCTATTTTTGACGAAGAATTTAAGGAAGATTGTGATGAAATTAGTGTGGCAGAAAGTGATTGTACAAGTTATGACAATGAACCTACACCGACCTTAGATGAGGAGGTTTTGGAATATAATATTAACTTGGACTCTCATATTAAAGTGATTGTAGATGATAGTCTTATCATACCAAGCAAGATCACTTTTGGTTTTGGTAAACATGTGCAACAAGCGTTATGGATTGGAAAGTCCAATACAAGATCTAAAAAAAGACACATTCTTGGAAGTCACATTCTTGAAAAGTACGAGTTGAATTGGGGTTATTATAGAAAGCCTAAAAACATGAATCAATTTCAAGTGTGGATCGAGGATGATGAGCTCAAGGATGATTCAAGATCCTTGTTATTGGTTGTTAATAACTTTGCATTCAGATTTATGAGATTTGTATTTGGTCCGAGGTCGCTCGCTCAAGAATCGGACGATTCTTTTTCAAAGAAGGAGAATGATGCGGAGCGTTGGAACCACAGTGGAAACGCGGAATTTGATGCGGGAGTATTGGAACCACAGTGGAAACGCAAGCACAAAGGGTGGAAACGCATGGAAACAAGCAGATGGACACGAATTTCCTAATATTAGACCATGCAAAACTAGCTACTATAATATTATTATTCTTAGTTTATTATGTTTATTTAGTTGCAAATAAGTTTAGGAAATTTTCCTAATCATAGTAGGATTAATAAAGCTCTTAAAGCTGATTTTTATTAGTGTGTTTCCTAATTAATTTAGGAAAGTTTCATAATTAGATTGCTTAAGTTTCCTAATTAGTTTAGGAAATTTTTAATTTAATTAGTACTATAAATAAGGTTGGATTGTGACCTTATTTCATATCTTATCATACTTTGAATAAAGTTTTATACTTTGTTAAACTTGCGAGTTTAAACCCTTGAATTCTTTCTTGCGAGATTGATTTCAAACTCTTCCTTGCGAGGTTGAGATTTAGCTAATCAAGTGATTTCCTTGCGAGGATTGATCGAGATTGCTTACTTATCCGTTCTTGTTATCAAGAACTTGCATTATCCACCTAGAAACGCAACCTCACGTTGCAATTCCACCCAAAACAAGCAACTCCACGTTGCATTCAATGTCACAGTTATAAAATTCCGCTGCTAGTTTTTGAAGAACCTGCGTGTTCTATATCAATATCGACTCATCAAACTCCCCCATGCTGAACTTTTGCTCGTCCTCGAGCAACAAAGGATCGAAGAAAATCAAAGTGCAGCTAATTTATCACGTTAGTATCTCGGACTTGACGACCTATACACAAAGACCTACCACCATAGTTTATTTCGCCAAAGATAAAGCACAGATCACAACCATTCACACCAACATCATATTGCTCGCTTCTCACGCTTTCGCAAAAATAAAACTAACGATAAAGGATATTTAAATTCAAGCAAGGCCAACCATTCGAACCACTTTCCATTCAACCATTTTTCTTTCCACATTCCTTTTATTTTCTTTCTTTTTCAAATGTGAAGCATCCCTCGTATGTTATACCGTTTAGCATGACATTTAATCGTTAAAGATCAAGCTCGAGTAAACATATTTCCTTAAGGGTTACATCATTGCTCATAGTCTCGGTCACAACCAAATTCATGGCCATTGTGGTTACTCAACTCAATGAGTCCCCTCCGAAAGCAACGAAGCATTGCTCCAACATATATAAATCTTTCCATACAATCCACAACCCATCGTTCCAAACATTCCACAAACCATTGCCTTGCAAGAATACCAATATCGAAAGTAAAAGAACGAAAAGCGATAAGAATTGAGCAAATATAAGTGGGTTAGTGTTTGAGATTCGCAATCTATTTCTAGGAAACAAACTAATCGTGCAAGCTAAGACAATAGGTATTCAACTCGGAGATACTAAAAATCAAAATTAACACACTAATTATTTCTCCAAGAATGAAATTCAACAATTTTTTTTTAAAAAATTCAGCACAAATAACCAACAAGTGACATCAAAATTTTTCAAAAGCTTGATGAGTTAAAAATTACCGCAAGCGTACGGGTCAGTTGTAGCACTTACGAGTCGGTCTCAGGGAGGTCAGGGATTAAGTACTAGTGTTGTCTCGGATTACAAGTTATCTACGCAAATTATAATAGAAATATTATCTAATCTAACAAGCATAAACATAAACTTAAACTGAATAAAGACGCGAATAAAACGATAAAATGATAAATATAAGAAATACTAGGGCGAAGGTATCATAACCAATACAAATTAGTCGGCGCACTAACTCCGTTAACGACTTATCGAATTGCTTACTGGGGTTCTTTAAAGACGGAATTTGACTCTCGTACACAATCCCGACTTGGGTTCACACGAAAACTTACAAGTTGAAACCCGACTCTCGTACGCGATCTCAAACAAATAATCAATCATATAAACCACAATCAATATAATCAACAATAACGCATAACCCAACAAGAAATTTAATAAGTCGGAGTCAATTTGACAACTAATCCATATAAGCTCAACCAAACCCTAGCATAAAATTTACTACTATTAATCATGAAATCAAAAGGCGATATAATAATAAAAATTACAACGAACATAATTAAAATAGCAAGGATAAAGAGGAAGAGAA
Source organism: Dianthus caryophyllus (assembly GCA_023091065.1). Classification (NCBI taxonomy): domain Eukaryota; kingdom Viridiplantae; phylum Streptophyta; class Magnoliopsida; order Caryophyllales; family Caryophyllaceae; genus Dianthus; species Dianthus caryophyllus. Next base: position 1,565,677 of record JALGRB010000016.1, read on the forward strand.
AAACTTAACTTTTAATTGAAATTGAAAGGATGAACATAGGTTGAAGTTGAGAGAAAAAAGCAGTAAAACATGAAAAAACTCTAAACCTAAACTAAAACTGAAAAAGAACGTAGAATTAATAATCAAAGAAATAGTAGAGTCTGTTTTATATTTAACTAGGCTTAATTACAAAATTGGGCTGATAATTTATTTTAAGCTGTGGAACCCGGGATCGAATGGGACCCAACTCGGCGTCTTCCGTAAGGGCGCTTTAATTTAAAAAGCCTAATTTACAAAAACCGTTAAAACTATTTTGGAGTCGCCACCTAATTATCGCGGAAATTAGGAACCTGCTATCATGTCCTAAGCCTAAAGACATGTCCTAGATTTTGGAGCACGCCGACACCCCTAGATCTAAGGCTTGTGAAACCAGATTGGATTCGGGGTGAGGGTACTTTATAAAAAGATGAGTTCAATTAATGATTTATGAAAACCTTTTAGAGAAGCCTATGTAAAAATAGCCTCTACTGACCTAGAACAATCCGTGTAAGATGATAATTGAGCTAATGTTATCGCTACGTACAAGTGCGAAAAAGGTTGTAAAAGAATGCAGATGCAAATGCAAAAAGATTGATTAAAACCCTCTGGAGTGAAACTTAGTGGATCAAGTTTCACTCAAGGGATGAACAAAATCGATCTCAAACCCCTTGAAAAATAAACGGCCGAATGTGGTGTTTTGTGTTGTATTTTTTCTGATTTTTGTTGTTAAATGCAAGAACATAAAGATAGTATCTAAATCTACACACAAAGTAATAGATTTAGGGGTTGATTAGTTTAAGCACAAAGCCACTAAACTAATCTCTCACAAATCTCAAACACAAAGTAAAGAGATAAATGAAGAACACTCAATATGAAACTAGGGTTTCTTTTTCATTCAAAACAAATCTGAAAATTTTGATGTTAGAGTGAGGGTTTATATATGACCCTTACTCTAATCTAAGCCTTACATTTCAAAGTTAATCTAAGGGCTCACATGAGCCTTTGAGACATCCAAAAAAAACGGCCAAAAGGCCTTACAAGAGCTGAATTTTGTAGGCTAACAAACAAAAGATAAAAGATAAAGGTAGATGTTGATACGGCGCTCAATCCTCTCCATTCTTTGTTTGGGATCATCCAAGGGTCCTTGAGTGAGCCTTGGTCTTGGAGGAGGACGGTCCACATGCTCTACAATTTGATTTTTACACACTAAAACAATAAAGCATAAAGTGACGAAAGCGACTTGAATGAAAATGACATAAACATAAAACAATGTGATTGTTTGTTGGGACTTGTTGGGCCGGCTCCTAAGGGACCTCCTTGAGCTAGCTTTGTGAACCATGTGAGTCCTTTTATTGGAGGGTTAACTCACATGGGTGCACCCACTTTGACCACATTCAAAAATAGCACAATCTTGACTTTTTTGTTGCTCTCCAACTTGACTTCCTCTTGACTCTCCTTGATCACTAAGGTTGGCTTGATTTGACCATAGAATTGACTTTACTTAGCCCTTAGTGATCCCTTGACCCATGGCCTAGGCTTGGGTTTGAGCCCATGGCCCTAACCCATGGTCTCCCCCCGATTCACCCTTGACCGCCTTGACCATTTTTGGTCCAATCTCCTCTCCTTGGAAAGGACTTGTCCTCAAGTCCTTGGAGATCCTCTTGCTTCCTCCCTTGCTCGATTTCAAGCTTGATTCTCGGCTCAATCTTTGCTCGATCTTGGCCTTCATGGTTTTAGTCTTCCATGGGCACCACTTAGCTAGAGTTTGTAGAAGTGGTTGGACCCCTTTGCCTTGGCTCGAAGAATTGATCATGTTTTCTTCCTTGGTCACGGTTTGCTTGACCACACATTCTTCCTCGAGCATTTCTTTGAGCCCACGACTCATAACCATGCCATCCATCCAATCTTGCTCATGATCGAGCCCTTCAATGATTCTCCATCTTAAAGACCCGCTTGATCTTTCCTTGCCATCGATTTTTGTTCTTTCATTGACCACATGCGCATTGTAGTCGGGTTGTTTTCTTGTTGATTGATGCTTCACCTTCATGTTGCTCCTCTCCTAGAATCCTCCTTATCATGCTAGAGCTTCCCTCACACTCCAAGTTCATCTCTTCCCCTAGCTCTTCTCTACTCGGCTCATGGCCCTTCAAGTCCTCAAGCTCATTCAAGCTCGGCTCCAACTTCATCTCCATGCTAGGTTTCGGCTCAATGAAGGATTCAAACAAGCACGCATTGGATTTACAACCCATCATTGGTGGTAGGGGAGCTAAGACGATAAGCTTTTCACCATACTTGAATGAGTAGGTGTTGTCTCTTCCATGGTGGGAAGAATTCTTCTCATACTCCCAAGGCCTACCAAGCAACACATGACATGCATCCATGTCCAACACTTCACACACAACTTCATCTTTGTAGTCTTGTCCAATGGAAAACAAGACTTTGCATTGTTTATCAACCCTTACCTCGGCTCCTTGATTAAGCCATCTTAGCTTGTAAGGATGAGGATGCTTCAAAGTGGGCAAGGCAAGCTTATCAATGAGGGTTTTAGAAGCAACATTAACACAACTTCCCCCATCAATAATCAAATTACACACTCTCCCCATGATTGTACATTTGGACCGAAATATTTGGTGCCTTTGGTCCATATTCTCGTTTGCTTCTTGAGTGTGCATCACTCGCCAAGTGACCAAGCTCAACCCCGAGTCCGGGGGCACAATTGTTTCGCCACATTCACTTCCTCAACTCCTCTTTTTTTCTTCCTCACAAACTAACACTTCATCGTCTCCCAATGCACAACCTCACTTGGGTTCAAGGTCCTCTTGCTAGGGCATTCTTTAGCAAAATGACCATTCCCTTGACATTTGTGGATCTTCATTAGAGGAATTGTTCTCCTGGGACCATAGTCAATTCCCTTCCCTTGTCAACACTTGATGGCTTGATGGTAGGGCTAGGTTCGACAATTTTGACCCCTCCTTGGCTCGAGCTAGGGTTGGTCTTGGTGATGTTCTTAGCCGACTCTCCTCTCCCCTTCTCTAGCCTCTCCACACGTGTGGCCATGGTAACGGCCTCATCGAATGACCACAAGTTTTGCATTTTGACCCGATTTGCTATCCTAGGGTTTAGGCCCTCAACAAACCTTGCAATTTTTTGTTCGGGCTTCTCATTCATCTCACATTGTAGGGTGAGTTGCTCAAAGTCCCTAAGATAGGTTTCAATGGGGTGTGACTCTTGTTTTAGTTGAGCTAGCTTGAGGAACATGTCTTGAGTGTAGTCTTTGGGAACAAACTTGTCCTTGAGTTTCTTTTTGAGTTTGAGCCACGACTTGATGGGTTCCTTACCCTCTCGGTTTCTGCAACGGGAGTTGAAAGTTTGCGATCCATTGACCTAGGGCCCGCTTCCAACCTTAGGTCCAAAAGTCAACCACAAGTCAATTAAATCATCAAGAGCAAAAATCAAGTGGGAATGGACCCAAATCAGCCGAGAAAGTCATCAAATGAGGACTCACATGTGTTCCTCAATAAGTCACTATCAACACATGTCGCTATCTACCTTTATTACTTTATGCTTTTACTTTAAGTATTTGTTGTTTTATGTTCAAAATTTTTAGCTCAAGTGAGCTTGTTGGACCGAGTAAAATGTAGTATTTGGGGGTTGATTGTAGCCCTTAGATTATCTTGTAATGTAGGGTTGAGATGAGGCATTGGGTAATATATAAACCCACCCTCACACCTCATATTTTTCAGCTTTGATATTGAATGAAACCCTAGTTGTTTATCTTGAGTTCTCTTCATTTTTCTCATTACTAAGTGTGTGAGTTTAGTGAAAGATTAGTTTAGTGGCTTTGTGCTTAAACTAATCACAACCTAAATCTATTACTTAGTGTGTAGATTTAGTTACTATCCCTTTTATTTTTCCTTGTTCTCAAAATTTCAGAAAATATTTCACCAAAAACATTCACTTTGGCCGAGAATTTCAAAGACTTTTCTAAGTCGATTTGTGTTCATCTCTTGAGTGAAACTTGATCCTCCTAGTTTCACTCCAAATTGGTTATCAAAGCTTTGGTTTGAAGAGCACAAGATCCCACCTTTGTGCTAAATTCACACGGTCCAAAGGAGTATATCAAGGTATTCGAAATTTTCAGATTTTCTTGTGTTTGATTTCTCAATGAGTATACCTCTTTCTTGTGATACTACTCTTGAGGGAACTATGGATGACTCTATGGAGGAATTGAGAAAGGAAATTGAGTATAAGTTGAGCCGAGTTAATGGAGGAGTTGGGTCAAAACTTGGTCTTGTAACTTGGAGGGTTATGCATACCCAACCCCATTCCTTGGAAGAAAGTCAAAAAAATCAGATTTTTAGGTCTAAATGTACCATTGAGAAGAGGGTTTGTAACCTAATTATTGATGGAGGGAGTTGTGTTAATGTTGCTTCAAAAACCCTCATCGATAAGCTTGCCTTACCCACTCAAAAACACCCAAACCCTTACAAGTTGAGATGGTTGAATAGGGAGGCCAAATTTTGGTTGATAAACGATGTTTGGTTTCTTTTTCGATGGGAAGAGACTATGTGGATGAAGTGTGGTGTGATGTGATTCCTATGGATGCTTGTCACCTTTTGTTAGGGAGACCTTGGGAATTTGATCGAAATGCGACTCATGAGGGAAGAGACAACACCTATACTTTCAAGTTTAGAGACAAGAGGATTAAACTCACACCCTTGCCTCCAAACATGGGTGGCCGAGCCACTCCTTCCCCACCCAAGCCACTTGAGGGGATTCTAGTAGTTGGGGAACAAGAGATGAAACAAGAGCTTAGCAAGGGAATGGTTGTTTATGCCCTCATTGCCAAAGAAACTCCTAAGGAAAATGAAAAACCGATTCCATGTGAAGTTCAAGAACTATTAGAGCTCTACAAGGATGTGTTTCCCCTTGAACTACCCCACGGCCTACCCCCTATTAGGGGCATTGAGCATCAAATCGACCTTGTTCCGGGAGCTACACTACCAAATAAGGCCGCCTATCGAAGTGATCCCAAAGCTACGCAAGAACTTCAACAACAAATTGGGGAACTCATGGAAAAGGGGTTTGTAAGGGAGTCTCTTAGTCCTTGTGCCGTACCTACACTTTTGGTACCAAAGAAGGATGGAACGTGGAGAATGTGTACGGATAGTCGAGCTATCAACAACATTACGGTCAAGTATAGGTTTCCTATACCTAGACTTGATGACATTCTTGATGAGCTTAGTGGAGCTCGATTGTTTTCTAAGATTGATCTACGACAAGGCTACCATCAAGTGAGAATCAAGGAGGGTGATGAGTGGAAGACGGCTTTCAAAACGAAGCATGGGTTATATGAATGGTTAGTCATGCCTTTTGGACTATCCAATGCTCCTAGCACCTTCATGAGATTGATGACCGAGGTTTTGAGACCTTACTTGGGGAGATTCATTGTGGTTTACTTTGACGATATCTTAGTGTATAGCCCTTCCAAGGAAGCTCACCTACATCACTTGCAAGTGTTGTTTGAAACACTTAGAGATCACAAGTTGTATGGCAAGTTAGAGAAGTGTTCCTTCATGCAAAGCGAAGTCCAATTCTTGGGCTATATTATATCAAGCCGTGGTATTCTAGTGGATCAAGAGAAAGTGGAGGCTATCAAATCAAGGCCAATTCCCAAGAACATAACCGAGGTGAGGGGTTTTCATGGCTTGGCTTCTTTTATCGACGATTTATCAAGGATTTTAGCACCGTCATGGCACCCATCACCGAAAGTGTATGAAGAAAGGAGAGTTCAAATGGAATGAGGGGGCCGAGAATTCTTTCAAGAGGATCAAAGAGTTGTTGTGTGATTCACCTATTCTTACACCACCGGATTTCAACAAGCTCTTTGAGGTCGAGTGTGATGCTAGTGGAGTTGGAATTGGGGCCGTTCTCTTGCAAGAACACAAACCGATCGCTTACTTTAGTGAGAAATTGAATGGAGCCAAGCTCAATTATTCCACTTATGACAAAGAATTCTATGCCATCGTTCGGGCTCTCGCTCATTGGAGCCATTATCTCAAACCCAAACCGCCTGTTCTTCATTCGGATCATGAGGCACTCAAATACATCAATGGGCAACACAAGTTGAATCATAGGCATGCCAAATGGGTCGAGTTTCTTCAATCATTCTCCTTCTCGAGTAAATTCATTGAGGGGAAGAATAACGTGGTGGCCGATGCTTTGTCACGGAGGCACACTATGCTAAGCTACATGGAGCAAAGAGTGTTGGGATTTGAATTCATGAAAGAGCTCTATGTGGAAGATCCCGACTTCAAGGATGAGTGGAATTCCATACATGAAGGACAAGGCAAGGTGGGAAGCAAGTACACACTTCAAGAGGGATTCTTGTTCTATGGGAATCGGCTATGTATACCTAAGGGCCCTTATCGAAATCTCCTAGTGAGGGAAGTTCATTCTAATGGTTTAGCCGGGCATTTCGGAATTCAAAGACTTATGACATCCTCCAAGATCAATTCCATTGGCCCAAGATGCTTGGAGATGTCCAAGATGTGATCAAGAGATGCGCCGTGCCAACAATCCAAGTCCTACTTTCAAACGGGGCCCTACACTCCTTTACCCGCCCCAAATCGGCCATGGGAGGACGTTAGCATGGATTTCATCGTCGCTTGCCTAGAACTCAACGAGGTAAGGATTCCATCATGGTTGTGGTAGATCGATTTAGCAAGATGGCTCATTTCATTGCGTGCAAGAAAACCAAGATGCTATGAGTGTAGCCGTTGTATTTCAAGGAGGTGGTTAAATTGCATGGGGTCCCTAAAACCATTGTATCCGATCGAGACACCAAGTTCATGAGCCACTTTTGGAAGACCTTATGGAAGTTGCTAAAAACGAGGCTCTTGTTTAGCACAAGCCATCATCCTCAAACGGATGGCCAAACCGAGGTCACTAATAAAACCTTGGGGAGGATCCTTAGGAGCATCGTTTCTAGGTCCTTGAAAGATTGGGATCTCAAACTCGCCTACGCCGAATTTGCCTTCAACCGCGTGCCCCCTCTTCTAGCACCCGAAGCTCACCATTTGAAGTGGTCTCACGGGACTAACCCTCTCATGCCCACGGATCTAGCCCCCGTCAAGAGCAAGGAGATGAGTTACGATGCCAAGAAGCGGGTTGAGTTCATGATGAGTATCCACAACCAAGTCAAGAAGCAAATCGAGAAGTCAAACGAAGCCTACAAGGCTAAGTCCAAGGGCCGAAAAAATCCAAGGGAGTTTGAAGCGGGAGATTTGGTGTGGTTACACTTGAGGAAGGAAAGGTTTCCGGATAAGAGAAAGAACAAGCTCATGCCTAGGGCCGAGGGTCCCTTCGAGATACTTGAGAAAATTGGGCGGATTGCTTACAAAGTTGATCTACCGGGAGAGTACGGAGTCCATGGCACGTTTAACGTGGGAGACCTTAGCCCGTATCATGAAGACTTGGAGGATGAAGAAGGCGAGGATTTGAGGGCAAATCCTTTTCAACCCGGGGAGATTGCAACGGGAGTTGAAAGTTTGCGATCCATTGACCTAGGGCCCGCTTCCAACCTTAGGTCCAAAAGTCAACCACAAGTCAATTAAATCATCAAGAGCAAAAATCAAGTGGGAATGGACCCAAATCAGCCGAGAAAGTCATCAAATGAGGACTCACATGTGTTCCTCAATAAGTCACTATCAACACACATGTCTCTATCTTCCTTTATTACTTTATGCTTTTACTTTAAGTATTTGTTGTTTTATGTTCAAAATTTTCAGCTCAAGTGAGCTTGTTGGACCGAGTAAAATGTAGTATTTGGGGGTTGATTGTAGCCCTTAGATTATCTTGTAATGTAGGGTTGAGATGAGGCATTGGGTAATATATAAACCCACCCTCACACCTCATATTTTTCAGCTTTGATATTGAATGAAACCCTAGTTGTTTATCTTGAGTTCTCTTCATTTTTCTCATTACTAAGTGTGTGAGTTTAGTGAAAGATTAGTTTAGTGGCTTTGTGCTTAAACTAATCACAACCTAAATCTATTACTTAGTGTGTAGATTTAGTTACTATCCCTTTTATTTTTCCTTGTTCTCAAAATTTCAGAAAATATTTCACCAAAAACATTCACTTTGGCCGAGAATTTCAAAGACTTTTCAATGTCGATTTGTGTTCATCTCTTGAGTGAAACTTGATCCTCCTAGTTTCACTCCAGTTTCGTTGGTTCTTGAGGTTTTCGTACCAAAGGGAAGCATATCCCTTAAACTTCATGATGGCTACCTTGAAACACTTCCTATCGGGATATTCCTTAAATTCAAAGATTCTCTCTATCGACCTAAACCAATCTAGGAGATCCTCGGGGTTCAAGCTACCATAAAAATCGGGTATATCCACTTTGATATCTCGGTCATGGTCTCTAGGGTGGGCTTCAAGGGACTCTTCCGAATCCGAAAATTGATCTTCCATGTGAGGAGGAGGTTGTCCTCTCCCACGGCCTCCATTCCCAAACCCACAGCCTCTTCCCCTTCCACCCCTTCTTGGTTCATTAAGATTTTGGTCTAAGAGGGTGTTTAGAGCATTCATCATTAAAGTATAATTACCGGTGAGTTGAGTTAATTTCTCTTCTAAATCGGAAAGCCTTTTATCCTCCTCCATTTTGTGAAATTTTTTGTGAGATCTTTTGTGGAAATTTTGTGGTAAATTTATAGAAAATAAACAAGGAAAAGGAAGAAGAAAACGAAAAAAACTAAAGGAGGAAAACAAGGAACAACTCGGCACTACTAATGAAAAACCGAAAAATAAGATAAAAATCGAAAATCAAGAACAAACCTAGGCTTTGATGACCAATTTGGAGTGAAACTTAGTGGATCAAGTTTCACTCAAGGGATGAACAAAATCGATCTCAAACCCCTTGAAAAATAAACGGCCGAATGTGGTGTTTTGTGTTGTATTTTTTCTGATTTTTGTTGTTAAATGCAAGAACATAAAGATAGTATCTAAATCTACACACAAAGTAATAGATTTAGGGGTTGATTAGTTTAAGCACAAAGTCACTAAACTAATCTCTCACAAATCTCAAACACAAAGTAAAGAGATAAATGAAGAACACTCAATATGAAACTAGGGTTTCTTTTTCATTCAAAACAAATCTGAAAATTTTGATGTTAGAGTGAGGGTTTATATATGACCCTTACTCTAATCTAAGCCTTACATTTCAAAGTTAATCTAAGGGCTCACATGAGCCTTTGAGACATCCAAAAAAAACGGCCAAAAGGCCTTACAAGAGCTGAATTTTGTAGGCTAACAAACAAAAGATAAAAGCATAAAGGTAGATGTTGACATGAGGCTCAATCCTCTCCATTCTTTGTTTGGGATCATCCAAGGGTCCTTGAGTGAGCCTTGGTCTTGAAGGAGGACGGTCCACATGCTCTACAATTTGATTTTTACACACTAAAACAATAAAGCATAAAGTGACGAAAGCGACTTGAATGAAAATGACATAAACATAAAACAATGTGATTGTTTGTTGGGACTTGTTGGGCCGGCTCCTAAGGGACCTCCTTGAGCTAGCTTTGTGAACCATGTGAGTCCTTTTATTGGAGGGTTAACTCACATGGGTGCACCCACTTTGACCACATTCAAAAATAGCACAATCTTGACTTTTTTGTTGCTCTCCAACTTGACTTCCTCTTGACTCTCCTTGATCACTAAGGTTGGCTTGATTTGACCATAGAATTGACTTTACTTAGCCCTTAGTGATCCCTTGACCCATGGCCTAGGCTTGGGTTTGAGCCCATGGCCCTAACCCATGGTCTCCCTCGGTTTCACCCTTGACCGCCTTGACCATTTTTGGTCCACCCTCAGTTTAGCATGTTTAACTTGTTAACGAAAACGGTTCAGTTAAAGGTCGAATTCATTGTTTAAGTTGATTTTAATGCAAAATAAGAAGGGTGCAAGATGCATGCAAATAAAATAAAGTTCAATTGTGCATTGGTTTATTTTATAATGGTCGGTTGCTTATGCGACTTTGGCGTGTCATCGGATATGGAGTGTACCCGAAGTAAATAGAACACTTGGAGTGCAAGCGCGCTAGAGTGTAGTCCCCTTTGTTAGCCCATAGAAAATAAGAAAAAGCTTTGATCCAAGTGGATCGGTACCTACCTTGTCCTGACGCTTCAGATCTGGGCAGAGCTTCGCTTCTTGAACTAAAAAGGAGGATGAATTCAACACGGGATGGTGTGCTGAACTCAAGGATTTGAGTGCGTGAGGCTTTGAGAGAGTTTTGGAGTGTGTATGCTGTGAAAACTGGTTGTGAATTCTGTTTTTGAGGTCAGGGTATAGGGGTGTATATATACTAAAAACCTCGGAGAAATTAGGAAATCCGGGGATAAAAACAAGCCAGGAAACCGCATAGCCTTATGCGGTTGCCAAGGGAAACCGCATAGGCTTATGCGGTTGCCACCCCAAACCGCATAAGGCTATGCGGTTTGTGGGTGTGGTTTTTTGTGTAGTTTCCTAATTCCGGTTTGATAAAATCTTGGAAAAATACAGTATAATCTCGAACTTGCTCGTCAAGAAAACACCTGCGATATTTCTGAGATATTTGTGATGTTCAGGGCTTTGGAGTGCGGGCCAAAGGCTGGGCTTGGGCTCGGTTTTGGGCCCGAGACCCGGAAAAATGAAAGAGGTGTATTTGCATAGATTTTGTGAAATAAGGTAAGACGTGGGGCTGTATTTTGTGTAAGAGGAGGCTAATGGGAAGATCTAGCCGCCGGGCCTAAATTTAGGAATTTAGGAGTGTTGAATTAGACCTTGTTAATGTAAAAGGGCTAATTGTAGTGCAAATGTGAAGCTCATGCCAAATGAAGCAGGACGAGGACCTAGCTAGACTCCAAATGGACAAAATGAACGTTTATTTAAATGCGATGTGAAGCGACCTAAATCATTTTAACATTTCAAACGACTCAGAATGAATTCGACATTAGTTAGAACCATTTAAGTCAACGTTAAAGCATGCGTAATAAAAGTCCGTGTTACATCACAGGGTTTTGTGCGGGAGGGTACGGATATGGGTATCCACAGAGCCCCCAGTTTGACTGAGCTCGGACTAGAGCGCTAGTCAAACTCCACAACCATATCCGGACCATTACAGTCTCGATATAGTCAGCGGAACGAAGCATGTGTCTATGGGTGAGACGAGGACTTCGAACCGGGCTTAACGGGGAGGGGCGTACATGTTTAATTTCATGACGGTCCGTGCATGCTATAAGGGCCTGCCAGCCTGCTGGATGTCTTCGTTGTGCTTGTAGCACTGCTGCGTAGTGCCGTTGTATATGCTTGGTATCGTCGGATGCCTGGTGCTGCTACTTCTAGTGTCTTCATGTAGTGCGTGGTCTCGTGAAGGAGCGTATGCGTAAGGGTGCGAAGGTGATTGGGTAAGGGTGCATGGATGTAGAAAGTTTAATCTCGCCTAGGAGCGCATGTGTAAGGGTTGCAATGCTTGGATGTGTGGAAGTGTTTTGTAAGGTACTTGTGCTTGAACTCGCCGAGGAGCGTCTATGCAGAGTAGGGTGCTTGGAGTTGGATGTATATTGCAGAGTGTTTGTGCTTGAGCTCGCCGAGGAGTGTCTATGTGGTCGTAATTGCATATAATTGCCTTCCGTTTGGGAAGGTAATGATGTAAATGCTCGTGAAGAGCGTTCGTGCTTCTGCTTCTGTACCGTACATAACCTTATAACCAGGAAAAACCAGGAAAAAGCCAAGGGACCAAACCGCATAACCTTATGCGGTTTGGGTGTTGAACCACATAAGGCTATGCGGTTTCACCCTTTGGCTGGGAGTGCTGTATAAAGCACGAGTGAGGCCGTGAATGAGCTTCATTTGCTCTTTTCGGTTTCTTGCTCCTAAAAACACCAAATTTCGATTTCTCAACCAAATTTGCTCGTTTTTCTTGTGTTGCCTTGCCATGGAACCAGGTAATGCTCCATTTTAACTTGCTTTTACGTTATATGTCGTTGTAATTAGCTAGTTCTAGCTAGAAATGTTGAAAAGACGGGTTTTGAATGAAAACCCGAGTTTTGCTTGAAATTTGCCGTTTGAATGCTTGAGGTTGACGTCATTGTGTTGCATTATGCCATGTGAACATGTATGTGTGGATTGATTGTGATTCGGACCGTGCTAAGCCCAAAACGTGTAACCTAGGGTTCGGGCCCGAAAATGAGCCCGGATTTTCCGACCCGGAATTTCAATTAAACTTCGGTGTAGGATGCCCATAGTGTGTATAGCATGCCTATAGCTTCAATTTTGCGAAAATGTCGAGTTAAGGCTTTCAAATCGCCGTCTTGAGTCGTAGTTATACGGAGTAATTAAGGCGAATTGGGGGTTTTTGATCGGGGTGACCAAAATGCAATTGCTTGTAATGGTTTGTTGTTGGGGACTATTATGGCGCGTAGAAACCATAAAGTTGTAATTTTGAGGTGTAGAGAACGGTTTTCGGCTTAATTGTGAATTAGGCCTAAAAATGCTCTGTAGGGCGTATAATGTTAGTGTGTAAAAGGATGTATATGTATCATGTGAGTATTATTCGTGTGTATTTGCCAAGTTTGTATGCTTGCATATGTTATAGTTGCGTGTATTGGTCGTGTTGGTTGCAGGAGAAGGTTCTGGTCGTGTTACGAGATCAAAATCTCGTAAGAGTACTGGTTCGAGGACTGAAGGAGCCCCCGCCTGAGAGTAGTATGAGGCGTTCACAGCCGAGAGGATCTCGACCCTCGGGACTTGCCCACGAGGCGTGGTCGATCCACGAGGTGGGGTCGCGCGAGGCGTGACCCTAGGCCTGATCCTGAGGAGGAGGATGAGCTTGCTCAAGAGCTAGTGGATGAGCTGGAGGCTGAGATGGATGTTGTTGAGGAGGAGGCTGAGGAGGCCGAGGAGGCTGCGCCTAGGGCGAGTAGCTCTAGGCCGCGAAAGTCGCGTGCAAACAGGGCCTTTGCCAGGGGCTGGGACGGCCATGATCTTTTACTTGCTCCGGAGAGACACGTTTCCTATCGGGCGACGATGGGTTGGCGGAAAGGTCCGATGAGGACTTTCTCGGGCGTCTCGTCCGTGATGTATGCTTTTGAGAAGAAGCTTTCGGAGGGTGCGAAAACCCGGGTGCTTAGTAGTGCTTTTGGTCCTCTAGTCGAGCACTGGAGGGCGATTGCGAGGTCGAAGCTGACGGCGAACCTGATGTTGATCAGGGCCTTCCTTGACAGGTATTGGGATACCACGACGACATTTCACATGCCAGGCTTTGAGGCCGGCATTACTTTGTCGTGGCTGCGGTCATGACGGGGCTTCCGTTCGGGGACCGTGATATGAGTTTTGGGTTTGCGCCGTCCATCGTGGACGAGGTGGTGACTACCGCGATTGGCGGTGGTTTGGAGTTGGAGTTTGAGGGTAACCCACCTTATGTGATCAAGACGAGCTTCATCTTGGAGTATTTTGAGGGGAAGACCGAGCGAGGCCCCTCCGAGTGGACTGACGAGCAGAACGCTCGTTTGTGGCTGTGGTGGTTCGTTAGCGCCGTGTACTTCGGTGATAAAGGTGAGAGGGCGACGACGTCGGTCCTGATGCATCTCATAGATTGGGGTGCGATCGGGACACTTGACTGGGTGTCGCCATCCTTGGGTTTGTGCATTCGATTCTGCATGGACGCGGTGAGGCCGCGGGTGATGAATGGAGGATCGAGACTGTCCTTAGTCTCGCCTGGGTTTGTGATGGAGGTATGCATTGATTTTGTTCTGCTCATGTCTTTCTGTTTTTGTTTTGCTTGATTTTGTTGTCTCGTCTTGTTAACTTGTTTTTGTGCGTGTAGTCGTCGATCTTCAGTCACTTCCCTTTTCTGCTGCCTCTGCACGCTGTGACGATTGCGAAGGTGTATCCGGCGGTGCGCACTTGGGGCACGTGTAACCGTGCGGCTTTTGACTGGTCGTATGACGAGGTTCGGGTGCGTCTGAACCAGATGCGGTTTGATCAGGTTTGTGTTTGAACCATTTCAAATAGAGTGTACTTAAAATGATTGTATTTATGAGTGTCTGTTTTTATTGCAGTTCGTGCTGTTCCCGTGGGGCCAGTATGCGGGCATTCCTGAGGGCATTGGGGCGCGGTTTGCATTGCGTGACACACAGCGCCTGTACTTGGCGACGCCGTATGGGCCGGTTTGGTACCTTGGGGAGCGTTTTGGACCAAAATTGGTCAAGGAAGTCAAGGGAGAAGAGTTGGGAGACCATGGGCTAGGGCCATGGGCTCAAAACCAAGCCTAGGGCTCGGTCAAGGGGATCACTAAGGGTCAACTAAAGTCAATTCTATGGTCAAACCGAGCCAACCCTAGTGATCAAGCTAAGTCAAGGAGAAGTCAAAGTTGGAGAGCTACAAAAGGTCAAAGATCAAGCTATTTTTGAATGTGGTTAATCAAGGCACACCCATGTGAGTCACCCTCCAATAAATGGGCTCACATGGTTCAACAAGCTAGCTCAAGGAGGTCCTCAAGGAGCCGGCTTCAAAAGAAAGTCCCAAGCCACCACATTGTTTTACTTTAAGTCATTTTCATTCATGTCGCTATCTACCTTTATTACTTTATGCTTTTTACTTTATGTATTTGTTGTTTTATGTTCAAATTTTCAGCTCAAGGAGCCTCTTTTGACCGAGTATATTGTAGTAATTGGGGGTTGATTGTAGCCCTTAGATCTTGTTGTAATGGATGGTCAAGATTAGAATGAGGGTATTATATAAACCCTCATCCTTCTCTCACATTTTTCAGATTTGCTTATGATAAAGAAAACCCTAGAGTTTCCAACTTGTGTTCTTCATTTCTCATTACTTTGTGTGTGAGTGAGTGAAAGATTAGTATAGTGGCTTTGTGCTTATGCTAATCAAAACCTAATTCTCTTGCTAAGTGCTTAGAATTAGTCACTATCCTTTTTATCTTCCTTGTTCATATAAATTTCAGAAAAATTCTTCACTAAAAATTGATACTTGGGCCGAGATTTTTCATCACCATAATCACTTGGTTTTGTTCATCCTTTGAGTGATTCTTATCCCCATAAGTTTCACTCCAAATTGGTCATCAAAGCCTAGGTTTGTTCTTCATTTTTTCGATTTGCTCTTGTTCTTAGTTTTTCGAATTACTCCTATTTTTTTCCTCTTCAATTTTCGATTTCTTTTCTTGTTTCCTTGTTTTATTTTCCACAAAATCTTACAAAAAATGGTTAAAGATCTACACTTGTGTTAGTATTGGTTGGGTTTGTTCTTGTGTTGGCCGAAATTTTAGGGTTTGTTTTCCTCTTCAATTTTTCGTTTTCTTTCTTTGTTTTCCTTGTTCATTTTCCACAAAATTTCCACAAAAGATCTCACAAAACTTTCACAAAATGGAAGAGAATAGAGGAGAGGGTAAAAGACTTTCCGATTTAGAAGAGAAATTGACTCAACTCACCGGTAATTGCACTTTGATGATGAATGCTATTAACACACTCTTGGAACAAAACATGAATGAACCAAGAAGGGGTGAAGGGGGAAGAGGAGGGGGCCGTGGAATGGGGTATGGGGGCCGTGGGAGAGGACAAGTTCCTCCTCACATGGAAGATCAATTTTCGGATTCGGAAGAGTCCCTTGAGGCCCACCCTAGAGACCATGACCGAGACATTAAGGTAGACATACCCGATTTTTATGGTAGCTTGAACCCCGAGGATCTCCTAGATTGGCTTAGATCGGTTGAGAGAGTCTTTGAATTCAAGGAGTACTCCGATAGGAAGTGTTTCAAAGTGGCCATCATGAAATTCAAGGGTTATGCCTCCCTTTGGTATGAAAACCTTAAGAATCAAAGAAACCGAGAGGTAAGGATCCCATCAAGTCATGGCACAACCTCAAAAAGAAACTCAAAGACAAGTTTGTTCCCAAAGACTACACTCAAGACATGTTCCTCAAGCTAGCCCAACTAAAACAAGAGTCACACCCCATTGAAACCTATCTTAGGGACTTTGAGCAACTCACCCTCCAATGTGAAATGAATGAGAAACCCGAACAAAAATTGCAAGGTTTGTTGAGGGCCTAAACCCTAGGATAGCAAATCGAGTCAAAATGCAAAACTTGTGGTCATTCGATGAGGCGGTTACCATGGCTACACGTGTGGAGAGGCTAGAAAAGGGGAGAGGAGAGCCGGCTAAGAGCACCCCAAGTCCAACCCCATGTCGAGCCAAGGGGGGATCAAAATTGTTGAACCTAGCCCTACCATCAAGCCATCAAGTGTTGACAAGCGAAAGGGAATCGACTATGGCCCTAAGAGAACCATCCCCCTCAAGAAGTGTTACCAATGTCAAGGGTATGGTCACTTTGCTAAGGAGTGCCCTAGCAAGAGGACCTTGAACACAAGTGAGGTTGTGCATTGGGGAGACGATGAAGTGTTGGTTTGTGAGGAAGAAAAAAAGAGGGAGTTGAAGAAATGAAAGTGGCCGAAACAATTGTGCCCCCGGACTCGGGGTTGAGCTTGGTCACTTGGCGAGTGATGCACACCCAAGAATCAAACGAGAATATGGACCAAAGGCATCAAATATTTCGGTCCAAATGTACCATCATGGGGAGAGTGTGTAACTTGATTATCGATGGGGGAAGTTGTGTTAATGTTGCTTCCAAGACCCTCATTGATAAGCTTGCCTTGCCTACTTTGAAGCATCCTCACCCATACAAGCTAAGGTGGCTCAATCAAGGAGCCGAGGTCAAAGTTGACAAGCAATGCCAAGTCTCGTTCTCAATTGGTCAAGACTATAAAGATGAAGTTGTGTGTGAAGTGTTGGACATGGATGCTTGCCATGTGTTGCTTGGTAGGCCTTGGGAGTTTGAAAAGAATTCTTCCCATCATGGAAGAGACAACACCTACTCATTCAAGTATGGTGAAAAGCTCATTGTCTTAGCTCCCCTACCACCAATGATGGGTTGTAAATCCAATGCGTGCTTGTTTGAATCCTTCATTGAATCAAAACCTAGCATGGAAATGAAGAGGAGGCCGAGCTTGAGTGAGCTTGAGAAGTTGGAGGGCCTTGGGCCGAGTAAGAAAGAGCAAAAGGAGAAGATGAACTTGGAGTGTGAGGGAAGCACTAGCATGACAAGGAGGACTCTAGGAGAGGAGCCTCATGAAGGTGAAGCATCAAACAACAAGGGAACGACCGACTACATTGAGAATGTGGTCAATGAAAGAACAAAGATCGATGGTAAGGAAAGATCAAGCGGGTCTTTAAGGTGGAGAATCATTGATGGGCTCGAACATGAGCAAGAATGGATGGATGGCATGGTCATGAGTCGAGGGCTCAAAGAAATGCTCGAGGAAGAATGCGTGGTCAAAGAAACCGTGACCAAGGATGAAAATGTGACCAACTCTTCGAGCCAAGGCAAAGGGGTTCAACCATTGCTACAAACTCTAGCTAAGTGGTGCCCATGGAAGACCAAGACCGTGAAAGCCAAGACCGAGCAAAGATTGAGCCGAGAATCAAGTGTGAAGTCAAGCAAGTCGAGCAAGAGGTTCTCCAAGGACTTGAGGGCAAGTCCTTTCCAAGGAGAGGAGATTGGACCAAAATTGGTCAAGGAAGTCAAGGGAGAAGAGTTGGGAGACCATGGGCTAGGGCCATGGGCTCAAAACCAAGCCTAGGGCTCGGTCAAGGGGATCACTAAGGGTCAACTAAAGTCAATTCTATGGTCAAACCGAGCCAACCCTAGTGATCAAGCTAAGTCAAGGAGAAGTCAAAGTTGGAGAGCTACAAAAGGTCAAAGATCAAGCTATTTTTGAATGTGGTTAATCAAGGCACACCCATGTGAGTCACCCTCCAATAAATGGGCTCACATGGTTCAACAAGCTAGCTCAAGGAGGTCCTCAAGGAGCCGGCTTCAAAAGAAAGTCCCAAGCCACCACATTGTTTTACTTTAAGTCATTTTCATTCATGTCGCTATCTACCTTTATTACTTTATGCTTTTTACTTTATGTATTTGTTGTTTTATGTTCAAATTTTCAGCTCAAGGAGCCTCTTTTGACCGAGTATATTGTAGTAATTGGGGGTTGATTGTAGCCCTTAGATCTTGTTGTAATGGATGGTCAAGATTAGAATGAGGGTATTATATAAACCCTCATCCTTCTCTCACATTTTTCAGATTTGCTTATGATAAAGAAAACCCTAGAGTTTCCAACTTGTGTTCTTCATTTCTCATTACTTTGTGTGTGAGTGAGTGAAAGATTAGTATAGTGGCTTTGTGCTTATGCTAATCAAAACCTAATTCTCTTGCTAAGTGCTTAGAATTAGTCACTATCCTTTTTATCTTCCTTGTTCATATAAATTTCAGAAAAATTCTTCACTAAAAATTGATACTTGGGCCGAGATTTTTCATCACCATAATCACTTGGTTTTGTTCATCCTTTGAGTGATTCTTATCCCCATAAGTTTCACTCCACGTTTAGTCTTCCATGCCGGGTGGCCGGCTCCAGTGGTGCCTAAGGACCCGCCGAGAGTCCTTTTTGAGCGAGGGGTTTCCGCGCAGGATCGGATGGCGTTGTACGGGGAAGGAGAGTCGGCGAGTCTTCTTTGTCTCGGGGAAGACTATGGCCAATTTGCTCAGTCTCGGCTTGCTTGTGGGCCGATTGAGGTATGCTTGCTTCTTTTTGAGGGTGCGTAGGGTGATTTTTGCTAAAAATTTCCCTGACGTGTGCGTTTTGTACTTGTTTTGTAGTTGTTTGATCCCGAGATGGCGGAGCAGCCAGGCGACTTTCCTACTACTATTGAGTATGACGACTCGGGTGTCCGTCGTACCTTCACTTTGCCGATGTACTTTGCGTGACTCTTGTGGTATGGGCAAATTGGGACGAGCAAGGTGAAGAAGGTATGTAATTGTATATGTGTGAGCCCCCAGTTTGATCGAGTTATGAGAAATGGCGATGATCAAACTAGTGATATGCGTATTTTGAGGTTACCCCCTCGAGTTTGTCGTAATTTGAGTGAAATTAAGGCAAAATGGGGAAGATGCGCTTTGTGTTTGAAATTTCCCCCTAAGTTTGGCTTAATTTGAGTGAAAGTAAGGCAAAATGGAGAAAATGCGCTTTGTTTTTTAAATTTCCCCCTAAGTTTGACTTAATTTGAGTGAAATTAAGGAAAAATGGAGAAAATGCGCTTTGGTTTTGAAATTTCCCCCTAAGTTTAGAGAAATGTAATGTGGTTGTGTGTGTCATGTGTTGCAGGTGGCCAAGGAGGTGCACAAGAAGCTGTGGAGGACAGCTAATAGGTGGAGGATGGCTTGGGCTGAGCGGTGACTCGGTTGTGTCGTCAGTCGTCTTGAGGCGGCTCGATTAGCGTGAATTTGACGAGTATCGTCGTCGTCATCTTGAGTAAATTTGTGTAACAAAGATTGTATGAACCCTTGTTTACATGTCGTTGTAGCTTGAACTTTAACTTGATTGTCGTTGTGAACCAATTTAGTAAGCTTGTTTGAAAAACGAATGATTCCCGAGCGGGATGCTTTGATGTTGAATTAGATTGTGAAAATGTTTTTGCAAGAAGTTCATTTTAAATGCGATTGCATGAATGTCGAAAATGTTATGTGTTGACTCGTGGTAGGAATCGTGGTTGCTAAAGCGAAGTGTAATGTTGCTGCGTGGGGAACAACAAAAGAATGTCGTAGGTTAATGTAAGATGTCGTGTTTAGGAAAGACGAAATTAGGAAAGTCGCGAGAAAACCCGCCCCTGAAACCGCATAGCCCTATGCGGTTTGGGGCGCAAACCGCATAGACTTATGCGGTTTGGGGTGCAAACCGCATAGAGTCATGCGGTTTATTGACGTGGCTGGTAACGCTGTATTTCCATATTTCGGACGCGTTTTTCCTATATAAGGAGGGGGGGTGCGTGCCATAATCTTCAATCACAATCACTTCTTTCTCTTCTTTTATTACAAGCTTTTGCTCTCATAAATATAGTAGGTATATTTACAAAAGTTTTTTGTGTTCAAGAAAAAATGGTTGAGCAATTTGATGCTCTTTTGAAGAGGTGGACTTCTTCATTAAGTCCGGCGATGAAGAAGGCGGTGTATGATGATGGTGCGGGTGTTTTTATTGGCTTTCGTCAGATGAAAGTCGATCTAGACTTCCTGGATGCGTGCTTAGATTATTGGGATCCTAGCTTGCATGTGTTTAGGTTTCCCGGGGGAGAGGTTTTTCCTTTGATGGAGGAATTCGCGGCCATTGCTGGGTGGTCGAAACGGACTACTCCGGTGGTTGTGAGGAGTGAGCTGTGCTATAATGGGAGGTTACGAAACTTCCTTGGGATGACAAATGCTCATGCTGCGAGCTTGTTTGAAGGAGGTAAGGTGAACATGCTTCTTTTGTGTCAACGGTACATGAATAAGGTGGACACCAGCATTTCAGACCGTTCTAGGCGGAGGGCCCTTGTTTTTGTTTGGTTCACCGTTATGCCTTTGCGGGGTCCATGCCAGATGGGGTGTTCGGGAACGCGAGGTATGCTCGTGTTGTCGAAGAGATGGAAAGGGGATACGATCCTTCTGCGTTGATCCTAGCGGAGACCATACTGGGCTTAGACGACCGTTATGCTAATCGTCTGAGCTCGTACCGGGGTTGCGCTAGGATTTTCAACATTTGGCTTATGGAGAGGCTAAGTGTGTATAAAGCTCTTCCCCTTGGCGGTGTCTTCAAGGCTGCGGCGACGACGTCGCGAAAGATGGAGTGGGCTAACCCTCGAGAGCGTTCACTCAACTACTACCGGGGGTTTGTGAAGGAGAGCACCATTCGTTGGTATGTGTCATGGTGGCATATTACAGCGATTACGGCGCCGTCTGTTGCGAATGCGGGTCGTGGGTTGATGTTGTGCGGTTTCGAACGAGGGGTGTGGATTCATCCTCTTCGCTTGAAGAGGCAGATCGGGCTTGCTCAAACCATACCTGAGCAGGATACTCAGGTTGGAGGGATTGTTGTCTTAAACAACCAGATGGTCGATGCTTGGATCCGAGGATGGTCGGACCGTGTTACTTGGGCTGTTCCGGAGCATATAGAGTCTACTCGTGTTACAGACTTCTACACGCGGTGGTATCGTTCCAATGATCCTCAGGAACGGGAGAATCAGAGGAGGAGAGAGAAGAATGGGCCAAGGCCCTCATTGGCGTATGAGGTGGTGCGCGAAAGGAGGGACTATGGTGATCTTTGTGCTGTTAGTGTGGATGCTTCTACTTCGAGGCCTGCGCGGGAAAGGCTTGGAGCAAGGGTGACCGTTAGAGATCGTCTAGGGTCAAGGATCGAGGAGCCCCCAGTCGAGCAGGACGAGGATCCGATCGAGCCCCCAGGATTTGAGAGACCTACTCCCGTAATCAGTTCGAAGATTGTGGCGGATCGGCCTCTTGAAGATGAAGAGGCTAATCCGAAGCGGCGGAAGACGGCTTAGTTTGTTTTGTTTTGCTTAGAAAATTTTCTTTATTCGAAAACATGTTTTAGATTCGAATAAGGGGTTAAGGAGGCTTGTTCCTAACTCATTTCTAAATTGCGAAAAATTCTAAATAAAGTAATAAAATAGAATTAATTTGCTTTTGTCTTGTCTCGTTGCTTTCTTTTGTTTGTTTTGAAACGTTCTCGACCTTTTTAAGCTTCGAACATTCGTATTTTGTCTTAAATCCTCGACCTTTTTAAGCTTTGGATTTGTTTGTTTGATTTGTTTAGTCTTAAACCCTCGACCTTTTTAAGCTTCGGACTTAGATTTTTTTTTTTTTTTTGTGTTGACTGTGCTCTCGACCTTTTTAAGCTTTGAGCGTGTCATTTTGTGAGTGCATCGCCCTTGACCTTTTTAAGCTTTGGGCTTGCGTGCTAGGAAGTTCGGTTGTGCTTTTGACAAGCTGCCTACGTATCCGCGTTTCACAGAATCAAACCGGCGTAGTTCGTGTGATTCGGTTGAGCTCTTTGCGGAGCTGCCTACGTATCCACAGTGCGTGGAATCAAACCAAGCGTAGTTCACCCATGCGCGAGTGAGTTACATTGCTAATTTTTCTGTGTTTAGGGGTAGTATTTCTTGAGTTGATCAAGATTTGTTGGCAATCGGAAGTCCTGACCGTGTTCGAGACCCATTCAGGATACTCGATGACTTGGATGAAACCGGCTTGTAGTTGTTTCTCGATTTCTTCCTTCACCATAAGGGACCATTCGGGGCGTAGCCTCCTTAGCTTTTGCTTGATGGGTTTGTAACCGGGTTTAATGGGGATGCGGTGCTCGGCTATGCTTCGTTCGATTCCGGGCATATCTTTGTACGACCAAGCGAATACGTCCTTGAATTCGCTTAGGAGTTGTGTGAATTGGGCGCCCTCGTCTTCGTCTAGTGAGGCACCTAGTTGTAGTTCCCTTGGTTCTTCGGGGGTTCCCACGTTTATGGTTATGGTTTCCTCGATGATAGGGTCTTGTGTTTTTGGAGAGACAATGTTTGCAATGTATTTGTTTAATGATTCATTTGTTTGTTCATTTTCATCGCATGAGTTAGTGTTTTTTGTATTTTGTGATTTGTTTGTTGCTTGTTGATTTTTGATTGTTTGTATTTTGTTGTTTGTTTTAGCTTGAGACAAGACGTAAGCAAATTTATTCATTTCATTATTTTGAAGAGAATTATTCGACAAATCGGAAAATTGCTTGGAGCTAGCCTCCGTAAAAAGGAAATCTAAACTAAAGCTAGAGTCTAGGATAGATGGGTCGACAGATGACCCGACACTAAGAGCATTAGAAGCTAAAAGAATCTCTTCTTCTTCGTCGTCTTTGTCGCTGCTGGAGTTGCTTGAGCTGCTTGAGTTTCTTGCGTTGGTTGAGGTAGAATCACTTTCGTCCTTGTCCTTGAGATTAGTGACATGGTCGAAGAGTGGTCCTTCACCGGTGATAAGCTGGAAGTGGTGACCTTGTGCAGCGGTCCATTTCAGCGTCTTATACCATCCGTTGAGGGTTTTGTCTGTGGCGTCGGCTATGAGTAAGTTAGGATCGAAGTGGCGGTCTCGCATGATTGTGGAGACAATCTC
Source organism: Dianthus caryophyllus (assembly GCA_023091065.1). Taxonomy (NCBI): domain Eukaryota; kingdom Viridiplantae; phylum Streptophyta; class Magnoliopsida; order Caryophyllales; family Caryophyllaceae; genus Dianthus; species Dianthus caryophyllus. Next base: position 1,588,766 of record JALGRB010000016.1, read on the forward strand.
TTCGTTTTTGGTGCTCGGTGAGGCCTTGAGTGTATTGGGCTCGGCCTCACTAGAGAAGCAAGCTTCGGATGAATGGATGATGTCTCCAAGGGAGGTATTCCCGTTGACCGTTCCTCCGGGGGTGAAATATGCGTTCAGGTCGAGGATGTAAGGTCGTAGGGTGACCTTGTGAGTTGACCTTCGCCTTTGGATTTCCTTAACCATCTTCTCTTGGTCGTCGTTCTTGGGTTTATAACCTAGACCCATGGTGAGCCAGAGGCTGTTATTGTTTTTTGTTTTGAAAGGTTTGTAGGTTTTGATTGGTGCACGTGTAATGGCGTCGACTTCAAAGTCGAAACCACATAAGTCCTCTACGGATTCAGCCACAATTGGGCTCTTTTGGTGTATCGAAAAGGGCTCGGAAGTTTGAGGCATTCAAGGTTATGATCTCCTCGTTGAGAGGGATCTTAACTTTTTGATGTAGGGTAGAAGTCACGGCTTTGGTGGAGTGAATCCACGGGCGCCCCAGGAGTATGTTATAGGAAGGGGTCATGCCGATGACTTGGAACTCGACCTTTCTTTCTATGGGACCACTGCGTATGTGAAGAGAAATGGTTCCTTTCACGTGACGTCGGGTCCCGTCGAAAGCTTTGACTCCGTCCATGCTCGGGGTGAAGTCTTTATCAGATAGGCCGACGCGAAGTGCGGTGGCCAATGGTAGGACATTGACTGCGGATCCGTTGTCAACAAGGGACACGGGTAAAGTTTTCTTCATACACTCTACGCTAATGTATAGAGCGAGGTTGTGGTTCGGTCCGAATGCGGGGAGATCATCATTCGAGAAGGTAATAGCTCCTGGTAACCAATCCCTAGTGACATGGCTGACCATTTGATCTGGAGAGATCTCAGCATCTGCGCATGCTATTTGTAGAGCACGAATGAATGCATTCCTATGTTCCGCTGAGTCTCGTAAAAGGGCCCAGATGGAAACATCGGCTTTTGTGCGAGCGAGTTGCTTCTGAAGCACCTCGTTCGTGTTTGGTGGTGGAATTATTGTAGAGGTGGAGGGTGTACTTGTAGAGGGAATATCCTCTTGGGCTACAGCCTTGCCTTTCTCGGCCGCGGTTGCCTTTTGAGCGTACGCGTCGGTAAAGATATTCTGATAAGGACGACCAGAACGTGTGAGGTGTGAGACCTCGTCTTGATCCTTTTCCTCGGGCTGTTTGCCCTTCTCTTTTGGGTCTTTATTTTCGGGCTGCTTGCCCTTCTTCTTCTTCCCCTTTTTGTTCTTTTTGCTTTTGGTCGAGGAGGAAGTGGTTGAGAGTTGGGCTACCATTTTGTTAACGGGTGGCCACTCTTCATCTTCGTCGTCGCTAAACCAGACCCCATTGATTTGATCATTAGAGGGTGCGATGAGATAAGAGCAATCCAATGCAGGGACTGATCCTTCGAAGATGGCGTGGTCGTTTTGGGCTCCAATGGCGACTTCAATGAGCTCTTCAAAATTCTCGACATCGCCGTAGTCGAACTTCCTTCGCCATTCGGGTCGTAGACTGGTGAGAAATGTGTACATGAGTTCGTTTTCATGTGGAGGATTCGGAGTTTGTGCTAGCAGTTTCCTCCATCGAGCAAGAAAGTGGGTGAAATCTTCCTTATCTCCTTGACGCTGGTTTGCGAGAGTGTAGAGGGAAGCATGCACGTCGGCCTTGTTCTTGGTACGCCGTTCCAAGAGTTCAACTTCGGCTTGATGCAAGGCCTTCAAGTTGCTAACGTCTTTGGTGAGTTGGTTAATACGGTTACGGAGAGTTCTCAGCTTAGCCATGTTCGAGGCGCGTTGGCGTTTGAAGTGAGGGGTGATGATGCGATTCATAGTACGGCGAGTATCTGGCTGAGGCCTGCATTTTACTTCGTATATTAGTGACACAACTCGACCCACTAGACTCACATTCATTTTTAAGCATTCATTTTAGCTCATTTCTCTGTTTAGAAAGACCTTTTATGCTTTGAAAAAAAGGAGATTTTCGAAAAGGTTTTAGCTAAAGGAAGCTTTTGAGACGAGGATGTGTGCGCACATCTCGCCTCGATGTTAAAATGTTTGCTTTGCACCCGTCGAACTGATATCGGTGATTTGCCGAGGTGAGCTCGAGTTCGGATGTGTAAGAGAGAAAGGATTCGACTCGAGAGCGGTTAGCAAGTCGAGTCGACGATGTTAAAAATAGAGTCTAGGCCGCGTGACCTAGAGGACTAAAGTCTACGAGCTCGGGTTTTAATCCTTACTCGGGTTTTTGCTTGTTAGTGAAAAAGGAGAATTTTGAGAAAGCTTGTTTCAAAAATTCGCGATAGTTTTGTTTGAAAAGTGTTAGTTTGTTAGATGTTAGGTTCATTTATCTTTGAAAAGTTTGAGTGAGTTTTCGAAGATATGAATGCAAATGCTCGTTTTGAAAAAGACCATGGAGTGCATGGCCTCGGACTTGTACGTATGACTCAAAAGGGGTGAAAATGAGTTAGTCGGGTACACCTCCAACTACCTCGAGTACGCTTTGGCAGATACTTAACCCCTTCATTTCCTTACGCCGGGGCGATAGGTTTTCTGAAGGGAGCACTGGGGCGGTCGAGATAGCCGTTTACGGCAAGCCGTGGAGGGGCGAGAGGAAAGCTAGTCCGGCATGTGCTTTATCGAGTGGACAAGCCTGCATGTGGGAACCACCTCTCGAGGGTGCAAAGGGTGCCTAGATTCCAAAAGGAATGGACTCTAAATGAATGTGCATAGCTCAATTATGTATACTTGGATTGTTCAAGGCTTTCAAGTTTCACCTCTTTATTTTTAAAAGAAAAAGCTAGTTTTAAGTTTTAAAAATAAGATCTCCCCAGCGGAGTCGCCAAACTGTGGAACCCGGGATCGAATGGGACCCAACTCGGCGTCTTGCGTAAGGGCGCTTTAAGTTAAAAAGACTAATTTACAAAAACCTTTAAAACTGTTTTGGAGTCGCCACCTAATTATCGCGGAAATTAGGAACCTGCTATCATGTCCTAAGCCTAAAGACATGTCCTAGATTTTGGAGCACGCCGACACCCCTAGATCTAAGGCTTGTGAAACCAGATTGGATTCGGGGTGAGGGTACTTTAGAAAAAGATGAGTTCAATTAATGATTTCTGAAAACCTTTTAGAGAAGCCTATGTAAAAATAGCCTCTACTGACGCTTGTCCTGACGCTTCAGATCTGGGCAGAGCTTCGCTTCTTGAACTAAAAAGAAGGATGAATTCAACACGGGATGGTGTGCTGAACTCAAGGATTTGAGTGCGTGAGGCTTTGAGAGAGTTTTGGAGTGTGTTTGCTATGAAAACTGGTTGTGAATTGTGTTTTTGAGGTCAGGGTATAGGGGTGTATATATACTAAAAACCTCGGAGAAATTAGGAAATCCGGGGATAAAAACAAGCCAGGAAACCGCATAGCCTTATGCGGTTGCCAGGGCAAACCGCATAGGCTTATGCGGTTGCCACCCCAAACCGCATAAGGCTATGCGGTTTGTGGGTGTGGTTTTTTGTGTAGTTTCCTAGTTCCGGTTTGATAAAATCTTGGAAAGATACAGTATAATCTCGAACTTGCTCGTCAAGAAAACACTTGGGATATTTCTGAGATATTTGTGATGTTCAGGGCTTTGGAGTGCGGGCCAAAGGCTGGGCTTGGGCTCGGTTTTGGGCCCAAGACCCGGAAAAATGAACGAAGTGTATTTGCATAGATTTTGTGAAATAAGGTAAGACGTGGGGCTGTATTTTGTGTAAGAGGAGGCTAAAGGGAAGATCTAGCCACCGGGCCTAAATTTAGGAATTTAGGAGTGTTGAATTAGACCTTGTTAATGTAAAAGGGCTAATTGTAGTGCAAATGTGAAGCTCATGCCAAATGAAGCAGGACGAGGACCTAGCTAGACTCCAAATGGACAAAATGAACGTTTATTTAAATGCGATGTGAAGCGACCTAAATCATTTTAACATATCAAACGACTCAGAATGAATTCGACATTAGTTAGAACCGTTTAAGTCAACTGAACCAAATCAAGCAAGCTCGATTTTGTTCGGTTTGAAAGTAAGGGTTGGTTTGGGTCCATGGGCTCAAACCCACGCCTAGGCCATGACCCTAGGGGCCACTAAGAGCTAAATCAAGTCAATTCTATGGTCAAATCTAGCCATACTTAGTGGTCAAGGGAAGCCAAGAGAAGTCAAGTTGGAGAGCAATCGAAAAGTCAATGAATGTGCTATTTTTGAAGTGTGAACTTTGGGTGCACCCATGTGGGTTCAAACCACAAGTCAATTAGATCTTCAAGAGCAAAAATCAAGTGAGAAAAGGGTCCCAAGTCAGCCGAAAATAATCAAAAGGAAGGTTCACATGTTGTTCCACAATATGTCCCTTTCCCACATGTCACTATCCCCCTTTATGCTTTATACTTTAGTTGTTGTTGTTTTCTTTCAAAATTTTCAGATTTGTGTAAGGTCTTTGGACCGTTTTTTTTGATGTTTTTCAAGGCTCATGTGAGCCCTTAGATGGTCTTGAAATGTATGGTTAGGATGTAAAGACTTGGTCTATAAAAACCAAGCTCAAACATCATAATTTTCAGATTTGATTAAATGAAAACCCTAGAGTTCATGAGTTGAGTATCTTCATTTTCTCCTTGCTTTGTGCTTGAGAATTATGATCAATTAGTTAGTGGCTTTGTGCTTAACTAATTAAAACCCTAAGTCTATTACTTTGTGTGTAGATTTAGTTACTATCTTTTATGTTTTCCTTGTTTACAAAATTTCAGAAAATTATCTCACAAAAACAATACACTTGGCCGAGATTTTCAAGGGTATTCAAGTTCGATTTTTGTTCATCCTTTGAGTGAAACTTGATCCACTTAGTTTCACTCCAAATTGGTAATCAAAGCCTAGGTTTGTTCTTGTTTTTTCGATTTGTTTTTGTTGTCGGTTTGATCTTATTTTTTTCGGTTATACTCTTGTTTTCATCTTTTATTTTCGTTTTCTCTTTTATTTTTCCTTGTTTATTTACACAAAACTTCCACAAACATTCTCACAAAATTTTCACAAAATGGTTGAAGATCTACACTTGTGTTAGTGTTGGTTTCGGTTCTTACACTCAAAGGTCCAAACTTTGCTCGAATTTTTCAGATTTGTGTCTTTGTTTTCTCAATGAGTATGCCTCTTTCTTATGATACTACTCTTGAGGGAACCATGTATTCTATGGAGAAATTGAGGAGGGAATTAGAGGCTAAGTTGAGTCGAATGAGGGGTAGACTTAAACCTAACCCTAACCTTCATCTTGTGACTTTGAGGGGTCAAAGGGAATTAGAGGCTAGAATGGCTCGGTTAGGAGGAGAGCCACCCCCTAGTCTAGGCCGTGTGGTTCATAGGACCATACATGCTCAAACCCTAACCCTAGAAGAGAATCACCAAGTCCAAATCTTTAGATCTAGGTGTACCATTATGGGAAGGGTTTGTAATTTGATTGTTGATGGGGAAAGTTGCAATAATGTTGCCTCAAATACTCTCATTGAAAAACTAGCCTTGCCTACACAAGATCACCCTAACCCTTACAAGATGAAGTGGCTAAACAATGGAGCCGAGATGAGTGTAAGTGTGGTTAAACAATGCGTGGTTTCTTTCTCCATTGGAAGGGACTACATGGATGTGGCTTTGTGTGATGTGGTACCCATGGAAGCTTGTCATCTCCTCTTAGGGAAACCTTGGAAGTTGGAAAGAAATGCTAATCATGATGGGAGGGACAATACTTATAACTTTAAGATTGGAGCCAAGAATATCAAACTTACACCCTTACCTCCAATTTTGAAGAACCCTAGCCCACCCTCCTTGGTTGAATCACACGGAAACATGAAGGTTGATGGGGGACCCGAAATGAAACAATTGCAAGCTGAAATGGTGGTGGTAAAGCCGTGTGATGTGACACTAGAGGAACTACCAACACCCCTACCTTCTACCTTGAAGTGTTCCACCCCACCCTCCATGTTTGAGCCAAGCAAGGATGTTGTATTAAGTGGAGGACTAGAAATGAAGCATGGGTTTAGTGATGAGAAGGTTGAATGTGTTCTTCTTCTCAAAGACGTCCCTAATGATCAAGATGAGTTTGGAAAAGAAAGTCTACCTATGCTCAAGAAAGGGGATGAATGTGAGATGAGAAGTTTACCTTAGTTCATGGAAAGGAGATTCATGTGGAGTGGGAATGTTGATGCAAGCAAAGAGTCAAGGGAATTTCTAAAATGGAAATTCAAAGCGAATACTAACAACAACAAGGAGGATGAGTCCATTGAAAGACCAAAGACTGATTTGTGGCAAGGGTACCTCCAAATGAGAACCCAAGAAGAGGATGTGTGGAAGAGGAACACGGCCCTCAAGGCCATACACGGGTTGATCATGTTCCTTAGGTCGTTTAATTCAATAAGTACCTTCATGATTGAGAAGGTAGCCCTCCATTTGATCAAAGACAATCCTAGAGCAATAGAGGAAAGCATGGGGTACAATGTCAAGCATGGGAATGAGTTTGATTCTATGTGGGATTTAACCAAGGTCAAGAGGAAGTTGTTCAAAGAAATGCAATGTGGTTATCGTAATCAAATCGATTCAAGTGGTTTCATGAAATGGGGATTCAAAGGAGGAACTAAGCTTGAACAAAAAGAGCTAAACGATGATCTCCTACAATCCTCACCTAAGCTCAAGAAGGAAGACCTTAAGAATGTACTAGGGTTAGAACTCGAGCCAAGGGAAACCAAGAGTGTTGGAGAAGAAGGATCCATCCTTATGGTCAAGAACGACCCCAAGACACTAAGGAGGAAACAAGAAGAGGAGCTTAATGATGACTCCTTTCAAGCCTACCCTAGACTCGAGTGTGAGGAGCATAAGATCATGCTAGGGAGTGGCTACAACTTAAAGACCACCATGAAGAGGAAGGAGAACACGGCCAAACAAGATCAAACGAGCCAAGCCAAAGGTGTTCAATCTTTCATCCGTAATTTATGTCAAGGTTGTTCTTTGAGGCCAAAACCTATTAAGACCAAGGTTGGTTATGGGTCTAATGAGGTGCCTCTCCTTGGAGGTTATGATCAATGTCAAAATGAAACTCATGTTAAGAACCCCAAGGATTTGAGGACAAATCCTTTTCAAGAAGAGGAGATTGAACCAAATCAAGCAAGCTCGATTTTGTTCGGTTTGAAAGTAAGGGTTGGTTTGGGTCCATGGGCTCAAACCCAAGCCTAGGCCATGACCCTAGGGGCCACTAAGAGCTAAATCAAGTCAATTCTATGGTCAAATCTAGCCATACTTAGTGGTCAAGGGAAGCCAAGAGAAGTCAAGTTGGAGAGCAATCGAAAAGTCAATGAATGTGCTATTTTTGAAGTGTGAACTTTGGGTGCACCCATGTGGGTTCGAACCACAAGTCAATTAGATTTTCAAGAGCAAAAATCAAGTGAGAAAAGGGTCCCAAGTCAGCCGAAAATAATCAAAAGGAAGGTTCACATGTTGTTCCACAATATGTCCCTTTCCCACATGTCACTATCCCCCTTTATGCTTTATACTTTAGTTGTTGTTGTTTTCTTTCAAAATTTTCAGATTTGTGTAAGGTCTTTGGACCGTTTTTTTTGATGTTTTTCAAGGCTCATGTGAGCCCTTAGATGGTCTTGAAATGTATGGTTAGGATGTAAAGACTTGGTCTATAAAAACCAAGCTCAAACATCATAATTTTCAGATTTGATTAAATGAAAACCCTAGAGTTCATGAGTTGAGTATCTTCATTTTCTCCTTGCTTTGTGCTTGAGAATTATGATCAATTAGTTAGTGGCTTTGTGCTTAACTAATTAAAACCCTAAGTCTATTACTTTGTGTGTAGATTTAGTTACTATCTTTTATGTTTTCCTTGTTTACAAAATTTCAGAAAATTATCTCACAAAAACAATACATTTGGCCGAGATTTTCAAGGGTATTCAAGTTCGATTTTTGTTCATCCTTTGAGTGAAACTTGATCCACTTAGTTTCACTCCATCAACGTTAAAGCATGCGTAATAAAAGTCCGTGTTACATCACAGGGTTTTGTGCGGGAGGGTACGGATATGGGTATCCACATAAACTCCAGCCCACTTGATTGGTTTTAGTAATTCTCGGCTCTTGTGTTGCAACTAGACTTGTCTCGATCTCGTTTTTATTTCGTGTCGACCTTTTTGGCACAAATTACTCCGTCCTGCAAGAAATATAAAATATTCGCAGTAAACCGAACTAGGAGGAATAGTAATACAAAATATAGCCATAACGCCGAAAATATATGCAAAATGACGGGGAGATAATATATAAAATATAGGTAAAATATCGACTCATCAAACTCCCCCATGCTGAACTTTTGCTCGTCCTCGAGCAACAAAGGATCGAAGAAAATCAAAGTGCAGCTAATTTATCACGTTAGCATCTCGGACTTGACGACCTATACACAAAGACCTACCACCATAGTTTATTTCGCCAAAGATAGAGCACAGATCACAACCATTCACACCAACATCATATTGCTCGCTTCTCACGCTTTCGCAAAAATAAAACTAACGATAAAGGATATTTAAATTCAAGCAAGGCCAACCATTCGAACCACTTTCCATTCAACCATTTTTCTTTCCACATTCCTTTTATTTTCTTTCTTTTTTAAATGTGAAGTATCCCTCGTATGTTATACCGTTTAGCATGACATTTAATCGTTAAAGATCAAGCTCGAGTAAACATATTTCCTTAAGGGTTACATCATTGCTCATAGTCTCGGTCACAACCAAATTCATGGCCATTGTGGTTACTCAACTCAATGAGTCCCCTCCGAAAGCATCGAAGCATTGCTCCAACATATATAAATCTTTCCATACAATCCACAACCCATCGTTCCAAACATTCCACAAAACATTGCCTTGCAAGAATACCAATATCGAAAGTAAAAGAACGAAAAGCGATAAGAATTGAGCAAATATAAGTGGGTTAGTGTTTGAGATTCGCAATCTATTTCTAGGAAACAAACTAATCGGGCAAGCTAAGACAATAGGTATTTAACTCGGAGATACTAAAAATCAAAATTAACACACTAATTATTTCTCCAAGAATGAAATTCAACAATTTTTTTTTTAAAAAGTTCAGCACAAATAACCAACAAGTGACATCAAAATTTTTCAAAAGCTTAGCAACTCAGACAACTGACAAGCATAACAACAGTCGATCGACAATCGGAACGCGAAAGTGTTCCCTCCCCCATGCTTAAACAAAACAATGTCCTCATTGTATAAGGAAAGTGTGAATTATAAAACAAAGGACTTAATAAATAAGAGCAGTAGCAGCCCTATGAGATTGTAGCTGGAGCAAAGGGGCGGGCAACAACAAATAAGAGCAGTAGCAGCCCTATGAGATTGAATCAGAAACAACAATATACACCAAATGAGCTCTGTACTGCAGATAGCGAGCGTGTGTACCCCAAAAAGCAGCAGCCAATTCTCCCAAAATCTCCTCACACTTAAGTCACAAACAACATAAGTGACTCAATTCAGCAACCAAATGCTCGACAACAGCAAATCTAGCAAATAATTGTTAGGATCATGGCCCTAAAAGACTCCTCTAACCATGCCACTAATCACTTATAGTGGACTTTCGGACCTAGTTGTGCATGTTAAACTAAACGGTATATAATTGAATTAAATTACAGTAATTTAAAACAAAGAGAATAGACCTTCTTTAAGGCCTCAAAATGGAGCTTCTAGTTTAGTGCTCAAGGTAGAACACCTCCTTCCTTAATCCACCCTAGGATTAAACCAACTAATACTATATAATATTGCTAGATTATATTAGTATTATACTTAATAATATGTAGGTATTATTATGAGATAAATAGAGTAGAATATGATCAACAAAATTGACCAAATATGACACTAAAACACTTGGCCAAAAGGGGCTAACTTTGGCTAATTTTTATGCTTAGTTTTGTGAGTTTTTAAAGTGATTTTGCATGCATCAAATGAATGAGAATAGTGGAGTATTTATAGGCAAAAATAAGTGGAAGAATTAGGCACATATTTGACCATAAAAATTGACCAAAAAATGCTCATAAAGAGCATAGTTTGGCCGGCCCCCCTAGGCCCATATGGGCCATTATTTGGTCCATTTTATTTGAGTCAATTTGATATTATTTAGTCCATTTAACACTTAAATAAACTAATTAATAAAAATAATATATATACTTAACAATTTAAGTAATATAAATGACAATTATATCAATATATAATTTATCACTTTGGACTCAAATATTCTCCATTTTATTAACCTATAAGTCTTATTAGTCATTAATCTTTATTAATGACAAATAACTCTTTTAGTAAATTAACACTTAATTATTAATTCACAAAATCACAAAACCTTTTATTATTCAATTATCGCATAAAAGAATAATAACAATCTAGTTCCGTATCTAATATACGTCTCATAATTTATTACCTCTTGACTAACGTATTAGTCTCAATATTAAGTCTCTAGTTATACTATATCAAATATAAATAACTAGTCTCTGTTGGTCTTCCTCCCATTAGGTGTGACCGAAAGGGATCAGTTGATTACCGCCATCTCATGACAGTAACGTCAAACTCTAGCAAGCGGCGTTCTGGATATACGTTAATCAACTGACTTATATAAAGCTATATTCCCTTTATTCCTCTTAATGAGATTTATTAAGTATTCGCAACATTGTGGAGGACACTCACTCCAACAATCTCCCACTTGTCCTTACAAGTGTTTCGATACCGATTCTCCACTTTGATCTCCCACTCAATGCAAGGTGTCTTTCAGGTCGCACTTGCAATTGATCTGATCTAGAGTGGTTTTCTCGATCTGGAGAATAACTGTCTGACCGGAAAAATCTACCATAGATTACTTTCGAGCGTGGCCACGCATTTCCAGTTATTTCTCCTCGAGTGGCCCTGAGATACTGAACCCCGACGAGGGTAGACAATTCCTGTTACCCTGTAGGCACATGTCGAACACGGATCACCATGACCCAGAATATACCCTGTATCCTCCTTTAACGGCACGACATAGGATATAAACCAAAGTCACTTTCGAATCAGATCGACTGGACTAAGTCAACGATCTAAAGAATCGACTCAAAGGAATACTTCAGAGATTCTTGCCACGACCAGGCAACAAAAAGAACTCTGGTTAATGGTCACTGCCCAGCAGAGTATCCCATAGCCTGCCAAAGTAATCGACTGGTCATATTGTCTATGACCTTTGGTTACTGAACTCACCATCAAATCGATTTACAAATCAGTCACTAGAGAGACGTCACCTCATATAAGTGACTAGGGGCTAAATACTAGGTTGATCCCGCTCACTTTAATAAGGTTCAGTGTTGTCTCCACAACCTATTGGGACAAACCGAGTATAAACAATATAAAAATTGAATAAAAGTAAATCATAAATGCTATATATGTAATAAAATTAAATGATCATATATCAAAATAATTTTACAAATCCAAAACCCTTTTTATACCCATCGAAACTACATGACGGTTATGTTTCGATTGAGGTAATGGTTTTGTTAATGGGTCAGCGACATTGTCGTCTGTCCCTACATTACATATCATAACTTCCTTTCTTTCCACATAATCTCTAATTACATGGAATTTCCGAAGTACATGTCTAGATTTATTACTAGACTTGGGCTATTTAGCTTGAAAGACCGCCCCATTATTGTCGCAAAATATGGGAACTAGTTCTTCAGCTTTGGGGACTACCTTTAGACCCTCTAAAAACTGTCGAATCCAAACTGCCTCTTTTGCGGCTTCCGATGCGGCTATATACTCAGCTTCCGTTGTAGAGTCCGCTACTACTGGCTGTTTGGAACTCTTCCAACAAACTGCACCTCCGTTCATAATGAAGACATATCCTGATTGAGATTTCAAGTCATCTCGATCAGTTTGAAAACTAGCATCTGTATAACCTTTTATACGTAGCTCATTATCTCCTCCATAAACAATAACTGAATCCTTAGTCCTTCTCAAGTACTTAAGGATATTCTTTACCACTATCCAGTGACTCTCACCTGGATTAGCTTGGTACCTACTCGTCATACTTAGAGCATATGACACATCTGGACGTGTACACATCATAGCGTACATGATTGATCCAACTGCCGAAACATATGGAATCAATTTCATGCGTTCAACATCCTTTTGTTCAGTAGGACACTGTGATTTTCTCAGAGTAGTCCCATGACCCATAGGTAAGAACTCTCTTTTAGAGTTCTTCATGTTGAACCAGTCAAGAATTTTATCAATATAATCTTCTTGACTTATCGCTAACGTCCTTTTGGATTTATCTCTATAGATCCTGATGCCCAAAATTCTCTTAGCTTCTCCCAAGTCCTTCATCTGGAAATGATCTCCTAGCCAGCTCTTTACAGAAGTGAGCATAGGTATATCATTCCCAATTAGCAGTATGTCATCTACATACAATACTAAGAATACAACTTGACTCCCACTGAATTTCGTATACAGACACGGTTCCTCAACACTTCGAGTAAATCCGTTCTGTTTAATCACCTGATCAAATCGGTGATTCCAACTCCTGGATGCTTGCTTAAGACCATAAATGGACTTCTTGAGCTTGCAAACTTTCTTAGGATTTTTATGATCGATAAAACCTTCAGGTTGTGTCATATACACCTCCTCATCCAGAATCCTATTCAGGAAAGCGGTTTTAACGTCTATCTGCCAAATTTCATAATCATGAAATGCAGGAACTCCAAGAATTATCCTAATGGATCGAAGCATAGCTACTGGAGCAAAGGTCTCATCATAGTGTAAACCATGAATCTGAGTGAAACCTTTAGCTACTAGTCTAGCTTTGAAAACGTCTGGGTTTCCATCCAGTCCGAATTTGATTTTAAAGATCCATTTACACTGAAGAGGTCTGACTCCTTCAGGTAAATCTGTCAGGTTCCAAACCTGATTTTCGTACATCGAATCCATTTTAGATTTCATTGCCTCAATCCACTTTTCGGAGTTAGTACCAGAAACAGCCGCTTTGTAGGTAGCAGGCTCGTCACTTTCAAGAAGTAAAACGACCTGTTCATTTCCTTCTTCAATCAAACCTAGATACCGATCAGGTGGGTGACTAACACGCCCTGACCTTCTACGCTCAGAAGGCATGACAACTGAGTTAGCAACAGAAGAATCGATTTCTTGTGTCACAACCTCAGTTTGTGGCTCTTGAACTTCGTCAAGTTCAAATTTTCTCCCACTCTGTCTTCTAGAAATAAATTCCTTTTCTAGGAAGACAGCCTCACGAGCCACAAACACTTTGTTCTCGTGACGGTTGTAGAAGTAATAGCCACGTGTTTGCTTTGTGGAGTGAAACCTATGAGACTTGATTTCACTCAAGGAGACAACAAAAATCGATCTTTGAAAACCCTTGAAATTTTCGGCCAAGTAACTATTTTTAGTGAAGTATTTTTCTGAAATTTTGTAAACAAGGAAAATAAAAAGGATAGTAACTAAATCTACACACTAAGTAATAGATTTAGGTTGTGATTAGTTTAAGCACAAAGCCACTAAACTAATCTCTCACAAATCTCAAACACAAAGTAAAGAGATAAATGAAGAACACTCAAGGAAACTAGGGTTTCTTTTTCATTCAAAACAAAGCTGAAAATTTTGATGTGAGAATGAGGGTTTATATATTACCCTCATTCTAATCTTGACCATCCATTACAAGCTAATCTAAGGGCTACAATAAACCCACAAAACCTACATTATACTCGGTCCATCAAGCTCACTTGAGCTGAAAATTTTGAACATATAACAACAAATACTTAAAGTAAAAAGCATAAAGTAATAAAGGTAGATAGCGACATGTGTTGAAAGTGACTTATTGTGGAACACATGTGAAGCTTTCTTTTGATCATTTTTCGGCTGATTTGGGCTGATTTGGGGCCTCCTCCTTCTTGACTTTTGTTGTTGATGATTTAGTTGACTTGTGGTTGACCCTTGGACCTAAGGTTGGAAGCGGGCCCTAGGTCAATGGAACGCAAGCCCTCAACTCCCGTTGCAATCTCCCCGGGTTGAAAAGGATTTGCCCTCAAATCCTCGCCTTCTTCATCTTCCAAATCCTCATGATACGGACTAAGATCTCCCACATTAAACGTGCCATGGACTCCGTATTCCCCCGGTAGATCAACTTTGTAAGCATTCGACCCGATTTTCTCAAGTATTTCGAAGGGACCCTCGGCTCTAGGCATGAGTTTGTTCTTTCGTTTGTCCGGAAATCTTTCCTTCCTCAAGTGTAACCATACCAAGTCTCCCGGCTCGAACTCTTTGGGACTCTTTCGGCCCTTTGATCTAGACTTGTAGGTTTCATTCGCTTTCTCGATTTGCTTCTTGACTTGGTTGTGGATACTCATCATGAACTCAACCCGCTTCTTGGCATCGTAACTCATCTCCTTGCTCTTGACGGGGGCTAGGTCCGTGGGCATGAGAGGGTTGGTCCCATAGACCACTTCAAACGGTGAATGTCCCGTGCTTGAGGAGGGTGCACGATTAAAGGCAAACTCGGCGTGGGCAAGTTTGAGATCCCAATCTTTCAAGGACTTGGATACGATGCATCTAAGGATCCTCCCCAAGGTTTTATTAGTGACCTCGGTTTGGCCATCCGTTTGTGGGTGGTGACTCGTGCTAAACAAGAGCCTCGTCTTTAGCAATTTCCACAAAGTCTTCCAAAAGTGGCTCATGAACTTGGAGTCTCGATCGGATACAATGGTTTTGGGGACTCCGTGTAGCTTGACCACTTCTTTGAAGTACAACTCGGCCACACTCATGGCATCCTCGGTTTTCTTGCATGCAATGAAATGAGCCATCTTGCTAAATCGATCCACCACAACCATGATGGAATCTTTACCTCGTTGAGTCCTAGGCAAGGCAACGATAAAATCCATGCTAACGTCTTCCCAAGGTCGGTTTGGAACGGGTAGAGGAGTGTAGGGCCCCGTTTGGAAAAAGGACTTAGATTGTTGACACAAAGCGCACCTCTTGATCACGTCTTGGACATCGCCAAGCATCTTGGGCCAATAGAATTGATCTTGGAGAATGTCGTAAGTCTTTTGAATCCCAAAATGCCCGGCTAAACCGTTAGAATGTACCTCACGTACTAGGAGAAGTCGATAGGAGCCCTTAGGAATGCACAACCGATTCCCCAAGAATAGGAATCCCTCTTGAAGTGTGTACTTGCTCCCTACCTTGCTTTCCCCCCCACGAATGGAGTTCCACTCATCCTTGAAGTCGGGATCCTCCACATAGAGTTCTTTCATGAATTCAAAACCCAACACTCTTTGCTCCATGTAGCTTAGCATAGCGTGCCTTCGAGACAATGCATCGGCCACCACGTTATTCTTTCCCTCAATGAACTTACTCGAAAAGGAGAATGATTGAAGAAATTCGACCCATTTGGCATGCCTATGATTCAACTTGTGTTGTCCATTGATGTATTTGAGAGCCTCATGATCGGAATGAAGAACAAATGGCTTGGGCTTGAGGTAATGGCTCCAATGAGCGAGCGACGATGGCATAGAATTCTTTGTCGTAGGTGGAATAATTGAGCTTGGCACCATTCAACTTCTCACTAAAGTAAGCAATTGGCTTGTGTTCTTGTAATAGAACGGCCCCAATTCCAACTCCACTAGCATCACATTCGACCTCAAAGAGCTTATTGAAATCCGGTGGCGTAAGAATAGGTGAATCACACAACAACTCTTTGATTCTTTTGAAGGAATTCTCGGCCCCCTCATTCCACTTGAACTCTCCTTTCTTCATACACTCGGTGATGGGTGCCATGACGGTGCTAAAATCCTTGATAAATCGTCGATAAAAAGAAGCCAAGCCATGGAAACTCCTCACCTCGGTTATGTTCTTCGGAATGGGCCATGATTTGATAGCCTCCACTTTCTCTTGATCCACTAGTATACCACGGCTAGATATAATATAGCCCAAGAATTGGACTTCGCTTTGCATGAAAGAACACTTCTCTAACTTGCCATACAACTTGTGATCTCTAAGTGTTTCAAACAACACTCGCAAATGATGTAGGTGAGCTTCCTTGGAAGGGCTATATACCAAGATATCGTCAAAGTAAACCACAATGAACCTTCCCAAGTAAGGTCTCAAAACCTCGGTCATCAACCTCATGAAGGTGCTAGGAGCATTGGATAGTCCAAAAGGCATGACTAACCATTCATATAACCCATGCTTCGTTTTAAAAGCCGTCTTCCATTCATCACCCTCTTTGATTCTCACTTGATGGTAGCCTTGTCGTAGATCAATCTTAGAAAACAATCGAGCCCCACTAAGCTCATCAAGAATGTCGTCAAGTCTAGGTATAGGAAACCTATACTTGACCGTGATGTTGTTGATAGCTCGACTATCCGTACACATTCTCCAAGTTCCATCCTTCTTAGGTACCAAAAGTGTAGGTACGGCACAAGGACTAAGAGACTCTCTTACAAACCCCTTTTCCATGAGTTCCCCAATTTGTTGTTGAAGTTCTTGTGTAGCCTTAGGATCACTTCGATATGCGGCCTTATTAGGTAGTGTAGCTCCCGGAACAAGATCGATTTGATGCTCAATGCCCCTAATAGGGGGTAGGCCGTGTGGTAGCTCAAGGGGAAACACATCCTTGTAGAGTTCTAAGAGCTCTTGGACTTCACATGGAATCGGTTTTTCACTTTCCTTAGGAGTTTCTTTGGCGATGAGGGCATAAACAACCATTCCCTTGCTAAGCTCTTGTTTCATCTCTTGTTCCCCAACTAATAGAATTCCCTCAAGTGGCTTGGGTGGGGGAGGAGGGGCTCGGCCACCCATGCTTGGAGGCAAGGGTGTGAGTTTAATCCTCTTGTCTCTAAACTTGAAAGTATAGGTGTTGTCTCTTCCCTCATGAGTCGCATTTCGATCAAATTCCCAAGGTCTCCCTAACAAAAGGTGACAAGCATCCATAGGAATCACATCACACCACACTTCATCCACATAGTCTCTTCCCATCGAAAAAGAAACCAAACATCGTTTATCAACGAAAATTTCGGCCTCCCTATTCAACCATCTCAACTTGTAAGGGTTTGGGTGTTTTTGAGTGGGTAAGGCAAGCTTATCGATGAGGGTTTTTGAAGCAACATTAACACAACTCCCTCCATCAATAATTAGGTTACAAACCCTCTTCTCAATGGTACATTTAGACCTAAAAATCTGATTTTTTTGACTTTCTTCCAAGGAATGGGGTTGGGTATGCATAACCCTCCAAGTTACAAGACCAAGTTTTGACCCAATTCCTCCATTAACTCGGCTCAACTTAGACTCAATTTCCTTTCTCAATTTCTCCATAGAATCATCCATAGTTCCCTCAAGAGTAGTATCACAAGAAAGAGGTATACTCATTGAGAAATCAAACACAAGAAAATCTGAAAATTTCGAATACCTTGATATACTCCTTTGGACCGTATGAACTTAGCACAAAGGTGGGATCTTGTGCTCTTCAAACCAAAGCTTTGATGACCAATTTGGAGTGAAACCTATGAGACTTGATTTCACTCAAGGAGACAACAAAAATCGATCTTTGAAAACCCTTGAAATTTTCGGCCAAGTAACTATTTTTAGTGAAGTATTTTTCTGAAATTTTGTAAACAAGGAAAATAAAAAGGATAGTAACTAAATCTACACACTAAGTAATAGATTTAGGTTGTGATTAGTTTAAGCACAAAGCCACTAAACTAATCTCTCACAAATCTCAAACACAAAGTAAAGAGATAAATGAAGAACACTCAAGGAAACTAGGGTTTCTTTTTCATTCAAAACAAAGCTGAAAATTTTGATGTGAGAATGAGGGTTTATATATTACCCTCATTCTAATCTTGACCATCCATTACAAGCTAATCTAAGGGCTACAATAAACCCACAAAACCTACATTATACTCGGTCCATCAAGCTCACTTGAGCTGAAAATTTTGAACATATAACAACAAATACTTAAAGTAAAAAGCATAAAGTAATAAAGGTAGATAGCGACATGTGTTGAAAGTGACTTATTGTGGAACACATGTGAAGCTTTCTTTTGATCATTTTTCGGCTGATTTGGGCTGATTTGGGGCCTCCTCCTTCTTGACTTTTGTTGTTGATGATTTAGTTGACTTGTGGTTGACCCTTGGACCTAAGGTTGGAAGCGGGCCCTAGGTCAATGGAACGCAAGCCCTCAACTCCCGTTGCACTTTGGGTATCCTACAAAGATACATTTCTCAGATCTCGGTGCTAGTTTATCGTCAGACATACTCTTGACATATGCATCGCAACCCCGTATTCTGAGAAATGATAGAGTAGGGACTTTCCCTCTCCATAATTCATATGGAGTTTTCTCGGCTGCCTTAGTCGGGCTACGATTCAGGTTAAGAACGGCTGCCTCAAGCGCAAAGCCCCAAAATGAGTCTGGTAGCTCAGTTAGACTCATCATCAACCGAACCATGTCTAATAGAGTTCGGTTTCTTCTCTCGGCCACACCATTCAATTGTGGTGTGCCTGGAGGTGTCAATTGTCATAAAATACCTGGACCAAAAATGGTCAAGTCGAGCGAAGGCGGTTTTTGTCTAGATCACGGTTTGGGTCCTTGGGCTCGAACCATGGGCTAGGCCACGGTCCTAGGGTCCACCCAAGCTTATTTTGAGTGAATTAAACAATAATAATTTGGTCAAGCTTGGTGGGTCAAGGAAAGTCAAGGGAAAGTCAAGAAGGAGAGCAACAAATGCAACCATGAGCTATTTTTGAGTGTGATCGCTTGAAGTGCACCCATGTGGGTTCGAACCCAATAAAATACGAGCCAACAAGGTCCAAGAAAGTCAGCCACGGGGAACAATTCGGCTGACCCAAAAGGTCCTCACATGATACATTATTTTTGAATCAAGTCCCTTTCACCACATGTCACTATCTTCCTTTATGCTTTATGCTTTATGTGTTTGTTTGTTTGTCTTCAAATTTTCAGAATTGTAAGGTCTTTAGGACCATGTTTTTTCGGCTGATTTGAGGAGGCTTTAGGGCCCTTAGATCAAGCTTAGATTGTAGGGCTTAGATGATAGCAAGGGTATTATATAAACCCTCACTCTCCCATTGTAATTTTCAGATTTGAGGAATGAACAAAAACCCTAAGTTTGAGAGTTGTTAACTTGTATTCTCCTAGCTAAGTGCAAGAGAGTATTAGTGATTAATTAGTGGCTTTGTGCTTGATTAATCAACCCCTAAATCTTTAGCTTTGTGCTTAGATTTAGTCTATCTTTTATGTTTTCATTTAAGTTACAAAAATCAGAAAATTTCACACAAAAAAACATCACTTTGGCCGAGTAAAACACAAGTATTTCAAGATCGATTTTAGTTGTTCTCTTGAGTGAAATCTAACCCCATAGGTTTCACTCCAAATTGGTTATCAAAGCTTTGGTTCAAGAGCACAAGATCCACCCTTGTGTTAGTTTTTGTTTCGGTTCAAGCAAAGGTATAAACTTTATCTCAAAATCAGTTTTTGTTTTTGAGTCACAATGGATCTATCTTTCCGATTTGGTTCTCCATCATTTTCTTATGGTACTTCATGTGAAACCCCTTGTGTTGAGACCATTTTCGAGTCTATGGAGAGGACTAGAAATGAGTTGAATGCCAAAGTGGCTAAGATGAAGGGAAGGGCTGATAATTTCGGTGTGGGTAAAAGGATGGCTATTTTACTTGACCCTCCTACTAAAACACCACCCTATGAGCCACCAAAGAGAGCCAAAGTTGTTAAACCAACTGCTTCCCCTAAAACACCAGCCCTAAACCAAAGGGAAGAAACTGATTTTAACCACAAAAAATTCGTTCCTCTTGAGAAATGCTCTCAATGTCATGGTTTTGGTCACCTTGCTATGGATTGTCCTACAAAGAGAGCCCTTAGTACATTAGAGATTGTTCATTGGGGTAAAGACGAGATCCTTGTTTGTGAGGATGAGGGGAATGGGGTTCTTGCTAATGAGGATGTAGAGGAAGAGAAACAAGAGCAAACTGAAATGGTGGTGGTAAGGCCGTGTGATATGATACTAGAGGACATACCAATACCCCTACCTTCTACCTTGAAGTATTCCACCCCACCCTCCATGGTTGAGCCAAGCAAAGATGTTGTATTAAGTGGAGGACCAGAAATGAAGCATGGGTTTAGTGATGAGAAGGTTGAATGTGTTCTTCTTCTCAAAGACATCCCTAATGATCAAGATGAGTTTGGAATAGAAAGTCTACCTATGCTCAAGGAAGGGGATGAATGTGAGATGAGGTGCTTACATAAGTACATGGGAAGGAGATTCATTTGGAGTGGGAATGTTAATGTAAGCAAAGAGTTTTGGGATTTCCTAAAATGGAAATTCAAAGTGAATACTAACAACACCAAGGAGCTACTATGTGACTATCCTAATCAAGTCCTTCCAAGTGGATTCATGAAATGGGGACTCATCAAAGGAGGAACTAAGCTTGAACAAAAAGAGCTAAGCGATGATCTCCTACAATCCTCACCTAAGTTGAAGAAGGAAGATCTTAAGGATGTACTAGGGTTAGAACTCGAGCCAAGGGAAACCAAGAGTGTTGGAGAAGAAAGATCAATCCTTATGGTCAAGAACAACCCTAGGACAATAAGAAGGAACAAAGGAGAGGAGGACAAAGCCAATCATTCGAAAAATCCGAAACAATGCAAGGAGGATGAGTCCATTGAAGGTCCAAAGATTGATGCATGGGAGAGAGACACGGCCCTCAAGGCCATACATGAGTTGGTCACACTTCTTAGGTCGTCTAATTCAATAAGTACCTTCATGATTGAGAATGTAGCCCTCCATGTGATCAAAGACAATCCTAGAGCAATAAGGGGAAGTCAAGGAGAGGAGCCCAATGAAGTCAAAACTGAAAATTTGGGAAACTCAATCCAATGCAAGGAAAGTGAATCATTTGGAGATGCAAAGGTTGATGTGTTAGAGAGTTCAAGTGAATCCTTGAGATGGGAGAGCATCGTGGGGCTCATTCTTGACAAAGGGTGGCTAGGTGACGATTTGGACCAAAAATGGTCAAGTCGAGCAAAGGCGGTTTTTGTCTAAATCACGGTTTGGGTCCTTGGGCTCGAACCATGGGCTAGGCCTCGGTCCTAGGGTCCACCCAAGCTTATTTTAGAGTGAATTAAACAATAATATCTTGGTCAAGCTTGGTGGGTTAAAGAAGTCATGGAAGGTTTAGAAGGAGAGCAACCAAAAGTCAATGAATGTGCTATTTTTGAATGTGATCACTTTGGGTGCAACCATGTGGGTTAATCCTCCAATAAACAAGACTCACAAGACTCATAAAAGTCAGCTCAAGGAGGTCTAGGAGCCGGCTCCCACAAGCTCACAAAGTCCCACATTATTTTGTGCTTTAAGTCGTTTTCATTAGTGTCACTTTCTTTACTTTATGCTTTATTGTTTTTAGTTTATAAAATCTGATTTGTGAGGAGTGTGGACCGTCCCACCTTGACCCAAGGCTCTCTCATGGCCCTTGGATGATCACCTAAAAGCAAGGAGAGGATTGAGCCACAAGTCGCTATCAAACTTTATGCTTTTGTAATTTGTTTGTTTGCCTTAGTTTTTCAGATTTGTAAGGTCTTTTAAGACCAACTTTTTGGCTGTTTTGAGGGCCATTTAGGACCCTTAGATCAAGCTTAGATTGTATGGTTAGGATGTAAAGCCTTGGTCTATATAAACCAAGCACTCTCATTGTATTTTTCAGATTTGATATTGAAGGATAAACCCTAAATTTGAGAGCTTTTCATTTTCTCTTAGCTTAGTGCTTGAGTTAGTGAGTTTATGATTAATTAGTGGCTAAGTGCTTGATTAATCAAACCCTAAATCTATTGCTTTGTGGACCAAAAATGGTCAAGGCGAGCAAAGGCGGTTTTTGTCTAAAACACGGTTTGGGTCCTTGGGCTCGAACCGTGGGCTAGGCCACGGTCCTAGGGTCCACCCAAGCTTATTTTGAGTGAATTAAACCATAATATCTTGGTCAAGCTTGGTGGGTCAGAGAAGTCAAGGAAAGTCAAGTTGGAGAGCAACCGAAAAGTCAATGTATGTGCTATTTTTGAGGTGTGAACTTTGGGTACACCCATGTGGGTTCGAACCACAAGTCAATTAGATCATCAAGAGCAAAACCAAGTGGGTACAAGGGTCCCAAGTCAGCCGAAATAAATCACAAGGAAGGATCACATGTTGTTCCACAATATGT
The DNA here is from genome assembly GCA_023091065.1 of Dianthus caryophyllus. Taxonomy (NCBI): domain Eukaryota; kingdom Viridiplantae; phylum Streptophyta; class Magnoliopsida; order Caryophyllales; family Caryophyllaceae; genus Dianthus; species Dianthus caryophyllus. The sequence continues at coordinate 1,611,088 of JALGRB010000016.1, forward strand.
CCCTTTCTCACATGTCACTATCCACCTTTATGCTTTATACTTTAGTTGTTGTTGTTTTCTTTCAAAATTTTCAGATTTGTGTAAGGTCTTTGGACCGTTTTTTTTGATGTTTTTCAAGGCTCATGTGAGCCCTTAGATGATCTTGTAATGTATGGTGAGGATGCAAAGAGTTGGTCTATATAAACCAAGCTCAAGCATCACATTTAGGAGATTTGGAATGATAAAAGAAAACCCTAGTTGTTTACTTGAGTTTCTTCATTTTCTCATTACTTAGTGTGTGAGTTAGTGGAAGATTAGTTTAGTGGCTTTGTGCTTAAGCTAATCAAAACCTAAATCTATTACTTTGTGTGTAGATTTAGATACTATCTTTATGTTCTTGCATTTAACAACAAAAATCAGAAAAAATACAACACAAAACAAAGCATTCGGCCGTTTTTATTTTCAAGGGTTTGAGATCGATTTTGTTCATCCTTTGAGTGAAGCTTCATCCACTTAGTTTCACTCCAAATTGGTAATCAAAGCCTAGGTTTGTTCTTGTTTTTTTCGATTTGTTTTTGTTGTCGGTTTGATCTTATTTTTTCGGTTATACTCTTGTTTTTCATCTTTTATTTTCGTTTTCTCTTTTATTTTTTCCTTGTTTATTTACACAAAACTTCCACAAACATTCTCACAAAATTTTCACAAAATGGTTGAAGATCTACATTTGTGTTAGTGTTGATTTCGGTTCTCACACTCAAAGGTCCTTGCTTTACTCAAAATTTTCAGATTTTTTTTCTTTGATTATATCAATGGGTGTGTTTCTTCCTTTTGATGTTTCTTGTGGTACTACTCTTGGTGAGACCATGTATGATTCTATGGAGAAAGCTAGAAGAGAGCTTGAAATCAAAATGAGTCGAATGAGGGGTAGACTTAAACCTAACCCTAGCCTTGATCTTGTGACTTTGAGGGGTCAAAGGGAGTTAGAGGCTAGAATGGCTCGGTTAGGAGGAGAGCCACCACCTAGCCATGGCCGTATGGGTTGTAGAGACTCACATACTCAAACCCTAACCCTAATCCTAGAAGAGAATCACCAAGTCGAAACCTTTAGGTCTAGGTGTACCATTATGGGAAGGGTTTGTAATTTGATTGTTGATGGGGAGAGTTGTTCTAATGTTGCCTCAAACACCCTCATTGAAAAATTAGCCTTGCCTACACAAGAACACCCTAACCCTTACAAGATGAAGTGGCTAAACAATGGAGCCGAGATGAGTGTAAGTGTGGTTAGACAATGCTTGGTTTCTTTCTCCATTGGTGGGGATTACATGGATGAGGTTTTGTGTGATGTGATTCCCATGGATGCTTGTCATCTCCTCTTGGGGAGACCATGGAAGTTGGAAAGAAATGCTCATCATGATGGGAGGGACAATACCTATACTTTCACGATTGGAGCTAAGAAAATCAAACTTGCACCCTTACCTCCGAATTTGAAGAACCCTAACCCACCCTCCTTGATTATGTCACACGAAAAAATGGGGATTGATGGGGGACCAGAAATTGAACTTGGGGTTAGTCATGGGAAGGATGAGATTAATGTCCTTGCTAAGGAGTTCCCCAAAGAGCAATGCAAACCACCCTCCATACTTGAGTCATCCAAAGAGGTTATTTTGAGTGGAGTACCCGAACTGAAGCATGGGTTTAGTGATGAGAAGGTTGAATGTGTTCTTCTTCTCAAAGGCATCCCTAATGATCAAGATGAGTTTGGAAAAGAAAGTCTACCTATGCTCAAGAAAGGGGATGAATGTGAGATGAGAAGTCTACCTAGGCTTATGGAAAGGAGATTCATGTGGAGTAGGGATGTTGATAAAAGCAAGGAGCCAAGAGAATTTCTAAAATGGAAATTCAAAGTGAATACTAACAACGACAAGGAGGATGAGTCCATTGAAGGTCCAAAGATTGGTTTGTGGCAAGGGTACTTCCAAATGAGAATCCAAGAAGAGGATGTGTGGAAGATGGAGTGAAACCTATGGGGTTTGATTCCACTCAAGAGACTAACAAAAATCGAACTTGAAGTGTCTTGAAAATCTCGGCTAGATGTTGTATTTTTGTGGGATAATTTTCTGAAATTTTGTAACATAAAAGAAAACAATAAAGATAGTACTAAATCTACACACAAAGTATTAGATTTAGGTTGTGATTAATCAAGCACAAAGCCACTAATTAATCTTTCACAATCTCAAGCACAAAGCAAGGAGAAAATGAAGAACACTCAACTCATAAAACTCTAGGGTTTTCATTCAATATCAAAATCTGATTTCTTTACAATGTGAGTGCTTGGTTTATATAGACCAAGGCTTTTCATCCTAGCCATACAATCTAAGCTTGATCTAAGGGTCCTAAAAGGGTCCCCAAGTCAGCCGAAATTTTGGTCTTAAAAGACCTTACAAAAGGTGAAAATAAAACAAACTATAACAACTAAAGTAGATAGTGACTTGTGACTACATCCACACCTTGCATTTAGGTTTAAATCCAAGGGTTGAGATCTTAATCTTGGAGAGCAAGGAGTGATGGTACAAAGCACTAAAATTCAGATCACAAACTAAAGGAGACAAATACAAGAAAGCATAAAGTGAGACAAAGACATCTGTAGATAGTGATATGAGCAAAGTTGATCTTCTCTTTTGAATTTGTGGAATGAGCTGAATTCCTTGTCTCCTCTTGTGCTAGCCACGACTCATGTGAGTCTTAGGATGATTATGAGGCTCCCAAATGGTCCCCAAGGTGAGCTCACCCAAGGAGAATGATGTAGGTTAAGTTCATGGCTCATTACTCCAAAACCGAGTTCCTTGAGACTGAAGTGACTTGTAGGCTTCACCATTTCATACGTACGTTGAACTAGAAGGCCCATGATATGTCATTGGAAAGGTATTTGAGTTGGCTTTCCAATGCAAAAAGAATCATCCAAAAATATGGCCTAAAACTCAAGATATTGAGCTTTTAGTACAGACATGTCAAACAGCCTATGGACTGAGGTTTCACAATCTGACCCCTGACTTGTAGAGGCCATAACTCTCAGCTCCCTTTGAACCAGATAGCCAACCATATATCAAATGAAAGCTCTTTGAGCTAGCTTTCATATGCAAGTGGTTTCACCTCAATTGGATGAGTAGATTGGGAGTTATGTTACAATCTCTACCGACATGTCAAGATGGGCTTCATGGTTCATGGCCTAGATTGTTGTTTTCCATGTGTGGGCTGATTTCCTTCGTTCCTCCTTGTACATTTCACTTGGTTTGATCCTAATGATCACAAATTAAGCCATGGCTTGAGCCATAGGACCCAAGTTAGCCCAAGCCTCAAATCGAGCAAAAATGAGCTCAACCATTTTTGTGCAATCTCCTCTTCTTCAAAAAAGTTTGTCCTCAAACTTTGGGGTTCTTAACATTTGCTTGTGCTCCTCTTCTTGATTCATACCTAGTGTCTTAGGGTTGTTTAAGACTAAGCTCCCATTTTGAATTTCCATTTCAAGAATCCTCTTGACCTCTTGCTTGTGCCAAGCTTTCCATTCCACATGAGCATCTTCTTCTTGACATTAGCTAAACATCTCATAGGATCAAGCTCATCCTCACCCTTGAGATTGTATCCCATGCTCTCCTCTTGAACTTTCGGATCACCATTTGCAAATTTGATGGGTGCACTCTCAACAACATTGAACCCTTGATTTGCTTCTACCTCCTCCCATCCAACCATAAAGATGTAGTTGCTATCTTTCCCACCATGGACTAAATCGCCTTCATAGTCCCATGGGTCACAAGGCTCATCAAGGAGGGGATGACAAGTACCCTTCTCAAGTACATCATTCAAAACCTTGTCACCAAAATTACTCTTCTACTCCATTGGTTGACCACCCAAGCTTGTAAGGATTAGGATGTTCTTGTGAAGGTAAGGCTAACTCCTCAATTTGAGTGTTAGGAGCCACCTTGATAGAGTTTCCTCCATCCATGACCAAATCACATGGCCTCACCTCCATCTCGATTTCATTTCGATCTTGCTTCACATCCTCTTCATCCTCATTAGCAAGGACCTCATTCTTTTCATCCTCACAATCAAGGATGTCACTCATCTCCCTATGAACAATCTCACACGAGTTCACGGTCTCCTTTGTGGGACATTCTTTTGCATTGTGACCATATCCTTGACATTGACAACATTTTTTGAGGGTGATGGTTTTTTTGTGGTTAGGGTCAATCGCCTCCCTTTGGTCTAGGGTTAGTGGTTTAGGAGAAGTGGTTGGCTCAACAACTTTGACTCTCTTTGGTGGCTCATAGGGTTGTGTTTTAGTAGGAGGGTCAAGTAAATCGGTCAACCCTTTACCCATACCAAAATTTTCAGCCTTTCCCCTTATCTTAGCCAACTTGAAATCCAACTCCTTTCTAGCCCTCTCCATAGACTCGAAAATGGTCTCAACACAAGGGGTTTCACATGAAGTACCATAAGAAAATGATGGAGAACCAAATCGGAAAGATAGATCCATTGTAATTGGAGTGAAACTAGGAGGATCAAGTTTCACTCAAGAGATGAACAAAAATCAAACTCGAAAACCCTTGAGAATACTCGGCCAAATCAATGTTTTTGTGAGAATATTTTCTGAAAATTTTGTGAACAAATGAAAACATAAAAGATAGTAACTAATTCTAAGCACTAAGCTAGAGAATTAGGGTTTGATTAGTCTAAGCACAAAGCCACTAAACTAATCTATCACTCACTCAAACACAAAGTAATGAGAAAATGAGAATACTCAACAAAAACTAGGGTTTTCTTTTTCAATATCCAAATCTGAAAATTATAATGTGAGAGGCTTGGTTTATATAGACCAAGGCTTTACATCCTAACCATACAATCTAAGCATGATCCAAGGGCTACAAAATACCCACAAAACAGCCAAATATATGGTCCTAAAGACCTTACAAATCTGAAAATAAAGCAACCTAAAGATAAAGGTAGAAAGCGACCCTGACTACATCAACTCCCTACAATTGTTGCTTTAATCCAAGGGCTTTGATGAGCTCCTTGGAGCACAAGTTGTACCAGCCAAAATGGTCCTAAAATCTGGTCCTAAAGCTAACAAACAACAACAATATAAAGTGGAAAAGGGACATAAAGTAAAAGCAAGGACTACTAGCCGACAATGACATGTGAGCTGATTTTGATTTGTGGAATGAGATGATGTTTTTGGTCCCCCTCTTGAGCTAACCACGGTTCATGTGTCTCTTGGGCTGATTAGGAGGCTTCTCAAAGGTCCCCAAGGTGAGCTCACCCAAGGAGAATGATGTAGGTTAAGTTCATGGCTCATTACTCCAAAACCGAGTTCCTTGAGACTGAAGTGACTTGTAGGCTTCACCATTTCTCGCTCACGTTGAATTAGAAGGCCCATGATATGTCATTGGAAAGTTAATTGAGCTAGCTTTCCAATGCAAAAAGAATCATCCAAAAATATGGCCTACAACTCAAGATATTGAGCTTTTAGTACAGACATGTCAAACAGCCTATGGACTGAGTTTCACAATCTGACCCCTGACTTGTAGAGGTCATAACTCTCAGCTCCCTTTGATCCATATAGCCAACCATATGTCAAATGAAAGCTCTTTGAGCTAGCTTTCATATGCAAGTGGTTTCACCTCAATTGGATGAGTAGATTGGGAGTTATGTTACAATCTCTACCGACATGTCAAAATGAGCTTCATGGTTCATGGCCTAGGTTGTTGCTTTCCAAGTGTGGGCTGATTTCCTTCGTTCCCCCTTGTACATTTCACTTGGTTTGATCCTAATGATCACAAATTAAGCCATGGATCGAGCCATAGGTCCCAAGTAGCCCAAGCCTCAAAAATGAGCAAAAATGAGCTTATCCATTTTTGTTCAATCTCCTCTTCTTCAAAAGGATTTGTCCTCAAATCCTTGGGGTTCTTAAGCTCCTCTTCTTGATTCCTACCTAGTGTCTTAGAGTTGTTCTTGACTAAGCTCCCCATTTTGAATTTCCATTTCAAGAATCCTCTTGACCTCTTGCTTGTGCCAAGCTTCCCATTCCACATGAGCTTCTTCTTCTTGACCTTAGGTGAACATCTCATTGGATCAACCTCAACCTTTCCCTTGAGATTATCCCCCATGCTCTCCTCTTGAATGTTTGGATCACCATTAGCAAATTGAATGTGTACACTCTCACCAACATTCACCCCTTTACTTCCATTTGAGTTCCCTTCATGACCAACCTCTTCATGTTTCCATGGTTCACAAGGCTTATCAAAGATGAGATGACAAGCATCCCTTGCAACCACATCATCCAAAGCCTCATCACCATAATTACTCTTCTCGGCTCCATTGGTTGACCACTCAAGCTTGTAAGGATTAGGATGTTCTTGTGAAGGTAAGGCTAACTCCTCAATTTGAGTGTTAGGAGCCACCTTGATAGAGTTTCCTCCATCCATGACCAAATCACATGGCCTCACCTCCATCTCGATTTCATTTCGATCTTGCTTCACATCCTCTTCATCCTCATTAGCAAGGTCCTCACTCTCTTCATCCTCACAAACAAGGATCTCATCTTCCCCCCAATGAACAATCTCACACAAGTTCAAGGTCTTCTTTGTGGGACATTCCTTGGCATTGTGACCATATCCTTGACATTGACAACATTTTTTGAGGGTGATGGTTTTTTTGTGGCTAGGGTCAATCGCCTCCCTTTGGTCTAGGGTTAGTGGTTTAGGAGAAGTGGTTGGCTCAACAACTTTGACTCTCTTTGGTGGCTCATAGGGTTGTGTTTTAGTAGGAGGGTCAAGTAAAACGGTCAACCCTTTACCCATACCAAAATTTTCAGCCTTTCCCCTTATCTTAGCCATCTTGAAATCCAACTCCTCTCTAGCCCTCTCCATAGACTCGAAAATGGTCTCAACATAAGGGGTTTCATATGTGATACCATAGGAAAAAAATGTGGAACCAAAAGGAAAAGAAGGACTCATTTGTGACTCTAAGAAAACAAAAATCAGATTTTGTAAAACAAAGTTTGGATCTTTGATGTGTGAACCGAAAATATAACTAACACAAGGATAGAACTTGTGTTTCCTAACCAAAGCTTTGATAACCAATTTGGAGTGAAACTAGGAGGATCAAGTTTCACTCAAGAGATGAACAAAAATCAAACTCGAAAACCCTTGAGAATACTCGGCCAAATCAATGTTTTTGTGAGAATATTTTCTGAAAATTTTGTGAACAAATGAAAACATAAAAGATAGTAACTAATTCTAAGCACTAAGCTAGAGAATTAGGGTTTGATTAGTCTAAGCACAAAGCCACTAAACTAATCTATCACTCACTCAAACACAAAGTAATGAGAAAATGAGAATACTCAACAAAAACTAGGTTTTCTTTTCAATATCCAAATCTGAAAATTATAATGTGAGAGGCTTGGTTTATATAGACAGAGGCTTTACATCCTAACCATACAATCTAAGCGTGATCCAAGGGCTACAAAATACCCACAAAACAGCCGAAATATATGGTCCTAAAGACCTTACAAATCTGAAAATAAAGCAACCTAAAGCGTAAAGGTAGAAAGCGGACCCTTGACTACATCAACTCCTCACAATTGTTGCTTTAATCCAAGGGCTTTGATGAGCTCCTTGGAGCACAAGTTGTACCAGCCAAAATGGTCCTAAAATCTGATCCTAAAGCTAACAAACAACAACAATATAAAGTGGAAAAGGGCATAAAAGTAAAACAAACTACTGACAATGATAGCGTGTGGTGATTTTGATTTGTGGAATGAGATGATGTTTTTGGTCCCCTCTTGAGCTAACCACGGTTCATGTGTCTCTTGGGCTGATTAGGAGGCTTCTCAAAGGTCCCCAAGGTGAGCTCACCCAAGGAGAATGATGTAGGTTAAGTTCATGGCTCATTACTCCAAAACCGAGTTCCTTGAGACTGAAGTGACTTGTAGGCTTCACCATTTCTCGCTCACGTTGAATTAGAAGGCCCATGATATGTCATTGGAAAGTTAATTGAGCTAGCTTTCCAATGCAAAAGAATCATCCAAAAATATGGCCTACAACTCAAGATATTGAGCTTTTAGTACAGACATGTCAAACAGCCTATGGACTGAGTTTCACAATCTGACCCCTGACTTGTAGAGGTCATAACTCTCAGCTCCCTTTGATCCATATAGCCAACCATATGTCAAATGAAAGCTCTTTGAGCTAGCTTTCATATGCAAGTGGTTTCACCTCAATTGGATGAGTAGATTGGGAGTTATGTTACAATCTCTACCGACATGTCAAAATGAGCTTCATGGTTCATGGCCTAGGTTGTTGCTTTCCAAGTGTGGGCTGATTTCCTTCGTTCCCCCTTGTACATTTCACTTGGTTTGATCCTAATGATCACAAATTAAGCCATGGATCGAGCCATAGGTCCCAAGTAGCCCAAGCCTCAAAAATGAGCAAAAATGAGCTTATCCATTTTTGTTCAATCTCCTCTTCTTCAAAAGGATTTGTCCTCAAATCCTTGGGGTTCTTAAGCTCCTCTTCTTGATTCCTACCTAGTGTCTTAGAGTTGTTCTTGACTAAGCTCCCCATTTTGAATTTCCATTTCAAGAATCCTCTTGACCTCTTGCTTGTGCCAAGCTTCCCATTCCACATGAGCTTCTTCTTCTTGACCTTAGGTGAACATCTCATTGGATCAACCTCAACCTTTCCCTTGAGATTATCCCCCATGCTCTCCTCTTGAATGTTTGGATCACCATTAGCAAATTGAATGTGTACACTCTCACCAACATTCACCCCTTTACTTCCATTTGAGTTCCCTTCATGACCAACCTCTTCATGTTTCCATGGTTCACAAGGCTTATCAAAGATGAGATGACAAGCATCCCTTGCAACCACATCATCCAAAGCCTCATCACCATAATTACTCTTCTCGGCTCCATTGGTTGACCACTCAAGCTTGTAAGGATTAGGATGTTCTTGTGAAGGTAAGGCTAACTCCTCAATTTGAGTGTTAGGAGCCACCTTGATAGAGTTTCCTCCATCCATGACCAAATCACATGGCCTCACCTCCATCTCGATTTCATTTCGATCTTGCTTCACATCCTCTTCATCCTCATTAGCAAGGTCCTCACTCTCTTCATCCTCACAAACAAGGATCTCATCTTCCCCCCAATGAACAATCTCACACAAGTTCAAGGTCTTCTTTGTGGGACATTCCTTGGCATTGTGACCATATCCTTGACATTGACAACATTTTTTGAGGGTGATGGTTTTTTTGTGGCTAGGGTCAATCGCCTCCCTTTGGTCTAGGGTTAGTGGTTTAGGAGAAGTGGTTGGCTCAACAACTTTGACTCTCTTTGGTGGCTCATAGGGTTGTGTTTTAGTAGGAGGGTCAAGTAAAACGGTCAACCCTTTACCCATACCAAAATTTTCAGCCTTTCCCCTTATCTTAGCCATCTTGAAATCCAACTCCTCTCTAGCCCTCTCCATAGACTCGAAAATGGTCTCAACACAAGGGGTTTCATATGTGATACCATAGGAAAAAAATGTGGAACCAAAAGGAAAAGAAGGACTCATTTGTGACTCTAAGAAAACAAAAATCAGATTTTGTAAAACAAAGTTTGGATCTTTGATGTGTGAACCGAAAATATAACTAACACAAGGATAGAACTTGTGTTTCCTAACCAAAGCTTTGATAACCAATTTGGAGTGAAACTAGGAGGATCAAGTTTCACTCAAGAGATGAACAAAAATCAAACTCGAAAACCCTTGAGAATACTCGGCCAAATCAATGTTTTTGTGAGAATATTTTCTGAAAATTTTGTGAACAAATGAAAACATAAAAGATAGTAACTAATTCTAAGCACTAAGCTAGAGAATTAGGGTTTGATTAGTCTAAGCACAAAGCCACTAAACTAATCTATCACTCACTCAAACACAAAGTAATGAGAAAATGAGAATACTCAACAAAAACTAGGGTTTTCTTTTTCAATATCCAAATCTGAAAATTATAATGTGAGAGGCTTGGTTTATATAGACCAAGGCTTTACATCCTAACCATACAATCTAAGCATGATCCAAGGGCTACAAAATACCCACAAAACAGCCGAAATATATGGTCCTAAAGACCTTACAAATCTGAAAATAAAGCAACCTAAAGCATAAAGGTAGAAAGCGACCCTTGACTACATCAACTCCCTACAATTGTTGCTTTAATCCAAGGGCTTTGATGAGCTCCTTGGAGCACAAGTTGTACCAGCCAAAATGGTCCTAAAATCTGATCCTAAAGCTAACAAACAACAACAATATAAAGTGGAAAAGGACATAAAGTAAAACAAGGACTACTAAGTACAATGATAGCGTGTGATTTTGATGTGTGGAATGAGATGATGTTTTTGGTCCCCCTCTTGAGCTAACCACGGTTCATGTGTCTCTTGGGCTGATTAGGAGGCTTCTCAAAGGTCCCCAAGGTGAGCTCACCCAAGGAGAATGATGTAGGTTAAGTTCATGGCTCATTACTCCAAAACCGAGTTCCTTGAGACTGAAGTGACTTGTAGGCTTCACCATTTCTCGCTCACGTTGAATTAGAAGGCCCATGATATGTCATTGGAAAGGTAATTGAGCTAGCTTTCCAATGCAAAAAGAATCATCCAAAAATATGGCCTACAACTCAAGATATTGAGCTTTTAGTACAGACATGTCAAACAGCCTATGGACTGAGTTTCACAATCTGACCCCTGACTTGTAGAGGTCATAACTCTCAGCTCCCTTTGATCCATATAGCCAACCATATGTCAAATGAAAGCTCTTTGAGCTAGCTTTCATATGCAAGTGGTTTCACCTCAATTGGATGAGTAGATTGGGAGTTATGTTACAATCTCTACCGACATGTCAAAATGAGCTTCATGGTTCATGGCCTAGGTTGTTGCTTTCCAAGTGTGGGCTGATTTCCTTCGTTCCCCCTTGTACATTTCACTTGGTTTGATCCTAATGATCACAAATTAAGCCATGGATCGAGCCATAGGTCCCAAGTAGCCCAAGCCTCAAAAATGAGCAAAAATGAGCTTATCCATTTTTGTTCAGTAATTCAAAAACAAAAACTGATTTTGAGATAAAGTTTATACCTTTGCTTGAAGAACCGAAATCACAACTAACACAATGGTGGATCTTGTGTTTCTAACCAAAGCTTTGATAACCAATTTGGAGTGAAACTTAGTGGGTAAAGCTTCACTCAAAGGATGAACAAAATCGAACTTCAAACAATGATGAAATACTCGGCCAAGTGATGATTTTTTTGAAGTATTTTTTCTGATTTTTGTTGTTAAAAGAAAGAACATAAAGATAGTGTCTAAATCTACACACAAAGTAATAGATTTAGAGTTTGATTAGTTTAAGCACAAAGCCACTAAACTAATCTCTCACAAATCTCAAACACAAAGTAATGAGAGAAGGAAGAACACTCAACTCATAAAACTCTAGGGTTTTCATTCAATATCAAAATCTGATTTCTTTACAATGTGAGTGCTTGGTTTATATAGACCAAGGCTTTTCATCCTAGCCATACAATCTAAGCTTGATCTAAGGGTCCTAAAAGGGTCCCCAAGTCAGCCGAAATTTTGGTCTTAAAAGACCTTACAAAAGGTGAAAATAAAACAAACTATAACAACTAAAGTAGATAGTGACTTGTGACTACATCCACACCTTGCATTTAGGTTTAAATCCAAGGGTTGAGATCTTAATCTTGGAGAGCAAGGAGTGATGGTACAAAGCACTAAAATTCAGATCACAAACTAAAGGAGACAAATACAATAAAGCATAAAGTGAGACACGCATATCTAGAGATAGTGACATGAGCAAAAGTTGATCTTCTCTTTTGAATTTGTGGAATGAGCTGAATTCCTTGTCTCCTCTTGTGCTAGCCACGACTCATGTGAGTCTTAGGATGATTATGAGGCTCCCAAATGGTCCCCAAGGTGAGCTCACCCAAGGAGAATGATGTAGGTTAAGTTCATGGCTCATTACTCCAAAACCGAGTTCCTTGAGACTGAAGTGACTTGTAGGCTTCACCATTTCATACGTACGTTGAACTAGAAGGCCCATGATATGTCATTGGAAAGGTATTTGAGTTGGCTTTCCAATGCAAAAAGAATCATCCAAAAATATGGCCTACAACTCAAGATATTGAGCTTTTAGTACAGACATGTCAAACAGCCTATGGACTGAGGTTTCACAATCTGACCCCTGACTTGTAGAGGCCATAACTCTCAGCTCCCTTTGAACCAGATATCCAACCATATATCAAATGAAAGCTCTTTGAGCTAGCTTTCATATGCAAGTGGTTTCATCTCAATTGGATGAGTAGATTGGGAGTTATGTTACAATCTCTACCGACATGTCAAGATGGGCTTCATGGTTCATGGCCTAGATTGTTGTTTTCCATGTGTGGGCTGATTTCCTTCGTTCCTCCTTGTACATTTCACTTGGTTTGATCCTAATGATCACAAATTAAGCCATGGCTTGAGCCATAGGACCCAAGTTAGCCCAAGCCTCAAATCGAGCAAAAATGAGCTTAACCATTTTTGTGCAGAAGAGGGACACGGCCCTCAAGGCCATACACGGGTTGATCATGCTCCTTAGGTCGATTAATTCAACAAGTACCTTCATGATTGAGAAGGTAGCCCTCCATTTGATCAAAGACAATCCTAGAGCAATAGAGGAAAGCATGGGGTACAAAGTCAAGCATGGGAATGAGTTTGATTCTATGTGGGATTTAACCAAGGTCAAGAGGAAGTTGTTCAAAGAAATGCAATGTGGTTATCGTAACCAAATCGATTCAAGTGGTTTCATGAAATGGGGATTCAAAGGAGGAACTAAGCTTGAACAAAAAGAGCTAAACAATGATCTCCTACAATCCTCACCTAAGCTCAAGAAGGAAGACCTTAAGAGTGTACTAGGGTTAGAACTCGAGCCAAGGGAAACCAAGAGTGTTGGAGAAGAAGGATCACTCCTTATGGTCAAGAACGACCCCAAGAAACTAAGGAGGAAACAAGAAGAGGAGCTTAATGATGACTCCTTTCAAGCATACCCTAGACTCGAGTGTGAGGAGCATAAGATCATGCTAGGGAGTGGCTACAACTTAAAGGCCACTAAGAAGAAGAAGAACACGGCCAAGCAAGACCAAACGAGCCAAGCCAAAGTTGTTCAATCTTTCATCCGTATTTTATGTCAAGGTTGTTCTTTGAGGCCAAAACCTATTGAGACCAAGGTTGGTTGTGGGTCTAATAAGGTGCCTCTCCTTGGAGGTTATGATCAATATCAAGATGAAACTCATGTTAAGAACCCTAAGGATTTGAGGACAAATCCTTTTCAAGAAGAGGAGATTGGACCAAAAATGGTCAAGGCGAGCAAAGGCGGTTTTTGTCTAAAACACGGTTTGGGTCCTTGGGCTCGAACCGTGGGCTAGGCCACGGTCCTAGGGTCCACCCAAGCTTATTTTGAGTGAATTAAACCATAATATCTTGGTCAAGCTTGGTGGGTCAGAGAAGTCAAGGAAAGTCAAGTTGGAGAGCAACCGAAAAGTCAATGTATGTGCTATTTTTGAGGTGTGAACTTTGGGTGCACCCATGTGGGTTCGAACCACAAGTCAATTAGATCATCAAGAGCAAAACCAAGTGGGTACAAGGGTCCCAAGTCAGCCGAAATAAATCACAAGGAAGGATCACATGTTGTTCCACAATATGTCCCTTTCTCACATGTCACTATCCACCTTTATGCTTTATACTTTAGTTGTTGTTGTTTTCTTTCAAAATTTTCAGATTTGTGTAAGGTCTTTGGACCGTTTTTTTTGATGTTTTTCAAGGCTCATGTGAGCCCTTAGATGATCTTGTAATGTATGGTGAGGATGCAAAGAGTTGGTCTATATAAACCAAGCTCAAGCATCACATTTAGGAGATTTGGAATGATAAAAGAAAACCCTAGTTGTTTACTTGAGTTTCTTCATTTTCTCATTACTTAGTGTGTGAGTTAGTGGAAGATTAGTTTAGTGGCTTTGTGCTTAAGCTAATCAAAACCTAAATCTATTACTTTGTGTGTAGATTTAGATACTATCTTTATGTTCTTGCATTTAACAACAAAAATCAGAAAAAATACAACACAAAACAAAGCATTCGGCCGTTTTTATTTTCAAGGGTTTGAGATCGATTTTGTTCATCCTTTGAGTGAAGCTTCATCCACTTAGTTTCACTCCAAATTGGTAATCAAAGCCTAGGTTTGTTCTTGTTTTTTTCGATTTGTTTTTGTTGTCGGTTTGATCTTATTTTTTCGGTTATACTCTTGTTTTTCATCTTTTATTTTCGTTTTCTCTTTTATTTTTTCCTTGTTTATTTACACAAAACTTCCACAAACATTCTCACAAAATTTTCACAAAATGGTTGAAGATCTACATTTGTGTTAGTGTTGATTTCGGTTCTCACACTCAAAGGTCCTTGCTTTACTCAAAAATTTTCAGATTTTTTTTCTTTGATTATATCAATGGGTGTGTTTCTTCCTTTTGATGTTTCTTGTGGTACTACTCTTGGTGAGACCATGTATGATTCTATGGAGAAAGCTAGAAGAGAGCTTGAAATCAAAATGAGGCGTATGAGGGTAGACTTAAACCTAACCCTAGCCTTGATCTTGTGACTTTGAGGGGTCAAAGGGAGTTAGAGGCTAGAATGGCTCGGTTAGGAGGAGAGCCACCACCTAGCCATGGCCGTATGGGTTGTAGAGACTCACATACTCAAACCCTAACCCTAATCCTAGAAGAGAATCACCAAGTCGAAACCTTTAGGTCTAGGTGTACCATTATGGGAAGGGTTTGTAATTTGATTGTTGATGGGGAGAGTTGTTCTAATGTTGCCTCAAACACCCTCATTGAAAAATTAGCCTTGCCTACACAAGAACACCCTAACCCTTACAAGATGAAGTGGCTAAACAATGGAGCCGAGATGAGTGTAAGTGTGGTTAGACAATGCTTGGTTTCTTTCTCCATTGGTGGGGATTACATGGATGAGGTTTTGTGTGATGTGATTCCCATGGATGCTTGTCATCTCCTCTTGGGGAGACCATGGAAGTTGGAAAGAAATGCTCATCATGATGGGAGGGACAATACCTATACTTTCACGATTGGAGCTAAGAAAATCAAACTTGCACCCTTACCTCCGAATTTGAAGAACCCTAACCCACCCTCCTTGATTATGTCACACGAAAAAATGGGGATTGATGGGGGACCAGAAATTGAACTTGGGGTTAGTCATGGGAAGGATGAGATTAATGTCCTTGCTAAGGAGTTCCCAAAGAGCAATGCAAACCACCCTCCATACTTGAGTCATCCAAAGAGGTTATTTTGAGTGGAGTAACCCGAATCAAGCATGGGTTTAGTGATGAGAAGGTTGAATGTGTTCTTCTTCTCAAAGGCATCCCTAATGATCAAGATGAGTTTGGAAAAGAAAGTCTACCTATGCTCAAGAAAGGGGATGAATGTGAGATGAGAAGTCTACCTAGGCTTATGGAAAGGAGATTCATGTGGAGTAGGGATGTTGATAAAAGCAAGGAGCCAAGAGAATTTCTAAAATGGAAATTCAAAGTGAATACTAACAACGACAAGGAGGATGAGTCCATTGAAGGTCCAAAGATTGGTTTGTGGCAAGGGTACTTCCAAATGAGAATCCAAGAAGAGGATGTGTGGAAGAGGGACACGGCCCTCAAGGCCATACACGGGTTGATCATGCTCCTTAGGTCGATTAATTCAACAAGTACCTTCATGATTGAGAAGGTAGCCCTCCATTTGATCAAAGACAATCCTAGAGCAATAGAGGAAAGCATGGGGTACAAAGTCAAGCATGGGAATGAGTTTGATTCTATGTGGGATTTAACCAAGGTCAAGAGGAAGTTGTTCAAAGAAATGCAATGTGGTTATCGTAACCAAATCGATTCAAGTGGTTTCATGAAATGGGGATTCAAAGGAGGAACTAAGCTTGAACAAAAAGAGCTAAACAATGATCTCCTACAATCCTCACCTAAGCTCAAGAAGGAAGACCTTAAGAGTGTACTAGGGTTAGAACTCGAGCCAAGGGAAACCAAGAGTGTTGGAGAAGAAGGATCACTCCTTATGGTCAAGAACGACCCCAAGACACTAAGGAGGAAACAAGAAGAGGAGCTTAATGATGACTCCTTTCAAGCATACCCTAGACTCGAGTGTGAGGAGCATAAGATCATGCTAGGGAGTGGCTACAACTTAAAGGCCACTAAGAAGAAGAAGAACACGGCCAAGCAAGACCAAACGAGCCAAGCCAAAGTTGTTCAATCTTTCATCCGTATTTTATGTCAAGGTTGTTCTTTGAGGCCAAAACCTATTGAGACCAAGGTTGGTTGTGGGTCTAATAAGGTGCCTCTCCTTGGAGGTTATGATCAATATCAAGATGAAACTCATGTTAAGAACCCTAAGGATTTGAGGACAAATCCTTTTCAAGAAGAGGAGATTGGACCAAAAATGGTCAAGGCGAGCAAAGGCGGTTTTTGTCTAAAACACGGTTTGGGTCCTTGGGCTCGAACCGTGGGCTAGGCCACGGTCCTAGGGTCCACCCAAGCTTATTTTGAGTGAATTAAACCATAATATCTTGGTCAAGCTTGGTGGGTCAGAGAAGTCAAGGAAAGTCAAGTTGGAGAGCAACCGAAAAGTCAATGTATGTGCTATTTTTGAGGTGTGAACTTTGGGTGCACCCATGTGGGTTCGAACCACAAGTCAATTAGATCATCAAGAGCAAAACCAAGTGGGTACAAGGGTCCCAAGTCAGCCGAAATAAATCACAAGGAAGGATCACATGTTGTTCCACAATATGTCCCTTTCTCACATGTCACTATCCACCTTTATGCTTTATACTTTAGTTGTTGTTGTTTTCTTTCAAAATTTTCAGATTTGTGTAAGGTCTTTGGACCGTTTTTTTTTGATGTTTTTCAAGGCTCATGTGAGCCCTTAGATGATCTTGTAATGTATGGTGAGGATGCAAAGAGTTGGTCTATATAAACCAAGCTCAAGCATCACATTTAGGAGATTTGGAATGATAAAAGAAAACCCTAGTTGTTTACTTGAGTTTCTTCATTTTCTCATTACTTAGTGTGTGAGTTAGTGGAAGATTAGTTTAGTGGCTTTGTGCTTAAGCTAATCAAAACCTAAATCTATTACTTTGTGTGTAGATTTAGATACTATCTTTATGTTCTTGCATTTAACAACAAAAATCAGAAAAAATACAACACAAAACAAAGCATTCGGCCGTTTTTATTTTCAAGGGTTTGAGATCGATTTTGTTCATCCTTTGAGTGAAGCTTCATCCACTTAGTTTCACTCCACTTTGTGCTTAGATTTAGTCTATCTTTTATGTTTTTTCATTTACTTACACAAAATCAGAAAATTTCATCCCAAAAAACATCAATTCGGCTGATTTATTTCAAGTGTTTCAAGTTCGAATTTTGTTGTTCTCTTGAGTGAAATCAAACCCCATAGGTTTCACTCTAAATTGGTCATCAAAGCTTTGGTTGCGTTTGAAGAACACAAGATCCACCTTGTGCTAAGGGTCACACGTTCAAGATCCTCACATTACTTGAATTTTTTCAGATTTGTTTCTTTGGTTATTCCAATGGGTATGTTTCTTCCTTTTGATATTTCTTGTGATACTACCCTTGGTGAGACCGTGTTTGATTCTTTGGAGAGAGGTCAAAAGGAGTTAGAGAATAGATTGGCTCGGTTAGGAGGAGGACCAAACCCTAGTCTTGGCCGTGTGGTTTGCAATTCCATACATGCCCAAACCCTAACCCTAGAAGAGGATCACCAAGTCCAAAATCAGCAAGTCTTTAAGTCAAAATGTACCATTATGGGAAGGGTTTGTAATTTGATTGTTGATGGGGAAAGTTGTTCTAATGTTGTCTCAAGCACCCTCATTGAAAAATTAGCCTTGCCTACACAAGAACACCCTAACCCTTACAAGTTAAAGTGGCTAAACAATGGAGCCGAGATGAGTGTAAGTGTGGATAGACAATGCTTGGTTTTTTTCTCCATTGGAGGGGATTACATGGATGAAGCTTTGTGTGATGTGATTCCCATGGATGTTTGTCACATTCTTTTAGGGATGCCTTCGAGGTTGGAAAGAAATGCTAACCATGATGAGAGGAACAATACCTATACTTTTAAGATTGGAGCTAAGAAAATCAAACTTACACCCTTACCTCCGATTTTGAAGAACCCTAACCCTCCCTCCTTGATTGGGTCACACGAAAAAGTGAAGGTTGATGGGAGACCAGAAATGAGACAAGAGCTTAGCAAGGAGAAGAATGTCTTTGATGTCCTTGCTAAGGAAGTCCCCAAAGAGCAATGCAAACCACCCTCCAAGGAAGAGCAAGAGCCGTTGGAAACCTATGAGGATTCCTACCTCATTGAGATACTTAGTGGGTCATCATCCATTGGCGGCATTGAGCTTCCAAATGAATTTGTTTCCGGAGCTTTGTTACCCAACAAGACTATCCATGGAAGTGAGCCTAGGGTTACCAAATCAATCCAAAATCAGATTAGGGAGCCCAAGGAAGGAGATGACTTGAGGATGAGAAGTCTACCTAAGTTCATGGAAAGGAGATTCATGTGGAGCGGGAATGTTGATGCAAGCAAAGAGTCGAGGGAATTTCTAAAATGGAAATTCAAAGTGAACACTAACAACAACAAAGGAGAGGAGGATAAGACCGATCATTTGAAAAATCCGAAACATTGCAAGGAGGATGAGTCCATTGAAAGTCCAAGGATTGAATTGTGGAAGAGAGACACGGCCCACAAGGCCATGCATGAATTGGTCACACTTCTTAGGTCGTCTAATTCAACAAGTACCTTCATGATCGAGAATGTAGCCCTCCATGTGATCAAAGACAATCCTAGAGCAATAAGGGGAAGCCAAGGAGAGGAGCTCCATGAAGTCAAAACTAAAAATTTGGGAAACTCAATCAAGTGCAAAGGAAGTGAATCATTTGGAGATGCAAAGGTCGATGTGTTAGAAAGTTCAAGTGAGTCCTTGAAATGGGAGAAAAACGTGGGGCTCATCCTTGACAAAGGGTGGCTAGAAGACGATTCTAAGCATGAGGAACTTCGAGTTGTGCTAGGGGATAATTGTGAATCCAAGGAAACCATGAGTAAGGGAGAGAGCAAGTTCAATTCAATGAACCGAGTCTACAAGGATCAACCTCTCATTCAATCTCTAAGCAAGTGGTGTTCTTGGAAATCTCGAGTCATGGAGCCCAAGGTTGGTCAAGAGGCTCATGGGACGCCACTCATCATGGTCTACGAATCAAGTCATGAAGCCAACAAGAGTCCGAGTCGAGAAGAAGGCAAAGGTACCAATCATAAGTCGAGCAAGAGGATCTCCGAGGATTTGAGGGCAAATCCTTTCCAAGGAGAGGAGATTGGACCAAAAATGGTCAAGTCGAGCAAAGGCGGTTTTTGTCTACATCACGGTTTGGGTCCTTGGGCTCGAACCATGGGCTAGGCCACGGTCCTAGGGTCCACCCAAGCTTATTTTTGATTGAATTAAACAATAATATCTTGGTCAAGCTTGGTGGGTCAAAGAAGTCATGGAAGGTTTAGAAGGAGAGCAACCAAAAGTCAATGAATGTGCTATTTTTGAATGTGATCACTTTGGGTGCAACCATGTGGGTTAATCCTCCAATAAACAAGACTCACAAGACTCATAAAAGTCAGCTCAAGGAGGTCTAGGAGCCGGCTCCCACAAGCTCACAAAGTCCCACATTATTTTGTGCTTTAAGTCGTTTTCATTAGTGTCACTTTCATTACTTTATGCTTTATTGTTTTTAGTTTATAAAATCTGATTTGTGAGGAGTGTGGACCGTCCCACCTTGACCCAAGGCTCTCTCATGGCCCTTGGATGATCACCTAAAAGCAAGGAGAGGATTGAGCCACAAGTCGCTATCAAACTTTATGCTTTTGTAATTTGTTTGTTTGCCTTAGTTTTTCAGATTTGTAAGGTCTTTTAAGACAAACTTTTTGGCTGTTTTGAGGGCCATTTAGGACCCTTAGATCAAGCTTAGATTGTATGGTTAGGATGTAAAGCCTTGGTCTATATAAACCAAGCACTCTCATTGTATTTTTCAGATTTGATATTGAAGGATAAACCCTAAATTTGAGAGCTTTTCATTTTCTCTTAGCTTAGTGCTTGAGTTAGTGAGTTTATGATTAATTAGTGGCTAAGTGCTTGATTAATCAAACCCTAAATCTATTGCTTTGTGCTTAGATTTAGTCTATCTTTTATGTTTTTTCATTTACTTACACAAAATCAGAAAATTTCATCCCAAAAAACATCAATTCGGCCGATTTATTTCAAGTGTTTCAAGTTCGAATTTTGTTGTTCTCTTGAGTGAAATCAAACCCCATAGGTTTCACTCCACGATTCTAAGCATGAGGAACTTCGAGTTGTGCTAGGGGATAATTGCGAATCCAAAGAAGCCATGAGTAAGGGAGAGAGCGAGCTCAATTCAATGAGCCAAGTCTACAAGGGTCAATCTCTCATTCAATCTCTAAGCAAGTGGTGTTCTTGGAAATCTAGAGTCATGGAGCCCAAGGTTGGTCAAGGTGCTCATGGGGCGCCACTCATCATGGTCTACGAATCAAGTCATGAAGCCAACAAGAGTCCAAGTCGAGAAGAAGGCAAAGGTTCCAATCATAAGTCGAGCAAGAGGATCTCCGAGGATTTGAGGGCAAATCCTTTTCAAGGAGAGGAGATTGGACCAAAAATGGTCAAGTCGAGCAAAGGCGGTTTTTGTCTAGATCACGGTTTGGGTCCTTGGGCTCGAACCATGGGCTAGGCCACGGTCCTAGAGTCCACCCAAGCTTATTTTGAGTGAATTAAACAATAATAATTTGGTCAAGCTTGATGGGTCAAGGAAAGTCAAGGGAAAGTCAAGAAGGAGAGCAACAAATGCAACCATGAGCTATTTTTGAGTGTGATCGCTTGAAGTGCACCCATGTGGGTTCGAACCCAATAAAATACGAGCCAACAAGGTCCAAGAAAGTCAGCCATGGGGAACAATTCGGCTGACCCAAAAGGTCCTCACATGATACATTATTTTTGAATCAAGTCCCTTTCACCACATGTCACTATCTTCCTTTATGCTTTATGCTTTATGTGTTTGTTTGTTTGTCTTCAAATTTTCAGAATTGTAAGGTCTTTAGGACCATGTTTTTTCGGCTGATTTGAGGAGGCTTTAGGGCCCTTAGATCAAGCTTAGATTGTAGGGCTTAGATGATAGCAAGGGTATTATATAAACCCCTTACTCTCCCATTGTAATTTTCAGATTTGAGGAATGAAAAAAAACCCTAAGTTTGAGAGTTGTTAACTTGTATTCCGCTAGCTAAGTGCAAGAGAGTATTAATGATTAATTAGTGGCTTTGTGCTTGATTAATCAACCCCTAAATCTTTAGCTTTGTGCTTAGATTTTGGAGTGAAACCTATGGGGTTTGATTTCACTCAAGAGAACAACAAAAATCGAACTTGTAAAACCCTTGAAGTAATGGACCAAAATTGGTCAAGGAAACCAAGGGTGAAGCCGAGGGGGGCCGTGGGTTGGACCCATGGGCTCAAACCCAAGCCTAGACCCAGGGTCAAGGGATCACTAAGGGATAAATAAAGTCAATTCTATGGTCAAATCGAGCCAACCCTAGTGATCAAGCTAAGTCAAGGTTGGAGAGCAACAAAAGTCAAGATTATGCTATTTTGAAATGTGGTCAACCAAGGTACACCCATGTGAGTCAACCCTCCAATAAATGGGCTCATATGGTTCATCAAGCTAGCTCATGGAGGTCAAGGGGGCCGGCTTATTTCAAGTCACCAAGGATCATCACATTGTTTTTATATTTTAAGTCATTTTCATACATGTCGTTTTCATTACTTTTACTTTATGCTTTATTGAAAGGAGACAATGTAAACTCTTGTAATATGGTCACTAGGACCGTCCCACATGCCACCCAAGGTCAAATCTTGACCCTTGAAGACTACCTAAAATGCATGGAGAGGATGTCTTCACGCTATCATTTATCTACTTTAAGTTTTTGTTTGTTATCAATTTCAAAATTGTAAGGTCACTAAGACCAATTGATTTCGGCTGATTTGAGGGACCTTTATGGCCCTTGGATCAACTTGTAATGAGTGGCTAAGATTAGAATGAGGGTAATATATAAACCCTCATCCTCATCTCACAATTTTCAGATTTTGTTGAAATGATAAACCCTAGTTGTTTTATGTGAGTTCTCTTCATTTTCTCATTACTTAGTGTGTGAGTTAGTGGAAGATTAGTTTAGTGGCTTTGTGCTTAAACTAATCAAAACCCTAATTCTATTGCTTTGTGCTTAGGATTAGTACTATCTTTATGTTTTTCTCTTATCACAAAATTTCAGAAAATATTTCACCAAAAACATTCACTTTGGCCGAGAATTTCAAAGACTTTTCAAAGTCGATTTGTGTTCATCTCTTGAGTGAAACTTGATCCTCCTAGTTTCACTCCAAATTGGTCATCAAAGCCTAGGTTTGTTCTTGATTTCATTTTCTTTCTCTATTTTTCGGTTTCCCTTAGAAATGTCGAGTTACTCTTTTGTTTTTCTCTTTTAGTTTTTCGTTTTTTTCTTCTTCCTTTCCTTGTTTATTTTCTATAAATTTCCCACAAAATTTCCACAAAAGATCTCACAAAATTTTCACAAAATGGAAGAGAATAGAGGAGAGGGTAAAAGACTTTCCGATTTAGAAGAGAAGTTAACTCAACTCACCGGTAATTGTACTCTAATGATGAATGCTCTAAACACCCTCTTAGACCAAAATATGAATGAACCAAGAAGGGGTGAAGGGGGAAGGGGACGTGGCCGTGGGTTTGGGTATGGGGGCCGTGGGAGAGGACACCCTCCTCCTCACATGGAAGATCAATTTTCGGATTCGGAAGAGTCCCTTGAAGCCCACCCTAGAGACCATGACCGAGATATCAAAGTGGATATACCCGATTTTTATGGTAGCTTGAACCCCGAGGATCTCCTAGATTGGCTTAGATCGGTTGAGAGAATTTTTGAATTCAAGGAGTACTCCGATAGGAAGTGTTTCAAGGTAGCCATCATGAAGTTTAAGGGATATGCCTCCCTTTGGTATGAAAACCTTAAGAATCAAAGAAACCGAGAGGGTAAGGAACCCATTAAGTCATGGCTCAAACTCAAAAAGAAACTCAAAGACAAGTTTGTTCCCAAAGACTACACCCAAGACATGTTTCTCAAGCTAGCTCAACTAAAACAAGAGTCACACCCCATTGAGACCTATCTTAGGGACTTTGAGCAACTCACCCTACAATGTGAGATGAATGAGAAACCCGAACAAAAAATTGCAAGGTTTGTTGAGGGCCTAAACCCTAGGATAGCAAATCGGGTCAAAATGCAAAACTTGTGGTCATTCGATGAGGCCGTTACCATGGCCACACGTGTGGAGAGGCTAGAGAAGGGAAGAGGAGAGTCGGCTAAGAGCACCCCCAAAACCAACCCCATGTCGAGCCAAGGAGGGGTCAAGATTTCCGAGCCTTGCCCTACTAACAAACCCTCAAGTGTCGATAAAGGAAAGGGAATTGACTATGGTCCCAAGAGAACGATTCCTCTCAAGAAGTGCTACCAATGTCAAGGGTATGGTCATTTTGCTAAGGAGTGCCCTAGCAAGAGGACCTTGAACACAAGTGAGGTTGTGCATTGGGGAGACGATGAAGTGTTGGTTTGTGAGGAAGAAAAGAAAGAGGGAGTTGAGGATGAGAGAGTGGCCGAAACAATTGTTCCCCTGACTCTGGTTGAGCTTGGTTACTTGGCGAGTAATGCACACTCAAGATTCAAGCGAAAGCATGGATCAAAGGCATCAAATATTTCGAACTAAATGTACCATCATGGGGAGAGTGTGTAACTTGATTATCGATGGGGGAAGTTGTGTTAATGTTGCTTCCAAAACCCTCATTGATAAACTTGCCTTACCAACTTTGAAACATCCTCATCCATACAAGTTAAGGTGGCTTAATCAAGGAGCCGAGGTTAAAGTCGATAAACAATGCAAAGTCTCGTTCTCGATTGGACAAGACTACAAAGATGAAATTGTGTGTGAAGTGTTGAATATGGATGCTTGTCATGTCTTACTTGGGAGGCCATGGGAGTATGAAAGGAACTCTTCCCACCATGGAAGGGACAACACCTACTCATTCAAGTATGGTGAAAAGCTCATTGTCTTAGCTCCCCTACCACCAATGATGGGATGTAAATCCAATGCATGCTTGTTTGAATCCTTCATTGAGCCAAACCCTAGCATGGAGATGAAGTTGGGACCGAGATTGGTTGAGCATGAAGGCTTGAAGGGCCTTGGGCCGAATGAAGAAGAGCAAGGGAAAAAATTGAACTTGGAATGTGAGGGAAGCTCTAGCATGGTAAGGAGGACTCTAGGAGAGGAGCCTCATGAGGGTGAAGCATCAATCAACAAGGAAACAACCGACTACAATGAGAATGTGGTCAATGAGAGAACAAAAATCGATGGCAAGGAAAGATCAAGCGGGTCTTTAAGATGGAGAATCATTGAAGGGCTCGATCATGAGCAAGAATGGATGGAAGGCATGGTTATGAGTCGTGGGCTCAAGGAAATGCTCGAGGAAGAGTGCGTGGTCAAAAAAACCGTGACCAAGGATGAAAATGTGATCGATTCTTCGAGCCAAGGCAAAGGGGTCCAACCACTTCTTCAAACTCTAGCTAAGTGGTGCCCATGGAAGACTAAAACCATGAAGACCAAGATCGAGCAAAGGTTGAGCCGAGATTCTAGCTTGAAATCGAGCAAGGGAGGAAGCAAGAGGATCTCCAAGGACTTGAGGACAAGTCCTTTCCAAGGAGAGGAGATTGGACCAAAATTGGTCAAGGAAACCAAGGGTGAAGCCGAGGGGGGCCGTGGGTTGGACCCATGGGCTCAAACCCAAGCCTAGACCCAGGGTCAAGGGATCACTAAGGGATAAATAAAGTCAATTCTATGGTCAAATCGAGCCAACCCTAGTGATCAAGCTAAGTCAAGGTTGGAGAGCAACAAAAGTCAAGATTATGCTATTTTGAAATGTGGTCAACCAAGGTACACCCATGTGAGTCAACCCTCCAATAAATGGGCTCATATGGTTCATCAAGCTAGCTCATGGAGGTCAAGGGGGCCGGCTTATTTCAAGTCACCAAGGATCATCACATTGTTTTTATATTTTAAGTCATTTTCATACATGTCGTTTTCATTACTTTTACTTTATGCTTTATTGAAAGGAGACAATGTAAACTCTTGTAATATGGTCACTAGGACCGTCCCACATGCCACCCAAGGTCAAATCTTGACCCTTGAAGACTACCTAAAATGCATGGAGAGGATGTGCTCACATGTCATTGTCTACTTTAAGTTTTTGTTTGTTATCAATTTCAAAATTGTAAGGTCACTAAGACCAATTGATTTCGGCTGATTTGAGGGACCTTTATGGCCCTTGGATCAACTTGTAATGAGTGGCTAAGATTAGAATGAGGGTAATATATAAACCCTCATCCTCATCTCACAATTTTCAGATTTTGTTGAAATGATAAACCCTAGTTGTTTTATGTGAGTTCTCTTCATTTTCTCATTACTTAGTGTGTGAGTTAGTGGAAGATTAGTTTAGTGGCTTTGTGCTTAAACTAATCAAAACCCTAATTCTATTGCTTTGTGCTTAGGATTAGTACTATCTTTATGTTTTTCTCTTATCACAAAATTTCAGAAAATATTTCACCAAAAACATTCACTTTGGCCGAGAATTTCAAAGACTTTTCAAAGTCGATTTGTGTTCATCTCTTGAGTGAAACTTGATCCTCCTAGTTTCACTCCAAGTAACTCGACCAAAGTGATGTTTTTGTGTTAAAATTTTATGATTTTTGTGTAAGTAAATGAAAAACATAAAAGATAGACTAAATCTAAGCACAAAGCAATAGATTTAGGGTTTGATTAATCAAGCACTTAGCCACTAATTAATCATAAACTCACTAACTAAAGCACTAAGCTAAGAGAAAATGAAAAGCTCTCAAACTAGGGTTTTTAATTCATTCAACAAATGGAGTGAAACCTATGAGACTTGATTTCACTCAAGGAGACAACAAAAATCGATCTTTGAAAACCCTTGAAATTTCGGCCAAGTGACTATTTTTGGTGAAGTATTTTTCTGAAATTTTATGAACAAGGAAAAATAAAAGGATAGTAACTAAATCTACACACTAAGTAATAGATTTAGGTTGTGATTAGTTTAAGCACAAAGCCACTAAACTAATCTTTCACTAAACTCACACACTAAGTAATGAGAAAATGAAGAACACTCATGTAAACCTAGGGTTTCTTTTCATTAGCCAAATCTGAAAAAATGATGTGTGAGGGTGGGTTTATATATTACCCAATGCCTCATCTCAACCCTACATTACAAGATAATCTAAGGGCTACAATCAACCCCCAAATGCAACATTATACTCGGTCCAACAAGCTCACTTGAGCTGAAAATTTTGAACATAAAACAACAAATACTTAAAGTAAAAAGCATAAAGTAATAAAGGTAGATAGCGACATGTGTTGATAGTGACTTATTGAGGAACACATGTGAGGACTTCTTGTGATCATTTCTCGGCTGACTTGGGCTTCTTCCCTTGACTTTGACTTTTGTTGACTTAGTTGACTTGTGGTTGACTCTTGGACCTAAGGTTGGAAGCGGGCCCTAGGTCAATGGATCGCAAATTCTCAACTCCCGTTGCAATCTCCCCGGGTTGAAAAGGATTTGCCCTCAAATCCTCTCCTTCTTCCTCCTCTACGTCTTCATGATACGGGCTAAGGTCTCCAACATTAAACGTGCCATGGACTCCGTACTCTCCCGGTAGATCAACTTTGTAGGCATTCGGTCCAATTTTCTCAAGTATCTCGAAGGGACCCTCGGCTCTCGGCATGAGCTTGTTCTTTCTCTTATCCGGGAATCTTTCTTTCCTCAAGTGCAACCATACCAAGTCTCCCGGCTCGAATTCATTTGGAGTCTTTCGGCTCTTTGACCGAGCCTTGTAGGTCTCGTTTGCTTTCTCGATTTGCTTTTTGACTTGATTGTGGATGCTCATCATGAATTCAACCCGCTTCTTGGCATCATAGCTTATTTCCTTGCTCTTGACGGGAGCTAGGTCCGTGGGCATGAGTGGGTTTGCTCCATAGACCACTTCAAACGGTGATTGTCCCGTGCTAGAAGAAGGGGCACGATTAAAAGCAAATTCGGCGTGGGCAAGCTTGAGATCCCAATCTTTCAATGACTTGGAAACGATGCTCCTAAGGATCCTCCCCAAGGTTTTATTAGTGACCTCGGTTTGGCCATCCGTTTGAGGATGGTGACTTGTGCTAAACAAGAGCCTCGTCTTTAGCAATTTCCACAAGGTCTTTCAAAAGTGGCTCATGAACTTGGTGTCTCGATCGGATACAATGGTTTTCGGGACTCCATGCAACTTGACCACTTCTTTGAAATACAATTCGGCCACACTCATGGCATCCTCGGTTTTCTTGCACGCAATGAAATGAGCCATCTTGCTAAATCGATCGACCACAACCATGATTGAATCCTTACCTCGTTGAGTCCTTGGCAAAGCGACGATGAAATCCATGCTAACATCCTCCCATGGCCGATTTGGGACGGGTAAAGGAGTGTAGGGTCCCGTTTGAAAGAAGGATTTGGATTGTTGGCAAGAAGCACATCTCTTGATCACATCTTGGACATCTCCAAGCATTTTGGGCCAATGGAATTGGTCTTGGAGGATGTCATAAGTCTTTTGAATTCCGAAATGCCCGGCTAAACCATTAGAATGAACCTCCCTCACTAGGAGATTTCGATAAGGGCTCTTAGGTATACATAGCCGATTCCCATAGAACAAGAACCCCTCTTGAAGTGTGTACTTGCTTCCTACCTTACCTTGTCCTTCACGCATGGAATTCCACTCATCTTTGAAGTCGGGATCCTCCACATAGAGCTCCTTCATGAATTCAAATCCCAACACTCTTTGCTCCATGTAGCTTAACATGGTGTGCCTCCGAGATAAAGCATCGGCCACCACGTTATTTTTCCCTTCAATGAACTTGCTTGAGAAAGAAAAAGATTGAAGAAATTCTACCCACTTGGCATGCCTATGATTCAACTTGTGTTGTCCATTGATGTATTTGAGAGCCTCATGATCGGAATGAAGAACAAATGGCTTGGGCTTGAGGTAATGGCTCCAATGAGCGAGAGCCCGAACGATGGCATAGAATTCTTTGTCGTAGGTGGAATAATTGAGCTTGGCACCATTCAACTTCTCACTAAAGTAAGCAATTGGCTTGTGTTCTTGTAATAGAACGGCCCCAATTCCAACTCCACTAGCATCACATTCGACTTCAAAAAGCTTATTGAAATCCGGTGGTGTAAGAATAGGTGAATCACACAACAACTTCTTGATTTTATTGAAGGAAATCTCGGCCCCCTCATTCCACTTGAACTCTCCTTTCTTCATACACTCGGTGATGGGTGCCATGACGGTGCTAAAATCCTTGATAAATCGTCGATAAAAAGAAGCCAAGCCATGAAAGCTCCTCACCTCGGTTATGTTCTTCGGAATTGGCCATGATTTGATAGCCTCCACTTTCTCTTGATCCACTAGAATACCACGGCTAGATATAATATAGCCCAAGAATTGGACTTCGCTTTGCATGAAAGAACACTTCTCTAACTTGCCATACAACTTGTGATCTCTAAGTGTCTCAAACAACACTCGCAAATGATGTAGGTGAGCTTCCTTGGAAGGGCTATACACTAAGATATCGTCAAAGTAGACCACAATGAACCTTCCCAAGTAAGGTCTCAAAACCTCGGTCATCAATCTCATGAAGGTGCTAGGAGCATTGGATAGTCCAAAAGGCATGACTAGCCATTCATATAACCCATGCTTCGTTTTAAAAGCCGTCTTCCATTCATCACCCTCTTTGATTCTCACTTGATGGTAACCTTGTCGTAGATCAATCTTGGAAAACAATCGAGCTCCACTAAGCTCATCAAGAATGTCATCAAGCCTAGGTATAGGAAACCTATACTTGACCGTGATATTATTAATAGCTCGACTATCCGTACACATTCTCCAAGTTCCATCCTTCTTAGGTACCAAGAGTGTAGGCACGGCACAAGGACTAAGAGATTCTCTTACAAACCCCTTTTCCATGAGTTCCCCAATTTGTTGTTGAAGTTCTTGTGTAGCCTTGGGATCACTTCGATATGCGGCCTTATTAGGTAGTGTAGCTCCTTAACAAGATCAATTTGATGCTCAATGCCCCTAATAGGGGGTAGGCCGTGTGGTAGCTCAAGGGGAAACACATCCTTGTAGAGTTCTAAGAGCTCTTGAACTTCACATGGAATCGGTTTTTCACTTTCCTTAGGAGTTTCTTTGGCAATGAGGGCATAAACAACCATTCCCTTGCTAAGCTCTTGTTTCAACTCTTGTTCTCCAACTACTAGAATTCCCTCAAGTGGATTGGGTGGGGAAGGAGTGGCTCGGCCACCCATGTTTGGAGGCAAGGGTGTGAGTTTAATCCTCTTGTCTCTAAACTTGAAAGTATAGGTGTTGTCTCTTCCCTCATGAGTCGCATTTCGATCAAATTCCCAAGGTCTCCCTAACAAAAGGTGACAAGCATCCATAGGAATCACATCACACCACACTTCATCCACATAGTCTCTTCCCATCGAAAAAGAAACCAAACATCGTTTATCAGCCAAAATTTCGGCCTCCCTATTCAACCATCTCAACTTGTAAGGGTTTGGGTGTTTTTGAGTGGGTAAGGCAAGCTTATCGATGAGGGTTTTTGAAGCAACATTAACACAACTCCCTCCATCAATAATTAGGTTACAAACCCTCTTCTCAATGGTACATTTAGACCTAAAAATCTGATTTTTTTGACTTTCTTCCAAGGAATGGGGTTGGGTATGCATAACCCTCCAAGTTACAAGACCAAGTTTTGACCCAATTCCTCCATTAACTCGGCTCAACTTAGACTCAAGTTCCTTTCTCAATTTCTCCATAGAATCATCCATAGTTCCCTCAAGAGTAGTATCACAAGAAAGAGGTATACTCATTGAGAAATCAAACACAAGAAAATCTGAAAATTTCGAATACCTTGATATACTCCTTTGGACCGTATGAACTTAGCACAAAGGTGGGGTCTTTTGCTCTTCAAACCAAAGCTTTGATAACCAATTTGGAGTGAAACCTATGAGACTTGATTTCACTCAAGGAGACAACAAAAATCGATCTTTGAAAACCCTTGAAATTTCGGCCAAGTGACTATTTTTGGTGAAGTATTTTTCTGAAATTTTATGAACAAGGAAAAATAAAAGGATAGTAACTAAATCTACACACTAAGTAATAGATTTAGGTTGTGATTAGTTTAAGCACAAAGCCACTAAACTAATCTTTCACTAAACTCACACACTAAGTAATGAGAAAATGAAGAACACTCATGTAAACCTAGGGTTTCTTTTCATTAGCCAAATCTGAAAAAATGATGTGTGAGGGTGGGTTTATATATTACCCAATGCCTCATCTCAACCCTACATTACAAGATAATCTAAGGGCTACAATCAACCCCCAAATGCAACATTATACTCGGTCCAACAAGCTCACTTGAGCTGAAAATTTTGAACATAAAACAACAAATACTTAAAGTAAAAAGCATAAAGTAATAAAGGTAGATAGCGACATGTGTTGATAGTGACTTATTGAGGAACACATGTGAGGACTTCTTGTGATCATTTCTCGGCTGACTTGGGCTTCTTCCCTTGACTTTGACTTTTGTTGACTTAGTTGACTTGTGGTTGACTCTTGGACCTAAGGTTGGAAGCGGGCCCTAGGTCAATGGATCGCAAATTCTCAACTCCCGTTGCAACAAATCTGAAAATACAAAGGGGAGAGTGAGGGTTTATATATTACCCACACTCTAATCTTGACCTTACAATTCAAAGATGATCTAAGGGCTCACAAGAGTCCCTCAAATGCAACAAAAAAACGGCTCACATGCCTTACAAGAGCTGAAATTTTCAAAGATAAATACAAACTACAAAAGCATAAAGTAGACAATGACTTGTGGTTCCATCCTCTCCTTACATTTTTGATGAGCATCCAAGGGCCATGATTGGAGTCTTGGGGATCAAGGGGGACGGTCCTAAGGGTCTTATTACAAGGATCATTTGTCTACACTCAATAAAACATAAAGCATAAAGTAATGAAAGCGACATGAATGAAAGGGACTTAAAGCACAAAATAAAGTGGGACTTGTGAGAGCTTGTTGGAGCCGGCTCCTAGGGCCTCCATGAGCTGACTTTTTCAAGCCATGTGGGTCATGATTATTAGAGGACTTAACCCACATGGGTGCACCCAAAGTTCACACTACAAAATAGCACATTCATTGACTTTTTAGTTGCTCTCCAACTTGACCTTCCCTTGACTTCCTTTGACCACTAAGTATGGCTAGATTGACCATAGAATTGACTTGACTTAGCTCTTAGTGGCCCCTAAGTCCAAGACCTAGGTTAGGGTTTGAGACCATGGACCCAACCCATGGTCTAACTCCTCTCCATGCTTGATCGTCTTGACCATTCTTGGTCCAATCTCCTCTCCTTGGAAAGGATTTGCCCTCAAATCCTTGGAGATCCTTTTGCTTCCCCTTTGGCTCGATTTCATGCTTGATTCTCGACTTAACCTTTGCTCGACCTTGACTTTCACGGCTTTAAGCTTCCAAGGACACCACTTGATCAAATTTTGGAGAAGAGGTTGGACCCCTTTTGCTTGGCTCGTGTGATTGACCACATGTTCATCCTTGATCATGGCTTGCTTGTCTACACATTCTTCCTCGAGCATTTCTTTGAGACCACGACTCATAGCCATGCCATCCATCCATTCTTGCTCATGATCGAGCCCATCAATGATTCTCCATCGCAAAGATCCACTTGATCTTTCCTTACCATCAATTTTTGCCCTTTCATTGACCACATTCTTGTTGCAGTCGATTGTTTCATTGTTGGTTGATGCATTACCCTCATATTGCTCCTCTCCTAGAATCATCCTTGTTGCTCTAAGGCTCTCCTCACGTTCTAGGCTCACCACCTCTTCACCTACACTCATTTTCGGCTCCACATCCACCTCCTTGCTAGGACTCCCTTTCTTGAGTGATTCGAACAAACACGCATTGGCTCTATATCCCATCATTGGTGGTAGGGGGGCTAGAACGATAAGCTTTTCACCATACTTGAATGAGTAGGTGTTGTCTCTCCCATGGTGGGAAGAATTTTTCTCATATTCCCATGGCCTACCAAGCAACACATGACACGCATCCATGTCTAACACTTCACACACAACTTCATCCTTATAGTCTTGTCCAATCGAGAACGAAACTTTGCATTGCTTATCGACCTTTACCTCGGCTCCTTGATTTAACCACCTTAGCTTGTAAGGATGAGGATGTTTCAAGGTGGGTAGGGCAAGTTTATCAATGAGAGTTTTTGAAGCGACATTAACACAACTCCCTCCATCAATGATTAG
Organism: Dianthus caryophyllus; assembly: GCA_023091065.1. Taxonomy (NCBI): domain Eukaryota; kingdom Viridiplantae; phylum Streptophyta; class Magnoliopsida; order Caryophyllales; family Caryophyllaceae; genus Dianthus; species Dianthus caryophyllus. Next base: position 1,643,797 of record JALGRB010000016.1, read on the forward strand.
GTTACACACTCTTCCCATGATTGTACATTTGGACCGAAAAATTTGATGCCTTTGGTCCAAGCTCTCGTTTGATTCTTGAGTGTGCATCACTCGCCATGTGACCAAGCTCAACCCCGAGTCCGGGGGAACTAGGGTTTCGGCCAACTTCTCTCCCACAAATTCCTCTTTTTTTTCTTCCTCACAAACTAAGACCTCATCGTCTCCCCATTGCACTACTTCACACGTGTTCAAGGCCCTCTTGTTAGGGCACTCCTTAGCAAAATGACCATATCCTTGACATTGGTAGCACCTCTTGAGGGGAATCGTCTTTTTAGGGCCAAAGTCGATTCCTTTCCCTTTGTCAACACTTGATGGCTTTGTAGTAGGGCTAGGCTCAACTATCTTTACCCCTCCTAGGCTCGTGGTAGGGTTGGCCTTGTTAGGGTGCTTGGCCGAATCCCCTCTCCCCTTCTCTAGCCGCTCCACTCTCATGGCCATAGTGACGGCCTCATCGAATGACCATAAGTTTTGCATCTTGACCCGGTTTGCTATCCTAGGGTTTAGACCCTCGACAAATCTTGCAATCTTTTGCTCGGGTTTTTCACTCATCTCACATTGTAGAGTGAGTTGTTCAAAGTCCCTAAGGTAGGATTCGATGGGTTGTGTCTCTTGTTTGAGTTGAGCCAATCTAAGGAACATTTCTTGAGTGTAATCCTTGGGAACAAACTTGTCTTTGAGTTTTTTCTTGAGTTTGAGCCATGACCTAATGGGTTCCTTTCCCTCTCGACTTCTTTGGTTCGTAAGGTTCTCATACCAAAGTGAAGCATATCCTTTGAATTTCATGATGGCCACCTTAAAACACTTTCTATCGGGGTATTCCTTAAATTCAAAGATTCTTTCAACCGACCTAAGCCAATCTAGTAAATCCTCGGGATTCAAGCTACCATAAAAGTCGGGAATATCTACCTTGATGTCTCGGTCATGATCTCTTGGGTGGACTTCAATGGACTCCTCCGAATCCGAGTATTGATCTTCCATGTGAGGAGGTGGTTGCCCTCTCCCACGGCCACCAAACCCACGGCCTCTTCCTCCTCCACCCCTTCTTGGTTCATTAAGGTTTTGCTCTAAGAGGGTGTTTAGAGCATTCATCATCGTATTGCAACTACCGACTAGTTGGTTCATCTTCTCTTCTAAATCCGAAATTCTCTTATCCTCATCCATTTTGTGAAAGTTTTGTGAGAATTTTGTGGAAGTTTTGTGGAAGAAACAAGCTAAGAAAAGGAAGAAAGGAAAACGAAAAATTTGAAAAGGAAACAAGAGTAAAACCGAAAAACAAAGAACAAATCGAAAACAAGAACAAACCTAGGCTTTGATGACCAATTTGGAGTGAAACCTATGGGGTTTGATTTCACTCAAGAGAACAACAAAAATCGACCTTGTAAAACCCTTGAAGTAACTCGGCCAAAGTGATGTTTTTGTGTTAAAATTTTCTGATTTTTGTGTAAGTAAATGAAAAACATAAAAGATAGACTAAATCTAAGCACAAAGCAATAGATTTAGGGTTTGATTAATCAAGCACTTAGCCATTAATTAATCATAAACTCACTAACTCAAGCACTAAGCTAAGAGAAAATGAAAAGCTCTCAAACTAGGGTTTTTAATTCATTCAACAAATCTGAAAATACAAAGGGGAGAGTGAGGGTTTATATATTACCCACACTCTAATCTTGACCTTACAATTCAAAGATGATCTAAGGGCTCACAAGAGTCCCTCAAATGCAACAAAAAAACGGCTCACATGCCTTACAAGAGCTAAAATTTTCAAAGATAAATACAAACTACAAAAGCTTAAAGTAGACAATGACTTGTGGTTCCATCCTCTCCTTACATTTTTGATGAGCATCCATGGGCCATGATTGGAGTCTTGGGGATCAAGGGGGACGGTCCTAAGGGTCTTATTACAAGGATAATTTGTCTAAACTCAATAAAACATAAAGCATAAAGTAATGAAAGCGACATGAATGAAAGGGACTTAAAGCACAAAATAAAGTGGGACTTGTGAGAGCTTGTTGGAGCCGGCTCCTAGGGCCTCCATGAGCTGACTTTTTCAAGCCATGTGGGTCATGATTATTAGAGGACTTAACCCACACGGGTGCACCCAAAGTTCACACTACAAAATAGCACATTCATTGACTTTTTAGTTGCTCTCCAACTTGACCTTCCCTTGACTTCCTTTGACCACTAAGTATGGCTAGATTGACCATAGAATTGACTTGACTTAGCTCTTAGTGGCCCCTAAGTCCAAGACCTAGGTTAGGGTTTGAGACCATGGATCCAACCCATGGTCTAACTCCTCTCCATGCTTGATCGTCTTGACCATTCTTGGTCCAATCTCCATGCTTGATCGTCTTGACCTAGGTTATGCTTTTGTATTTTGTATTTTTCTTTGAAAATTTCAGCTCTTGTAAGGCCTATGAGCCGTTTTTTTTGTTGCATTTGAGGGACTCTTGTGAGCCCTTAGATCATCTTTGAAATGTAAGGTCAAGATTAGAGTGTGGGTATTATATAATCCCTCACTCTCCCCTTGTATTTTTCAGATTTGATATTGAATGATAAACCCTAAATTTGAGAGCTTTCAACTTGTATTCTCCTAGCTAAGTGCATGAGAGTATTAGTGATTAATTAGTGGCTTTGTGGAGCGATTCGAAGCGGGCCTCTTTGAACCTTGTAACCACTCTAACCCTAAAATCGACTCACTCATGAGAGTCACTCAATGAACACGTTTTATAGGGCTGTTTTTGGTGGATTATCTCGGTTTTTCTGATTTTATTTGCAAAAGATAAAAACATAAGTAAATGGATATGACTTAAACAAGTTTAAGCCTAGGATATGAATTAGACTAAGCACAAAGCCACTAGCCTAAGACTAAGGTTCCGATCAATCATCGCACTAAGCTATGATCATCCCCCAAGGATACTCAAAACTCCAAGCACAAAGCAAGGGAGATTTCTAAGAGAGAACTCACTCAACTCAACTTTTTTTTATAACTTCAAATCTGATTTTTACAAGGGAGATAGGTGGGTTTATATAAGACCCATGCTATCATCTAAACCCTACATCTAATATCTAATCTAAGGGCCATGAGGCCTTACAAAAACAGCCGAAAATAATTGGTCACAAGACCTTACAAAATCTGAAAAAATACAACTAACAACTAAAGTAGATGGTGACATCTTGGAGCATCCTCACCCTTCCTTTGTTGCTCTTCATCTAAGGCCTTCATTTCTCCTTGGAAGGCAAGTAATTCTCGGCCCCCATCAAGTCCTTGGCTGATTTTGTTTGTTGTTGAATTCAAAAGATCAAAGGTGACAAAGACATAAAGTTTAAAGCAACTTTAATCGAAAGGGACATGTATGAATTAAAATGTATGACTTGAACATTAATTTTCAGCCGAGATTTTGAGCCTTTTTGGGCTGAAAAAACGTGACCATGGGTCCAAGGACCATGGTTAAAACGTAGACCAAAAATCGGGACTAAATCGTCAAGCCGTTTCAGTGCAACTCTCCCTTTCTTCAAAAAAAGTTTGTCCTCAAACTTTGGCCAAATAAAATGGTATCCAAAAAGATGAAATTTTCAGAAATTAAAACGATTTTTTGAAGAATAAGATTTTGATAAAAACGAATGAAACAACAAGACTCGAATCCTATGAAAAGCACATAGCAAATTCATCGAATCCTCTTGTTAGCCAACTCGACCCAAACACCTACAAAGGTGCTCGACTCAAGTCGACACTCACAAGTCAAGATGCACACAAACTTGCAAGGTGACACTCGAAAACATCTAAACCCAACTCAACCCAAGATCGTCTCGGTTTAAGAAAACTCGAGAGCCGAAGCTTTGATACCAATTGGAGCGATTCGAAGCGGGCCTCTTTGAACCTTGTAACCACTCTAACCCTAAAATCGACTCACTCATGAGAGTCACTCAATGAACACGTTTTATAGGGCTGTTTTTGGTGGATTATCTCGGTTTTTCTGATTTTATTTGCAAAAGATAAAAACATAAGTAAATGGATATGACTTAAACAAGTTTAAGCCTAGGATATGAATTAGACTAAGCACAAAGCCACTAGCCTAAGACTAAGGTTCCGATCAATCATCGCACTAAGCTATGATCATCCCCCAAGGATACTCAAAACTCCAAGCACAAAGCAAGGGAGATTTCTAAGAGAGAACTCACTCAACTCAACTTTTTTTTATAACTTCAAATCTGATTTTTACAAGGGAGATAGGTGGGTTTATATAAGACCCATGCTATCATCTAAACCCTACATCTAATATCTAATCTAAGGGCCATGAGGCCTTACAAAAACAGCCGAAAATAATTGGTCACAAGACCTTACAAAATCTGAAAAAATACAACTAACAACTAAAGTAGATGGTGACATCTTGGAGCATCCTCACCCTTCCTTTGTTGCTCTTCATCTAAGGCCTTCATTTCTCCTTGGAAGGCAAGTAATTCTCGGCCCCCATCAAGTCCTTGGCTGATTTTGTTTGTTGTTGAATTCAAAAGATCAAAGGTGACAAAGACATAAAGTTTAAAGCAACTTTAATCGAAAGGGACATGTATGAATTAAAATGTATGACTTGAACATTAATTTTCAGCCGAGATTTTGAGCCTTTTTGGGCTGAAAAAACGTGACCATGGGTCCAAGGACCATGGTTAAAACGTAGACCAAAAATCGGGACTAAATCGTCAAGCCGTTTCAGTGCACTTTGTGCTTGATTAATCGAAACCTAATGGAGTGAAACTTACGGGGATAAGAATCACTCAAGAGATGAACAAAAATCGATCCTTGAACACCCTTGAAAATCTCGGCCACTACAATGTTTTTGTGGAATAATTTTCTGAAATTTATGTAAACAAGGAAAATAAAAAGGATAGTGACTAATTCTAAGCACTTAGCTAGAGAATTAGGTTTTGATTAGCATAAGCACAAAGCCACTATACTAATCTTTCACTCACTCACACACAAAGTAATGAGAAATGAAGAACACAAGTTAGAAACTCTAGGGTTTTCTTTTCATTAAGCCAAATCTGAAAATTGTGAGAGAAGGATGAGGGTTTATATAATACCCTCATTCTAATCTTGGCCACACATTACAATCTAATCTAAGGGCTACAATCAATCCCCAAATACACCAATATACTCGGTCAAATAAGCTCAATTGAGCTGAAAATTTGAAAAGGAAACAAACAAATACATAAAGTAAAAAGCATAAAGTAGTAAAGGTAGATAGTGACATGTGTTGAAAGTGACTTATTGAGGACAAACATGTGAAGCTCCTCCTTGTGTATTTTCGGCTGACTTGGGGTTCATTCCCACTTGATTTTTGCTCTTGATGATCTTAATTGACTTGTGGTTCGAACCCACTTGGGCGCACTCGAGCGATCACAAACAAAAATAGCACTTTAGTCGACTTTCGGTTGCTCTCCGTCTTGACTTTCTCGACCTCGTTGACCCACCAAGCTTGACCAAGATATTATTATGTAATTCACTCAAAATAAGCTTGGGTGGACCTTAGGATCGTGACCTAGCCCATGATTTCGAGCCCAAGGACCTAAACCGTGATTTGGACAAAAACCGCCTTTGCTAGCCTTGACCATTTTTGGTCCAATCTCCTCTCCTTGAAAAGGATTTGTCCTCAAATCCTCGGTCTCTCTTCCTCTTGCTCGGTTTGGACTATAGTTTGACTCATGGCTTGATCCTTTGCCTCCTTCTCGACTCGGACTCTTGTTGGCTTCATGACTTGAATCGTAGAACATGATGAGGGGTGCCCCATGAGCCCCATGACCAACCTTGGGCTCCATGGCTCTAGTCTTCCAAGAATTCCACTTGCTTAGAGATTGAATGAGAGATTGATTCTTGTAAACTCGGTTCATTGAATTGAACTTGCTCTCTCCCTTACTCGTGGTTTCTTTGGATTCACAAGTATCCCCTAGCACAACTCGAAGTTCCTCATGTTTAGGACCGTCAATTTGCCACCCTTCGTCAATGGTGGGTCCCACGGCTCTCCCATTTCAAGGACTCACTTGAACTTTCTATGCATATCGACCTTTGCATCTCCAATTGATTCACTTCCCTTGCACTTGATTAAGCTCCCCAAATTTTCGGTTTTGAGCTCATTGAGCTCCTCTCCTTGACTTCCCCTTATTGCTCTAGGGTTGTCTTTGATCACATGGAGGGCTACACTCTCGATCATGAAGGTACTTGTGGAATTAGATGACATGAGGAGTGTGATTAAGTCGGTTATGGTCTTGAGGGCCGTGTTCTCCTCCCACAAGTCGATCTTTGGGCTTTCACTTTGACTTGTGCCATCATCACTTAGCTCATTTTGTTCAAGCTTAGTTCCCCTTTGAATCCCCATTTCATGAAACCACTTGAGTAGACTTGGTTATGACAACCACATTGCATTTCTTTGGCATTGTTAGTACTCACTTTGAATTTCCACTTTAGAAATCCCTCGACTCTTTGCTTGCATCAACATTCTCATACCACATGAATACCTTCCTCTTGACATTGGCCAAACACTTCCCATGATCATACTCATCCCTTGGCTTGGCATTGTACCCCATGCTTTCCTCTTGAGTGTTAGGATTATCTTTAGCAAAGTGAATGGTCAATTTCTCACCAACATTCATCTCCTCACTTGATTCGGCCTCTTCACTCAAAATAACCTCTTTGAACGACTCAAGTATGGGGGGTGGTTTGCATTGCTCTTTGGGGAACTCCTTAGCAAGGACATTAATCTCATCCTTCCCATGACTAACCCCACGCTCAATTTCTCGTCCCCCATCAATCCCCATGTTGTCGTGTGACTCAACCAAGGAGGGTGGGTTAGGGTTCTTCAAAATCGGAGGTAAGGGTGCAAGTTTGATTTTCTTAGCTCCAATCTTGAAAGTATAGGTATTGTCCCTCTCATCATGATGAGCATTTCTTTCCAACTTCCATGGTCTCCCTAAGAGGAGATGACAAGCCTCCATAGGTAACACATCACACAAAACCACATCCATGTAATCCCCACCAATGGAGAAAGAAACCAAGCATTGTCTATCCACCATCAACTCGGCTCCCATGTTTAGCCACTTTAATTTGTAAGGGTTAGGGTGTTCTTGTGTGGGCAAGGCTAACTTTTCAATGAGAGTGCTTGAGGCCACATTAGAACAACTCTCCTCATCAACAATCAAATCACAAACCCTTCCCATAATGGTACACCTAGACCTAAAGGCTTCAACTTGGTGATTCTCTTCTAGGTTTAGGGTTAGGGTTTGGGCAAGCTTGCCCCTACAAACCATTCGGCCAAGGTTAGGGGGTTGTTCTCCTCCTAACCGAGTCATTCTATCCTCTAACTCCCTTTGACCCCTCAAAGTCACAAGATCAAGGCTAGGGTTAGGTTTAAGTCTACCCCTCATTCGACTCATTTTGATTTCAAGCTCTCTTCTAGCTTTCTCCATGGAATCATACATGGTTTCACCAAGAGTAGTATCAAGTGAAACACCAAAATGATGGAACACATCCATTGACATAACCAAAGAACAAAAATCTGAAAATTTTTGAGTAAAGCAAGGACCTTTGAGTGTGAAAATCAAAACCAACACTAACACAAGTGTAGATCTTCAACCATTTTGTGAAAATTTTGTGAGTATGCTTGTGGATTTTGTGGAAACAAGAAAATTAAAAGAGAAAAACGAAAAAATAAAGATGAAAAAAACAAGAATATAACCGAGTAACAAGAACAACTCGGTCAATACAAAAATACAAAAAGCAAATCGAAAACAAGGAACAAACCTAAGCTTTGATACCAATTTGGAGTGAAACTTATGGGGATAAGAATCACTCAAGAGATGAACAAAAATCGATCCTTGAACACCCTTGAAAATCTCGGCCACTACAATGTTTTTGTGGAATAATTTTCTGAAATTTATGTAAACAAGGAAAATAAAAAGGATAGTGACTAATTCTAAGCACTTAGCTAGAGAATTAGGTTTTGATTAGCATAAGCACAAAGCCACTATACTAATCTTTCACTCACTCACACACAAAGTAATGAGAAATGAAGAACACAAGTTAGAAACTCTAGGGTTTTCTTTTCATTAAGCCAAATCTGAAAATTGTGAGAGAAGGATGAGGGTTTATATAATACCCTCATTCTAATCTTGGCCACACATTACAATCTAATCTAAGGGCTACAATCAATCCCCAAATACACCAATATACTCGGTCAAATAAGCTCAATTGAGCTGAAAATTTGAAAAGGAAACAAACAAATACATAAAGTAAAAAGCATAAAGTAGTAAAGGTAGATAGTGACATGTGTTGAAAGTGACTTATTGAGGACAAACATGTGAAGCTCCTCCTTGTGTATTTTCGGCTGACTTGGGGTTCATTCCCACTTGATTTTTGCTCTTGATGATCTTAATTGACTTGTGGTTCGAACCCACTTGGGCGCACTCGAGCGATCACAAACAAAAATAGCACTTTAGTCGACTTTCGGTTGCTCTCCGTCTTGACTTTCTCGACCTCGTTGACCCACCAAGCTTGACCAAGATATTATTATGTAATTCACTCAAAATAAGCTTGGGTGGACCTTAGGATCGTGACCTAGCCCATGATTTCGAGCCCAAGGACCTAAACCGTGATTTGGACAAAAACCGCCTTTGCTAGCCTTGACCATTTTTGGTCCACCTAAATCTCTTGCTTTGTGCTTAGATTTAGCATATCCCTTTATGTTTTCTTTTCTTTCAAAAAATCAGAAAATTTATCACACAAAAACAATACTTTGGCCGAGATTTTTATCACAATTTCAAGTTGATCTTAGTTAGTCTTTTGAGTGAAACTTAACCCATCAAGTTTCATTCCAAATTGGTCATCAAAGCCTAGGTTTGTTCTTGTTTTCGATTTGATCTTTGTTTTTCGGTTGTACTCTTGTTTTCCTCTTTTATTTTTCGTTTTTTCTCTTTTATTTTTACTTGTTATTTCACAAAACTTCCACAAAACTCTCACAAAATTCTCACAAAATGGATGGGGATAAGAGGCTTTCGGATTTAGAAGAGAAATTGACTCAACTCGCTTGAGTTGTAATACAATGATGAATGCTCTAAACACCCTCTTGGACCAAAATCTAAATGAGCCAAGACAACCACCAAGGGGTGGAGGGAGAGGCCGTGGTATTGGTGGCCGAGGGAGAGGACAACCACCTCCTCACATGGAAGACCCCTACTCGGATAGGGAGGAGTCCATTGATGTCCACCCAAGAGTTCATGCCTGAGACATCATGGTAGATATTCCCGACTTTTATGGTAGTTTGAATCCCGAGGATTTACTAGATTGGCTTAGGTCGGTTGAAAGAATCTTTGAATTTAAGGAATACCCCGATAGAAAGTGTTTTAAGGTGGCCATCATGAAATTCAAAGGATATGCTTCACTTTGGTATGAGAACCTTAAGAACCAAAGAAATCGAGAGGAAAGGAACCCATTAGGTCATGGCTCAAACTCAACAAAAGGTCAAAGGCAAGTTTCTTCCCAAGGATTACACCAAAGACATGTTTCTTAGGTTGGCTCAACTCAAACAAGAAACACAACCCATCGAATCCTACCTTAGGGACTTTGAACAACTCACCCTACAATGTGAGATGAGTGAAAAACCCGAGCAAAAGATTGCAAGATTTGTCGAGGGCCTAAACCCTAGGATAGCAAACCGGGTAAAGATGCAAAATTTGTGGTCATTCGATGAGGCCGTCACTATGGCCATGAGTGTTGAGAGGCTAGAGAAGGGAAGAGGAGACTCGGCCAAACACACCACCAAGGCCACTCCTAACACGAGCCAAGGAGGGATCAAGATAGTCGAGCCTAGTCCTACTACAAAGCCATCAAGTGTTGACAAAGGGAAAGGAATCGACTCGGGCCCTAAAAGAACAATTCCTCTCAAGAAGTGCTACCAATGTCAAGGGTATGGTCATTTTGCTAAGGAGTGCCCTAGCAAGAGGACCTTGAACACGAGTGAAGTGGTGTTTTGGGGAGACGATGAGGTCTTAGTTTGTGAGGAAGAAAAAAAAGAGGGAGTAGTGGAGTTGAAGGAGGCCGAAACCCTAGTTCCCCCGGACTCGGGGTTGAGCTTAGTCATATGGCGAGTGATGCACACTCAAGAATCAAGTGAGAGCATAGACCAAAGACAACAAATATTTCGGTCTAAGTGTACAATCATGGGGAAAGTGTGCAACCTAATCATCGATGGTGGAAGTTGTACCAATGTGGCTTCAAAAGTGCTTGTGGAGAAGCTAAGTCTACCCACTTTAGAGCACCCTAGCCCCTACAAACTAAGGTGGCTCAACAAGGGAGCCGAAGTGAAGGTCAACAAACAATGCAAGGTGCCATTTTCAATTGGTCAAGATTACAAAGATGAGGTTACTTGTGAAATTCTCGACATGGATGCATGTCACTTGTTGCTTGGGAGGCCATGGGAGTATGAGAGGGACTCTTCTCATCATGGAAGGAGTAACACTTACTCCTTCAAATACAAGGAGAAACTCATTGTGCTCACACCTTTACCTCCTATGATGGGATACAAGACTAACTCGTGCTTGTTTGAATCAATCAATGAGGAGAACTCTAGCAAAGAAATGAATGAGGGGCCGAGTATGAGCATGGAAGAGGAAATGGTGAGCCTAGAGCTTGAGGGAAACCCTAGAGCAACAAGGAGGATTCTAGGAGAGGAGCAATATGAGGTGATGCATCAACCAACAATGAAACAACCGACTACAACAAGAATGTGGTCAAAGAAAGAGCAAAATTGATGGCAAGGAAAGATCAAGTGGATCTTTGAGATGGAGAATCATTGATGGGCTCGATCATGAGCAAGAATGGATGGATGGCATGGCTACGAGTCGTGGGCTCAAAGAAATGCTCGAGGAAGAATGTGTAGACAAGCAAGCCATGATCAAGGATGAAAACGTGGTCAATCACACGAGCCAAGCCAAAGAGGTCCATCCTCTTCTCCAAACTTTGATCAAGTGGTGTCCTTGGAAGACTAGGGTCGTGAGAGCCAAGGTTAGCCGAGGGTTAAGTCGAGAATCAAGCATGAAATCGAGCCAAGGGGGAAGCAAAAGGATCTCCAAGGATTTGAGGGCAAATCCTTTCCAAGGAGAGGAGATTGGACCAAGAATGGTCAAGGCGATCAAGGATGGAGAGAAGTTAGACCATGGGTTGGGTCCATGGGCTCAAACTGGAGTGAAACTAGGTGGTTTAAGTCTCACTCAAAGGATGAACAAAAATCGATCTTGAACACTTGATGAAATTTGGCCGAGTATATGTATTTTTATGTTGAAATTTTCTGATTTTGTGGATAAATGAAAAAACATAAAAGATAGTCACTAAATCTACACACAAAGTAATAGATCTAGGGTTGTAATTAGTTAAGCACTAAGCCACTAACTAATTGTTCACAAATCTCAAACACAAAGTAATGAGAAAAATGAAGAACACTCAAATAAACACTAGGGTTTTCTTTCATTCAAAATCTGAAAATTATGATGGGAGAATGAGGGTTTATATAATACCCTCATCCTAATCTTGACCATACAATAAAAGATGATCTAAAGGCTACAAGTTAATCCCACAAAACAACATAAAAAACGGCCACAAGGCCCTTCATGTGCTGAAAATTTTGAAAAGAGACAACAACTACTAAAGCATAAAGTATAAAGGTGGATAGTGACATGTAGGAAAGGGACATATTGTGGAACAACATGTGAGCCTTCCTTTGATTACTTTTTCGGCTGATTTGGGTCCTTTTCCCACTTGATTTTTGCTCTTGATGATTTAATTGACTTGTGGTTGACCTTTGGACCTAAGGTTGGAAGCGGGCCCTAGGTCAATGGATTGCGAACTCTCAACTCCCGTTGCAATCTCCCCGGGTTGAAAAGGATTTGCCCTCAAATCCTCTCCTTCTTCATCCTCCAAGTCTTCAAGATACGGGCTAAGGTCTCCCACGTTAAACGTGCCATGGACTCCGTGACTCTCCCAGAATCAACTTTGTAAGCATTCGGTCCAATTTTCTCAAGTATCTCGAAGGGACCCTCGGCCCTAGGCATGAGCTTGTTCTTTCTCTTATCCGGGAATCTTTCTTTCCTCAAGTGCAACCATACCAAGTCTCCCGGCTCGAATTCTTTTGGAGTTTTTCGGCCCTTTGACCGAGCCTTGTAGGTCTCATTTGCTTTCTCGATTTGCTTCTTGACTTGATTGTGGATGCTCATCATGAACTCAACCCGCTTCTTGGCATCGTAACTCATCTCCTTGCTCTTGACGGGGGCTAGATCCGTGGGCATGAGTGGGTTGGCTCCATAGACCACTTCAAACGGTGATTGTCCCGTGCTAGAAGAAGGGGCACGATTAAAAGCAAATTCGGCGTGGGCAAGCTTGAGATCCCAATCTTTTAAGGACTTGGAAACGATGCTCCTAAGGATCCTCCCCAAGGTTTTATTAGTGACCTCGGTTTGGCCATCCGTTTGGGGATGGTGACTCGTGCTAAACAAGAGCCTCGTCTTTAGCAATTTCCACAAAGTCTTCCAAAAGTGGCTCATGAACTTGGTGTCTCGATCGGATACAACGGTTTTGGGGACTCCATGCAATTTAACCACTTCCTTGAAATATAACTCGGCCACACTCATGGCATCCTCGGTTTTCTTACAAGCAATGAAATGAGCCATCTTGCTAAACCGATCCACCACAACCATGATGGAGTCCTTACCTCGTTGAGTTCTAGGCAAAGCGACGATGAAATCCATGCTAACGTCCTCCCATGGCCGATTTGGGATGGGTAGAGGAGTGTAGGGTCCCGTTTGAAAGAAGGATTTGGATTGTTGGCACGAAGCGCATCTCTTGATCACATCTTGGACATCTCCAAGCATCTTGGGCCAATAGAATTGATCTTGGAGGATGTCGTAAGTCTTTTGAATTTCAAAATGCCCGGCTAAACCATTAGAGTGAATCTCACGCACTAGGAGAAGTCGATAGGAACCCTTAGGAATGCACAACCGATTTCCCAAGAATAGGAATCCCTCTTGAAGTGTGTACTTGCTTCCCACCTTGCATTGCCCCTCACAAATGGAACTCCACTCACCCTTGAAGTCGGGATCCTTCACATAGAGCTCTTTCATGAATTCAAAACCCAACACTCTTTGCTCCATGTAGCTTAGCATGGTGTGCCTCCGAGATAAGGCATCGGCCACCACGTTATTCTTTCCTTCAATGAACTTGCTTGAGAAAGAGAACGATTGAAGAAATTCTACCCACTTGGCGTGCCTATGATTCAACTTGTGTTGTCCATTGATGTATTTGAGAGCCTCATGATCCGAATGAAGAACAAACGGTTTGGGCTTGAGGTAATGGCTCCAATGAGCGAGAGCCCTAACGAAGGCATAGAATTCTTTGTCGTAGGTGGAATAATTGAGCTTGGCACCATTCAATTTCTCACTAAAGTAAGCGATTGGCTTGTGTTCTTGTAATAGAACGGCCCCAATTCCAACTCCACTAGCATCACATTCGACTTCAAAAAGCTTATTGAAATCCGGTGGTGTAAGAATAGGTGAATCACACAACAACTTCTTGATTTTATTGAAGGAAATCTCGGCCCCCTCACTCCACTTGAATTCCCCTTTCTTCATACACTCGGTGATGGGTGCCATGACGGTGCTAAAATCCTTGATAAATCGTCGATAAAAAGAAGCCAAGCCATGAAAGCTTCTCACCTCGGTTATGTTCTTCGGAATGGGCCATGATTTGATAGCCTCCACTTTCTCTTGATCCACTAGTATACCTCGGCTAGAGATGATATAGCCCAAGAATTGGACTTCGCTTTGCATGAAGGAACACTTCTCTAGCTTGCCATACAACTTGTGGTCTCATAGTGTCTCAAACAACACTTGCAAGTGATGTAGATGAGCCTCTTTGGAAGGGCTATACACCAAGATATCGTCAAAGTAAACCACAACGAACCTTCCCAAGTAAGGTCTCAAAACCTCGGTCATCAATCTCATGAAGGTGCTAGGAGCATTGGATAGTCCAAAAGGCATGACTAACCATTCATATAACCCATGTTTCGTTTTAAAAGCCGTCTTCCATTCATCACCCTCTTTGATTCTCACTTGATGGTATCCTTGTCGCAAATCAATCTTGGAAAACAATCGAGCCCCACTAAGCTCATCAAGAATGTCATCAAGTCTAGGTATAGGAAACCTATACTTGACCGTGATATTATTAATAGCTCGACTATCCGTACACATTCTCCAAGTTCCATCCTTCTTAGGTACCAAGAGTGTAGGTACGGCACAAGGACTAAGAGATTCTCTTACAAACCCCGTTTCCATGAGTTCCCCAATTTGTTGTTGAAGTTCTTGTGTAGCCATAGGATCACTTCGATATGCGGCCTTATTAGGTAGTGTAGCTCCCGGAACAAGATCAATTTGATGCTCAATGCCCCTAATAGGGGGTAGGCCGTGTGGTAGCTCGAGAGGCAACACATCCTTGTAGAGTTCTAAGAGCTCTTGAACTTCACATGGAATCGGTTTTTCACTTTCCTTAGGAGTTTCTTTGGCAATGAGGGCATAAACAACCATTCCCTTGCTAAGCTCTTGTTTCATTTCTTGTTCCCCAACTAGTAGAACTCCCTCTAGGGGCTTGGTTAGGGTTGGAGTGGCTCTACCACCCATGTTTGGAGGCAAGGGTGTGAGTTTGATCTTCTTGTCTCTAAACTTGAAAGTATAGGTGTTGTCTCTTCCCTCATGAGTTGCATTTCGATCAAATTCCCAAGGTCTCCCTAATAAAAGGTGACAAGCATCCATAGGAATCACATCACACCACACTTCATCCATATAATCTCTTCCCATAGAAAAAGAAACCAAACATCGTTTGTCAACCAAAATTTCGGCCTCCCTATTCAACCATCTCAACTTGTAAGGGTTTGGGTGTTTTTGTGTGGGTAAGGCAAGTTTATCGATGAGGGTTTTTGAAGCAACATTGACACAACTCCCTCCATCAATAATGAGGTTACAAACCCTCTTCCCAATGGTACATTTAGACCTAAAAATCTGATTTTTTTGACTTTCCTCCAAAGGTTGAGGTTGGGTATGCATAATCCTCCAAGTTACAAGACCAAGGTTTGACCCAACTCCTCCTTTCATTCGGCTCAACTTAGCCTCTATTTCCATTCTCAATTTCTCCATAGAATCATACATGGTTCCCTCAAGAGTAGTATCACAAGAGAGAGGCATACTCATTGAGAAAACAAAGAAGAACAAACCTGAAAATTTCGGGTGAAACAAGGATGTTTTGGACCGTGTGTTTCTTCAAACCCAACCAAAGCTTTGATGACCAATTTGGAGTGAAACTAGATCTTTTATTACTATTACTGAGACTTATACTGATTTTTATAAAAAAAAAAATTCTTCATATCCTCCTGAATCGGATAATACTATATTATTTCCTCTTATTGTATTGATTCTATTTACTTTATTCAGTGGATTAATAGGAATTCCATTTAATCAAGAAGGAATAGAGTTGGATATATTAACTAAATGGTTAACTCCACCCATAAACCCTTTCCATTCAACTTCCACTAATTTTATTGATTGGTTTGAATTTTTAATAAATGCAACTTTGTCAGTTAGTATAGCTTATTTGGGAATATTTATCGCCTTCTTTTTATATAAACCCAATGAACAAAAATCGATCTTGAACACTTGATGAAATTTGGCCGAGTATATGTATTTTTATGTTGAAATTTTCTGATTTTGTGGATAAATGAAAAAACATAAAAGATAGTCACTAAATCTACACACAAAGTAATAGATCTAGGGTTGTAATTAGTTAAGCACTAAGCCACTAACTAATTGTTCACAAATCTCAAACACAAAGTAATGAGAAAAATGAAGAACACTCAAATAAACACTAGGGTTTTCTTTCATTCAAAATCTGAAAATTATGATGGGAGAATGAGGGTTTATATAATACCCTCATCCTAATCTTGACCATACAATAAAAGATGATCTAAAGGCTACAAGTTAATCCCACAAAACAACATAAAAAACGGCCACAAGGCCCTTCATGTGCTGAAAATTTTGAAAAGAGACAACAACTACTAAAGCATAAAGTATAAAGGTGGATAGTGACATGTAGGAAAGGGACATATTGTGGAACACCATGTGAGCCTTCCTTTGATTACTTTTTCGGCTGATTTGGGTCCTTTTCCCACTTGATTTTTGCTCTTGATGATTTAATTGACTTGTGGTTGACCTTTGGACCTAAGGTTGGAAGCGGGCCCTAGGTCAATGGATTGCGAACTCTCAACTCCCGTTGCACAAACCCTAGCCTAGGTCTTGGACTTAGGGACCACTAAGTGCTAAGTCAAGTCAATCTAATGGTCAATTTAGCCAAACTTAGTGAGTCAAGGGAAGTCAAAGGAAAGTCAAGATGGAGAGCAACCAAAAAGTCAATACATGTGCTATTTTTGAAGTGTGAACTTTGGGTGCACCCATGTGGGTTAAGTCCTCTAATAATCATGACCCACATGGCTTGAAAAGTCAGCTCATGGAGGCCCTTGGAGCCGGCTTCAAACAAGTCCTCACAAGTCCCACCTTATTTTGTGCTTTAAGTCATTTTCACTAGTGTCACTTTCATTACTTTATGCTTTATTGTTTTTAGTTTATAAAATCTGAAAAATTGGAGCTTTGGACCGTCCCCCTTGAGTCCCAAGGTTCTATCAAGACCCTTGGATGATAACCTAAACAAAGAAAGGAGAGGATTGAGTCAAGTGTCACCATCCAACTTTATGCTTTTGTAGTTTGTATTTTTCTTTGAAAATTTCAGCTCTTGTAAGGCCTATGAGCCGTTTTTTTTTTGTTGCATTTGAGGGACTCTTGTGAGCCCTTAGATCATCTTTGAAATGTAAGGTCAAGATTAGAGTGTGGGTATTATATAAACCCTCACTCTCCCCTTGTATTTTTCAGATTTGATATTGAATGATAAACCCTAAATTTGAGAGCTTTCAACTTGTATTCTCCTAGCTAAGTGCATGAGAGTATTAGTGATTAATAAGTGGCTTTGTGCTTGATTAATCGAAACCTAAATCTCTTGCTTTGTGCTTAGATTTAGCCTATCCCTTTATGTTTTCTTTTCTTTCAAAAAATCAGAAAATTTATCACACAAAAACAATACTTTGGCCGAGATTTTTATCACAATTTCAAGTTGATCTTAGTTAGTCTTTTGAGTGAAACTTAACCCATCAAGTTTCATTCCAAATTGGTCATCAAAGCCTAGGTTTGTTCTTGTTTTCGATTTGATCTTTGTTTTTCGGTTGTACTCTTGTTTTCCTCTTTTATTTTTCGTTTTTTCTCTTTTATTTTTACTTGTTATTTCACAAAACTTCCACAAAATTCTCACAAAATTCTCACAAAATGGATGGGGATAAGAGGCTTTCGGATTTAGAAGAGAAATTGACTCAACTCGCTGGAGTGAAACTTATGGGGATAAGAATCACTCAAAGGATGAACAAAATCGATCTTGAAATGTTGATGAAAATCTCGGCTTCAATGTTGTTTTTTTGTGAAATGATTTTTCTGAAATTTGTATAACAAGGAAAATAAAAAAGGATAGTGACTAATTCTAAGCACTTAGCAAGAGAATTAGGTTGTGATTAGCTTAAGCACAAAGCCACTAAACTAATCTCTCACAAATCTCACTCACAAAGCAATGAGAAATGAAGAACACTCAAGAAAACAACTAGGGTTTTTAATCATTAATCCAAATCTGAAAATTGTGAGAGAAGGATGAGGGTTTATATAATACCCTCATTCTAATCTTGGCCACACATTACAATCTAATCTAAGGGCTACAATCAATCCCCAAATACATCAATATACTCGGTCAAATAAGCTCACATGAGCTGAAAATTTTGAACAAATAACAACAAATACTTAAAGTAAAAAGCATAAAGTAGTAAAGGTAGATAGTGACATGTGTTGATGGTGACTTATTGAGGAACACATGTGAGTCCTCATTTGGTGACTTTCTACCGACTTGGGCCTCTTCTCTTGGCTTTGACTTTTGTTGACTTAGTTGACTTGTGGTTGACCCTTGGACCTAAGGTTGGAAGCGGGCCCAAGGTCAAAGGTTCGTGGACTTTCAACTCCCGTTGCAATCTCCCCGGGTTGAAAAGGATTTGCCCTCAAATCCTCGACTTCCTCCTCCTCCAAGTCTTCATGGTACGGGCTAAGGTCTCCCACGTTGAACGTGCCATGGACACCATACTCTCCCGGTAGATCAACTTTGTAAGCGTTCGGTCCAATTTTCTCGAGTATCTCGAAGGACCCTCGGCCCTAGGCATGAGTTTGTTCTTTCTTTTATCCTAAACCGTTCCTTCCTCAAGTGTAACCATACCAAGTCTCCCGGCTCGAACTCCTTTGAAATCTTTCGGCCCTTTGCTCTAGCCTTGTAAGTCTCATTCGCTTTCTCGATTTGCTTCTTGACTTGGTTGTGGATACTCATCATGAACTCAACTCGCTTCTTGGCATCGTGAACTCATCTCCTTGCTCTTGTGGGGCTAGGTCCGTGGGCATGATGGGGTTGGTCCCATAGACCACCTCAAATGGTGAACTTCCTGCTAGAACAAGGGGCACGGTTGAAGGCAAATTCGGCGTGGGCGAGTTTGAGATCCCAATCTTTCAAGGACCTAGAAACGATGCTCCGAAGGATCCTCCCCAAGGTTTTATTAGTGACCTCGGTTTGGCCATCCGTTTGAGGATGGTGGCTTGTGCTAAACAAGAGCCTCGTTTTTAGCAACTTCCATAAGGTCTTCCAAAAGTGGCTCATGAACTTGGTGTGTCGACGGATACAATGGTATTAGGGCCGCCATGCAATTTTGCCTCCTCCTTGAAATACAACTCGGCTACACTCATAGCATCTTCGGTTTTCTTGCACGCAATGAAATGAGCCATTTTGCTAAATCGATCTACCACAACCATGATGGAATCCTTACCTCGTTGAGTCCTTGGCAAAGCGACGATAAAATCCATGCTAACATCCTCCCATGGCCGATTTGGAACGGGTAAAGGAGTGTAGGGACCCGTTTGAAAGAAGGACTTGGATTGTTGGCACGGGCACATCTCTTGATCACATCTTGGACATCTCCAAGCATCTTGGGCCAATGGAATTGGTCTTGGAGGATGTCATAAGTCTTTTGAATTCGAAATGCCGGCTAAACCATTAGAATGAACTTCCTCACGAGGAGATTTCGATAAGGGCCCTTAGGTATGCATAGCCGATTGCCAAAGAACAAGAACCCTCTTGAAGTGTGTACTTGCTTCCCACCTTGCCTTGCCCTTCACGTATGGAATTCCACTCGTCTTTGAAGCCGGGATCCTCCACATAGAGCTCTTTCATGAATTCAAAACCCAACACTCTTTGCTCCATGTAGCTTAGCATGGTATGCCTCAGAGACAAAGCATCGGCCACCACGTTATTCTTCCCCTCAATGAACTTACTCGAGAAGGAGAATGATTGAAGAAACTCGACCCATTTGGCATGCCTATGATTCAACTTGTGTTGTCCATTGATGTATTTGAGAGCCTCATGATCGGAATGAAGAACAAACGGCTTGGGCTTGAGGTAGTGGCTCCAATGAGCGAGAGCCCGAACGATGGCATAGAATTCTTTGTCGTAGGTGGAATAATTGAGCTTGGCACCATTCAACTTCTCACTAAAGTAAGCAATTGGCTTGTGTTCTTGTAATAGAACGGCCCCAATTCCAACTCCACTAGCATCACATTCGACCTCAAAAGCTTATTGAAATCCGGTGGTGTAAGAATAGGTGAATCACACAACAACTTCTTGATTTTGTTGAAGGAAATCTCGGCCCCCTCATTCCACTTGAACTCTCCTTTCTTCATACACTCGGTGATGGGTGCCATGACGGTGCTAAAATCCTTGATAAATCGTCGATAAAAAGAAGCCAAGCCATGAAAGCTCCTCACCTCGGTTATGTTCTTCGGAATTGGCCATGATTTGATAGCCTCCACTTTCTCTTGATCAACTAGAATACCACGGCTTGATATAATATAGCCCAAGAATTGGACTTCGCTTTGCATGAAGGAACACTTCTCTAACTTGCCATACAACTTGTGATCTCTAAGTGTCTCAAAGGGTAGTCTCAGATGATGTAGGTGAGCTTCCTTGGAAGGGCTATACACTAACATATCGACAAAGTAAACCACAATGAAGCTCCCCAAGTAAGGTCTCAAAACCTCGGTCATCAATCTCATGAAGGTGCTAGGAGCATTGGATAGTCCAAAAGGCATGACTAACCATTCATATAACCCATGCTTCGTTTTGAAAGCCGTCTTCCATTCATCACCCTCTTTGATTCTCACTTGATGGTAACCTTGTCGTAGATCAATCTTAGAAAACAATCGAGCTCCACTAAGCTCATCAAGAATGTCATCAAGTCTAGGTATAGGAAACCTATACTTGACCGTAATATTATTAATAGCTCGACTATCCGTACACATTCTCCAAGTTCCATCCTTCTTAGGTACCAAGAGTGTAGGAACGGCACAAGGACTAAGAGATTCTCTTACAAACCCCTTTTCCATGAGTTCCCCAATTTGTTGTTGAAGTTCTTGTGTAGCCTTAGGATCACTTCGATATGCGGCCTTATTAGGTAGTGTAGCTCCCGGAACAAGATCGATTTGATGCTCAATGCCCCTAATAGGGGGTAGGCCGTGTGGAAGCTCAAGGGGGAACACATCCTTGTAGAGTTCTAAGAGCTCTTGAACTTCACATGGGATCGGTTTCTCACTTTCCTTGGGGGTTTCTTTGGCGATGAGGGCATAAACAACCATTCCCTTGCTAAGCTCTTGTTTCATCTCTTGTTCCCCAACTACTAGAATTCCCTCAAGTGGCTTGGGTGGGGAAGGAGTGGCTCGGCCACCCATGTTTGGAGGCAAGGGTGTGAGTTTAATCCTCTTGTCTCTAAACTTGAAAGTATAGGTGTTGTCTCTTCCCTCATGAGTCGCATTTCGATCAAATTCCCAAGGTCTCCCTAACAAAAGGTGACAAGCATCCATAGGAATCACATCACACCACACTTCATCCACATAGTCTCTTCCCATCGAAAAAGAAACCAAACATCGTCTATCAACCAAAATTTCGGCCTCCCTATTCAACCATCTCAACTTGTAAGGGTTTGGGTGTTTTTGAGTGGGTAAGGCAAGCTTATCGATGAGGGTTTTTGAAGCAACATTAACACAACTCCCTCCATCAATAATTAGGTTACAAACCCTCTTCTCAATGGTACATTTAGACCTAAAAATCTGATTTTTTTGACTTTCTTCCAAGGGATGGGGTTGGGTATGCATAACCCTCCAAGTTACAAGACCAAGTTTTGACCCAACTCCTCCATGAACTCGGCTCAATTTATACTCAATTTCCTTTCTCAATTTTTCCATAGAGTCATCCATATTTCCCTCAAGAGTAGTATCACAAGAAAGAGGTATACTCATTGAGAAATCAAACACAAGAAAAAGCTGAAAATTTCGGATACCTTGATATACTCCTTTGGACCGTGTGAATTTAGCACAAAGATGGGGTCTTGTGCTCTTCAAACCAAAGCTTTGATACCCAATTTGGAGTGAAACTTATGGGGATAAGAATCACTCAAAGGATGAACAAAATCGATCTTGAAATGTTGATGAAAATCTCGGCTTCAATGTTGTTTTTTTGTGAAATGATTTTTCTGAAATTTGTATAACAAGGAAAATAAAAAAGGATAGTGACTAATTCTAAGCACTTAGCAAGAGAATTAGGTTGTGATTAGCTTAAGCACAAAGCCACTAAACTAATCTCTCACAAATCTCACTCACAAAGCAATGAGAAATGAAGAACACTCAAGAAAACAACTAGGGTTTTTAATCATTAATCCAAATCTGAAAATTGTGAGAGAAGGATGAGGGTTTATATAATACCCTCATTCTAATCTTGGCCACACATTACAATCTAATCTAAGGGCTACAATCAATCCCCAAATACATCAATATACTCGGTCAAATAAGCTCACATGAGCTGAAAATTTTGAACAAATAACAACAAATACTTAAAGTAAAAAGCATAAAGTAGTAAAGGTAGATAGTGACATGTGTTGATGGTGACTTATTGAGGAACACATGTGAGTCCTCATTTGGTGACTTTCTCGGCTGACTTGGGCCTCTTCTCTTGGCTTTGACTTTTGTTGACTTAGTTGACTTGTGGTTGACCCTTGGACCTAAGGTTGGAAGCGGGCCCAAGGTCAAAGGTTCGTGGACTTTCAACTCCCGTTGCAATCTCCCCGGGTTGAAAAGGATTTGCCCTCAAATCCTCGACTTCCTCCTCCTCCAAGTCTTCATGGTACGGGCTAAGGTCTCCCACGTTGAACGTGCCATGGACACCATACTCTCCAGAGATCAACTTTGTGTAGCGTTCGGTCCAATTTTCTCGAGTATCTCGAAGGGACCCTCGGCCCTAGGCATGAGTTTGTTCTTTCTTATATCCGGAATCCGTTCCTACCTCAAGTGTAACCATACCAAGTCTCCCGGCTCGAACTCCTTTGAAATCTTTCGCCCTTTGCTCTAGCCTTGTAAGTCTCATTCGCTTTCTCGATTTGCTTCTTGACTTGGTTGTGGATACTCATCATGAACTCAACCCGCTTCTTGGCATCGTAACTCATCTCCTTGCTCTTGGCGGGGGCTAGGTCCGTGGGCATGATGGGGTTGGTCCCATAGACCTCCTCAAATGGTGAACTTCGTGCTAGAAGAAGGGGCACGGTTGAAGGCAAATTCGGCGTGGGCGAGTTTGAGATCCCAATCTTTCAAGGACCTAGAAACGATGCTCCGAAGGATCCTCCCCAAGGTTTTATTAGTGACCTCGGTTTGGCCATCCGTTTGAGGATGGTGGCTTGTGCTAAACAAGAGCCTCGTTTTTAGCAACTTCCATAAGGTCTTCCAAAAGTGGCTCATGAACTTGGTGTCTCGATCGGATACAATGGTTTTAGGGACTCCATGCAATTTAACCACCTCCTTGAAATACAACTCGGCTACACTCATAGCATCTTCGGTTTTCTTGCACGCAATGAAATGAGCCATTTTGCTAAATCGATCTACCACAACCATGATGGAATCCTTACCTCGTTGAGTCCTTGGCAAAGCGACGATAAAATCCATGCTAACATCCTCCCATGGCCGATTTGGAACGGGTAAAGGAGTGTAGGGACCCGTTTGAAAGAAGGACTTGGATTGTTGGCACGAAGCACATCTCTTGATCACATCTTGGACATCTCCAAGCATCTTGGGCCAATGGAATTGGTCTTGGAGGATGTCATAAGTCTTTTGAATTCCGAAATGCCCGGCTAAACCATTAGAATGAACTTCCCTCACGAGGAGATTTCGATAAGGGCCCTTAGGTATGCATAGCCGATTGCCAAAGAACAAGAACCCCTCTTGAAGTGTGTACTTGCTTCCCACCTTGCCTTGCCCTTCACGTATGGAATTCCACTCGTCTTTGAAGTCGGGATCCTCCACATAGAGCTCTTTCATGAATTCAAAACCCAACACTCTTTGCTCCATGTAGCTTAGCATGGTATGCCTCCGAGACAAAGCATCGGCCACCACGTTATTCTTCCCCTCAATGAACTTACTCGAGAAGGAGAATGATTGAAGAAACTCGACCCATTTGGCATGCCTATGATTCAACTTGTGTTGTCCATTGATGTATTTGAGAGCCTCATGATCGGAATGAAGAACAACCGGCTTGGGCTTGAGGTAGTGGCTCCAATGAGCGAGAGCCCGAACGATGGCATAGAATTCTTTGTCGTAGGTGGAATAATTGAGCTTGGCACCATTCAACTTCTCACTAAAGTAAGCAATTGGCTTGTGTTCTTGTAATAGAACGGCCCCAATTCCAACTCCACTAGCATCACATTCGACCTCAAAAAGCTTATTGAAATCCGGTGGTGTAAGAATAGGTGAATCACACAACAACTTCTTGATTTTGTTGAAGGAAATCTCGGCCCCCTCATTCCACTTGAACTCTCCTTTCTTCATACACTCGGTGATGGGTGCCATGACGGTGCTAAAATCCTTGATAAATCGTCGATAAAAAGAAGCCAAGCCATGAAAGCTCCTCACCTCGGTTATGTTCTTCGGAATTGGCCATGATTTGATAGCCTCCACTTTCTCTTGATCAACTAGAATACCACGGCTTGATATAATATAGCCCAAGAATTGGACTTCGCTTTGCATGAAGGAACACTTCTCTAACTTGCCATACAACTTGTGATCTCTAAGTGTCTCAAACAACACTGCGAATGATGTAGGTGAGCTTCCTTGGAAGGGCTATACACTAAGATATCGCCAAAGTAAACCACAATGAAGCTCCCAAGTAAGGTCACAAAACCCCGGTCATCAATCTCATGAAGGTGCTAGGAGCATTGGATAGTCCAAAAGGCATGACTAACCATTCATATAACCCATGCTTCGTTTTGAAAGCCGTCTTCCATTCATCACCCTCTTTGATTCTCACTTGATGGTAACCTTGTCGTAGATCAATCTTAGAAAACAATCGAGCTCCACTAAGCTCATCAAGAATGTCATCAAGTCTAGGTATAGGAAACCTATACTTGACCGTAATATTATTAATAGCTCGACTATCCGTACACATTCTCCAAGTTCCATCCTTCTTAGGTACCAAGAGTGTAGGAACGGCACAAGGACTAAGAGATTCTCTTACAAACCCCTTTTCCATGAGTTCCCCAATTTGTTGTTGAAGTTCTTGTGTAGCCTTAGGATCACTTCGATATGCGGCCTTATTAGGTAGTGTAGCTCCCGGAACAAGATCGATTTGATGCTCAATGCCCCTAATAGGGGGTAGGCCGTGTGGAAGCTCAAGGGGAAACACATCCTTGTAGAGTTCTAATAGCTCTTGAACTTCACATGGGATCGGTTTCTCACTTTCCTTGGGGGTTTCTTTGGCGATGAGGGCATAAACAACCATTCCCTTGCTAAGCTCTTGTTTCATCTCTTGTTCCCCAACTACTAGAATTCCCTCAAGTGGCTTGGGTGGGGAAGGAGTGGCTCGGCCACCCATGTTTGGAGGCAAGGGTGTGAGTTTAATCCTCTTGTCTCTAAACTTGAAAGTATAGGTGTTGTCTCTTCCCTCATGAGTCGCATTTCGATCAAATTCCCAAGGTCTCCCTAACAAAAGGTGACAAGCATCCATAGGAATCACATCACACCACACTTCATCCACATAGTCTCTTCCCATGGGATAAGAAACCAAACATCGCCTATCAACCAAAATTTCGGCCTCCCTATTCAACCATCTCAACTTGTAAGGGTTTGGGTGTTTTTGAGTGGGTAAGGCAAGCTTATCGATGAGGGTTTTTGAAGCAACATTAACACAACTCCCTCCATCAATAATTAGGTTACAAACCCTCTTCTCAATGGTACATTTAGACCTAAAAATCTGATTTTTTTGACTTTCTTCCAAGGGATGGGGTTGGGTATGCATAACCCTCCAAGTTACAAGACCAAGTTTTGACCCAACTCCTCCATGAACTCGGCTCAATTTATACTCAATTTCCTTTCTCAATTTTTCCATAGAGTCATCCATATTTCCCTCAAGAGTAGTATCACAAGAAAGAGGTATACTCATTGAGAAATCAAACACAAGAAAAAGCTGAAAATTTCGGATACCTTGATATACTCCTTTGGACCGTGTGAATTTAGCACAAAGATGGGGTCTTGTGCTCTTCAAACCAAAGCTTTGATACCAATTTGGAGTGACGCTTATGGGGATAAGAATCACTCAAAGGATGAACAAAATCGATCTTGAAATGTTGATGAAAATCTCGGCTTCAATGTTGTTTTTTTGTGAAATGATTTTTCTGAAATTTGTATAACAAGGAAAATAAAAAAGGATAGTGACTAATTCTAAGCACTTAGCAAGAGAATTAGGTTGTGATTAGCTTAAGCACAAAGCCACTAAACTAATCTCTCACAAATCTCACTCACAAAGCAATGAGAAATGAAGAACACTCAAGAAAACAACTAGGGTTTTTAATCATTAATCCAAATCTGAAAATTGTGAGAGAAGGATGAGGGTTTATATAATACCCTCATTCTAATCTTGGCCACACATTACAATCTAATCTAAGGGCTACAATCAATCCCCAAATACATCAATATACTCGGTCAAATAAGCTCACATGAGCTGAAAATTTTGAACAAATAACAACAAATACTTAAAGTAAAAAGCATAAAGTAGTAAAGGTAGATAGTGACATGTGTTGATGGTGACTTATTGAGGAACACATGTGAGTCCTCATTTGGTGACTTTCTCGGCTGACTTGGGCCTCTTCTCTTGGCTTTGACTTTTGTTGACTTAGTTGACTTGTGGTTGACCCTTGGACCTAAGGTTGGAAGCGGGCCCAAGGTCAAAGGTTCGTGGACTTTCAACTCCCGTTGCACTCGCCGGTAGTTGTAATACAATGATGAATGCTCTAAACACCCTCTTGGACCAAAATCTTAATGAGCCAAGACAACCACCAAGGGGTGGAGGGAGAGGCCGTGGTATTGGTGGCCGAGGGAGAGGACAACCACCTCCTCACATGGAAGACCCCTACTCGGATTCGGAGGAGTCCATTGAAGTCCACCCAAGAGATTGCACTGAAACGGCTTGACGATTTGGTCCCGATTTTTGGCCTACGACCTAACCATGGTCCTTGGACCCATGGTCACGAAAATTTCAGCCAATTTAGGCCAAAATCTCGGCTGAAATGATGTTCAAGTGATACTTTGTAATTCAAACACAAGTCCCTTTCATTATAGTTTGTTTTACTACTTTATGTCTTTGTCACCTTTTGATCTTTTGAATTCAACAACAAAATCAGCCAAGGAACTTAAAGGGGCCGAGATTTTCTTGCTCTCCAAGGAGAAATGAAGGCCTTAGATGAAGAACAACAATGAAGGGAGAGGATGCATTCATGGGTCACTATCAACCTTTATGCTTTAGTTGTTGTATTTTGTTAAGTTATAATCAGATTTTTGTAAGGTCTTGTGACCTTTTTTTCGGCTGTTTTTGAAGGCCCTCATGGCCCTTAGATTAGATATTAGATGTAGGGTTTAGATGATAGCATGGGTCTTATATAAACCCACCTATCTCCCTTGTAAAAATCAGATTTGAAGTTTATAAAAAAGATGAGTTTTAGAATGAGTTTTCTCTTGAAACCTCCCTAGCTTTGTGCTTGGAGTTTCGAGTTTCTTGGGTAATGATCATAGCTTAGTGCGATGATTGATCGGAACCTTAGTCTTAGGCTAGTGGCTTTGTGCTTAGTCTAATTCATATCCTTAATCTTTAGTTTGTTTTATGTTTCACAATAAAAAACCGAAAACACATCCACCTAAACAGCCCAAAAAACGTGTGACTCGAGTGTTCATTTCAATCTTAGGTTGTTTAGGGTGAGTATGGTTACAAGGTACAAAGAGGCCCGCCCCGAATCGCTCCAATTGGTATCAAAGCTTCGGCTCTTGAGTTTTCTTAAACCAAGACGATCTTGGGATGAGTTGGGTTATGGTGTTTTCGAGTGTTACCTTGCAAGTTTGTGTGCGTCTTGACTTGTGAGTGTCGACTTGATTCGAGCACCTTTGTAGGTGTTTGAGTCGAGTTGGCTAACAAGAGGAATTCGATGAATTTGCTATGTGCTTTTCATAGGATTTGCTCTTGTTGTTTCCCTCTTTTTTATCAAAATCTTATTCTTCAAAAATCGTTTTAATTTCTGAAAATTTCATCTTTTTGGATACCATTTTATTTGGCCAAAGTTTGAGGACAAACTTTTTTTGAAGAAGGGGAGAGTTGGAACGAAACGGCTTGACGATTTGGACCCGATACTTGGTCTACGTTTTAACCATGGTCCTTGGACCCATGGTCACGTTTTTTCAGCTCAAAGGAGGCCAAACTCGGCTGGTCCATTAATGTTCAAGTCATACATTTTAATTCATACATGTCCCTTTCGATTAAAGTTGCTTTAAACTTTATGTCTTTGTCACCTTTGATCTTTTGAATTCAACAACAAACAAAATCAGCCAAGGAACTTAAAGGGGCCGAGAATTACTTGCCTTCCAAGGAGAAATAAAGGGCCTTGATTCAACAACACAAATGAAGGGAGAGGATGCTACAACAAGTCGCTTTCTACTTTAGTTGTTAGTTGTTGTAATTTTTCAGATTTTGTAAGGTCTTGTGACCCTTATTTTCGGCTGTTTTTGTAAGGCCCTCATGGCCCTTAGATTAGATATTAGATGTAGGGTTTAGATGATAGCATGGGTCTTATATAAACCCACCTATCTCCCTTGTAAAAATCAGATTTGAAGTTATAAGAAAATGAGTTTTAAAAGTGAGTTTTTCTCTTGGAAACCACCTTGGCTTTGTGCTTGGTGTTTCGAGTTTCCATGGGTGATGATCATAGCTTAGTGCGATGATTGATCGGAACCTTAGTCTTAGGCTAGTGGCTTTGTGCTTAGTCTAATTCATATCCTTAATCTTTAGTTTGTTTTATGTTTCACAATAAAAAACCGAAAACACATCCACCTAAACAGCCCAAAAAACGTGTGACTCGAGTGTTCATTTCAATCTTAGGTTGTTTAGGGTGAGTATGGTTACAAGGTACAAAGAGGCCCGCTCCGAATCGCTCCAAGAACCTTAAGAACCAAAGAAATCGAGAGGGAAAGGAACCCATTAGGTCATGGCTCAAACTCAACAAAAAGGTCAAAGACAAGTTTGTTCCCAAGGATTACACCAAAGACATGTTTCTTAGGTTGGCTCAACTCAAAAAAGAAACACAACCCATCAAATCCTACCTTAGGGACTTTGAACAACTCACCCTACAATGTGAGATGAGTGAAAAACCCGAGCAAAAGATTGCAAGATTTGTCGAGGGCCTAAACCCTAGGATAGCAAACCGGGTAAAGATGCAAAATTTGTGGTCATTCGATGAGGCCGTCACTATGGCCATGAGTGTTGAGAGGCTAGAGAAGGGAAGAGGAGACTCGGCCAAACACACCACCAAGGCCACTCCTAACACGAGCCAAGGAGGGATCAAGATAGTCGAGCCTAGTCCTACTACAAAGCCATCAAGTGTTGACAAAGGGAAAGGAATCGACTTGGGCCCTAAAAGAACAATTCCTCTCAAGAAGTGCTACCAATGTCAAGGGTATGGTCATTTTGCTAAGGAGTGCCCTAGCAAGAGGACCTTGAACACGAGTGAAGTGGTGCTTTGGGGAGACGATGAGGTCTTAGTTTGTGAGGAAGAAAAAAAGAGGGAGTAGTGGAGTTGAAGGAGGCCGAAACCCTAGTTCCCCCGGACTCGAGGTTGAGCTTAGTCATATGGCGAGTGATGCACACTCAAGAATCAAGTGAGAGCATAGACCAAAGACAACAAATATTTCGGTCTAAGTGTACAATCATGGGGAAAGTGTGCAACCTAATCATCGATGGTGGAAGTTGTACCAATGTGGCTTCAAAAGTGCTTGTGGAGAAGCTAAGTCTACCCACTTTAGAGCACCCTAGCCCCTACAAACTAAGGTGGCTCAACAAGGGAGCCAGTGAAGGTCAACAAACAATGCAAGGTGCCATTTTCAATTGGTCAAGATTACAAAGATGAGGTTACTTGTGAAATTCTCGACATGGATGCATGTCACTTGTTGCTTGGGAGGCCATGGGAGTATGAGAGGACTCTTCTCATCATGGAAGGAGTAACACTTACTCCTTCAAATACAAGGAGAAACTCATTGTGCTCACACCTTTACCTCCTATGATGGGATACAAGACTAACTCGTGCTTGTTTGAATCAATCAATGAGGAGAACTCTAGCAAAGAAATGAATGAGGGCCGAGTATGAGCATGGAAGAGGAAATGGTGAGCCTAGAGCTTGAGGGAAACCCTAGAGCAACAAGGAGGATTCTAGGAGAGGAGCAATATGAGGGTGATGCATCAACCAACAATGAAACAACCGACTACAACAAGAATGTGGTCAAAGAAAGAGCAAAAATTGATGGCAAGGAAAGATCAAGTGGATCTTTGAGATGGAGAATCATTGATGGGCTCGATCATGAGCAAGAATGGATGGATGGCATGGCTACGAGTCGTGGGCTCAAAGAAATGCTCGAGGAAGAATGTGTAGACAAGCAAGCCATGATCAAGGATGAAAACGTGGTCAATCACACGAGCCAAGCCAAAGAGGTCCATCCTCTTCTCCAAACTTTGATCAAGTGGTGTCCTTGGAAGCCTAGGGTCGTGAGAGCCAAGGTTAGCCGAGGGTTAAGTCGAGAATCAAGCATGAAATCGAGCCAAGGGGGAAGCAAAAGGATCTCCAAGGATTTGAGGGCAAATCCTTTCCAAGGAGAGGAGATTGGACCAAGAATGGTCAAGGCGATCAAGGATGGAGAGAAGTTAGACCATGGGTTGGGTCCATGGGCTCAAACCCTAGCCTAGGTCTTGGACTTAGGGACCACTAAGTGCTAAGTCAAGTCAATCTAATGGTCAATTTAGCCAAACTTAGTGAGTCAAGGGAAGTCAAAGGAAAGTCAAGATGGAGAGCAACCAAAAAGTCAATACATGTGCTATTTTTGAAGTGTGATTTTGTTGAGCCTCCATACAAAATACAAAAGGTGACAAAGACATAAAGTATAAAGCAAACTTTATTGAAAGGGACTTGTGTTTGATTTTGTGTGTATCATCCTTGACTTCAATCAGCCGAGATTATGGCCTTATTTGGCTGAAAATTCGTGACCATGGGTCCAAGGACCATGGTTAAATCGTAGACCAAAAATCGGGTCCAAATCGTCAAGCCGTTTCAGTGCATAGGGACCACTAAGTGCTAAGTCAAGTCAATCTAATGGTCAATTTAGCCAAACATAGTGAGTCAAGGGAAGTCAAAGGAAAGTCAAGATGGAGAGCAACCAAAAAGTCAATACATGTGCTATTTTTGAAGTGTGAACTTTGGGTGCACCCATGTGGGTTAAGTCCTCTAATAATCATGACCCACATGGCTTGAAAAGTCAGCTCATGGAGGCCCTTGGAGCCGGCTTCAAACAAGTCCTCACAAGTCCCACCTTATTTTGTGCTTTAAGTCATTTTCACTAGTGTCACTTTCATTACTTTATGCTTTATTGTTTTTAGTTTATAAAATCTGAAAAATTGGAGCTTTGGACCGTCCCCCTTGAGTCCCAAGGTTCTATCAAGACCCTTGGATGATCACCTAAACAAAGAAAGGAGAGGATTGAGTCAAGTGTCACCATCCAACTTTATGCTTTTGTAGTTTGTATTTTTCTTTGAAAATTTCAGCTCTTGTAAGGCCTATGAGCCGTTTTTTTTGTTGCATTTGAGGGACTCTTGTGAGCCCTTAGATCATCTTTGAAATGTAAGGTCAAGATTAGAGTGTAGGTATTATATAAACCCTCTGGAGTGAAACTTATGGGGATAAGAATCACTCAAAGGATGAACAAAATCGAACCTTGCAAACCCTTGAAATATTTCGGCCAAATGTGACTTTTTTGTGATATATTTTTCTGAAATTTTTGTAAACAAGGAAAATAAAAGGATAGTATCTAAATCCACTCACAAAGATATAGATTTAGAGGTTTAATTAACTAAGCACTAAGCCACTAGTTAATTGATTCACAAATCTCAACACAAAGTAAGAGATAAATGAAGAACACTCAAGAAAACAACTAGGGTTTTTATCATTCATTCAAATCTGAAAAATGTGAGGCAAGGATGAGGGTTTATATATTACCCTCATCTAATCTTGACCCTCCATTACAACAAGATCTAAGGGCTACAATCAACCCCCAAATAATACAATATACTCGGTCAAAATGAGGCTCCTTGAGCTGAAAATTTGAACACATAACAACAAATACATAAAGTAAAAAGCATAAAGTAGTAAAGGTAGATAGTGACATGTGTTGATGGTGACTTATTGAGGAACACATGTGAGTCCTCATTTGGTGACTTTCTCGGCTGACTTGGGCCTCTTCTCTTGGCTTTGACTTTTGTTGACTTAGTTGACTTGTGGTTGACCCTTGGACCTAAGGTTGGAAGCGGGCCCAAGGTCAAAGGATCGTGGACTTTCAACTCCCGTTGCAATCTCCCCGGGTTGAAAAGGATTTGCCCTCAAATCCTCGACTTCCTCCTCCTCCAAGTCTTCATGGTACGGGCTAAGGTCTCCCACGTTGAACGTGCCATGGACACCATACTCTCCCGGTAGATCAACTTTGTAAGCGTTCGGTCCAATTTTCTCGAGTATCTCGAAGGGACCCTCGACCACTAGGCTTGAGCTTGTTCTTCCTTTTATCCGGAAACCGTTCCTTCCTCAAGTGTAACCATACCAAGTCTCCCGGCTCGAACTCCTTTGAAATCTTTCGGCCCTTTGCTCTAGCCTTGTAAGTCTCATTCGCTTTCTCGATTTGCTTCTTGACTTGGTTGTGGATACTCATCATGAACTCAACCCGCTTCGCATCGTGAACCCATCTCCTTGCTCTTGAGGGGGGCTAGGTCCGTGGGCATGATGGGGTTGGTCCCATAGACCACCTCAAATGGTGAACTTCCCGTGCTAGAAGAAGGGGCACGGTTGAAGGCAAATTCGGCGTGGGCGAGTTTGAGATCCCAATCTTTCAAGGACCTAGAAACGATGCTCCGAAGGATCCTCCCCAAGGTTTTATTAGTGACCTCGGTTTGGCCATCCGTTTGAGGATGGTGGCTTGTGCTAAACAAGAGCCTCGTTTTTAGCAACTTCCATAAGGTCTTCCAAAAGTGGCTCATGAACTTGGTGTCTCGATCGGATACAATGGTTTTAGGGACTCCATGCAATTTAACCACCTCCTTGAAATACAACTCGGCTACACTCATAGCATCTTCGGTTTTCTTGCACGCAATGAAATGAGCCATTTTGCTAAATCGATCTACCACAACCATGATGGAATCCTTACCTCGTTGAGTCCTTGGCAAAGCGACGATAAAATCCATGCTAACATCCTCCCATGGCCGATTTGGAACGGGCAAAGGAGTGTAGGGACCCGTTTGAAAGAAGGACTTGGATTGTTGGCACGAAGCACATCTCTTGATCACATCTTGGACATCTCCAAGCATCTTGGGCCAATGGAATTGGTCTTGGAGGATGTCATAAGTCTTTGAATTCAAATGCCCGCTAAACCATTAGAATGAACTTCCCTCACGAGGAGATTTCGATAAGGGCCCTTGGGTATGCATAGCCGATTGCCAAAGAACAAGAACCCCTCTTGAAGTGTGTACTTGCTTCCCACCCTGCCTTGCCCTTCCCGTACGGGATTCCACTCGCCTTTGAAGTCTGGTCCTCCACATAGAGCTCTTTCATGAATTCAAAACCCAACACTCTTTGCTCCATGTAGCTTAGCATGGTATGCCTCCGAGACAAAGCATCGGCCACCACGTTATTCTTCCCCTCAATGAACTTACTCGAGAAGGAGAATGATTGAAGAAACTCGACCCATTTGGCATGCCTATGATTCAACTTGTGTTGTCCATTGATGTATTTGAGAGCCTCATGATCGGAATGAAGAACAAACGGCTTGGGCTTGAGGTAGTGGCTCCAATGAGCGAGAGCCCGAACGATGGCATAGAATTCTTTGTCGTAGGTGGAATAATTGAGCTTGGCACCATTCAACTTCTCACTAAAGTAAGCAATTGGCTTGTGTTCTTGTAATAGAACGCCCCAATTCCAACTCCACTAGCATCACATTCGACCTCAAAAAGCTTATTGAAATCCGGTGGTGTAAGAATAGGTGAATCACACAACAACTTCTTGATTTTGTTGAAGGAAATCTCGGCCCCCTCATTCCACTTGAAATCTCCTTTCTTCATACACTCGGTGATGGGTGCCATGACGGTGCTAAAATCCTTGATAAATCGTCGATAAAAAGAAGCCAAGCCATGAAAGCTCCTCACCTCGGTTATGTTCTTCGGAATTGGCCACGATTTGATAGCCTCCACTTTCTCTTGATCAACTAGAATACCACGGCTTGATATAATATAGCCCAAGAATTGGACTTCGCTTTGCATGAAGGAGCACTTCTCTAACTTGCCATACAACTTGCGATCTCTAAGTGTCTCAAACAACACTCGCAAATGATGTAGGTGAGCTTCCTTGGAAGGGCTATACACTAAGATATCGTCAAAGTAAACCACAATGAATCTCCCCAAGTAAGGTCTCAAAACCTCGGTCATCAATCTCATGAAGGTGCTAGGAGCATTGGATAGTCCAAAAGGCATGACTAACCATTCATATAACCCATGCTTCGTTTTGAAAGCCGTCTTCCATTCATCACCCTCTTTGATTCTCACTTGATGGTAACCTTGTCGTAGATCAATCTTAGAAAACAATCGAGCTCCACTAAGCTCATCAAGAATGTCATCAAGTCTAGGTATAGGAAACCTATACTTGACCGTAATATTATTAATAGCTCGACTATCCGTACACATTCTCCAAGTTCCATCCTTCTTAGGTACCAAGAGTGTAGGAACGGCACAAGGACTAAGAGATTCTCTTACAAACCCCTTTTCCATGAGTTCCCAATTTGTTGTTGAAGTTCTTGTGTAGCCTTAGGATCACTTCGATATGCGGCCTTATTAGGTAGTGTAGCTCCCTAACAAGATCGATTTGATGCTCAATGCCCCTAATAGGGGGTAGGCCGTGTGTGGAAGCTCAAGGGAAACACATCCTTGTAGAGTTCTAATAGCTCTTGAACTTCACATGGGATCGGTTTCTCACTTTCCTTGCGGGTTTCTTTGGCGATGAGGGCATAAACAACCATTCCCTTGCTAAGCTCTTGTTTCATCTCTTGTTCCCCAACTACTAGAATTCCCTCAAGTGGCTTGGGTGGGGAAGGAGTGGCTCGGCCACCCATGTTTGGAGGCAAGGGTGTGAGTTTAATCCTCTTGTCTCTAAACTTGAAAGTATAGGTGTTGTCTCTTCCCTCATGAGTCGCATTTCGATCAAATTCCCAAGGTCTCCCTAACAAAAGGTGACAAGCATCCATAGGAATCACATCACACCACACTTCATCCACATAGTCTCTTCCCATCGAAAAAGAAACCAAACATCGCCTA
Organism: Dianthus caryophyllus; assembly: GCA_023091065.1. NCBI lineage: Eukaryota > Viridiplantae > Streptophyta > Magnoliopsida > Caryophyllales > Caryophyllaceae > Dianthus > Dianthus caryophyllus. The sequence goes on from JALGRB010000016.1 coordinate 1,679,051, forward strand.
TCAACCAAAATTTCGGCCTCCTATTCAACCATCTCAACTTGTAAGGGTTTGGGTGTTTTTGAGTGGGTAAGGCAAGCTTATCGATGAGGGTTTTTGAAGCAACATTAACACAACTCCCTCCATCAATAATTAGGTTACAAACCCTCTTCTCAATGGTACATTTAGACCTAAAAATCTGATTTTTTTGACTTTCTTCCAAGGAATGGGGTTGGGTATGCATAACCCTCCAAGTTACAAGACCAAGTTTTGACCCAACTCCTCCATGAACTCGGCTCAATTTATACTCAATTTCCTTTCTCAATTTCTCCATAGAGTCATCCATATTTCCCTCAAGAGTAGTATCACAAGAAAGAGGTATACTCATTGAGAAATCAAACACAAGAAAAAGCTGAAAATTTCGGATACCTTGATATACTTCTTTGGACCGTGTGAATTTAGCACAAAGATGGGGTCTTGTGCTCTTCAAACCAAAGCTTTGATAACCAATTTGGAGTGAAACTTATGGGGATAAGAATCACTCAAAGGATGAACAAAATCGAACCTTGCAAACCCTTGAAATATTTCGGCCAAATGTGACTTTTTTGTGATATATTTTTCTGAAATTTTTGTAAACAAGGAAAATAAAAGGATAGTATCTAAATCCACTCACAAAGATATAGATTTAGAGGTTTAATTAACTAAGCACTAAGCCACTAGTTAATTGATTCACAAATCTCAACACAAAGTAAGAGATAAATGAAGAACACTCAAGAAAACAACTAGGGTTTTTATCATTCATTCAAATCTGAAAAATGTGAGGCAAGGATGAGGGTTTATATATTACCCTCATCTAATCTTGACCCTCCATTACAACAAGATCTAAGGGCTACAATCAACCCCCAAATAATACAATATACTCGGTCAAAATGAGGCTCCTTGAGCTGAAAATTTGAACACATAACAACAAATACATAAAGTAAAAAGCATAAAGTAGTAAAGGTAGATAGTGACATGTGTTGATGGTGACTTATTGAGGAACACATGTGAGTCCTCATTTGGTGACTTTCTCGGCTGACTTGGGCCTCTTCTCTTGGCTTTGACTTTTGTTGACTTAGTTGACTTGTGGTTGACCCTTGGACCTAAGGTTGGAAGCGGGCCCAAGGTCAAAGGATCGTGGACTTTCAACTCCCGTTGCACCCTCACTCTCCCCTTGTATTTTTCAGATTTGATATTGAATGATAAACCCTAAATTTGAGAGCTTTCAACTTGTATTCTCCTAGCTAAGTGCATGAGAGTATTAGTGATTAATTAGTGGCTTTGTGCTTGATTAATCGAAACCTAAATCTCTTGCTTTGTGCTTAGATTTAGCCTATCCCTTTATGTTTTCTTTTCTTTCAAAAAATCAGAAAATTTATCACACAAAAACAATACTTTGGCCGAGATTTTTATCACAATTTCAAGTTGATCTTAGTTAGTCTTTTGAGTGAAACTTAACCCATCAAGTTTCATTCCAAATTGGTCATCAAAGCCTAGGTTTGTTCTTGTTTTCGATTTGATCTTTGTTTTTCGGTTGTACTCTTGTTTTCCTCTTCTATTTTTCGTTTTTTCTCTTTTATTTTTACTTGTTATTTCACAAAACTTCCACAAAATTCTCACAAAATTCTCACAAAATGGATGGGGATAAGAGGCTTTCGGATTTAGAAGAGAAATTGACTCAACTCGCCGGTAGTTGTAATACAATGATGAATGCTCTAAACACCCTCTTGGACCAAAATCTTAATGAGCCAAGACAACCACCAAGGGGTGGAGGGAGAGGCCGTGGTATTGGTGGCCGAGGGAGAGGACAACCACCTCCTCACATGGAAGACCCCTACTCGGATTCGGAGGAGTCCATTGAAGTCCACCCAAGAGATCATGACCGAGACATCAAGGTAGATATTCCCGACTTTTATGGTAGTTTGAATCCCGAGGATTTACTAGATTGGCTTAGGTCGGTTGAAAGAATCTTTGAATTTAAGGAATACCCCGATAGAAAGTGTTTTAAGGTGGCCATCATGAAATTCAAAGGATATGCTTCACTTTGGTATGAGAACCTTAAGAACCAAAGAAATCGAGAGGGAAAGGAACCCATTAGGTCATGGCTCAAACTCAACAAAAAGGTCAAAGACAAGTTTGTTCCCAAGGATTACACCAAAGACATGTTTCTTAGGTTGGCTCAACTCAAACAAGAAACACAACCCATCAAATCCTACCTTAGGGACTTTGAACAACTCACCCTACAATGTGAGATGAGTGAAAAACCCGAGCAAAAGATTGCAAGATTTGTCGAGGGCCTAAACCCTAGGATAGCAAACCGGGTAAAGATGCAAAATTTGTGGTCATTCGATGAGGCCGTCACTATGGCCATGAGTGTTGAGAGGCTAGAGAAGGGAAGAGGAGACTCGGCCAAACACACCACCAAGGCCACTCCTAACACGAGCCAAGGAGGGATCAAGATAGTCGAGCCTAGTCCTACTACAAAGCCATCAAGTGTTGACAAAGGGAAAGGAATCGACTTGGGCCCTAAAAGAACAATTCCTCTCAAGAAGTGCTACCAATGTCAAGGGTATGGTCATTTTGCTAAGGAGTGCCCTAGCAAGAGGACCTTGAACACGAGTGAAGTGGTGCTTTGGGGAGACGATGAGGTCTTAGTTTGTGAGGAAGAAAAAAAGAGGGAGTAGTGGAGTTGAATGGAGCGATTCGAAGCGGGCCTCTTTGTACCTTGTAACCACACTCACCCTAAACTCGGTTCACTCATGAACACTCACTCAAAATACACGGTTTAGGGGCTGTTTTGTTGTGGATTTGATTTCGGTTGTTATTTGCAAAAACATAAAACGAAAATAAAAGGATATGAATTAGACTAAGCACAAAGCCACTAGCCTAAGACTAAGGTTCCGATCAATCATCGCACTAAGCTATGACCTTCACCCATGGAAACTCGAATCTCCAAGCACAAAGCTAAGGAGGTTTGAAGAGAAAACCCTCTCTAAAACTCATCTTTTTATAACTTATCAAATCTGAAAAATTACATGGTTTTAGCTTGGCTTATATAAGCCTAAGCTTCTAATCTCAACCACTCATCTAACTAAGATCTAAGGGCTACAAATAACTGGAGTGAAACTTATGGGGATAAGAATCACTCAAAGGATGAACAAAATCGAACCTTGAAACTCTCTTGAAAATCTCGGCCAAGACACTCTTTTTGTGATAAAATTTTCTGAAATTTTTGTAAACAAGGAAAATAAAAGGATAGTATCTAAATCCACTCACAAAGTTATAGATTTAGAGGTTTAATTAACTAAGCACTAAGCCACTAGTTAATTGATTCACAAATCTCAACACAAAGTAAGAGATAAATGAAGAACACTCAAGAAAAACAACTGCGTTTTTATCATTCATTCAAATCGATTTTTACAAAGATAGTTGCTTGGTTTATATAGGGACCAAGGCTTGCATCACAACCATTCATTCTACATCTAAGGGCCACGAAATTAACTGCTATACTACAAGGGACCAACAGCCAAGGCCTTACACAAACCGAAATGAAAGAGACATAAAGCAATAAAGTAGAAAAGTAAACTAATAAAACAACCCTCCTTTGTTTGCTTGCTCAACTCCTTATTTATGCAATATGGACTGACTTGGATGCCTTGAGGACTGGTGTAAGACCTCCCAAGAACCTCTTGAGCTGTGTTGGATCAAAATAGGAAGGTTGAAAGCGACCTTGTCCTTGCATCTCTCAAACCATGCCAATGAGACACATTGGAAGGGCCCTTAAGCTCAAATCTGGTAGGGGCCTTTTTAGGGACTAACCCCTTACATAAAGTGGCTCTAGACTCTCCCAAGTTATCATATTGACTGGTGTTGGCTTGACTTAGGCCGTGGTTGAGGCCTTGGACCTCAATTCAGGTGATGGTCCCCAACCGGGTTGGACAGTAGTCTTAGGAATTCTGGTGCATCTTGCAAAAGGTATATCTCTTAGCTCACGATGAATATCAGGGCTCATGATAGCTCATTTGAAAGCTAAGTGAGTTAGCTTTCATCTCCAAAAAGAATCAACCTTAAACATTGAGTAAATCTTGAGTTATTGAACGTTTAGTGCACATGGGTCATGGGCTGTCCCGAAATGCGTAGTCTGTTTGCAATGACAATAACTCAAAACGTAGAGCTGATATGATGGTGATTCAAAATCCCTGATTTAGTTAAGACCTTAAGCTTTCCAATGGCACAAGAATCACTTGGAATTAACCGTTAGAACTTGAGATATAGAGCTTGGAAGTCAGGCCTGCTGGAATGATACTTCAAAAAGCGATGAAATACATTCAATTGTTAACCATTCCTTGGGCTGTTTCTTTTGGCCTTAAAATGAATCAAAATGGAACAAGTTTTGTTCCAAACTCCCTTTCTTCAAAAGAATTTGTCCTCAAATTCTGTTGGTTCAAATTGAAGAGACTTTTTTCCAAGACTTTTGTCCTCCCACTTATCAAAAGACCAAGCACACTTCAAGAGATGGCTTTCATGACTTCCTCCCGGATCATAGACTAGAATGGTGAATGGCAAGAGATATGTTGTACCATTCCCACATTTAGATTGCTCACCCATCCAAGCACCCCTTATCCTTCTTGGAATGAGATTCATGGTTGCTTGGCTAGGTTGGATGTGAGTACCACCCTCAAATTCAACAAATAGAGTTGGAAGTTTCATAGCCATGAAAGGCTCCTTGTTACCACTTATGCCCATTCTAACTTCCCTCTCAATTGAGCTCATGTACCCATAATCCCGAGGCCTAGGTTGCTTTGCTCTAACCTTCAATTGAATGACCAGCCAAGTGTGATGCAACTTCTTGTTTATGGATAGCTCTAAAGGACTCAAGTAGTTGCTTGAGCAAGCACCAAGTTCACCCTTATGCTCTTTCTCAACAAGGATTTGTGTGGAGTGTGTAGGGGCTGATTCTTCCTCTTTGTTGGGTGCAAGGACATCAGTTACACCTTCCCTAAGAACTTCCTTGTCCTTAGACTCAAGAGAGTCCAAGTATGGCATGACAACTCTTTGGCTTAAACCCTCCTTAGTCCCATCTGTTTTCATGGCTTCTAAATCGCCCTCTTTAGCCAAGGAATCAGAAATTTCAGGCCTTGCTAAGTTATATTCAATACGCAAAGCCATGATGAGTACTTTACTAAATGAACATTTCATATCCAACTTAATTTGCTTAGCGATTTCAGAATTCAAGCCATTGTAAAATCTGATTCCCCTTAGGAAAGGACTAACTTCATTGTCACATACAAAGTGCAATTCCTCAAACAACCTAGCATACTCATGAACACTCAAGGAGTTTTGTTTAAGGATCTTAAGTTCAGCCCATAATTCATCTAAGGTAGAACAAGGTAGAAACTTTAGTCTCATGCTCCTTTCAAACTCAAACCACGAATTTATCCTACCCTTCCCTTCCATTCTCCTTGACAAATTAAGAGTATTATACCACAACAAAGCAACACCTCTTAAACATGACACAACCATTTCACACTTCCTCGAATCAGAAAAACATTTGCTCTTGAAATAGCATTCAACATCAAACAACCAAGACACAAATGCTCTACTGTTTTCGCCATTAAAAGAAGGACGTAATGGTGTGCCTTTGCCTCTAAAGGTAGGAGAGGACTTAGAACACTCAAATGGCAGGAGGTCTTCTCCTTGGTACAAATCAGGAGGTTTTGGTTCCCTTGGAACTCCATGGGAGCTTGTTGTACTCCTTGTATGCACCTTGCCTTCAAGCCCTCTTGTTAGAGCTTGCATCTTCACCATAGAAGCTTCTAATGACTTGGAAATGGAACCAATGTCACAAGGCTTTATCTTTGAGCATGGAACATGAGGCACATACTCCATTGATATAATCAAAGAAACAAAAATCTAGGCTTTGATAACCAATTTGTGAAAATTTTGTGAGTATGTTTGTGGATTTTTGTGGAAGACACAAGTAAAAGAAAGGAAAAAAAACGAAACAAAAGAAGAAAACAACAACAACTCGGCCACACAAACAACAAATCGAAAACAAGGAACAAACCTAAGCTTTGATGCCAATTTGGAGTGAAACTTATGGGGATAAGAATCACTCAAAGGATGAACAAAATCGAACCTTGAAACTCTCTTGAAAATCTCGGCCAAGACACTCTTTTTGTGATAAAATTTTCTGAAATTTTTGTAAACAAGGAAAATAAAAGGATAGTATCTAAATCCACTCACAAAGTTATAGATTTAGAGGTTTAATTAACTAAGCACTAAGCCACTAGTTAATTGATTCACAAATCTCAACACAAAGTAAGAGATAAATGAAGAACACTCAAGAAAACAACTAGGGTTTTTATCATTCATTCAAATCTGATTTTTACAAAGATAGTTGCTTGGTTTATATAGGGACCAAGGCTTGCATCACAACCATTCATTCTACATCTAAGGGCCACGAAATTAACTGCTATACTACAAGGGACCAACAGCCAAGGCCTTACACAAACCGAAATGAAAGAGACATAAAGCAATAAAGTAGAAAAGTAAACTAATAAAACAACCCTCCTTTGTTTGCTTGCTCAACTCCTTATTTATGCAATATGGACTGACTTGGATGCCTTGAGGACTGGTGTAAGACCTCCCAAGAACCTCTTGAGCTGTGTTGGATCAAAATAGGAAGGTTGAAAGCGACCTTGTCCTTGCATCTCTCAAACCATGCCAATGAGACACATTGGAAGGGCCCTTAAGCTCAAATCTGGTAGGGGCCTTTTTAGGGACTAACCCCTTACATAAAGTGGCTCTAGACTCTCCCAAGTTATCATATTGACTGGTGTTGGCTTGACTTAGGCCGTGGTTGAGGCCTTGGACCTCAATTCAGGTGATGGTCCCCAACCGGGTTGGACAGTAGTCTTAGGAATTCTGGTGCATCTTGCAAAAGGTATATCTCTTAGCTCACGATGAATATCAGGGCTCATGATAGCTCATTTGAAAGCTAAGTGAGTTAGCTTTCATCTCCAAAAAGAATCAACCTTAAACATTGAGTAAATCTTGAGTTATTGAACGTTTAGTGCACATGGGTCATGGGCTGTCCCGAAATGCGTAGTCTGTTTGCAATGACAATAACTCAAAACGTAGAGCTGATATGATGGTGATTCAAAATCCCTGATTTAGTTAAGACCTTAAGCTTTCCAATGGCACAAGAATCACTTGGAATTAACCGTTAGAACTTGAGATATAGAGCTTGGAAGTCAGGCCTGCTGGAATGATACTTCAAAAAGCGATGAAATACATTCAATTGTTAACCATTCCTTGGGCTGTTTCTTTTGGCCTTAAAATGAATCAAAATGGAACAAGTTTTGTTCCAATAACCCACAAAATACAATAAAAAAGGCTCACATGTGAGCTACAAAATCAGCAAACAAAATAATACAACAACTAAAGTAGATGGTGACACCTTGGAGCATCCTCACCCTTCCTTTGTGTTGTTCAATCAAGGCCCTTCATTTGCCCTTGGAGAGCAAGCTTTTTCACGTCCAACTTGGTCCCTTGGCTGATTTTGTTGAGCCTCCATACAAAATACAAAAGGTGACAAAGACATAAAGTATAAAGCAAACTTTATTGAAAGGGACTTGTGTTTGATTTTGTGTGTATCATCCTTGACTTCAATCAGCCGAGATTATGGCCTTATTTGGCTGAAAATTGTGACCATGGGTCCAAGGACCATGGTTAAATCGTAGACCAAAAATCGGGTCCAAATCGCTGCCGCTTCAAGCCGAACTCCCTTTCTTCAAAAAAAGTTTGTTCTCAAACTTTAGCCAAATAAAAAATGGTATCCAAAAAGATAAATTTTCAGAAAATAAAACGATTTTGAAAGAAAGTAAGTTGGATGTAAAAGAGTGAAACAACAAGAGCAAATCCTATGAAAAGCACATAGCAAATTCATCGAATCCCCTTGTTAGCCAACTCGACCCAAACACCCACAAAGTGTGCTCGAATCAAGTCGACACTCACAAATCAAGACGCGCACAAATTTGTAAGGAGACACTCGAAAACATCAAGACCCAACTCATCCCAAGATCGTCTCGGTTTAAGAAAACACAAGAGCCGTGGAGTGAAACTAGGAGGATCAAGTTTCACTCAAGAGATGAACAAAGATCGAACTCAAACCCTTGAACAATTCGGCCGAGTATGTATGTTTTTGTGATGAAAATTTTCTGAATTTTGTTGTTAAATGCAAGAACATAAGGATAGTATCTAAATCTACACACAAAGTAATAGATTTAGGTTGTGATTAATTAAGCACAAAGCCACTAATTAATCTCTCACAAATCTCAAACACAAAGTAAAGAGATAAATGAAGAACACTCAATTTTGAAACTAGGGTTTCTTTTTCATTCAAAGCAAATCTGAAAATTATAATGTGTGAGGTTGGGTTTATATAGTACCCAAGGCCTCATCTAAACCATTCATTACAATTGTGATCTAAGGGCTCACAATGGTCCCAAAATTTGAACAAAAAAAACGGCTAGAGCTCTCATGTGAGCTGAATTTTTGAAGGGAAACAAACAAACTAGAAAGCATAAAGGTTGATGTGGACATGAGGTTCAATCTCCTCCCTTGATGGTTTAGGTAGTCTTCAAGGGCCTTGATTTGGTCTTAGAGTGCATGTGGGACGGTCCATAGGAGACAATTACAAGGGATTATTTTGTTTCCTTACATCAAAAGCATAAAGTAAAAAGTGAGAAAGCGACTTGTATGAAAATGACATAAAACATAAAAACAATGTGATGATCCTTGGTGACTTTGATTAGGCCGGCCCCTTGACCTCCATGAGCTAGCTTGATGAACCATGTGAGCCCATTTATTGGAGGGTTGACTCACATGGGTGTACCTTGATTGACCACATTTCAAAAATAAAGATAATCTTGACTTTGTTGCTTCTCCATCTTTGACTTCCTCTTGACTTTGCTTGATCACTAAGGTTGGCTTGGTTTGACCATAGGTTTGACTTTAGTTGACCCTTAGTGATCCCTTAGACCAAGCCCTAGGCTCGGGTTTGAGCCCATGGCCCTAGCCCATGGTCTCCCAACTCTTCTCCCTTGACTTCCTTGACCAATTTTGGTCCAATCTCCTCTCCTTGGAAAGGACTTGCCCTCAAGTCCTTGGAGAACCTCTTGCTCCCTCCCTTGCTCGACTTGCTCGACTTCACACTCGATTCCCGACTCAATCCTTGCTCGAATTTGGGCTTCACGCTTTTCTTCCATGGGCCCCACTTGTTGATGGTTTGGGGGAATGGTTGGATTCCTTTGCTTGGGCTCGAGGGATTGATCATGTTTCCCTCCTTGGTCACGGTTTGCTTGACCACACATTCTTCCTCAAGCATCTCTTTGAGTCCACGGTTCATAGCCACGCCCATCCATCCATTCTTGCTCGTGGATCGAGCCCATCAATGATCCTCCATCTCAAGGATCCACTTGACCTCTCTAGGCCATCGATTTTGCCCTCTCATTGTTCACATTGGTTGTTTTCTTGTTGATTGATGCTTCACCTTCATGTTGCTCCTCTCCTAGAATCCTCCTTATCATGCTAGAGCTTCCCTCACATTCCAAGTTCATCTCCTCCCCTAGCTCTTCCCTACTCGGCTCAAGCCCATTCAAGTCCTCAAGTTCTTTCAAGCTCGGCTCCAACTTCTTCTCCATGCTAGGTTTCGGCTCAATGAAGGATTCAAACAAGCACGCATTGGATTTACATCCCATCATTGGTGGTAGGGGAGCTAAGACAATAAGCTTGTCACCATACTTGAATGAGTAGGTGTTGTCTCTTCCATGGTGGGAAGAATTCTTTTCATACTCCCATGGCCTCCCAAGTAAGACATGACAAGCATCCATATTCAACACTTCACACACAATTTCATCTTTGTAGTCTTGTCCAATCGAGAACGAGACTTTGCATTGTTTATCGACTTTTACCTCGGCTCCTTGATTAAGCCACCTTAACTTGTAAGGATGAGGATGTTTCAAAGTTGGTAAGGCAAGTTTATCAATGAGGGTTTTGGAAGCAACATTAACACAACTTCCCCCATCGATAATCAAGTTGCACACTCTCCCCATGATGGTACATTTAGTTCGAAATATTTGATGCCTTTGATCCATGCTTTCGCTTGAATCTTGAGTGTGCATTACTCGCCAAGTAACCAAGCTCAACCCCGAGTCCGGGGGAACAATTGTTTCGGCCACCCTTACTTCCTCAACTCCCTCTTTTTTTTCTTCCTCACAAACTAACACATCATCATCTCCCCAATGTACAACCTCACTTGTATTCAAGGTCCTCTTGCTAGGGCACTCCTTAGCAAAATGACCGTAACCTTGACATTGGTAGCACTTCTTGAGAGGAATTGTTCTCTTAGGGCCATAGTCGATTCCCTTTCCCTTATCAACACTTGATGGCTTGGTGGTAGGGCAAGGCTCAACAATCTTGACCCCTCCTTGGCTCGACATGGGGTTGGTTTTGGTGGTGTTCTTAGTCGACTCTCCTCTCCCCTTCTCTAGCCTTTCCACACGTGTGGCCATGGTAACTACCTCATCGAATGACCACAAGTTTTGCATCTTGACCCGATTTGCTATCCTAGGGTTTAGGCCCTCAACAAACCTTGCAATTTTTTGTTCGGGTTTCTCATTCATCTCACATTGTAGGGTGAGTTGCTCAAAGTCCCTAAGATAGGTCTCAATGGGGTGTGACTCTTGTTTTAGTTGAGCTAGCTTGAGAAACATGTCTTGGGTGTAGTCTTTGGGAACAAACTTGTCTTTGAGTTTCTTTTTGAGTTTGAGCCATGACTTGATGGGTTCCTTACCCTCTCGGTTTCTTTGATTCTTAAGGTTTTCATACCAAAGGGAGGCATATCCCTTGAATTTCATGATGGCCACTTTGAAACACTTCCTATCGGAGTACTCCTTGAATTCAAAAATTCTCTCAACCGATCTAAGCCAATCTAGGAGATCCTCGGGGTTCAAGCTACCATAAAAATCGGGTATGTCCACCTTAATGTCTCGGTCATGGTCTCTAGGGTGGGCCTCAAGGGACTCTTCCGAATCCGAAAATTGATCTTCCATGTGAGGAGGAGGGTGTCCTCTCCCACGGCCCCCATACCCAAACCCACGGCCACGTCCCCTTCCCCCTTCACCCCTTCTTGGGTCATTAAGGTTTTGGTCTAAGAGGGTGTTCAAAGCATTCATCATAGTATTACAACTACCGGCAAGTTGATTCATTTTATCTTCCAAATTCGAAAGTCTCTTATCCTCCTCCATTTTTGTGAAATTTTTGTGAGATTTTTTTGTGGAAATTTTGTGGCAAATTTATAGGAAATAAACAAGGAAAGGAAGAAGAAAAAACGAAAAATTAAAGGAGAAAAACAAGCAAACTACTCGACATTACTAGGGTAAACCGAAAAATAGAGAAAGAAAAATGAAATCAAGAACAAACCTAGGCTTTGATAACCAATTTGGAGTGAAACTAGGAGGATCAAGTTTCACTCAAGAGATGAACAAAGATCGAACTCAAACCCTTGAACAATTCGGCCGAGTATGTATGTTTTTGTGATGAAAATTTTCTGAATTTTGTTGTTAAATGCAAGAACATAAGGATAGTATCTAAATCTACACACAAAGTAATAGATTTAGGTTGTGATTAATTAAGCACCAAGCCACTAATTAATCTCTCACAAATCTCAAACACAAAGTAAAGAGATAAATGAAGAACACTCAATTTTGAAACTAGGGTTTCTTTTTCATTCAAAGCAAATCTGAAAATTATAATGTGTGAGGTTGGGTTTATATAGTACCCAAGGCCTCATCTAAACCATTCATTACAATTGTGATCTAAGGGCTCACAATGGTCCCAAAATTTGAACAAAAAGCGGCTAGAGCTCTCATGTGAGCTGAATTTTTGAAGGAAACAAACAAACTAGAAAGATAAAGGTTGATGTGGGCGTGAGGTTCAATCTCCTCCTCGATGGTTTAGGTAGTCTTCAAGGGCCTTGATTTGGTCTTAGAGTGCATGTGGGACGGTCCATAGGAGACAATTACAAGGATTATTTTGTTTCTTACATCAAAAGATAAAGAAAGTGAGAAAGCGACTTGTATTTAAAAATGACATAAAACATAAAAACAATGTGATGATCCTTGGTGACTTTGATTAGGCCGGCCCCTTGACCTCCATGAGCTAGCTTGATGAACCATGTGAGCCCATTTATTGGAGGGTTGACTCACATGGGTGTACCTTGATTGACCACATTTCAAAAATAGCATAATCTTGACTTTTTGTTGCTCTCCATCTTTGACTTCCTCTTGACTTTGCTTGATCACTAAGGTTGGCTTGGTTTGACCATAGGTTTGACTTTAGTTGACCCTTAGTGATCCCTTAGACCAAGCCCTAGGCTCGGGTTTGAGCCCATGGCCCTAGCCCATGGTCTCCCAACTCTTCTCCCTTGACTTCCTTGACCAATTTTGGTCCAAGCCGAAGCTCTGATACCAATTGGAGCGATTCGAAGCGTGCCTCTTTGTACCTTGTAACCACACTCACCCTAAACTCGGTTCACTCATGAACACTCACTCAAAATACACGGTTTAGGGGCTGTTTTGTTGTGGATTTGATTTCGGTTGTTATTTGCAAAAACATAAAACGAAAATAAAAGGATATGAATTAGACTAAGCACAAAGCCACTAGCCTAAGACTAAGGTTCCGATCAATCATCGCACTAAGCTATGACCTTCACCCATGGAAACTCGAATCTCCAAGCACAAAGCTAAGGAGGTTTGAAGAGAAAACCCTCTCTAAAACTCATCTTTTTATAACTTATCAAATCTGAAAAATTACATGGTTTTAGCTTGGCTTATATAAGCCTAAGCTTCTAATCTCAACCACTCATCTAACTAAGATCTAAGGGCTACAAATAACCCACAAAATACAATAAAAAAGGCTCACATGTGAGCTACAAAATCAGCAAACAAAATAATACAACAACTAAAGTAGATGGTGACACCTTGGAGCATCCTCACCCTTCCTTTGTGTTGTTGGAGTGAAACTTATGGGGATAAGATTCACTCAAAGGATGAACAAAATCGAACCTTGGAATCCCCTTGAATATACTCGGCCGTTTGGTCTTTTTTTGAAACAATTTTTCTGATTTTTGTTGTTAAATGCAAGAACATAAAGATAGTAACTAAATCTACACACTAAGTAATAGATTTAGGTTGTGATTAGTTTAAGCACAAAGCCACTAAACTAATCTCTCACAAATCTCACACACAAAGTAATGAGAAATGAAGAACACTCAATATAAAACCTAGGGTTTCTTTTCATTAATCCAAATCTGAAAAATGTGAGGCAAGGATGAGGGTTTATATAATACCCTCATTCTAATCTTGACCATCCATTACAAGCTAATCTAAGGGCTACAATAAACCCCCAAATACAACATTATACTCGGTCAAATAAGGCTCACATGAGCTGAAAATTTTGAACATAAAACAACAAATACTTAAAGTAAAAAGCATAAAGTAATAAAGGTAGATAGCGACATGAATGAAAATGACATTAACATAAAACAATGTGATTGTTTGTTGGGACTTTGTTGGGCCGGCTCCTATGGGACCTCCTTGAGCTAGCTTGTGAACCATGTGAGTCCTTTTATTGGAGGGTTAACTCACATGGGTGCACCCACTTTGACCACATTCAAAAATAGCACAATCTTGACTTTTTATTGCTCTCCATCTTTGACTTCTCCTTGACTTAGCTTGATCACTAGGGTTGGCTCGATTTGACCATAGAATTGACTTTACTTATCCCCTAGTGATGCCTTGGCCCTTGGTCTAGGCTTGGGTTTGAGCCCATGGGTCCAACCCACGGCCCCCCTCGGCTTCACCCTTGGTTTCCTTGACCAATTTTGGTCCAATCTCCTCTCCTTGGAAAGGACTTGTCCTCAAGTCCTTAGAGATCCTCTTGCTTCCTCCCTTGCTCGATTTCAAGCTAGAATCTCGGCTCAACCTTTGCTCGATCTTGGCTTTCACGGTTTTAGTCTTCCATGGGCACCACTTAGCTAGAGTTTGTAGAAGTGGTTGGACCCCTTTGCCTTGGCTCAAGAATTGATCACATTTTCATCCTTGGTCACGGTTTGCTTGACCACGATTCTTCCTCGAGCATTTCTTTGAGCCCTCGACTCACAACCATGCCATCCATCCATTCTTGCTCATGTTCGAGCCCATCAATGATTCTCCACCTTAAAGACCCGCTTGATCTTTCCTTACCATCGATTTTGTTCTCTCATTGACCACATTCTCAATGTAGTCGGTTGTTTCCTTGTTGATTGATGCTTCACCTTCATGAGGCTCCTCTCCTAGAGTCCTCCTTGTCATGCTAGTGCTTCCTCACATTCCGAGCTCACCTTTTCCCCTTGCTCTTCTCCACTCGGCCCAAGGCCCTTCAACTTCTCAAGCTCATGCAATTTCGCCTTGACTTCATCTCCTTGCTAGGTTTCGCTCAAGGAAGGATTCAAATAGGCACGCATTGGATTTACAACCCATCATTGGTGGTAGGGAGCTAAGACAATGAGCTTTTCACCATACTTGAATGAGTAGGTGTTGTCTCTTCCATGATGGGAAGAATTCTTTTCAAATTCCCAAGGTCTACTAAGCAACACATGGCAAGCATCCATGTCCAACACTTCACACACAACTTCATCCTTATAGTCTTGACCAATTGAGAACGAGACTTGGCATTGCTTGTCAACTTTGACCTCGGCTCCTTGATTGAGCCATCTTAGCTTGTATGGGTGAGGATGCTTCAAAGTAGGCAAGGCAAGCTTATCAATGAGGGTCTTGGAAGCAACATTAACACAACTTCCCCATCGATAATCAAGTTACACACTCTCCCCATGATGGTACATTTGGACCGAAATATTTGGTGCCTTTGGTCCATATTCTCGCTTGATTCTTGGGTGTGCATCACTCGCCAAGTGACCAAGCTCAATCCCGAGTCCGGGGAACAATGGTCTCGGCCATCTTCACTTCCTCAACTCCTCTTTTTTTCTTCCTCACAAACTAACACCTCATCATCTCCCCAATGCACAACCTCACTTGTATTCAAGGTCCTCTTGCTAGGGCATTCCTTAGCAAAATGACCATAGCCTTGACATTGGTAGCATTTTTGAGGGGAATCGTTCTCTTGGGGCCATAGTCAATTCCCCTTTCCTTTATCAACACTTGAGGGTTTGTTAGTAGGGCAAGGCTCTGAAATCTTGATCCCTCCTTGGCTCGACATGGGGTTGGTTTTGGGGGTGCTCTTAGCCGACTCTCCTCTCCCCTTCTCTAGCTTCTCCACACGTGTGGCCATGGTAACTACTCATCGAATGACCACAAGTTTTGCATTTTGACTCGATTTGCTATCCTAGGGTTTAGGCCCTCAACAAACCTTGCAATTTTTTGTTCCGGTTTCTCATTCATCTCACATTGTAGGGTGAGTTGCTCAAAGTCCCTAAGATAGGTTTCAATGGGGTGTGACTCTTGTTTTAGTTGAGCTAGCTTGAGGAACATGTCTTGAGTGTAGTCTTTGGGAACAAACTTGTCTTTGAGTTTCTTTTTGAGTTTGAGCCATGACTTGATGGGTTCCTTACCCTCTCGGTTTCTTTGGTTCTTAAGGTTCTCATACCAAAGGGAGGCATATCCCTTAAACTTCATGATGGCTACCTTGAAACACTTCCTATCGGAGTACTCCTTGAATTCAAAAATTCTCTCAACCGATCTAAGCCAATCTAGGAGATCCTCGGGGTTCAAGCTACCATAAAAATCCGTATGTCCACCTTAATGTCTCGGTCATGGTCTCTAGGGTGGGCCTCAAGGGACTCTTCCGAATCCGAAAATTGATCTTCCATGTGAGGAGGAGGGTGTCCTCTCCCACGGCCCCATACCCCATCCCACTGCCTCTTCCCTTCCCCTTCACCCCTTCTTGGTTCATTCATATTTTGGTCTAAGAGGGTGTTTAGAGCATTCATCATTAGAGTACAATTACTAGGTGAGTTGAGTTAACTTCTCTTCTAAATCGGAAAGTCTTTTACCTTCCCCTCTATCCCCTTCCATTTTGTGAAAGTTTTGTGAGATCTTTTGTGGAAATTTGGTGGAAAATAAACAAGGAAAACAAGGAAAGAAAACGAAAAATTGAAGAGGAAAACAAACCTAAAATTTCGGCTAACACAAGAACAAACCCAACCAATACTAACACAAGTGTAGATCTTTAACCATTTTTTGTAAGATTTTGTGGAAAATAAAACAAGGAAATTAAAAGAGAAAACGAAAAATGTAAGAGAGAAACTTCAAACAATTCGACCCTAAACTTAGATAAACCGAAAAATTGAAAATGAGAATGAAATTCAAGAACAAACCTAAGCTTTGATAACCAATTTGGAGTGAAACTTATGGGGATAAGATTCACTCAAAGGATGAACAAAATCGAACCTTGGAATCCCCTTGAATATACTCGGCCGTTTGGTCTTTTTTTGAAACAATTTTTCTGATTTTTGTTGTTAAATGCAAGAACATAAAGATAGTAACTAAATCTACACACTAAGTAATAGATTTAGGTTGTGATTAGTTTAAGCACAAAGCCACTAAACTAATCTCTCACAAATCTCACACACAAAGTAATGAGAAATGAAGAACACTCAATATAAAACCTAGGGTTTCTTTTCATTAATCCAAATCTGAAAAATGTGAGGCAAGGATGAGGGTTTATATAATACCCTCATTCTAATCTTGACCATCCATTACAAGCTAATCTAAGGGCTACAATAAACCCCCAAATACAACATTATACTCGGTCAAATAAGGCTCACATGAGCTGAAAATTTTGAACATAAAACAACAAATACTTAAAGTAAAAAGCATAAAGTAATAAAGGTAGATAGCGACATGAATGAAAATGACATTAACATAAAACAATGTGATTGTTTGTTGGGACTTTGTTGGGCCGGCTCCTATGGGACCTCCTTGAGCTAGCTTGTGAACCATGTGAGTCCTTTTATTGGAGGGTTAACTCACATGGGTGCACCCACTTTGACCACATTCAAAAATAGCACAATCTTGACTTTTTATTGCTCTCCATCTTTGACTTCTCCTTGACTTAGCTTGATCACTAGGGTTGGCTCGATTTGACCATAGAATTGACTTTACTTATCCCCTAGTGATGCCTTGGCCCTTGGTCTAGGCTTGGGTTTGAGCCCATGGGTCCAACCCACGGCCCCCCTCGGCTTCACCCTTGGTTTCCTTGACCAATTTTGGTCCAGTTGTTCAATCAAGGCCCTTCATTTGCCCTTGGAGAGCAAGCTTTTTCACGTCCAACTTGGTCCCTTGGCTGATTTTGTTGAGCCTCCATACAAAATACAAAAGGTGACAAAGACATAAAGTATAAAGCAAACTTTATTGAAAGGGACTTGTGTTTGATTTTGTGTGTATCATCCTTGACTTCAATCAGCCGAGATTATGGCCTTATTTGGCTGAAAATTCGTGACCATGGGTCCAAGGACCATGGTTAAATCGTAGACCAAAAATCGGGTCCAAATCGTCAAGCCGTTTCAGTGCAACTCTCCCTTTCTTCAAAAAAAGTTTGTTCTCAAACTTTAGCCAAATAAAAAATGGTATCCAAAAAGATAAATTTTCAGAAAATAAAACGATTTTGAAAGAAAGTAAGTTGGATGTAAAAGAGTGAAACAACAAGAGCAAATCCTATGAAAAGCACATAGCAAATTCATCGAATCCCCTTGTTAGCCAACTCGACCCAAACACCCACAAAGTGTGCTCGAATCAAGTCGACACTCACAAATCAAGACGCGCACAAATTTGTAAGGAGACACTGAAACATCAAGACCCAACTCATCCCAAGATCGCCTCGGTTTAAGAAAACACAAGAGCCAAGCTCGATACCAATTGGAGCGATTCAAGCGGGCCTCTTTGTACCTTGTAACCACACTCACCCTAAACTCGGTTCACTCATGAACACTCACTCAAAATACACGCTTAGGGGCTGTTTTGTTGTGGATTTGATTTCTGTTGTTATTTGCAAAAACATAAAACGAAAATAAAAGGATATGAATTAGACTAAGCACAAAGCCACTAGCCTAAGACTAAGGTTCCGATCAATCATCGCACTAAGCTATGACCTTCACCCATGGAAACTCGAATCTCCAAGCACAAAGCTAAGGAGGTTTGAAGAGAAACCTCTCTAAAACTCATCTTTTATAACTTATCAAATCTGAAAAAATTACATGGTTTTAGCTTGGCTTATATAAGCCCAAGCTTCTAATCTCAACCACTCATCTAACTAAGATCTAAGGGCTACAAATAACCCACAAAATACAATAAAAAGGCTCACATGTGAGCTACAAAATCAAGCAAACAAAATAATACAACAACTAAAGTAGATGGTGACACCTCGAAAGATCCTCACCCTTCCTTTGTGTTGTTCAATCAAGGCCCTTCATTTGCCCTCGAGAGCAAGCTTTTTCACGCCCAACTTGGTCCCTTGGCTGATTTTGTTGAGCCTCCATACAAAATACAAAGGTGACAAAGACATAAAGTATAAAGCAAACTTTATTGAAAGGGACTTGTGTTGATTTTGTGTGTATCATCCTTTGACTCAATCAGCCGAGATTATGGCCTTATTTGGGCTGAAATTCGTGACCATGGGTCCAAGGACCATGGTCAAATCGAAGACCAAAAATCGGGTCCAAATCGCTGCCGCTTCAAAGGTAACTCTCCCTTTCTTCAAAAAAAGTTTGTTCTCAAACTTTAGCCAAATAAAAAATGGAATCCAAAAAGATAAATTTTCAGAAAATAAAACGATTTTGAAAGAAAGTAAGTTGGATGTAAAAGAGTGAAACAACAAGAGCAAATCCTATGAAAAGCACATAGCAAATTCATCGAATCCCCTTGTTAGCCAACTCGACCCAAACACCCACAAAGTGTGCTCGAATCAAGTCGACACTCACAAATCAAGACGCGCACAAATTTGTAAGGAGACACTCGAAAACATCAAGACCCAACTCATCCCAAGATCGTCTCGGTTTAAGAAAACACAAGAGCCGAAGCTCTGATACCAATTGGAGCGATTCGAAGCGGGCCTCTTTGTACCTTGTAACCACACTCACCCTAAACTCGGTTCACTCATGAACACCCACTCAAAATACACGGTTTAGGGGCTGTTTTGTTGTGGATTTGATTTCGGTTGTTATTTGCAAAAACATAAAACGAAAATAAAAGGATATGAATTAGACTAAGCACAAAGCCACTAGCCTAAGACTAAGGTTCCGATCAATCATCGCACTAAGCTATGACCTTCACCCATGGAAACTCGAATCTCCAAGCACAAAGCTAAGGAGGTTTGAAGGGAAAACCCTCTCTAAAACTCATCTTTTTATAACTTATCAAATCTGAAAAATTACATGGTTTTAGCTTGGCTTATATAAGCCTAAGCTTCTAATCTCAACCACTCATCTAACTAAGACCTAAGGGCTACAAATAACCCACAAAATACAATAAAAAAGGCTCACATGTGAGCTACAAAATCAGCAAACAAAATAATACAACAACTAAAGTAGATGGTGACATCTTGGAGCATCCTCACCCTTCCTTTGTGTTGTTCAATCAAGGCCCTTCATTTGCCCTTGGAGAGCAAGCTTTTTCACGTCCAACTTGGTCCCTTGGCTGATTTTGTTGAGCCTCCATACAAAATACAAAAGGTGACAAAGACATAAAGTATAAAGCAAACTTTATTGAAAGGGACTTGTGTTTGATTTTGTGTGTATCATCCTTGACTTCAATCAGCCGAGATTATGGCCTTATTTGGCTGAAAATTCGTGACCATGGGTCCAAGGACCATGGTTAAATCGTAGACCAAAAATCGGGTCCAAATCGTCAAGCCGTTTCAGTGCACCCTAAGTCCAAGACCTAGGCTAGGGTTTGAGCCCATGGACCCAACCCATGGTCTAACTTCTCTCCATCCTTGATCGCCTTGACCATTCTTGGTCCAATCTCCTCTCCTTGGAAAGGATTTGCCCTCAAATCCTTGGAGATCCTTTTGCTTCCCCCTTGGCTCGATTTCATGCTTGATTCTCGACTTAACCCTCGGCTAACCTTGGCTCTCACGACCCTAGGCTTCCAAGGACACCACTTGATCAAAGTTTGGAGAAGAGGATGGACCTCTTTGGCTTGGCTCGTGTGATTGACCACGTTTTCATCCTTGATCATGGCTTGCTTGTCTACACATTCTTCCTCGAGCATTTCTTTGAGCCCACGACTCGTAGCCATGCCATCCATCCATTCTTGCTCATGATCGAGCCCATCAATGATTCTCCATCTCAAAGATCCACTTGATCTTTCCTTGCCATCAATTTTTGCTCTTTCTTTGACCACATTCTTGTTGTAGTCGGTTGTTTCATTGTTGGTTGATGCATCACCCTCATATTGCTCCTCTCCTAGAATCCTCCTTGTTGCTCTAGGGTTTCCCTCAAGCTCTAGGCTCACCATTTCCTCTTCCATGCTCATACTCGGCCCCTCATTCATTTCTTTGCTAGAGTTCTCCTCATTGATTGATTCAAACAAGCACGAGTTAGTCTTGTATCCCATCATAGGAGGTAAAGGTGTGAGCACAATGAGTTTCTCCTTGTATTTGAAGGAGTAAGTGTTACTCCTTCCATGATGAGAAGAGTCCCTCTCATACTCCCATGGCCTCCCAAGCAACAAGTGACATGCATCCATGTTGAGAATTTCACAAGTAACCTCATCTTCGTAATCTTGACCAATTGAAAATGGCACCTTGCATTGTTTGTTGACCTTCACTTCGGCTCCCTTGTTGAGCCACCTTAGTTTGTAGGGGCTAGGGTGCTCTAAAGTGGGTAGACTTAGCTTCTCCACAAGCACTTTTGAAGCCACATTGGTACAACTTCCACCATCGATGATTAGGTTGCACACTTTCCCCATGATTGTACACTTAGACCGAAATATTTGTTGTCTTTGGTCTATGCTCTCACTTGATTCTTGAGTGTGCATCACTCGCCATATGACTAAGCTCAACCTCGAGTCCGGGGGAACTAGGGTTTCGGCCTCCTTCAATGGAGCGATTCGAAGCGGGCCTCTTTGTACCTTGTAACCACACTCACCCTAAACTCGGTTCACTCATGAACACTCACTCAAAATACACGGTTTAGGGGCTGTTTTGTTGTGGATTTGATTTCGGTTGTTATTTGCAAAAACATAAAACGAAAATAAAAGGATATGAATTAGACTAAGCACAAAGCCACTAGCCTAAGACTAAGGTTCCGATCAATCATCGCACTAAGCTATGACCTTCACCCATGGAAACTCGAATCTCCAAGCACAAAGCTAAGGAGGTTTGAAGAGAAAACCCTCTCTAAAACTCATCTTTTTATAACTTATCAAATCTGAAAAATTACATGGTTTTAGCTTGGCTTATATAAGCCTAAGCTTCTAATCTCAACCACTCATCTAACTAAGATCTAAGGGCTACAAATAACCCACAAAATACAATAAAAAAGGCTCACATGTGAGCTACAAAATCAGCAAACAAAATAATACAACAACTAAAGTAGATGGTGACACCTTGGAGCATCCTCACCCTTCCTTTGTGTTGTTCAATCAAGGCCCTTCATTTGCCCTTGGAGAGCAAGCTTTTTCACGTCCAACTTGGTCCCTTGGCTGATTTTGTTGAGCCTCCATACAAAATACAAAAGGTGACAAAGACATAAAGTATAAAGCAAACTTTATTGAAAGGGACTTGTGTTTGATTTTGTGTGTATCATCCTTGACTTCAATCAGCCGAGATTATGGCCTTATTTGGCTGAAAATTCGTGACCATGGGTCCAAGGACCATGGTTAAATCGTAGACCAAAAATCGGGTCCAAATCGTCAAGCCGTTTCAGTGCATAGGGACCACTAAGTGCTAAGTCAAGTCAATCTAATGGTCAATTTAGCCAAACATAGTGAGTCAAGGGAAGTCAAAGGAAAGTCAAGATGGAGAGCAACCAAAAAGTCAATACATGTGCTATTTTTGAAGTGTGAACTTTGGGTGCACCCATGTGGGTTAAGTCCTCTAATAATCATGACCCACATGGCTTGAAAAGTCAGCTCATGGAGGCCCTTGGAGCCGGCTTCAAACAAGTCCTCACAAGTCCCACCTTATTTTGTGCTTTAAGTCATTTTCACTAGTGTCACTTTCATTACTTTATGCTTTATTGTTTTTAGTTTATAAAATCTGAAAAATTGGAGCTTTGGACCGTCCCCCTTGAGTCCCAAGGTTCTATCAAGACCCTTGGATGATCACCTAAACAAAGAAAGGAGAGGATTGAGTCAAGTGTCACCATCCAACTTTATGCTTTTGTAGTTTGTATTTTTCTTTGAAAATTTCAGCTCTTGTAAGGCCTATGAGCCGTTTTTTTTGTTGCATTTGAGGGACTCTTGTGAGCCCTTAGATCATCTTTGAAATGTAAGGTCAAGATTAGAGTGTAGGTATTATATAAACCCTCACTCTCCCCTTGTATTTTTCAGATTTGATATTGAATGATAAACCCTAAATTTGAGAGCTTTCAACTTGTATTCTCCTAGCTAAGTGCATGAGAGTATTAGTGATTAATTAGTGGCTTTGTGCTTGATTAATCGAAACCTAAATCTCTTGCTTTGTGCTTAGATTTAGCCTATCCCTTTATGTTTTCTTTTCTTTCAAAAAATCAGAAAATTTATCACACAAAAACAATACTTTGGCCGAGATTTTTATCACAATTTCAAGTTGATCTTAGTTAGTCTTTTGAGTGAAACTTAACCCATCAAGTTGAAGGGATCGGATCCCATTCACTAATCAAATATTAGTGTAAATCAAATTACTCTAATTTGATTTAGCAAGATCTATGTAGTACAAATTTACATTGTTAACAAGATTAGAAATTTATACCTTTCTTTAAAAGGGAATTAGGGCACAAAACTAGAACTCCTTTCTAGTTTTGTTTCTTGAGCTAGGTATTAGGATGATCCTCCAAAGACCCGAGTTTTCAAAATAGAAAACCTCCTTAAAGATGCACCCAAGAACTACTCCAAAATATACTAGTGATTTTGATCTAGAAATCACCTAGTATAAACTTGATATTATGTGATAATAGTATTACTAACACTTAGTAATATAAGACTAATAGTAGTATTAGTTTTGAGAGATTATGAGAGAGATGAAGAGTGTAGAGAAAATGATGTGAATGCATGCACATTTGCTCTTTGCTTTTACCATCTTATAAAGACAAAAAGAGCAAAGCATAAGTGTCTCCAAGAGACCCTATGGGCCGGCCACCTAGAGAAGAGAAGAGGGTGAAGAGTGTGCTTCTTGATAAGAACAATTGCTAGCTTTGATAATAATGTAAAAGCATGCAAAGGTGAACAAAAGCAAAGCACAAAAGAGAATCTTTCTCTCCCTCTCTCCTCTTGGTTTGGACGGCATTATGGTCCCTATTATGGGTCCAATTTGTTTTCAATATTTGTCCCACAAATACTTATAATTTATCACTTAATCATCAAATATGATAAAGTACAAATTATCAAATTGAACTCATAACTCTTCTTTAACATATATGTACTTTACATATACATTTAAATGTACTTTTATTAATCTCATTAATAAAATATACACAATTAGTGAATTAACGTTTAATCACTAATTCTCATCTCCACTGATAATTTTATCGATATAAAATTCAATCGTCCGAGTTCACAACTCGATTTCTCTCTAAATCAATACACTGACTAACCGTTAGTCAAATTATCAAGTCACTAATATAATCGTATCTCATACAATTAATTAGCTTAAATATTTGGAGTAATGCGTCCTATAGGTGTGACTTAAAGGGATCAATTGATTACCGCTGCTCACGACAATAACGCCAAACTCTAGTCACCAACCGTTATTGATTTACGTTAATCAATTGACAATAATACAGATTATCCCCGTATTCCTTAATTGAGATTTATTAAGTAATCGCACTATTGTGGAGGACACATACTCCAACAATCTCCCACTTATCCGAGACAAGTTGTGCATTACCAATTCTCATGTCCGTTTCACATCTCCCACTCGATGCAAGGTGTCTTACAGTCGTGATTTGCATCCCGAGATAAAAATCATGAGTGGTTTTCTCGATAAGGAGAGTAGTCATGTCTGACCGGGAATCTACCGTAGATTCTTACCGAGCGTGGCACGCATTTTCAAATGACTACTTCTCGAGTGGCCCAAAGATGTTTTACCCTGACGAGGGTGGACATTTCCTTCCACTCGATTGATCAGTATAATGCATCACCATGACCCCAAAGATGCCCTTATAACCCCCTTTCACTCGGCATGGCTTAGGACAAAAATGAAAGTCACTCTGAAACCGCACCGACTGCATAATCGGGCCCAGTCAAAGAATCGACTCAAAGGAATACTATAGAATTCCCACCACGACCAGGTTTCAATCTCATTGAAAAAGAATTTATAAGCGTCCACCGTCCGGACAGAGTGTTTTCACAGTCTGTCTATGCAAACGATCAGTCATCTCATATGACCCTATGGTGTTGAACCCACCATCGATCGACTTGCAATCTAGTCTCTCCGAGACGTCACCTCATGTGGGAGACTAGGGACCAAATACTTAGTTTATACCGTTCACTTGAATACGTTCAAAGTTGTCACATAAATATTCGGATAAACAAAGTATGCATTCATAATGACTTAAGATAAAAACAATGAATGTTATTTTCATATATGTAATAAGATACATCATTCAATTACATATTACGAAACTAAAGGAAATCTGGCATACGCCGCAACCCCATGGAGGCGGTGTGCGCGTCATGCTTAGCCCTCGAAAGAGGCTTGGTTAAAGGATCAGCGATATTATCGTCTGTCCCAACCTTACAAATATCAATTTCCTTCCTTTCCACATTATCTCTAATAACGTGGTATTTCCTCAAAACGTGTCTAGACTTGTTACTAGACTTGGGCTCCTTTGCTTGAAAGATGGCCCCACTGTTATCACAATAAACAGTGACTGGATCCACGGCACTAGGGACTACTCTTAGTCCATCCAAGAATTGCCGAATCCACACAGCTTCTTTAGCAGCTTCAGATGCTGCCAAATACTCAGCTTCCGTCGTAGAATCCGCAGTGACACTCTGTTTGAAGCTCTTCCAACAAACAGCTCCTCCATTCAACATAAAGACATAGCCGGATTGGGATTTCAGATCATCCCCATCAGTTTGGAAACTTGCATCCGTGTAACCTTTTACATGTAGCTCAAGTTCTCCTCCAAACACAAGAAACGAATCCTTAGTTCTTCTCAAGTACTTAAGGATGTTCTTCACAGCTATCCAGTGACCCTCACCAGGATTAGCTTGATACCGGCTCGTCATGCTCAAAGCGAAAGCGACATCGGGACGAGTGCACATCATAGCATACATGATTGATCCTACAGCGGAAGCATAAGGGATCAATTTCATGCGTTCAATTTCCGCAGGAGTCGTAGGACATTGAGATTTCTTCAATGTTATTCCTACACTCATCGGAAGAAAGCCTCTCTTGGAGTCTTTCATATTGAACCTATCAAGAATCTTATCGATATAAGTTTCTTGACTTAATGCTAGTATCCTCTTGGATCTATCTCTATAGATCCGGATACCCAAGATGCGTTGTGCCTCTCCCAAGTCCTTCATTTGGAAATGGTTTCCCAATTCCTCCTTTACCGAGTTCAGGCTTGGAATATCATTTCCAATCAATAGTATGTCATCCACATACAAAACAAGGAAAGTCACCTTGCTCCCACTAAACTTCATGTACAAACAAGGTTCCTCGGCACTACGAGCGAATCCATGTTGTTTGATAACATGATCGAATCTGTGATTCCAACTCCTCGATGCTTGCTTAAGACCATAAATGGATCTTTTAAGCTTGCATACTTTCTTAGGGTTGGATGTATCTACAAAACCTTCAAAGTTGTGTCATAAACACTTCCTCTTCTAGAATCCCATCCAAGAAGGCGGTTTTTACATGCATATGACATATCTCCTAGTCATGAAATGTGGTAACCGCTAAAATTATCCTCTTGGATCGTAGCATAGCAACCTATGGCAAAGGTTTCATCATAATGAATGCCTTGGACTTGTGAAAAGCCTTTTGCCACCAATCTAGCTTTGTAAACATCAACATGTTCATCTATGCCGACATTGATTTTGAATATCCATTTACAATCAAGGGTCGCACTCCTTCAGGTAAATCTACCAAGTCCCAAACTTGGTTCTCGTACATAGAATCCATTTCGGATTTCATGGCTTCAAGCCATTGTTCGGAGTTGGGGCTACCAATAGCCGCCTTGTAGGTTGAGGGTTCGTTGCTTTCGAATAACAACAAATCACCCTCCTCCTCGATGTTACCGAGGTAACGGTCAGGTTGTTGACTAACTCTTCCTGACCTCCTAGGGATTACAACCGTGTCAGAAGATGATGGAACGGTTTCCTCATCTTCTGCTTCGGTTTGTGGCTCTTGAACTTCATCAAGTTCAAATTTTCTCCCACTCTGTTTTTTAGAAATAAATTCATTTTCTAGAAAAACAGCATCACGAGCCACAAACACTTTGTTCTAATGAGGGTTGTAGAAGTAATAGCCACAAGTTTCCTTAGGATAACCTACAAATAGACATTTGTCAGACCTTGGAGCGAGTTTATCGTCAGTTTTATTCTTGACGAATGCCTCACATCCCCAAATTCTCATGAATGACAAATAGGGAACCGTTCCCGTCCATATCTCATATGGAGTCTTATTGGCCGCTTTAGTCGGACTTCGATTTAGTGAAAATACAGCAGATAATAGTGCAAAGCCCCAAAATGATCCAGGAAGCTCAGTTTGACTCATCATAGACCGAACCATGTCAAGTAAGGTTCGGTTTCTCCTTTCTGCAACACCATTCAATTGTGGTGTGCCCGGAGGAGTCCATTGTGATATTATACCACAATTCTTAAGATGTGAATCAAACTCATTACTTAGATATTCGCCACCACGATCCGATCGTAGTGCTTTTATCCTTTTGTTTAATTGGTTCTCAACCTCATTTTGAAATTCTTTAAATTTCTCAAAAGCATCACTTTTATGCCTTATTAAGTAGATATAACCATATCTACTTAAGTCATCGGTAAAAGTAATGAAGTAATGATATCCTCCTCTAGCGGTGATGTTTAATGGACCACACACATCGGTATGTATGAGTCCTAAAACCTCACTTGCTCGTGTCCCTTTACCGCTAAAGGGTTGACGAGTCATCTTGCCTAAGAGGCAAGATTCGCATGTTCCATATGATTCGTAATCAAATGGTTTGAGAACCTTGGTCGCAACAAGTCTCTTAATGCGTTTGTCGTTTATGTGACCTAAACGACAATGCCAAAGGTAGGATTTGTTTGATTCATTCGTTTTGAGCCTCTTGTTCTCGGCATGATAAACATCATTAACATCATTTAAAACATAAATACCTCCAATTGAAATAGCTTCACCATAAACTACTTCATTAAATGAAAAAGTACAACGGTTGTTCTTAATCATAAAAGAAAAGCCTTCCGCATCTAAAACGGAGACGGAGATAATGTTTTTCGTTAGAGTTGGTACAAAATAACAGTTATTCAAAAGCAACTCTAATCCACTAGCAAGAGCGAGTACAAAAGTTCCCACTTTAAACTACCGCTACTCTAGCTCCATTGCCCATGCGAGATCTACATCACCCTTGGCTAGGGCCCGCACGCTTTCTCATCCCCGCAAATGATTACAAAGGTGAGATCTACATCCCAGATCCAATACCCATGTAGAAATGCAAGCATGATTGATGTCTATCATATAGAGATTAGAAGGAAGAATACCTTTGGATGTCGCACATCCATCTTTCAAATCCTTCTTGTACTTGGGACAATCATGCATCCAATGACCCACTTCATTGCAATATTTGCAAGTGTCTTTGAGGGGTCTTCCTTGTTGATCTTGGGTTTAGGCTTATGTGGAACACCTTCCACAATAGCCTTCCCTTACCCTTGCCAATGTTAGATGGCCCCTTCTTGGCCACCTTCCCTTCTTCACTCCCAAGTTCATGTCCTTCATTTTCATGGAGAGAACATCTTTCTTCTCCACCTCATTCACTTCCATATCCCTCTCGGCTTGGACCAAGAGAGCATGAAGTTCATGGTAACTCTTATCCATGTTGTTCATGTTATAGTTTACTGAAAGTGAGCAAACTTGTTAGGAAGAGAATGAAGGATGCGTTGATCGCAAGAGCCTTGGGTATAGCACACTCTTGACGCTCAAGAGTGTCTATTTGCTCAATCATTTTGAGCACATGAGGACCAACTTTTGGTTCCTCTCAAGCTTTGCATCGAAAATCGAACCGCGGCTTCATAAAGCCTTATTTGCGGTGCTTTGGAGAACATGGTTGTCACTCAGTGAATATCGCATATGCACTTTTTGAGTAACCATTCGAGTTTGAGAGCGGGTGTCATGGACCAAATTAAGACGCTTTTCACGCCATTGTCCACTTTCACATACTCATCATAGGCGGCATGAGCCGCCACGGATCGAGAAGTGGGTTCGGCGGGTGGTTGATCGGTAAGGTGCTTGAGCACATTGTCGGATGTTCTTGGCGCCCTTCATTGTCGAATCCCATTTGACGAAGTTGCTACCGTCATACTAGGGGATACACTTATCCATCACGCTTCGCAACCATGAATCTTTGCCCAAAATAGGCGGCGGAGTTGATGATGATGGTGCCATAGCGATAAACGATTCTACAATAAATATGAGGAAATATATAAGCATACATTGTTCATTTATAACATTTGCTAAAACTCATTTTTAAAACAAATGTCCATTTATATAATGATCTCCCACGAAATTATATAAATGATTCCAAGACTCGTTTTCCATATAAAATTAGACATCTCATGTTTCCTTTTATATAAAAACGATAAGTCAACACTTGACTAATTCTACACTAGAATGCTTGGTTGATGATTTTCTTTAAAATGCATCGATTAGCCCCAAATAACTCTTATTCGGTTGAGTCCAAACCAAATTAGCACGGGACTTCCTCCCACTACTTACCCATGGTAACAAGGTTCCACGTCGCGGAGGTCCTCACGAACATGGGGTTCATAGTTGCTATATTTGGAAAGGCTTTTTCTCAATTCATTTGTTAAAATGTGGGTGATCTTGTCAATTTTTAGTCATAAAATTCTTTATAAGTGAACTAATTTTAAGAATGGCGACCTAAAAACAACAATCGTAGTGGGATATCGTGGCATGTGGAGTGAAACTAGGAGGATCAAGTTTCACTCAAGAGATGAACAAAGATCGAACTCAAACCCTTGAACAATTCGGCCGAGTATGTATGTTTTTGTGATGAAAATTTTCTGAATTTTGTTGTTAAATGCAAGAACATAAGGATAGTATCTAAATCTACACACAAAGTAATAGATTTAGGTTGTGATTAATTAAGCACAAAGCCACTAATTAATCTCTCACAAATCTCAAACACAAAGTAAAGAGATAAATGAAGAACACTCAATTTTGAAACTAGGGTTTCTTTTTCATTCAAAGCAAATCTGAAAATTTTGAGGTTAGAGTGAGGGTTTATATATGACCCTTACTCTAATCTAAGCCTTACATTTCAAAGTTAATCTAAGGGCTCACATGAGCCTTTGAAACATCCAAAAACGGCCTAAAGGCCTTACAAGAGCTGAATTTTGTTGGCTAACAAACAAAAGATAAAAGCATAAAGGTAGATGTTGACACGAGCTCAATCCTCTCCATTCTTTGTTTGGTATCATCCAAGGGTCCTTGAGTGAGCCTTGGTCTTGAAGGAGGACGGTCCACATGCTCTACATTTTGATTTTTACACACTAAAACAATAAAGCATAAAGTGACGAAAGCGACTTGAATGAAAATGACATAAACATAAAACAATGTGATTGTTTGTTGGGGACTTGTTGGGCCGGCTCCTAAGGGACCTCCTTGAGCTAGCTTTGTGAACCATGTGAGTCCTTTTATTGGAGGGTTGACTCACATGGGTGCACCCACTTCGACCACATTCAAAAATAGCATAATCTTGACTTTTTTGTTGCTCTCCAACTTTGACTTCTCCTCGACTTAGCTTGATCACTAGGGTTGGCTCGATTTGACCATAGAGTTGACTTTACTTATCCCCTAGTGACCCCTTGACCCTTGGTCTAGGCTTGGGTTTGAGCCCATGGGTCCAACCCACGGCCCCCCTCGGCTTCACCCTTGGTTTCCTTGACCAATTTTGGTCCAATCTCCTCTCCTTGGAAAGGACTTGTCCTCAAGTCCTTGGAGATCCTCTTGCTTCCTCCCTTGCTCGATTTCAAGCTAGAATCTCGGCTCAACCTTTGCTCGATCTTGGTCTTCATGGTTTTAGTCTTCCATGGGCACCACTTAGCTAGAGTTTGAAGAAGTGGTTGGACCCCTTTGCCTTGGCTCGAAGAATCGATCACATTTTCATCCTTGGTCACGGTTTTTTTGACCACGCACTCTTCCTCGAGCATTTCCTTGAGCCCACGACTCATAACCATGCCTTCCATCCATTCTTGCTCATGATCGAGCCCTTCAATGATTCTCCATCTTAAAGACCCGCTTGTCCTTTCCTTGCCATCGATTTTTTTTCTCTCATTGACCACATTCTCATTGTAGTCGGTTGTTTCCTTGTTGATTGATGCTTCACCCTCATGAGGCTCCTCTCCTAGAGTCCTCCTTACCATGCTAGAGCTTCCCTCACATTTCAAGTTCACCTTTGCCTCTTGCTCTTCTTCACTCGGCTCAAGGCCCTTCAACTTCTCAAGCTGACTCAAGCTCGGCCCCAACTTCATCTCCATGCTAGGTTTCGGCTCAATGAAGGATTCAAACAAGCATGCATTGGATTTACATCCCATCATTGGTGGTAGGGGAGCTAAGACAATGAGCTTTTCACCATACTTGAATGAGTAGGTGTTGTCTCTTCCATGGTGGGAAGAGTTCTTTTCATACTCCCATGGCCTCCCAAGTAAGACATGACAAGCATCCATATTCAACACTTCACACACAATTTCATCTTTGTAGTCTTGTCCAATCGAGAACGAGACTTTGCATTGTTTATCGACTTTTACCTCGGCTCCTTGATTAAGCCACCTTAACTTGTAAGGATGAGGATGTTTCAAAGTTGGTAAGTGAACCAAAAATGGTCAAGGCGAGCAAAGGCGGTTTTTGACTAAATCACGGTTTGGGTCCTTGGGCTCGAACCACGGGCTAGACCACGATCCTAAGGTCCACCCAAGCTTATTTTGAGTGAATTACATCATAATATGTTGGTCAAGCTTGGTGAGTCAAAGAGGTCAAGGAAAGTCAAGACAAAGAGCAACCGAAAGTCAACAAAACGCTATTTTTGAATGTGATCGCTCGAGTGCACCCAAGTGGGTTCGAACCACAAGTCAACTAAGTCAACAAGGAGCAAAAATCAATTGGGAGAAGACCCCAAGTCAGCCGAAATTAAATCGAGGAGAGGCTCACATGTTTCTCCTGACCATGTCCCTTTCACACATGCCACTATCCTCTTTTATGCTTTTACTTTATGTTTTTGTTTGTTTTCCTTCAAAAATTCAGCATTTGTAAGGCATATTTCAGCCGTTTTTTTGGATGTAATGTGGGTCAATTGTGGCCCTTAGATTAGCTTTGAATTGAAGGGTGTAGATTAGAGGTTGGGTCTTATATAAACCCACCCATCCCTCTTGTATTTTTCAGCTTTGATATTGAATGAAACCCTAGTTGTTTATCTTGAGTTCTCTTCATTTTCTCATTACTTAGTGTGTGAGTTTAGTGAAAGATTAGTTTAGTGGCTTTGTGCTTAAACTAATCACAACCTAAATCTATTACTTAGTGTGTAGATTTAGTTACTATCCCTTTTATTTTCCTTGTTCTCAAAATTTCAGAAAATATTTCACCAAAAATATTCACTTGGGCCGAAAATTTCAAGGGTTTGCAAGATCGATTTGTTTTCATCTCTTGAGTGAAACTTGATCCTCCTAGTTTCACTCCAAATTGGTAATCAAAGCCTAGGTTTGTTCTTGATTTTCGATTTTTATCTATATTTTCGGTTTACCTCTACTTGTGTCGAGTTGTTCTTTGTTGTTTTTGCTCTTTTTATTTTCGTTTTTCCTTCTTTTCGTTTTCCTTGTTTATTTTCTATAAAATTTACACAAAACTTCCACAAAATTCTCACAAATTTTCACAAAATGGTTGAAGATCTACACTTGTGTTAGTGTTGGTTTCGGTTTTTACAATCAAAGGTCCAAACTTTACTTGAAAATTTTCAGATTTGTTCTTTGGTTATTTCAATGGATGTGTTCCATCATTTTGGTGTTTCACTTGATACTACTCTTGGTGAAACCATGTATGATTCTATGGAGAAAGCTAGAAGAGAGCTTGAAATCAAAATGAGTCGAATGAGGAGTAGACCTATTCCTAACCCTAACCTTGTGAACTTGAGGGAGTTAGAAGGTAGAATGGCTCGGTTAGGAGGAGAAGCACCCCTAGCCAAAGCCGTGTGGTTTGTAGGGCAAGCTTGCTCAAACCCTAACCCTAAACCTAGAAGAGAATCACCAAGTCGAAGCCTTTAGGTCTAGGTGTACCATTATGGGAAGGGTTTGTGATTTGATTGTTGATGGGGAGAGTTGTTCTAATGTGGCCTCAAGCACTCTCATTGAAAAGTTAGCCTTGCCCACACAAGAACACCCTAACCCTTACAAATTAAAGTGGCTAAACATGGGAGCCGAGTTGATGGTGGATAGACAATGCTTGGTTTCTTTCTCCATTGGTGGGGATTACATGGATGTGGTTTTGTGTGATGTGTTACCTATGGAGGCTTGTCATCTCCTCTTAGGGAGACCTTGGAAGTTGGAGAGAAATGCTAGTCATGATGAGAGGGACAATACCTATACTTTCAAGATTGGGGCTAAGAAAATCAAACTTGCACCCTTACCTCCGATTTTGAAGAACCCTAACCCCCCCTCCCTGATCATGTCACACTAAACAATGGGGATTGATGGGGACCAGAAATTGAACTTGGGGTTAGTCATGGGAAGGATGAGATTAATGTCCTTGCTAAGGAGTTCCCAAAGAGCAATGCAAACCACCCTCCATACTTGAGTCGTTCAAAGAGGTTATTTTGAGTGAAGAGGTCGAAACAAGTGAGGAAATGAATGTTGGTGAGAGATTGACCATTCACTTTGCTAAAGATGATCCTAACACTCAAGAGGAAAGCATGGGGTACAATGCCAAGCAAAGGGATGAGTATGATCATGAGAAGTGTTTGGCCAATGTCAAGAGGAAGGTATTCATGTGGTATGAGAATGTTGATGCAAGCAAAGAGTCGAGGGAATTTCTAAAGTGGAAATTCAAAGTGAGTACTAACAATGCCAAAGAAATGCAATGTGGTTGTCATAACCAAGTCTACTCAAGTGGATTCATGAAATGGGGATTCAAAGGGGGAACTAAGCTTGAACAAAAAGGGCTAAGTGATGATCTTCTACAATCTTCACCTAAGCTCAAGAAAGAACATGGCTCAAGTGAAAGTCCAAAGATCGATTTGTGGGAGGAGAACACGGTCCTCAATGCCATACGTGGGCTGTTCACGATCCTTAGGTCATCCAATTCAACAAGTACTTTCATGAAAGAGAAGGTAGCCCTCCATTTGATCAAAGACAATCCTAGAGCAATAGGGGGAAGTCAAGGAGAGGAGCTCAATGAGCTCAAAACTGAAAATTCGGGGCACTCAATCAAGTGCAAAGGAAGTGAATCATTTGGATATGAAAAGGTCGATGTGATAGAAAGTTCAAGTGAGTCCTTGAAAGGGGAGAAAAACGTGGGGTTCAAACGTGACAAAGGGTGGCTAATTGATGGTCCTAAACATGAGGGACTTCGAGTTGTGCTAGGGGATACTTGTGAATCCAAAGAAACCACGAGTAAGGGAGAGAGCAAGTTCAATTCAATGAACCGAGTTTACAAGAATCAATCTCTCATTCAATCTCTAAGCAAGTGGAATTCTTGGAAGACTAGGGCCATGGAGCCCAAGGTTGGTCATGGGGCTCATGGGGCACCCTCATCATGTTCTACGATTCAAGTCATGGAGCCAACACGAGACCGAGACGAGAAGGAGGCAAAGGATCGAGCTATGAGTCAAGCTATAGTCCAAACCGAGCAAGAGGAGGAGAGACCGAGGATTTGAGGACAAATCCTTTTCAAGGAGAGGAGATTGAACCAAAAATGGTCAAGGCGAGCAAAGGCGGTTTGACTAAATCACGGTTTGGGTCCTTGGGCTCGAACCACTGCTAGACCACGATCCTAAGGTCCACCCAAGCTTATTTTGAGTGAATTACATCATAATATGTTGGTCAAGCTTGGTGAGTCAAAGAGGTCAAGGAAAGTCAAGACAAAGAGCAACCGAAAGTCAACAAAACGCTATTTTTGAATGTGATCGCCGAGTGCACCCAAGTGGGTTCGAACCACAAGTCAACTAAGTCAACAAGGAGCAAAAATCAATTGGGAGAAGACCCCAAGTCAGCCGAAATTAAATCTAGGAGAGGCTCACATGTTTCTCCTCAACACGTCCCTTTCACACACGCCACTATCCTCTTTTACGCTTACTTTATGTTTTTGTTTGTTTTCCTTCAAAAATTCAGCATTTGTAAGGCATATTTCAGCCGTTTTTTTGGATGTAATGTGGGTCAATTGTGGCCCTTAGATTAGCTTTGAATTGAAGGGTGTAGATTAGAGGTTGGGTCTTATATAAACCCACCCATCCCTCTTGTATTTTTCAGCTTTGATATTGAATGAAACCCTAGTTGTTTATCTTGAGTTCTCTTCATTTTCTCATTACTTAGTGTGTGAGTTTAGTGAAAGATTAGTTTAGTGGCTTTGTGCTTAAACTAATCACAACCTAAATCTATTACTTAGTGTGTAGATTTAGTTACTATCCCTTTTATTTTCCTTGTTCTCAAAATTTCAGAAAATATTTCACCAAAAATATTCACTTGGGCCGAAAATTTCAAGGGTTTGCAAGATCGATTTGTTTTCATCTCTTGAGTGAAACTTGATCCTCCTAGTTTCACTCCAGTAAGGCAAGTTTATCAATGAGGGTTTTGGAAGCAACATTAACACAACTTCCCCCATCGATAATCAAGTTGCACACTCTCCCCATGATGGTACATTTGGTTCGAAATATTTGATGCCTTTGATCCACACTTTCGCTTGAATCTTGAGTATGCATGACTCGCCAAGTAACCAAGCTCAACCCCGAGTCCGGGGGAACAATTGTTTCGGCCACTCTCTCATCCTCAACTCCCTCTTTCTTTTCTTCCTCACAAACCAACACTTCATCGTCTCCCCAATGCACAACCTCACTTGTGTTCAAGGTCCTCTTGCTAGGGCACTCCTTAGCAAAATGACCATACCCTTGACATTGGTAGCACTTCTTGAGAGGAATCGTTCTCTTGGGACCATAGTCAATTCCCTTTCCTTTATCGACACTTGAGGGTTTGTTAGTAGGGCAAGGCTCGGAAATCTTGACCCCTCCTTGGCACGACATGGGGTTGGTTTTGGGGTGCTCTTAGCCGACTCTCCTCTCCCCTTCTCTAGCCTCTCCACACGTGGCCATGGTAACCGCCTCATCGAATGACCACAAGTTTTGCATTTTGACTCGATTTGCTATCCTAGGTTTAGGCCCTCCACAAACCTTGCAATTTTTGTTCGGGTTTCTCATTCATCTCACATTGTAGGGTGAGTTGCTCAAAGTCCCTAAGATAGGTTTCAATGGGGTGTGACTCTTGTTTTAGTTGGGCTAGCTTGAGGAACATGTCTTGAGTGTAATCTTTGGGAACAAACTTGTCTTTGAGTTTCTTTTTGAGTTTGAGCCATGACTTAATGGGTTCCTTACCCTCTCGGTTTCTTTGATTCTTAAGGTTTTCATACCAAAGGGAGGCATATCCCTTGAACTTCATGATGGCCACCTTGAAACACTTCCTATCGGAGTACTCCTTGAATTCAAAAATTCTCTCAACCGATCTAAGCCAATCTAAGAGATCCTCGGGGTTCAAGCTACCATAAAAATCGGGTATATCCACTTTGATATCTCGGTCATGGTCTCTAGGGTGGGCTTCAAGGACTCTTCCGAATCCAAAATTGATCTTCCATGTGAGGAGGAGGGTGTCCTCTCCCACGGCCCCCATACCCAAACTCACGGCCACGTCCCCTTCCCCCTTCACCCCTTCTTGGTTCATTCATATTTTGGTCTAAGAGGGTGTTTAGAGCATTCATCATTAGAGTACAATTACCGGTGAGTTGAGTTAACTTCTCTTCTAAATCGGAAAGTCTTTTACCCTCTCCTCTATTCTCTTCCATTTTGTGAAAATTTTGTGAGATCTTTTGTGGAAATTTTGTGGGAAATTTATGGAAAATAAACAAGGAAAAGGAAGAAGAAAACGAAAATTAAAAGAAGAAAAATAAAAGAGTAACTCGAAAATACTAAGAAAAACCGAAAACAAAGATAAAAAAAATGAAATCAAGAACAAACCTAGGCTTTGATGACCAATTTGGAGTGAAACTAGGAGGATCAAGTTTCACTCAAGAGATGAACAAAGATCGAACTCAAACCCTTGAACAATTCGGCCGAGTATGTATGTTTTTGTGATGAAAATTTTCTGAATTTTGTTGTTAAATGCAAGAACATAAGGATAGTATCTAAATCTACACACAAAGTAATAGATTTAGGTTGTGATTAATTAAGCACAAAGCCACTAATTAATCTCTCACAAATCTCAAACACAAAGTAAAGAGATAAATGAAGAACACTCAATTTTGAAACTAGGGTTTCTTTTTCATTCAAAGCAAATCTGAAAATTTTGAGGTTAGAGTGAGGGTTTATATATGACCCTTACTCTAATCTAAGCCTTACATTTCAAAGTTAATCTAAGGGCTCACATGAGCCTTTGAAACATCCAAAAAAAACGGCCTAAAGGCCTTACAAGAGCTGAATTTTGTTGGCTAACAAACAAAAGATAAAAGCATAAAGGTAGATGTTGACATGAGGCTCAATCCTCTCCATTCTTTGTTTGGTATCATCCAAGGGTCCTTGAGTGAGCCTTGGTCTTGAAGGAGGACGGTCCACATGCTCTACATTTTGATTTTTACACACTAAAACAATAAAGCATAAAGTGACGAAAGCAACTTGAATGAAAATGACATAAACATAAAACAATGTGATTGTTTGTTGGGGACTTGTTGGGCCGGCTCCTAAGGGACCTCCTTGAGCTAGCTTTGTGAACCATGTGAGTCCTTTTATTGGAGGGTTGACTCACATGGGTGCACCCACTTCGACCACATTCAAAAATAGCATAATCTTGACTTTTTTGTTGCTCTCCAACTTTGACTTCTCCTCGACTTAGCTTGATCACTAGGGTTGGCTCGATTTGACCATAGAGTTGACTTTACTTATCCCCTAGTGACCCCTTGACCCTTGGTCTAGGCTTGGGTTTGAGCCCATGGGTCCAACCCACGGCCCCCCTCGGCTTCACCCTTGGTTTCCTTGACCAATTTTGGTCCAGCATGCATGGCGATTTTGGCATGTGTGCGGAAAATAAGCAAACAAACAAGCATGAAACAAACATAAACCTAGTATGCCCACCTAAAGAAATTAAAATACAAGGAGTTACAAATTGGAAACCAACTCCTTTGGTCCCTCTTCATATGGATCTCATCCAAGCTCCTCCTTGCTAGCTTTAGAACACTTCTTAGGCTCCATGTCGATCTCCATCACCGGTCTTCGATTTACAAATAGTTACAAGTATGATTTACAAATGAATACATAGCAATCCTATTATACATTTATAAATGAAATAAACTATTAAATTACAAACCGGCGATACGAGATCGCATTTAATTACAAACCCACACGATATTCCCTTTCATTACGGGCAATATCGGTAAAAATATAACAACTATGGCCATACTAGTAAGAACAAACATTCATTCAATAATAAACATTCATCCAAACATGCATAATGTAAAGCTTATAAATAAAAACATGCCAAAATCGCCCTAAACAATAATCGCATTAATTCGTTTCAAACCGATCTCATTTTTAGTCGATTAATCTCATATTAATCAATAATGCTTAAAACACCTTTTAAGCTTGAACTAAAACTTCTAAACTGATTTTAGAACACCCAACATTAGTTTATACTAACTTAAGGTGATTTTAGTTCATAAACTTGGTCATTTGCTAATTAGAAGTACTTTAATCATAACCCTTTTATGAGTAAAGCTTTATAAAATCAAAATAAAATAAAATAAAATTATTTTTATTTTGAAAAAATTTTGTATATTCTGGAACACTTCCAAAATATCAGAAAAGAAAAATTTGGTCAGAAAAATTTACGAATTTATTTTATAATAAATAACATACGATTTCATCGATTTTATCTCATAAAATCAAGAAAACGTCTAAAACAGTGAGGAAAAATCCCAAATTTATACGAGAGCATCCTCATAATGTGTAAAAATATTGGTATAAATTTCATGTCCAGAAAACAACATTTACTATATTTTTGGACATAAAATGCAAACCATACCGATTTTAAACAAAAATATGAATAAATATTCAAAACTCAAAATCTGACTCTGAAAATTTACATGCAAAATGTATAAATATGAAATATCACTGTGTAAAAATTTCATGACCAGATTCGAACTATAACTATTTATAGTAATTATTTTAGCCAAAAACACACTTTTTGACTCGGTTTTGTATAAAAATCATTTAAATTAGCAAACAAATTTCAAAAATTACGAATTTTGACCAGTAACTTCATGAGACCAGAAACTTTGCATGCAATAAAAATCTCGTGTTAAAACCATTTTTAACACTATTTTCGGATTTTATCATATTTATTCTCAATAAATATATAAAACCCCAAAATTAACAAAATAAATTTGTAACTACAAGCCTTGGCTCTGATACCACTTGAAGGGATCGGATCCCATTCACTAATCAAATATTAGTGTAAATCAAATTACTCTAATTTGATTTAGCAAGATCTATGTAGTACAAATTTACATTGTTAACAAGATTAGAAATTTATACCTTTCTTTAAAAGGGAATTAGGGCACAAAACTAGAACTCCTTTCTAGTTTTGTTTCTTGAGCTAGGTATTAGGATGATCCTCCAAAGACCCGAGTTTTCAAAATAGAAAACCTCCTTAAAGATGCACCCAAGAACTACTCCAAAATATACTAGTGATTTTGATCTAGAAATCACCTAGTATAAACTTGATATTATGTGATAATAGTATTACTAACACTTAGTAATATAAGACTAATAGTAGTATTAGTTTTGAGAGATTATGAGAGAGATGAAGAGTGTAGAGAAAATGATGTGAATGCATGCACATTTGCTCTTTGCTTTTACCATCTTATAAAGACAAAAAGAGCAAAGCATAAGTGTCTCCAAGAGACCCTATGGGCCGGCCACCTAGAGAAGAGAAGAGGGTGAAGAGTGTGCTTCTTGATAAGAACAATTGCTAGCTTTTGATAATAATGTAAAAGCATGCAAAGGTGAACAAAAAGCAAAGGACAAAAGAGAATCTTTCTCTCCCTCTCTCCTCTTGGTTTGGACGGCATTATGGTCCCTATTATGGGTCCAATTTGTTTTCAATATTTGTCCCACAAATACTTATAATTTATCACTTAATCATCAAATATGATAAAGTACAAATTATCAAATTGAACTCATAACTCTTCTTTAACATATATGTACTTTACATATACATTTAAATGTACTTTTATTAATCTCATTAATAAAATATACACAATTAGTGAATTAACGTTTAATCACTAATTCTCATCTCCACTGATAATTTTATCGATATAAAATTCAATCGTCCGAGTTCACAACTCGATTTCTCTCTAAATCAATACACTGACTAACCGTTAGTCAAATTATCAAGTCACTAATATAATCGTATCTCATACAATTAATTAGCTTAAATATTTGGAGTACGTTCCTATAGGTGTGACTTAAAGGGATCAATTGATTACCGCCGTTCTCACGACAATAACGTCAAACTCTAGTCAGCCAACCGTTATTGATTTACGTTAATCAATTGACAATAATACAGGATTATCCCCGTGTATTCCTTAATTGAGATTTATTAAGTAATCGCACTATTGTGGAGGACACATACTCCAACACAAGTTTCATTCCAAATTGGTCATCAAAGCCTAGGTTTGTTCTTGTTTTCGATTTGATCTTTGTTTTTCGGTTGTACTCTTGTTTTCCTCTTTTATTTTTCGTTTTTTCTCTTTTATTTTTACTTGTTATTTCACAAAACTTCCACAAAATTCTCACAAAATTATCACAAAATGGATGGGGATAAGAGGCTTTCGGATTTAGAAGAGAAATTGACTCAACTCGCCGGTAGTTGTAATACAATGATGAATGCTCTAAACACCCTCTTGGACCAAAATCTTAATGAGCCAAGACAACCACCAAGGGGTGGAGGGAGAGGCCGTGGTATTGGTGGCCGAGGGAGAGGACAACCACCTCCTCACATGGAAGACCCCTACTCGGATTCGGAGGAGTCCATTGAAGTCCACCCAAGAGATCATGACCGAGACATCAAGGTAGATATTCCCGACTTTTATGGTAGTTTGAATCCCGAGGATTTACTAGATTGGCTTAGGTCGGTTGAAAGAATCTTTGAATTTAAGGAATACCCCGATAGAAAGTGTTTTAAGGTGGCCATCATGAAATTCAAAGGATATGCTTCACTTTGGTATGAGAACCTTAAGAACCAAAGAAATCGAGAGGGAAAGGAACCCATTAGGTCATGGCTCAAACTCAACAAAAGGTCAAAGACAAGTTTGTTCCCAAGGATTACACCAAAGACATGTTTCTTAGGTTGGCTCAACTCAAACAAGAAACACAACCCATCGAATCCTACCTTAGGGACTTTGAACAACTCACCCTACAATGTGAGATGAGTGAAAAACCCGAGCAAAAGATTGCAAGATTTGTCGAGGGCCTAAACCCTAGGATAGCAAACCGGGTAAAGATGCAAAATTTGTGGTCATTCGATGAGCCCGCCACTATGGCCATGAGTGTTGAGAGGCTAGAGAAGGGAAGAGGAGACTCGGCCAAACACACCACCAAGGCCACTCCTAACACGAGCCAAGGAGGGATCAAGATAGTCGAGCCTAGTCCTACTACAAAGCCATCAAGTGTTGACAAAGGGAAAGGAATCGACTTGGGCCCTAAAAGAACAATTCCTCTCAAGAAGTGCTACCAATGTCAAGGGTATGGTCATTTTGCTAAGGAGTGCCCTAGCAAGAGGACCTTGAACACGAGTGAAGTGGTGCTTTGGGGAGACGATGAGGTCTTAGTTTGTGAGGAAGAAAAAAGAGGGAGTAGTGGAGTTGAAGGAGGCGAAACCCTCGTTCCCCCGGACTCGAGGTTGAGCTTAGTCATATGGCGAGTGATGCACACTCAAGAATCAAGTGAGAGCATAGACCAAAGACAACAAATATTTCGGTCTAAGTGTACAATCATGGGGAAAGTGTGCAACCTAATCATCGATGGTGGAAGTTGTACCAATGTGGCTTCAAAAGTGCTTGTGGAGAAGCTAAGTCTACCCACTTTAGAGCACCCTAGCCCCTACAAACTAAGGTGGCTCAACAAGGATGCCGAAGTGAAGGTCAACAAACAATGCAAGGTGCCATTTTCAATTGGTCAAGATTACAAAGATGAGGTTACTTGTGAAATTCTCGACATGGTTGCATGTCACTTGTTGCTTGGGAGGCCATGGGAGTATGAGAGGGACTCTTCTCATCATGGAAGGAGTAACACTTACTCCTTCAAATACAAGGAGAAACTCATTGTGCTCACACCTTTACCTCCTATGATGGGATACAAGACTAACTCGTGCTTGTTTGAATCAATCAATGAGGAGAACTCTAGCAAAGAAATGAATGAGGGGCCGAGTATGAGCATGGAAGAGGAAATGGTGAGCCTAGAGCTTGAGGGAAACCCTAGAGCAACAAGGAGGATTCTAGGAGAGGAGCAATATGAGGGTGATGCATCAACCAACAATGAAACAACCGACTACAACAAGAATGTGGTCAAAGAAAGAGCAAAATTGATGGCAAGGAAAGATCAAGTGGATCTTTGAGATGGAGAATCATTGATGGGCTCGATCATGAGCAAGAATGGATGGATGGCATGGCTACGAGTCGTGGGCTCAAAGAAATGCTCGAGGAAGAATGTGTAGACAAGCAAGCCATGATCAAGGATGAAAACGTGGTCAATCACACGAGCCAAGCCAAAGAGGTCCATCCTCTTCTCCAAACTTTGATCAAGTGGTGTCCTTGGAAGCCTAGGGTCGTGAGAGCCAAGGTTAGCCGAGGGTTAAGTCGAGAATCAAGCATGAAATCGAGCCAAGGGGGAAGCAAAAGGATCTCCAAGGATTTGAGGGCAAATCCTTTCCAAGGAGAGGAGATTGGACCAAGAATGGTCAAGGCGAT
The DNA here is from genome assembly GCA_023091065.1 of Dianthus caryophyllus. Classification (NCBI taxonomy): domain Eukaryota; kingdom Viridiplantae; phylum Streptophyta; class Magnoliopsida; order Caryophyllales; family Caryophyllaceae; genus Dianthus; species Dianthus caryophyllus. Next base: position 1,721,789 of record JALGRB010000016.1, read on the forward strand.
CAAGGATGGAGAGAAGTTAGACCATGGGTTGGGTCCATGGGCTCAAACCCTAGCCTAGGTCTTGGACTTAGGGACCACTAAGTGCTAAGTCAAGTCAATCTAATGGTCAATTTAGCCAAACTTAGTGAGTCAAGGGAAGTCAAAGGAAAGTCAAGATGGAGAGCAACCAAAAAGTCAATACATGTGCTATTTTTGAAGTGTGAACTTTGGGTGCACCCATGTGGGTTAAGTCCTCTAATAATCATGACCCACATGGCTTGAAAAGTCAGCTCATGGAGGCCCTTGGAGCCGGCTTCAAACAAGTCCTCACAAGTCCCACCTTATTTTGTGCTTTAAGTCATTTTCACTAGTGTCACTTTCATTACTTTATGCTTTATTGTTTTTAGTTTATAAAATCTGAAAAATTGGAGCTTTGGACCGTCCCCCTTGAGTCCCAAGGTTCTATCAAGACCCTTGGATGATCACCTAAACAAAAAAAGGAGAGGATTGAGTCAAGTGTCACCATCCAACTTTATGCTTTTGTAGTTTGTATTTTTCTTTGAAAATTTCAGCTCTTGTAAGGCCTATGAGCCGTATTTTTTGTTGCATTTGAGGGACTCTTGTGAGCCCTTAGATCATCTTTGAAATGTAAGGTCAAGATTAGAGTGTAGGTATTATATAAACCCTCACTCTCCCCTTGTATTTTTCAGATTTGATATTGAATGATAAACCCTAAATTTGAGAGCTTTCAACTTGTATTCTCCTAGCTAAGTGCATGAGAGTATTAGTGATTAATTAGTGGCTTTGTGCTTGATTAATCGAAACCTAAATCTCTTGCTTTGTGCTTAGATTTAGCCTATCCCTTTATGTTTTCTTTTCTTTCAAAAATCAGAAAATTTATCACACAAAAACAATACTTTGGCCGAGATTTTTATCACAATTTCAAGTTGATCTTAGTTAGTCTTTTGAGTGAAACTTAACCCATCAAGTTTCATTCCAAATTGGTCATCAAAGCCTAGGTTTGTTCTTGTTTTCGATTTGATCTTTGTTTTTCGGTTGTACTCTTGTTTTCCTCTTTTATTTTTCGTTTTTTCTCTTTTATTTTTACTTGTTATTTCACAAAACTTCCACAAAATTCTCACAAAATGGATGGGGATAAGAGGCTTTCGGATTTAGAAGAGAAATTGACTCAACTCGCCGGTAGTTGTAATACAATGATGAATGCTCTAAACACCCTCTTGGACCAAAATCTTAATGAGCCAAGACAACCACCAAGGGGTGGAGGGAGAGGCCGTGGTATTGGTGGCCGAGGGAGAGGACAACCACCTCCTCACATGGAAGACCCCTACTCGGATTCAGAGGAGTCCATTGAAGTCCACCCAAGAGATCATGACCGAGACATCAAGGTAGATATTCCAGAGCTTTTATGGTAGTTTGAATCCCGAGGATTTACTAGAGTGGCTTAGGTCGGTTGAAAGAATCTTTGAATTTAAGGAATAGCCCGATAGAAAGTGTTTTAAGGTGGCCATCATGAAATTCAAAGGATATGCTTCACTTTGGTATGAGAACCTTAAGAACCAAAGAAATCGAGAGGGAAAGGAACCCATTAGGTCATGGCTCAAACTCAACAAAAAGGTCAAAGACAAGTTTGTTCCCAAGGATTACACCAAAGACATGTTTCTTAGGTTGGCTCAACTCAAACAAGAAACACAACCCATCGAATCCTACCTTAGGGACTTTGAACAACTCACCCTACAATGTGAGATGAGTGAAAAACCCGAGCAAAAGATTGCAAGATTTGTCGAGGGCCTAAACCCTAGGATAGCAAACCGGGTAAAGATGCAAAATTTGTGGTCATTCGATGAGGCCGTCACTATGGCCATGAGTGTTGAGAGGCTAGAGAAGGGAAGAGGAGACTCGGCCAAACACACCACCAAGGCCACTCCTAACACGAGCCAAGGAGGGATCAAGATAGTCGAGCCTAGTCCTACTACAAAGCCATCAAGTGTTGACAAAGGGAAAGGAATCGACTTGGGCCCTAAAAGAACAATTCCTCTCAAGAAGTGCTACCAATGTCAAGGGTATGGTCATTTTGCTAAGGAGTGCCCTAGCAAGAGGACCTTGAACACGAGTGAAGTGGTGCTTTGGGAGACGATGAGGTCTTAGTTTGTGAGGAAGAAAAAGAGGGAGTAGTGGAGTTGAAGGAGTAGAAACCCTAGTTCCCCCGGACTCGAGGTTGAGCTTAGTCATATGGCGAGTGATGCACACTCAAGAATCAAGTGAGAGCATAGACCAAAGACAACAAATATTTCGGTCTAAGTGTACAATCATGGGGAAAGTGTGCAACCTAATCATCGATGGTGGAAGTTGTACCAATGTGGCTTCAAAAGTGCTTGTGGAGAAGCTAAGTCTACCCACTTTAGAGCACCCTAGCCCCTACAAACTAAGGTGGCTCAACAAGGGAGCCGAAGTGAAGGTCAACAAACAATGCAAGGTGCCATTTTCAATTGGTCAAGATTACAAAGATGAGGTTACTTGTGAAATTCTCGACATGGATGCATGTCACTTGTTGCTTGGGAGGCCATGGGAGTATGAGAGGGACTCTTCTCATCATGGAAGGAGTAACACTTACTCCTTCAAATACAAGGAGAAACTCATTGTGCTCACACCTTTACCTCCTATGATGGGATACAAGACTAACTCGTGCTTGTTTGAATCAATCAATGAGGAGAACTCTAGCAAAGAAATGAATGAGGGGCCGAGTATGAGCATGGAAGAGGAAATGGTGAGCCTAGAGCTTGAGGGAAACCCTAGAGCAACAAGGAGGATTCTAGGAGAGGAGCAATATGAGGGTGATGCATCAACCAACAATGAAACAACCGACTACAACAAGAATGTGGTCAAAGAAAGAGCAAAATTGATGGCAAGGAAAGATCAAGTGGATCTTTGAGATGGAGAATCATTGATGGGCTCGATCATGAGCAAGAATGGATGGATGGCATGGCTACGAGTCGTGGGCTCAAAGAAATGCTCGAGGAAGAATGTGTAGACAAGCAAGCCATGATCAAGGATGAAAACGTGGTCAATCACACGAGCCAAGCCAAAGAGGTCCATCCTCTTCTCCAAACTTTGATCAAGTGGTGTCCTTGGAAGCCTAGGGTCGTGAGAGCCAAGGTTAGCCGAGGGTTAAGTCGAGAATCAAGCATGAAATCGAGCCAAGGGGAAGCAAGGATCTCCAAGGATTTGAGGGCAAATCCTTTCCAAGGAGAGGAGATTGGACCAAGAATGGTCAAGGCGATCAAGGATGGAGAGAAGTTAGACCATGGGTTGGGTCCATGGGCTCAAACCCTAGCCTAGAGTCTTGGACTTAGGGACCACTAAGTGCTAAGTCAAGTCAATCTAATGGTCAATTTAGCCAAACTTAGTGAGCCAAGGGAAGTCAAAGGAAAGTCAAGATGGAGAGCACCCAAAAAGTCAATACATGTGCTATTTTTGAAGTGTGATCTTTGGGTGCACCCATGTGGGTTAAGTCCTCTAATAATCATGACCCACATGGCTTGAAAAGTCAGCTCATGGGGGCCCTTGGGCCAGGCTTCAACCAAGTCCTCACAAGTCCCACCTTATTTTGTGCTTTAAGTCATTTTCACTAGTGTCACTATCATTACTTTATCATTTAGTGTTCCTTGTTTATAAAATCTGAAAAATTGGAGCTTTGGACCGTCCCCTTGAGTCCCAAGGTTCTATCAAGACCCTTGGATGATCACCTAAACAAAAAGGAGAGGATTGAGTCAAGTGTCACCATCCAACTTTATGCTTTTGTAGTTTGTATTTTTCTTTGAAAATTTCAGCTCTTGTAAGGCCTATGAGCCGTGTTTTTTGTTGCATTTGAGGGACTCTTGTGAGCCCTTAGATCATCTTTGAAATGTAAGGTCAAGATTAGAGTGTAGGTATTATATAAACCCTCACTCTCCCCTTGTATTTTTCAGATTTGATATTGAATGATAAACCCTAAATTTGAGAGCTTTCAACTTGTATTCTCCTAGCTAAGTGCATGAGAGTATTAGTGATTAATTAGTGGCTTTGTGCTTGATTAATCGAAACCTAAATCTCTTGCTTTGTGCTTAGATTTAGCCTATCCCTTTATGTTTTCTTTTCTTTCAAAAAATCAGAAAATTTATCACACAAAAACAATACTTTGGCCGAGATTTTTATCACAATTTCAAGTTGATCTTAGTTAGTCTTTTGAGTGAAACTTAACCCATCAAGTTTCATTCCAAATTGGTCATCAAAGCCTAGGTTTGTTCTTGTTTTCGATTTGATCTTTGTTTTTCGGTTGTACTCTTGTTTTCCTCTTTTATTTTTCGTTTTTTCTCTTTTATTTTTACTTGTTATTTCACAAAACTTCCACAAAATTCTCACAAAATGGATGGGGATAAGAGGCTTCCGCATTTAGAAGAGAAATTGACTCAACTCACTTGGTAGTTGTAATACAATGATGAATGCTCTAAACACCCTCTTGGACCAAAATCTTAATGAGCCAAGACAACCACCAAGGGGTGGAGGGAGAGGCCGTGGTATTGGTGGCCGAGGGAGAGGACAACCACCTCCTCACATGGAAGACCCCTACTCGGATTCGGAGGAGTCCATTGAAGTCCACCCAAGAGATCATGACCGAGACATCAAGGTAGATATTCCCGACTTTTATGGTAGTTTGAATCCCGAGGATTTACTAGATTGGCTTAGGTCGGTTGAAAGAATCTTTGAATTTAAGGAATACCCCGATAGAAAGTGTTTTAAGGTGGCCATCATGAAATTCAAAGGATATGCTTCACTTTGGTATGAGAACCTTAAGAACCAAAGAAATCGAGAGGGAAAGGAACCCATTAGGTCATGGCTCAAACTCAACAAAAAGGTCAAAGACAAGTTTGTTCCCAAGGATTACACCAAAGACATGTTTCTTAGGTTGGCTCAACTCAAACAAGAAACACAACCCATCGAATCCTACCTTAGGGACTTTGAACAACTCACCCTACAATGTGAGATGAGTGAAAAACCCGAGCAAAAGATTGCAAGATTTGTCGAGGGCCTAAACCCTAGGATAGCAAACCGGGTAAAGATGCAAAATTTGTGGTCATTCGATGAGGCCGTCACTATGGCCATGAGTGTTGAGAGGCTAGAGAAGGGAAGAGGAGACTCGGCCAAACACACCACCAAGGCCACTCCTAACACGAGCCAAGGAGGGATCAAGATAGTCGAGCCTAGTCCTACTACAAAGCCATCAAGTGTTGACAAAGGGAAAGGAATCGACTTGGGCCCTAAAAGAACAATTCCTCTCAAGAAGTGCTACCAATGTCAAGGGTATGGTCATTTTGCTAAGGAGTGCCCTAGCAAGAGGACCTTGAACACGAGTGAAGTGGTGCTTTGGGGAGACGATGAGGTCTTAGTTTGTGAGGAAGAAAAAAAGAGGGAGTAGTGGAGTTGAAGGAGGCGAAACCCTAGTTCCCCCGGACTCGAGGTTGAGCTTAGTCATATGGCGAGTGATGCACACTCAAGAATCAAGTGAGAGCATAGACCAAAGACAACAAATATTTCGGTCTAAGTGTACAATCATGGGGAAAGTGTGCAACCTAATCATCGATGGTGGAAGTTGTACCAATGTGGCTTCAAAAGTGCTTGTGGAGAAGCTAAGTCTACCCACTTTAGAGCACCCTAGCCCCTACAAACTAAGGTGGCTCAACAAGGGAGCCGAAGTGAAGGTCAACAAACAATGCAAGGTGCCATTTTCAATTGGTCAAGATTACAAAGATGAGGTTACTTGTGAAATTCTCGACATGGATGCATGTCACTTGTTGCTTGGGAGGCCATGGGAGTATGAGAGGGACTCTTCTCATCATGGAAGGAGTAACACTTACTCCTTCAAATACAAGGAGAAACTCATTGTGCTCACACCTTTACCTCCTATGATGGGATACAAGACTAACTCGTGCTTGTTTGAATCAATCAATGAGGAGAACTCTAGCAAAGAAATGAATGAGGGGCCGAGTATGAGCATGGAAGAGGAAATGGTGAGCCTAGAGCTTGAGGGAAACCCTAGAGCAACAAGGAGGATTCTAGGAGAGGAGCAATATGAGGGTGATGCATCAACCAACAATGAAACAACCGACTACAACAAGAATGTGGTCAAAGAAAGAGCAAAAATTGATGGCAAGGAAAGATCAAGTGGATCTTTGAGATGGAGAATCATTGATGGGCTCGATCATGAGCAAGAATGGATGGATGGCATGGCTACGAGTCGTGGGCTCAAAGAAATGCTCGAGGAAGAATGTGTAGACAAGCAAGCCATGATCAAGGATGAAAACGTGGTCAATCACACGAGCCAAGCCAAAGAGGTCCATCCTCTTCTCCAAACTTTGATCAAGTGGTGTCCTTGGAAGCCTAGGGTCGTGAGAGCCAAGGTTAGCCGAGGGTTAAGTCGAGAATCAAGCATGAAATCGAGCCAAGGGGGAAGCAAAAGGATCTCCAAGGATTTGAGGGCAAATCCTTTCCAAGGAGAGGAGATTGGACCAAGAATGGTCAAGGCGATCAAGGATGGAGAGGAGTTAGACCATGGGTTGGGTCCATGGGCTCAAACCCTAGCCTAGGTCTTGGACTTAGGGACCACTAAGTGCTAAGTCAAGTCAATCTAATGGTCAATTTAGCCAAACTTAGTGAGTCAAGGGAAGTCAAAGGAAAGTCAAGATGGAGAGCAACCAAAAAGTCAATACATGTGCTATTTTTGAAGTGTGAACTTTGGGTGCACCCATGTGGGTTAAGTCCTCTAATAATCATGACCCACATGGCTTGAAAAGTCAGCTCATGGAGGCCCTTGGAGCCGGCTTCAAACAAGTCCTCACAAGTCCCACCTTATTTTGTGCTTTAAGTCATTTTCACTAGTGTCACTTTCATTACTTTATGCTTTATTGTTTTTAGTTTATAAAATCTGAAAAATTGGAGCTTTGGACCGTCCCCCTTGAGTCCCAAGGTTCTATCAAGACCCTTGGATGATCACCTAAACAAAAAAAGGAGAGGATTGAGTCAAGTGTCACCATCCAACTTTATGCTTTTGTAGTTTGTATTTTTCTTTGAAAATTTCAGCTCTTGTAAGGCCTATGAGCCGTTTTTTTTGTTGCATTTGAGGGACTCTTGTGAGCCCTTAGATCATCTTTGAAATGTAAGGTCAAGATTAGAGTGTAGGTATTATATAAACCCTCACTCTCCCCTTGTATTTTTCAGATTTGATATTGAATGATAAACCCTAAATTTGAGAGCTTTCAACTTGTATTCTCCTAGCTAAGTGCATGAGAGTATTAGTGATTAATTAGTGGCTTTGTGCTTGATTAATCGAAACCTAAATCTCTTGCTTTGTGCTTAGATTTAGCCTATCCCTTTATGTTTTCTTTTCTTTCAAAAAATCAGAAAATTTATCACACAAAAACAATACTTTGGCCGAGATTTTTATCACAATTTCAAGTTGATCTTAGTTAGTCTTTTGAGTGAAACTTAACCCATCAAGTTTCATTCCAAATTGGTCATCAAAGCCTAGGTTTGTTCTTGTTTTCGATTTGATCTTTGTTTTTCGGTTGTACTCTTGTTTTCCTCTTTTATTTTTCGTTTTTTCTCTTTTATTTTTACTTGTTATTTCACAAAACTTCCACAAAATTCTCACAAAATGGATGGGGATAAGAGGCTTTCGGATTTAGAAGAGAAATTGACTCAACTCGCCGGTAGTTGTAATACAATGATGAATGCTCTAAACACCCTCTTGGACCAAAATCTTAATGAGCCAAGACAACCACCAAGGGGTGGAGGGAGAGGCCGTGGTATTGGTGGCCGAGGGAGAGGACAACCACCTCCTCACATGGAAGACCCCTACTCGGATTCGGAGGAGTCCATTGAAGTCCACCCAAGAGATCATGACCGAGACATCAAGGTAGATATTCCCGACTTTTATGGTAGTTTGAATCCCGAGGATTTACTAGATTGGCTTAGGTCGGTTGAAAGAATCTTTGAATTTAAGGAATACCCCGATAGAAAGTGTTTTAAGGTGGCCATCATGAAATTCAAAGGATATGCTTCACTTTGGTATGAGAACCTTAAGAACCAAAGAAATCGAGAGGGAAAGGAACCCATTAGGTCATGGCTCAAACTCAACAAAAAGGTCAAAGACAAGTTTGTTCCCAAGGATTACACCAAAGACATGTTTCTTAGGTTGGCTCAACTCAAACAAGAAACACAACCCATCGAATCCTACCTTAGGGACTTTGAACAACTCACCCTACAATGTGAGATGAGTGAAAAACCCGAGCAAAAGATTGCAAGATTTGTCGAGGGCCTAAACCCTAGGATAGCAAACCTGGTAAAGATGCAAAATTTGTGGTCATTCGATGAGGCCGTCACTATGGCCATGAGTGTTGAGAGGCTAGAGAAGGGAAGAGGAGACTCGGCCAAACACACCACCAAGGCCACTCCTAACACGAGCCAAGGAGGGATCAAGATAGTCGAGCCTAGTCCTACTACAAAGCCATCAAGTGTTGACAAAGGGAAAGGAATCGACTTGGGCCCTAAAAGAACAATTCCTCTCAAGAAGTGCTACCAATGTCAAGGGTATGGTCATTTTGCTAAGGAGTGCCCTAGCAAGAGGACCTTGAACACGAGTGAAGTGGTGCTTTGGGGAGACGATGAGGTCTTAGTTTGTGAGGAAGAAAAAAAGAGGGAGTAGTGGAGTTGAAGGAGGCCGAAACCCTAGTTCCCCCGGACTCGAGGTTGAGCTTAGTCATATGGCGAGTGATGCACACTCAAGAATCAAGTGAGAGCATAGACCAAAGACAACAAATATTTCGGTCTAAGTGTACAATCATGGGGAAAGTGTGCAACCTAATCATCGATGGTGGAAGTTGTACCAATGTGGCTTCAAAAGTGCTTGTGGAGAAGCTAAGTCTACCCACTTTAGAGCACCCTAGCCCCTACAAACTAAGGTGGCTCAACAAGGGAGCCGAAGTGAAGGTCAACAAACAATGCAAGGTGCCATTTTCAATTGGTCAAGATTACAAAGATGAGGTTACTTGTGAAATTCTCGACATGGATGCATGTCACTTGTTGCTTGGGAGGCCATGGGAGTATGAGAGGGACTCTTCTCATCATGGAAGGAGTAACACTTACTCCTTCAAATACAAGGAGAAACTCATTGTGCTCACACCTTTACCTCCTATGATGGGATACAAGACTAACTCGTGCTTGTTTGAATCAATCAATGAGGAGAACTCTAGCAAAGAAATGAATGAGGGGCCGAGTATGAGCATGGAAGAGGAAATGGTGAGCCTAGAGCTTGAGGGAAACCCTAGAGCAACAAGGAGGATTCTAGGAGAGGAGCAATATGAGGGTGATGCATCAACCAACAATGAAACAACCGACTACAACAAGAATGTGGTCAAAGAAAGAGCAAAAATTGATGGCAAGGAAAGATCAAGTGGATCTTTGAGATGGAGAATCATTGATGGGCTCGATCATGAGCAAGAATGGATGGATGGCATGGCTACGAGTCGTGGGCTCAAAGAAATGCTCGAGGAAGAATGTGTGAACAAGCAAGCCATGATCAAGGATGAAAAGCGTGGTCAATCACACGCGCCAAGCCAAAGAGGTCCATCCTCTTCTCCAAACTTTGATCAAGTGGTGTCCTTGGAAGCCTAGGGTCGTGAGAGCCAAGGTTAGCCGAGGGTTAAGTCGAGAATCAAGCATGAAATCGAGCCAAGGGGGAAGCAAAAGGATCTCCAAGGATTTGAGGGCAAATCCTTTCCAAGGAGAGGAGATTGGACCAAGAATGGTCAAGGCGATCAAGGATGGAGAGAAGTTAGACCATGGGTTGGGTCCATGGGCTCAAACCCTAGCCTAGGTCTTGGACTTAGGGACCACTAAGTGCTAAGTCAAGTCAATCTAATGGTCAATTTAGCCAAACTTAGTGAGTCAAGGGAAGTCAAAGGAAAGTCAAGATGGAGAGCAACCAAAAAGTCAATACATGTGCTATTTTTGAAGTGTGAACTTTGGGTGCACCCATGTGGGTTAAGTCCTCTAATAATCATGACCCACATGGCTTGAAAAGTCAGCTCATGGAGGCCCTTGGAGCCGGCTTCAAACAAGTCCTCACAAGTCCCACCTTATTTTGTGCTTTAAGTCATTTTCACTAGTGTCACTTTCATTACTTTATGCTTTATTGTTTTTAGTTTATAAAATCTGAAAAATTGGAGCTTTGGACCGTCCCCCTTGAGTCCCAAGGTTCTATCAAGACCCTTGGATGATCACCTAAACAAAAAGGAGAGGATTGAGTCAGTGTCACCATCCAACTTTATGCTTTTGTAGTTTGTATTTTCTTTGAATATTTCAGCTCTTGTAAGGCCTATGAGCCGTTTTTTTTGTTGCATTTGAGGGACTCTTGTGAGCCCTTAGATCATCTTTGAAATGTAAGGTCAAGATTAGAGTGTAGGTATTATATAAACCCTCACTCTCCCCTTGTATTTTTCAGATTTGATATTGAATGATAAACCCTAAATTTGAGAGCTTTCAACTTGTATTCTCCTAGCTAAGTGCATGAGAGTATTAGTGATTAATTAGTGGCTTTGTGCTTGATTAATCGAAACCTAAATCTCTTGCTTTGTGCTTAGATTTAGCCTATCCCTTTATGTTTTCTTTTCTTTCAAAAAATCAGAGAATTTATCACACAAAAACAATACATTGCGCGAGATTTTTATCACAATTTCAAGTTGATCTTAGTTAGTCTTTTGAGTGAAACTTAACCCATCAAGTTTCATTCCAAATTGGTCATCAAAGCCTAGGTTTGTTCTTGTTTTCGATTTGATCTTTGTTTTTCGGTTGTACTCTTGTTTTCCTCTTTTATTTTTCGTTTTTTCTCTTTTATTTTTACTTGTTATTTCACAAAACTTCCACAAAATTCTCACAAAATTCTCACAAAATGGATGGGGATAAGAGGCTTTCGGATTTAGAAGAGAAATTGACTCAACTCGCCGGTAGTTGTAATACAATGATGAATGCTCTAAACACCCTCTTGGACCAAAATCTTAATGAGCCAAGACAACCACCAAGGGGTGGAGGGACAGGCCGTGGTATTGGTGGCCGAGGGAGAGGACAACCACCTCCTCACATGGAAGACCCCTACTCGGATTCGGAGGAGTCCATTGAAGTCCACCCAAGAGATCATGACCGAGACATCAAGGTAGATATTCCCGACTTTTATGGTAGTTTGAATCCCGAGGATTTACTAGATTGGCTTAGGTCGGTTGAAAGAATCTTTGAATTTAAGGAATACCCCGATAGAAAGTGTTTTAAGGTGGCCATCATGAAATTCAAAGGATATGCTTCACTTTGGTATGAGAACCTTAAGAACCAAAGAAATCGAGAGGGAAAGGAACCCATTAGGTCATGGCTCAAACTCAACAAAAAGGTCAAAGACAAGTTTGTTCCCAAGGATTACACCAAAGACATGTTTCTTAGGTTGGCTCAACTCAAACAAGAAACACAACCCATCGAATCCTACCTTAGGGACTTTGAACAACTCACCCTACAATGTGAGATGAGTGAAAAACCCGAGCAAAAGATTGCAAGATTTGTCGAGGGCCTAAACCCTAGGATAGCAAACCGGGTAAAGATGCAAAATTTGTGGTCATTCGATGAGGCCGTCACTATGGCCATGAGAGTTGAGAGGCTAGAGAAGGGAAGAGGAGACTCGGCCAAACACACCACCAAGGCCACTCCTAACACGAGCCAAGGAGGGATCAAGATAGTCGAGCCTAGTCCTACTACAAAGCCATCAAGTGTTGACAAAGGGAAAGGAATCGACTTGGGCCCTAAAAGAACAATTCCTCTCAAGAAGTGCTACCAATGTCAAGGGTATGGTCATTTTGCTAAGGAGTGCCCTAGCAAGAGGACCTTGAACACGAGTGAAGTGGTGCTTTGGGGAGACGATGAGGTCTTAGTTTGCGAGGAAGAAAAAAAAGAGGGAGTAGTGGAGTTGAAGGAGGCCGAAACCCTAGTTCCCCCGGACTCGGGGTTGAGCTTAGTCATATGGCGAGTGATGCACACTCAAGAATCAAGTGAGAGCATAGACCAAAGACAACAAATATTTCGGTCTAAGTGTACAATCATGGGGAAAGTGTGCAACCTAATCATCGATGGTGGAAGTTGTACCAATGTGGCTTCAAAAGTGCTTGTGGAGAAGCTAAGTCTACCCACTTTAGAGCACCCTAGCCCCTACAAACTAAGGTGGCTCAACAAGGGAGCCGAAGTGAAGGTCAACAAACAATGCAAGGTGCCATTTTCAATTGGTCAAGATTACAAAGATGAGGTTACTTGTGAAATTCTCGACATGGTTGCATGTCACTTGTTGCTTGGGAGGCCATGGGAGTATGAGAGGGACTCTTCTCATCATGGAAGGAGTAACACTTACTCCTTCAAATACAAGGAGAAACTCATTGTGCTCACACCTTTACCTCCTATGATGGGATACAAGACTAACTCGTGCTTGTTTGAATCAATCAATGAGGAGAACTCTAGCAAAGAAATGAATGAGGGGCCGAGTATGAGCATGGAAGAGGAAATGGTGAGCCTAGAGCTTGAGGGAAACCCTAGAGCAACAAGGAGGATTCTAGGAGAGGAGCAATATAAGGGTGATGCATCAACCAACAATGAAACAACCGACTACAACAAGAATGTGGTCAAAGAAAGAGCAAAAATTGATGGCAAGGAAAGATCAAGTGTGGAGTGAAACCTATGGGGTTTTATTTCACTCAAGAGAACAACAAAAATCGAACTTGTAAATGAATGAAAATACTCGGCCAAGGTGTTGTTTTTTTGGGAGAAATTTTCTGATTTTTGTGTAAGTAAAAGAAAACATAAAAGATAGAACTAAATCTAAACACAAAGTAATAGATTTAGGTTTTGATTAATCAAGCACTAAGCCACTAATTAATCATTCACTAACTCAAGCACTAAGCTAAGAGAATAATGAAGGAAACTCACAAACTCTAGGGTTTTTTCTCATTCAATCAAATCTGAAAAATATGATGGGAGAGTGAGGGTTTATATAATACCCACACTCTAATCTTGACCCTAGAATTTGAGGTTGATCTAAGGGCTCATAGAAGCCTTTGAAAACAACAAAAAAAAACGGCTAAAGAGCCTTACACATAGCTGAAATTTTGAAGATAAACAAACAAAAACATAAAGCATAAAGCATAAAAGAGGATAGTGACATGTGGGAAAGGGACATGTTGAGGAGAAACATGTGAAGCTTCTCTTAGATTATTTCGGCTGACTTGAGGTCTTATTCCCACTTGATTTTTGCTCTTAATGATTTAATTGACTTGTGGTTGACCTTTGGACCTAAGGTTGGAAGCGGGTCCTAGGTCAATGGATCGCAAATTCTCAACTCCCGTTGCAATCTCCCCGGGTTGAAAAGGATTTGCCCTCAAATCCTCTCCTTCTTCATCCTCCAAGTCTTCATGATACGGGCTAAGATCTCCCACATTAAACGTGCCATGGACTCCGTATTTTTAACAACCTGGTTTTTAGTCGACTTTAATTACTAAGGCGGAAATTAATTAAGTCTAAAACCAGTGTTATTAATTATACAAATAACCCAAAATATTACATCATCGTTCAAGAGTCGAATAAAACGACTCTAAGTACGGAATTTTAAAAGAGTACATTGTTATATAATACAAATCTCTCGAGAATAACTAAAAGTAAAGCATAAAGATGTAGCGTGGCTCCGTCCAAAATCCAGCTCCCGGTCCACGATCGTCCTGCACAATAAACTGATGGGGGGTGCCCGCTGAGCGGACAGTGACTAGCTATGCTCATACTTACCCTCGATTTCAATTACTTTGGTTTATTATTATCGCTTTATAACTATAACATTATGATAAAAACATAAACATGCTTATTACATATAGCACATAAAGACATATAAGTCATAATAAGCATGCGGTTTAAAGCGATAAATCATATAAGCATGATATTTAGTGGAGTGAAACCTATGGGGTTTGATTCCACTCAAGAGACTAACAAAAATCGAACTTGAAGAGTCTTAAAAAATCTCGGCTAAAGATGTAATTTTGTGGGATAATTTTTCTGAAATTTTGTAACATAAAAGAAAACAATAAAAGATAGTACTAAATCTACACACAAAGTAATAGATTTAGGTTGTGATTAATCAAGCACAAAGCCACTAATTAATCTTTCACAATCTCAAGCACAAAGCAAGGAGAAAATGAAGATGGAGTGAAACTTATGGGGATAAGAATCACTCAAAGGATGAACAAAATCGAACCTTGAAAACCCTTGATGAAACTCGGCCAAGTGACTATTTTTTGTGAAGTATTTTCTGAAATTTTGTGAACAAAAGGAAACATAAAGATAGTGCCTAAATCTACTCACAAAGTTATAGATTTAGGGGTTTAATTAACTAAGCACAAAGCCACTAGTTAATTATCATAAATCTCAAACACAAAGTAAAGAGAGAAATGAGAGTACTCAAGTTTTTTTTAGGGTTTCAACCTTATCATTCAAATCTGAAAATTTGTGAGAGGAGAATGAGGGTTTATATATTACCCTCATTCTAATCTTGACCATCCATTACAACAAGATCTAAGGGCTACAATCAACCCACAAAATAACAATAATACTCGGTCCATTAGCTCACATGTGAGCTGAATTTTTGAACATAAAACAACAAATGCATAAAGTAAAAAGCATGAAACATAAAAGGTAGATAGTGACATGTATGAAAAAGACATAAAGTAAAACAATGTGATGATCCTTGGTGACTTGTTGTAGACCGGCCCCCTTGACCTCCATGAGCTAGTTTGTTGAACCAAGTGAGCCCATTTTATTGGAGGGTTGACTCACTTGGGTGTACCATAGTTGATCACATTTCAAAATAGCACAATCTTGACTTTTTTGTTGCTCTCCATCTTTGACTTCACCTTGACTTAGCTTGATCACTAGGGTTGGCTCGATTTGACCATAGAATCGACTTTAGTTGACCCTTAGTGATCCCTTAGACCAAGCCCTAGGCTTGGGTTTGAGCCCATGGCCCTAACCCATGGTCTCCCAACTCTTCTCCCTTGACTTCCTTGACCAATTTTGGTCCAATCTCCTCTCCTTGGAAAGGACTTGCCCTCAAGTCCTTGGAGAACCTCTTGCTCGACTTGCTCGACTTCACACTTGATTCCTGACTCAATCCTTGCTCGAATTTGGGCTTCACGTTTTTCTTCCATGGGCACCACTTGATGATGGTTTGGAGGAATGGTTGGATCCCTTTGCTTGGGCTCGAGGGATTGATCATGTTTTCCTCCTTGGTCATGGTTTGCTTGACCACACATTCTTCCTCAAGCATCTCTTTGAGTCCTCGGTTCATAGCCACGCCATCCATCCACTCTTGCTCGTGGTCGAGCCCATCAATGATCCTCCATCTCAAGGATCCACTTGACCTCCCTAGGCCATCGATTTTTGCCCTCTCATTGTTCACATCGGTTGTTTTCTTGTTGTTTGATGCTTCACCTTCATGAGGCTCCTCTCCTAGAGTCCTCCTTACCATGCTAGAACTTCCCTCACATTCCAAGCTCACCTTTTCCCCTTGCTCTTCTCCACTCGGCCCAAGGCCCTTCAACTTCTCAAGCTCATGCAATTTCGGCCTTGACTTCATCTCCTTGCTAGGTTTCGGCTCAATGAAGGATTCAAACAAGCATGCATTGGATTTACATCCCATCGTTGGTGGTAGGGGAGCTAAGACAATGAGCTTTTCACCATACTTGAATGAGTAGGTGTTGTCTCTTCCATGATGGGAAGAATTCTTTTCAAACTCCCAAGGTCTACCAAGCAACACATGGCAAGCATCCATGTCCAACACTTCACATACAACTTCATCCTTATAGTCTTGACCAATTGAGAATGAGACTTGGCATTGTTTGTCAACTTTGACCTCGGCTCCTTGATTGAGCCATCTTAGCTTGTATGGGTGAGGATGCTTCAAAGTAGGCAAGGCAAGCTTATCAATGAGGGTCTTGGAAGCAACATTAACACAACTTCCCCCATCGATAATCAAGTTACACACTCTCCCCATGATGGTACATTTGGACCGAAATATTTGGTGCCTTTGGTCCACATTCTCGTTTGATTCTTGGGTGTGCATCACTCGCCAAGTGACCAAGCTCAACCCCGAGTCCGGGGGCACAATTGTTTCGGCTACTTTCACTTCTTCAACTCCCTCTTTTTTTTCTTCCTCACAAACCAACACTTCATCGTCTCCCCAATGCACAACCTCACTTGTGTTCAAGGTCCTCTTGCTAGGGCACTCCTTAGCAAAGTGACCATACCCTTGACATTGGTAACACTTCTTGAGAGGGATGGTTCTCTTAGGGCCATAGTCGATTCCCTTTCCCTTGTCAACACTTGATGGGTTAGTGGTAGGGCAAGGCTCAACAATTTTGATCCCCCCTTGGCTCGACATGGGGTTGGTCTTGGGGGTGCTCTTAGCCGACTCTCCTCTCCCCTTCTCTAGCCTCTCCACACGTGTAGCCATGGTAACCGCCTCATCGAATGACCACAAGTTTTGCATTTTGACTCGATTTGCTATCCTAGGGTTTAGGCCCTCAACAAACCTTGCAATTTTTTGTTCGGGTTTCTCATTCATTTCACATTGGAGGGTGAGTTGCTCAAAGTCCCTAAGATAGGTTTCAATGGGGTGTGACTCTTGTTTTAGTTGAGCTAGCTTGAGAAACATGTCTTGGGTGTAGTCTTTGGGAACAAACTTGTCTTTGAGTTTCTTTTTGAGTTTGAGCCATGACTTGATGGGTTCCTTACCCTCTCGGTTTCTTTGATTCTTAAGGTTTTCATACCAAAGGGAGGCATAACCCTTGAATTTCATGATGGCCACTTTGAAACACTTCCTATCGGAGTACTCCTTGAATTCAAAGATTCTCTCAACCGATCTAAGCCAATCTAGGAGATCCTCGGGGTTCAAGCTACCATAAAAATCGGGTATGTCCACCTTAATGTCTCGGTCATGGTCTCTAGGGTGGGCCTCAAGGGACTCTTCCGAATCCAGAAAATTGATCTTCCATGTGAGGAGGAACTTGTCCTCTCCCACGGCCCCCATATCCCATCCCACGGCCTCTTCCCCTTCCCCCTTCACCCCTTCTTGGTTCATTCATGTTTTGTTCCAAGAGTGTGTTAATAGCATTCATCATCAAAGTGCAATTACCGGTGAGTTGAGTCAATTTCTCTTCTAAATCGGAAAGTCTTTTACCCTCTCCTCTATTTTCTTCCATTTTGTGAAACTTTTGTGAGATCTTTTGTGGAAATTTTGTGGAAATTGAACAAGGAAAACAAAGAAAGAAAACGAAAAATTGAAGAGGAAAACAAACCTAAAATTTCATTAACACAAGAACAAACCCAACCAATACTAACACAAGTGTAGATCTTTAACCATTTTTTGTAAGATTTTGTGGAAAATAAAACAAGGAAATTAAAGAGGAAAACGAAAAATGTAAGAGAAAAACTTCAAACAATTCGACCCTAAACTTAGATAAACCGAAAATTTGAAAAAGAGAATGAAATTCAAGAACAAACCTAAGCTTTGATAACCAATTTGGAGTGAAACTTATGGGGATAAGAATCACTCAAAGGATGAACAAAATCGAACCTTGAAAACCCTTGATGAAACTCGGCCAAGTGACTATTTTTTGTGAAGTATTTTCTGAAATTTTGTGAACAAAAGGAAACATAAAGATAGTGCCTAAATCTACTCACAAAGTTATAGATTTAGGGGTTTAATTAACTAAGCACAAAGCCACTAGTTAATTATCATAAATCTCAAACACAAAGTAAAGAGAGAAATGAGAGCACTCAAGTTTTTTTTAGGGTTTCAACCTTATCATTCAAATCTGAAAATTTGTGAGAGGAGAATGAGGGTTTATATATTACCCTCATTCTAATCTTGACCATCCATTACAACAAGATCTAAGGGCTACAATCAACCCACAAAATAACAATAATACTCGGTCCATTAGCTCACATGTGAGCTGAATTTTTGAACATAAAACAACAAATGCATAAAGTAAAAAGCATGAAACATAAAAGGTAGATAGTGACATGTATGAAAAAGACATAAAGTAAAACAATGTGATGATCCTTGGTGACTTGTTGTAGACCGGCCCCCTTGACCTCCATGAGCTAGTTTGTTGAACCAAGTGAGCCCATTTTATTGGAGGGTTGACTCACTTGGGTGTACCATAGTTGATCACATTTCAAAATAGCACAATCTTGACTTTTTTGTTGCTCTCCATCTTTGACTTCACCTTGACTTAGCTTGATCACTAGGGTTGGCTCGATTTGACCATAGAATCGACTTTAGTTGACCCTTAGTGATCCCTTAGACCAAGCCCTAGGCTTGGGTTTGAGCCCATGGCCCTAACCCATGGTCTCCCAACTCTTCTCCCTTGACTTCCTTGACCAATTTTGGTCCAGAAGAACACTCAACTCATAAACTCTAGGGTTTTCATTCAATATCAAATCTGAAAAATATGATGTGAGAATGAGGGTTTATATACTACCCTCACTCTAATCTTGACCATACAATCCTAAGAGGATCTAAGGGCTACAATAAACCCACAAAACTAATAAACTACTCGGTCCAAAGCTCACATGTGAGCTGAAATTTTGAAGAGAAAACAACAAATGCATAAAGTATAAAGCATAAAGCATAAAAGGTAGATAGTGACATGTGTTGAAAGGGACTTATTGTGGAACACATGTGAGGCCTCCTTGTGATCATTTTTTCGGCTGATTTGGGCTTCTCTCCCTTGATTTTGGCTCTTGATGATTTAATTGACTTGTGGTTGACCCTTGGACGTAAGGTTGGAAGCGGGCCCTAGGTCAATGGATGGCAAGCTCTCAACTCCCGTTGCAATCTCCCCGGGTTGAAAAGGATTTGCCCTCAAATCCTCTCCTTCTTCATCCTCCAAGTCTTCAAGATACGGGCTAAGGTCTCCCACATTAAACGTGCCATGGACTCCGTACTCTCCCGGTAGATCAACTTTGTAAGCATTCGGCCCAATTTTCTCAAGTATCTCGAAGGGACCCTCGGCCCTAGGCATGAGCTTGTTCTTTCTCTTATCCGGAAACCTTTCCTTCCTCAAGTGCAACCACACCAAATCTCCCGCTTCAAACTCCCTTGGAGTTTTTCGGTTCTTGGACTTAGCCTTGTAGGCTTCGTTTGACTTCTCGATTTGTTTCTTGACTTGGTTGTGGATGCTCATCATGAACTCAACACGCTTCTTGGCATCGTAACTCATCTCCTTGCTCTTGATGGGGGCTAGGTCCGTGGGCATGAGGGGGTTGGCCCCATAGACCACTTCAATGGTGAATGTCCGTGCTAGAAGAAGGGGCACGGTTAAAAGCAAACTTCGGCGTGAGCAAGTTTGAGATCCCAATCTTTCAAGGACTTAGAAGCTTGATGCTCCTAAGAATCCTCCCCAAGGTTTTATTAGTGACCTCGGTTTGGCCATCCGTTTGAGGGTGGTGACTCGTGCTAAACAAGAGCCTTGTTTTCAACAATTTCCACAAGGTCTTCCAAAAGTGGCTCATGAACTTGGTGTCTCGATCGGATACAATGGTCTTAGGAACTCCGTGTAGTTTGACCACTTCCTTGAAGTACAACTCGGCCACACTCATGGCATCTTCGGTTTTCTTGTGCAATGAAGTGAGCCATCTTGCTAAATCGATCCACCACAACCATGATGGAGTCCTTACCTCGTTGAGTTCTAGGCAAAGCGACGATGAAATCCATGCTAACGTCCTCCCATGGCCGATTTGGGATGGGTAGAGGAGTGTAGGGCCCCGTTTGAAAGAAGGACTTGGATTGTTGGCACGAAGCGCATCTCTTGATCACATCTTGGACATCTCCAAGCATTTTGGGCCAATAGAATTGATCTTGGAGGATGTCGTAAGTCTTTTGAATTCCAAAATGCCCGGCTAAACCATTAGAGTGAACCTCACGCACTAGGAGAAGTTGATAGGAACCCTTAGGAATGCACAACCGATTCCCCAAGAGTAGGAATCCCTCTTGAAGTGTGTACTTGCTCCCTACCTTGCTTTGCCCTTCACGATGGAATTCCACTCATCCTTGAAGTCGGGATCCTCCACATAGAGTTCTTTCATGAATTCAAAACCCAACACTCTTTGCTCCATGTAGCTTAGCATGGTGTGCCTCCGAGATAACGCATCGGCCACCACGTTATTCTTTCCTTCAATGAACTCGCTCGAGAAAGAGAATGATTGAAGAAACTCGACCCATTTGGCATGCCTATGATTCAACTTGTGTTGCCCATTGATGTATTTGAGTGCCTCATGATCCGAATGAATAACAAACGGTTTGGGTTTGAGATAATGGCTCTGGAGTGAAACTAGGAGGATCAAGTTTCACTCAAGAGATGAAAACAAATCGAACTTGCAAACCCTTGAAATTTTCGGCCCAAGTGAATATTTTTGGTGAAATATTTTCTGAAATTTTGAGAACAAGGAAAATAAAAGGGATAGTAACTAAATCTACACACTAAGTAATAGATTTAGGTTGTGATTAGTTTAAGCACAAAGCCACTAAACTAATCTTTCACTAAACTCACACACTAAGTAATGAGAAAATGAAGAGAACTCAAGATAAACAACTAGGGTTTCATTCAATATCAAAGCTGAAAAATACAAGAGGGATGGGTGGGTTTATATAAGACCCAACCTCTAATCTACACCCTTCAATTCAAAGCTAATCTAAGGGCCACAATTGACCCACATTACATCCAAAAAAACGGCTGAAATATGCCTTACAAATGCTGAATTTTTGAAGGAAAACAAACAAAAACATAAAGTAAAAGCATAAAAGAGGATAGTGACATGTGTGAAAGGGACATGTTGAGGAGAAACATGTGAGCCTCTCCTTGATTTAATTTCGGCTGACTTGGGGTCTTCTCCCAATTGATTTTTGCTCCTTGTTGACTTAGTTGACTTGTGGTTCGAACCCACTTGGGTGCACTCGAGCGATCACATTCAAAAATAGCGTTTTGTTGACTTTCGGTTGCTCTTTGTCTTGACTTTCCTTGACCTCTTTGACTCACCAAGCTTGACCAACATATTATGATGTAATTCACTCAAAATAAGCTTGGGTGGACCTTAGGATCGTGGTCTAGCCCGTGGTTCGAGCCCAAGGACCCAAACCGTGATTTAGTCAAAAACCGCCTTTGCTCGCCTTGACCATTTTTGGTTCAATCTCCTCTCCTTGAAAAGGATTTGTCCTCAAATCCTCGGTCTCTCCTCCTCTTGCTCGGTTTGGACTATAGCTTGACTCATAGCTCGATCCTTTGCCTCCTTCTCGACTCGGACTCGTGTTGGCTTCATGACTTGAATCGTAGAACATGATGAGGGGTGCCCCATGAGCCCCATGACCAACCTTGGGCTCCATGGCTCTAGTCTTCCAAGAATTCCACTTGCTTAGAGATTGAATGAGAGATTGATTCTTGTAAACTCGGTTCATTGAATTGAACTTGCTCTCTCCCTTACTCGTGGTTTCTTTGGATTCACAAGTATCCCCTAGCACAACTCGAAGTCCCTCATGTTTAGGACCATCAATTAGCCACCCTTTGTCACGTTTGAACCCCACGTTTTTCTCCCCTTTCAAGGACTCACTTGAACTTTCTATCACATCGACCTTTTCATATCCAAATGATTCACTTCCTTTGCACTTGATTGAGTGCCCCGAATTTTCAGTTTTGAGCTCATTGAGCTCCTCTCCTTGACTTCCCCCTATTGCTCTAGGATTGTCTTTGATCAAATGGAGGGCTACCTTCTCTTTCATGAAAGTACTTGTTGAATTGGATGACCTAAGGATCGTGAACAGCCCACGTATGGCATTGAGGACCGTGTTCTCCTCCCACAAATCGATCTTTGGACTTTCACTTGAGCCATGTTCTTTCTTGAGCTTAGGTGAAGATTGTAGAAGATCATCACTTAGCCCTTTTGTTCAAGCTTAGTTCCCCTTTGAATCCCCATTTCATGAATCCACTTGAGTAGACTTGGTTATGACAACCACATTGCATTTCTTTGGCATTGTTAGTACTCACTTTGAATTTCCACTTTAGAAATTCCCTCGACTCTTGCTTGCATCAACATTCTCATACCACATGAATACCTTCCTCTTGACATTGGCCAAACACTTCTCATGATCATACTCATCCCTTTGCTTGGCATTGTACCCCATGCTTTCCTCTTGAGTGTTAGGATCATCTTAAGCAAAGTGTATGGTCAATCTCTCACCAACATTCATTTCCTCACTTGTTTCGACCTCTTCACTCAAAATAACCTCTTTGAGCGACTCAAGTATGGAGGGTGGTTTGCATTGCTCTTTGGGAACTCCTTAGCAAGGACATTAATCTCATCCTTCCCATGACTAACCCCAAGTTCAATTTCTGGTCCCCATCAATCCCCATTGTTTAGTGTGACATGATCAAGGAGGGTGGGTTAGGGTTCTTCAAAATCGGAGGTAAGGGTGCAAGTTTGATTTTCTTAGCCCCAATCTTGAAAGTATAGGTATTGTCCCTCTCATCATGACTAGCATTTCTCTCCAACTTCCAAGGTCTCCCTAAGAGGAGATGACAAGCCTCCATAGGTAACACATCACACAAAACCACATCCATGTAATCCCCACCAATGGAGAAAGAAACCAAGCATTGTCTATCCACCATCAACTCGGCTCCCATGTTTAGCCACTTTAATTTGTAAGGGTTAGGGTGTTCTTGTGTGGGCAAGGCTAACTTTTCAATGAGAGTGCTTGAGGCCACATTAGAACAACTCTCCCCATCAACAATCAAATCACAAACCCTTCCCATAATGGTACACCTAGACCTAAAGGCTTCGACTTGGTGATTCTCTTCTAGGTTTAGGGTTAGGGTTTGAGCAAGCTTGCCCCTACAAACCACACGGCTTTGGCTAGGGGGTGATTCTCCTCCTAACCGAGCCATTCTACCTTCTAACTCCCTCAAGTTCACAAGGTTAGGGTTAGGAATAGGTCTACTCCTCATTCGACTCATTTTGATTTCAAGCTCTCTTCTAGCTTTCTCCATAGAATCATACATGGTTTCACCAAGAGTAGTATCAAGTGAAACACCAAAATGATGGAACACATCCATTGAAATAACCAAAGAACAAATCTGAAAATTTTCAAGTAAAGTTTGGACCTTTGATTGTAAAAAACCGAAACCAACACTAACACAAGTGTAGATCTTCAACCATTTTGTGAAAATTTGTGAGAATTTTGTGGAAGTTTTGTGTAAATTTTATAGAAAATAAACAAGGAAAACGAAAAGAAGGAAAAACGAAAATAAAAAGAGCAAAAACAACAAAGAACAACTCGACACAAGTAGAGGTAAACCGAAAATATAGATAAAAATCGAAAATCAAGAACAAACCTAGGCTTTGATTACCAATTTGGAGTGAAACTAGGAGGATCAAGTTTCACTCAAGAGATGAAAACAAATCGATCTTGCAAACCCTTGAAATTTTCGGCGCAAGTGAATATTTTTGGTGAAATATTTTCTGAAATTTTGAGAACAAGGAAAATAAAAGGGATAGTAACTAAATCTACACACTAAGTAATAGATTTAGGTTGTGATTAGTTTAAGCACAAAGCCACTAAACTAATCTTTCACTAAACTCACACACTAAGTAATGAGAAAATGAAGAGAACTCAAGATAAACAACTAGGGTTTCATTCAATATCAAAGCTGAAAAATACAAGAGGGATGGGTGGGTTTATATAAGACCCAACCTCTAATCTACACCCTTCAATTCAAAGCTAATCTAAGGGCCACAATTGACCCACATTACATCCAAAAAAACGGCTGAAATATGCCTTACAAATGCTGAATTTTTGAAGGAAAACAAACAAAAACATAAAGTAAAAGCATAAAAGAGGATAGTGACATGTGTGAAAGGGACATGTTGAGGAGAAACATGTGAGCCTCTCCTTGATTTAATTTCGGCTGACTTGGGGTCTTCTCCCAATTGATTTTTGCTCCTTGTTGACTTAGTTGACTTGTGGTTCGAACCCACTTGGGTGCACTCGAGCGATCACATTCAAAAATAGCGTTTTGTTGACTTTCGGTTGCTCTTTGTCTTGACTTTCCTTGACCTCTTTGACTCACCAAGCTTGACCAACATATTATGATGTAATTCACTCAAAATAAGCTTGGGTGGACCTTAGGATCGTGGTCTAGCCCGTGGTTCGAGCCCAAGGACCCAAACCGTGATTTAGTCAAAAACCGCCTTTGCTCGCCTTGACCATTTTTGGTTCAGGCTCCAATGAGCGAGAGCCCGAACGATGGCATAGAATTCTTTGTCGTAGGTGGAGTAATTGAGCTTGGCGCCATTCAATTTCTCACTAAAGTAAGCGATTGGCTTGTGTTCTTGCAAGAGAACGGCCCCAATTCCAACTCCACTAGCATCACATTCGACCTCAAAGAGCTTATTGAAATCCGGTGGTGTGAGAATAGGTGAATCACACAACAACTCCTTGATTTTTTTGAAGGAATTCTCGGCCCCCTCATTCCACTTGAACTCTCCTTTCTTCATGCACTCGGTGATGGGTGCCATGATGGTGCTAAAATCCTTGATAAATCGTCGATAAAAAGAAGCCAAGTGCACTGAAACGGCTTGACGATTTAGTCCCGATTTTTGGTCTACGTTTTAACCATGGTCCTTGGACCCATGGTCACGTTTTTTCAGCCATTTTAGGCCAAAATCACGGCTGAAAATTCAAGTTCAAGAGAAACATTTTAATTCAACACATGTCCCTTTCAATAAAGTTGCTTTAAACTTTATGTCTTTGTCACCTTTGATCTTTTGAATTCAACAACAAACAAATCAGCCTTGGGACCTTATTTGGACGTGTACTTGAGCTCCAAGGAGAAGATCAAGGCCCTTAAATCAAGAACAACAATGAAGGGAGAGGATGCACCAAGATGTCATTGTCTACTTTAGTTGTTAGTTGTTGTATTTTTTCAGATTTTGTAAGGTCTTGTGACCCAACTTTTTGGCTGATTTGTAAGGCTCCTCATAGCCCTTAGATTAGATATTAGATGTAGGGTTTAGATGATAGCATGGGTCTTATATAAACCCACCTATCTCCTTGTAATTTTTCAGATTTGAAGTTATAAGAAAATGAGTTTTAAAAGTGAGTTTTTCTCTTGGAAACCACCTTGGCTTTGTGCTTGGTGTTTCGAGTTTCTTGGGTAATGATCATAGCTTTGTGCGATGATTGATCGGAACCTTAGTCTTAGGCTAATGGCTTTGTGCTTAGTCTAATTCATATCCTTTTTATCTTTGTTTTATGTTTGCAAATAAAATTTCAGAAAACGAAACCACCATTTTCAGCCCCTAAAACGTGTGACATGAGTGAGATTTCATGAGTGAGTCGAGTTTAGGGTTAGAGTGGTTACAAGGTACAAAGAGGCCCGCCCCGAATCGCTCCAATTGGTATCAGAGCTTCGGCTCTTGAGTTTTCTTAAACCAAGACGATCTTGGGATGAGTTGGGTTTAGATGTTTTCGAGTGTCACCTTGCAAGTTTGTGTGCATCTTGACTTGTGAGTGTCGACTTGAGTCGAGCACCTTTGTAGGTGTTTGGGTCGAGTTGGCTAACAAGAGGATTCGATGAATTTGCTATGTGCTTTTCATAGGATTCGAGTCTTGTTGTTTCATTCGTTTTTATCAAAATCTTACTCTTCAAAAAATCGTTTTAATTTCTGAAAATTTCATCTTTTTGGATACCATTTTATTTGGCCAAAGTTTGAGGACAAACTTTTTTTGAAAAAGGGGAGAGTTGCACTGAAACGGCTTGACGATTTAGTCCCGATTTTTGGTCTACGTTTTAACCATGGTCCTTGGACCCATGGTCACGTTTTTTTCAGCCATTTTAGGCCAAAATCACGGCTGAAAATTCAAGTTCAAGAGAAACATTTTAATTCAACACATGTCCCTTTCAATAAAGTTGCTTTAAACTTTATGTCTTTGTCACCTTTGATCTTTTGAATTCAACAACAAACAAATCAGCCATGGGACCTTATTTGGACGTGTACTTGAGCTCCAAGGAGAAGATCAAGGCCCTTAAATCAAGAACAACAATGAAGGGAGAGGATGCACCAAGATGTCATTGTCTACTTTAGTTGTTAGTTGTTGTATTTTTTCAGATTTTGTAAGGTCTTGTGACCCAACTTTTTGGCTGATTTGTAAGGCTCCTCATAGCCCTTAGATTAGATATTAGATGTAGGGTTTAGATGATAGCATGGGTCTTATATAAACCCACCTATCTCCTTGTAATTTTTCAGATTTGAAGTTATAAGAAAATGAGTTTTAAAAGTGAGTTTTTCTCTTGGAAACCACCTTGGCTTTGTGCTTGGTGTTTCGAGTTTCTTGGGTAATGATCATAGCTTTGTGCGATGATTGATCGGAACCTTAGTCTTAGGCTAATGGCTTTGTGCTTAGTCTAATTCATATCCTTTTTATCTTTGTTTTATGTTTGCAAATAAAATTTCAGAAAACGAAACCACCATTTTCAGCCCCTAAAACGTGTGACATGAGTGAGATTTCATGAGTGAGTCGAGTTTAGGGTTAGAGTGGTTACAAGGTACAAAGAGGCCCGCCCCGAATCGCTCCACCAAGCCATGAAAGCTTCTCACCTCGGTTATGTTCTTCGGAATGGGCCATGATTTGATAGCCTCCACTTTCTCTTGATCCACTAGTATACCTCGGCTAGAGATGATATAGCCCAAGAATTGGACTTCGCTTTGCATGAAGGAACACTTCTCTAGCTTGCCATACAACTTGTGGTCTCGAAGTGTCTCAAACAACACTTGCAAGTGATGTAGATGAGCCTCTTTGGAAGGGCTATACACCAAGATATCGTCAAAGTAAACCACAACGAACCTTCCCAAGTAAGGTCTCAAAACCTCGGTCATCAATCTCATGAAGGTGCTAGGAGCATTGGATAGTCCAAAAGGCATGACTAACCATTCATATAATCCATGCTTCGTTTTAAAAGCCGTCTTCCATTCATCACCCTCTTTGATTCTCACTTGATGGTATCCTTGTCGCAAATCAATCTTGGAAAACAATCGAGCCCCACTAAGCTCATCAAGAATGTCATCAAGTCTAGGTATAGGAAACCTATACTTGACCGTAATATTATTAATAGCTCGACTATCCGTACACATTCTCCAAGTTCCATCCTTCTTAGGTACCAAGAGTGTAGGTACGGCACAAGGACTAAGAGATTCTCTAACAAACCCCTTTTCCATGAGTTCCCCAATTTGTTGTTGAAGTTCTTGTGTAGCCTTGGGATCACTTCGATATCTTGACCTTATTAGGTAGTGTAGCTCCTAACAAGGTCAATTTGATGTTCAATGCCCCTAATAGGGGTAGGCCGTGTGGTAGCTCGAGAGGAACCACATCCTTGTAGAGTTCTAAGAGCTCTTGAACTTCACATGGAATCGGATTTTCACTTTCCTTAGGAGTTTCTTTGGCAATGAGGGCATAAACAACCATTCCCTTGCTAAGCTCTTGTTTCATTTCTTGTTCCCCAACTAGTAGAACTCCCTCTAGTGGCTTGGTTAGGGTTGGAGTGGCTCGGCCACCCATGTTTGGAGGCAAGGGTGTGAGTTTGATCTTCTTGTCTCTAAACTTGAAAGTATAGGTGTTGTCTCTTCCCTCATGAGTTGCATTTCGATCAAATTCCCAAGGTCTCCCTAATAAAAGGTGACAAGCATCCATAGGAATCACATCACACCACACTTCATCCATATAATCTCTTCCCATAGAAAAAGAAACCAAACATCGTTTGTCAACCAAAATTTCGGCCTCCCTATTCAACCACCTCAACTTGTAAGGGTTTGGGTGTTTTTGTGTAGGTAAGGCAAGTTTATCGATGAGGGTTTTTGAAGCAACATTAACACAACTCCCTCCATCAATAATGAGGTTACAAACCCTCTTCCCAATGGTACATTTAGACCTAAAAATCTGATTTTTTTGACTTTCCTCCAAAGGTTGAGGTTGGGTATGCATAACCCTCCAAGTTACAAGACCAAGGTTTGACCCAATTCCTCCTTTCATTCGGCTCAACTTAGCCTCTATTTCCATTCTCAATTTCTCCATAGAGTCATACACGGTTCCCTCAAGAGTAGTATCACAAGAGAGAGGCATACTCATTGAGAAAACAAAGAAGAACAAACCTGAAAATTTCGGGTGAAACAAGAATGTTTTGGACCGTGTGTTTCTTCAAACCCAACCAAAGCTTTGATGACCAATTTGGAGTGAAACCTATGGGGTTTGATTCCACTCAAGAGACTAACAAAAATCGAACTTGAAGAGTCTTAAAAAATCTCGGCTAAAGATGTAATTTTGTGGGATAATTTTTCTGAAATTTTGTAACATAAAAGAAAACAATAAAAGATAGTACTAAATCTACACACAAAGTAATAGATTTAGGTTGTGATTAATCAAGCACAAAGCCACTAATTAATCTTTCACAATCTCAAGCACAAAGCAAGGAGAAAATGAAGAACACTCAACTCATAAACTCTAGGGTTTTCATTCAATATCAAATCTGAAAAATATGATGTGAGAATGAGGGTTTATATACTACCCTCACTCTAATCTTGACCATACAATCCTAAGAGGATCTAAGGGCTACAATAAACCCACAAAACTAATAAACTACTCGGTCCAAAGCTCACATGTGAGCTGAAATTTTGAAGAGAAAACAACAAATGTATAAAGTATAAAGCATAAAGCATAAAAGGTAGATAGTGACATGTGTTGAAAGGGACTTATTGTGGAACACATGTGAGGCCTCCTTGTGATCATTTTTTCGGCTGATTTGGGCTTCTCTCCCTTGATTTTGGCTCTTGATGATTTAATTGACTTGTGGTTGACCCTTGGACCTAAGGTTGGAAGCGGGCCCTAGGTCAATGGATGGCAAGCTCTCAACTCCCGTTGCATTTAGTTATGAAAGCAATTAGCAGATAATATCATAGTAATAGTGTCACAGTATTTCAGCAGGATTACAAAGCGATATTAGATCGCAGACAGACATACGTATCGTATCATACTCATCATGCAGACTCGATTCACTTCAGAAATTTGTGGTCTTTAGTTTTCGAAGATGTTT
Organism: Dianthus caryophyllus; assembly: GCA_023091065.1. Lineage (NCBI taxonomy): Eukaryota > Viridiplantae > Streptophyta > Magnoliopsida > Caryophyllales > Caryophyllaceae > Dianthus > Dianthus caryophyllus. Next base: position 1,751,083 of record JALGRB010000016.1, read on the forward strand.
TGACTCACTTTCATTTAATCACAAAACACATACTGCTCACGAGCCTGACCACTGAGTAGGCCATTGTACTGTAGTCGCTTGCATCTCACTACCATAGTGCAGCGACTTACTCGACTCGTAAACCACGCCGAATACTATAGTACTTGCATCTCATCTTCTAGTGTTCGAAATGATTCGAACTTTAGATACAATCTCGTCAAGTAATCTTTACGCAGAAAGCCTGACCCAAAAGAGTTGGCATATTCATTATCTTGTACGGCTTTGGCTATACGACTTAAGGCGTAACGGCATGGGCAGGATGCTAAGCAATAATGCTACCGGCTTAAACCACACTATTCGGTATGACCCAAGCCAGAGACCGAGATAGTGGTATCCGCACAAGACTATCTTAACCCCACTTCACTTACGATTGACGTTTTCATATCGGAGGCTCAAGCGTTTGACCTTTTATTTAAACTTACTCATGATTTATTATTTATTTGACATTACATATCACATGTTACTAGACTCTCCTAGTCTCATCGTCAAACGTTTAAATTTGAATTGTAGGTTTCATATGATCACATAACAAGTTCGTTTATTATTTGAAGTGTTGTTAATTATTAACGTTTTTAAGTCTCTATATTGATATGTTTATTAATATGTCCAATTTTATTTAAGCGTTTTTCAACACACTTTAAGTTATTTACTTATTCATTTTTAATTTTCTATACTTAGTAGATTTTCAATTATTTACAATATTTCAAATTTTGAAGTTTGAAATTATCTTGACTTTGAGACGTAACTTGTTTTATAAGTTTCGTAAATTTTTCACTATTCATCCATCCTACTCATCGTATTTTATACGTATTTTTATATTTATACTTATTCTCATACTTCGTATTTCTACGTGTTTTAATACTTATACGTATTCTTATACTTGTACGTATTTTTATACTTAAGATATTTTAGGTGTAAAACTAAACCCTTTTATTTACCAAGTATAATTTTCTAGTTTCAAAGTCGTTAAGTTCATTTTGTATTTAGTGATAAACGATATTTATTTTAAAATGTGACTTAGTTAAATTTAGTCATCTATTTACTAAATTTAGCGATTTTCATTTTTAAAATAATAGTATCGTGGATGATTCATTTAGTCCGTATGTCCAAGTCCAACAATTCAATAATTGCAAAGGCAGTAGCAAACGATTTAATTCATTTTTATAACGGTTATACTTTTTAATCGGTTTATTATATTTCATTTCTAACTAAATCGGTTTATACAAAAGTTCATTTCTAATAACTAGTTAACTTTAGTGACCTAGTGATAAATTCATTTTGATTAACTTTGGTCCATTTTAAATAGTAAAACCGTGTGGTTTTATATGTATATTAAAATTGATTTATATCTTTTAATTTCTTAATTCTAACTTATTAATTACTAATTAAATTAATTTGACAATAAACTAAAAAGTGATAAAAACAATTTTGACCCAAAAATTTATGGGAATGCCGTGACTAACCTAGGTTATGATCCAATTTTCATTTTTCAAATTTTATCGGTTTTTAGCTTAAAGTCTTTATATTTTAGTTATTCTAATTATACTAAAATGATTTAAACTAAAATGAAATTTTACAAAAAAATTTCATTTGGTTTATGAATAGTGTTTTTCAACACTTTAATTTTCTAACTTTTTATTCTTAATGATTTAGCTAGTTAAACTTATATAGTTGTTAATATAATAACTTATTAGTTAATATAAACAATAAATAACAACAAACATAAAATAATCAATAATAAAACTAAGCTACTAATTCAATAACACATGAAGAACATGAAGAACACACATGAACATGAAGAACACCAAAAATAAAGTCAAGAACACATTTTGCACATCTTTCGTGACATAATTTATTTTTCTAATTTAATTTTTTTTTACATGATAACATCCATTTTAACACCACTTAACACAACATATTATTTACAAAAATTAAAAGTGAAAATTTATTTAAAATTAAGGGGGAAAACCGTGAGTAGTGATGTGTATGTATAAATTTTATTTTCGATTTTTATTCACTTTAAACTCATTGTTAATTTTTAACATAATTTTTATATGTGATTACAATCATAACTAAAACTCATATAAGCTTAAAAACAATATGAATAATAATTTAAAGTACTCAAAATAATTAAACTAAACATGATTTCATAATACTACAACTTATCTATTTTAAACATTATTTATTTATTATCATTACTTATACTTCACATAAGCATACAAGTACACACAAGTGATGTTTAACATATTTTCAACATAAAAATCATACTTATAAAAATATAATAATAATCAAATTAATTTTAAAGGAGACTAATATAAGATATAGCTAGTCACCTTAAGTTAGATGGTTATCGTCGGGGATCTAAAATAAATTTTAGATCGGAATTTTCTTCACCCAAAATTACCCAAGTTCTTCACCCAAATACAACCCATTCCTTGCTCCTCTTGTTTGGATCGTCGATAAAGGACCCAAATTAAAATACACTATGTCATACGATATTTTTAGCTAAGATAAATAAAGATTTAAAGTATTTAACTTAAGGTGATTCATACAAGTATGCATACTAATATAAGATATAGCTAGTCATTACTTATACCGCCTTAGTAGGCTAAATCCTTAAATTATCACAAATCACTATTCATAAATGAAATAAAGTAATTAGTGAAAATCGTAAACTAGTTAAACCGCCTTAGTATAATTTAAATAATTAGTATATAAGAACGTTAAGTCAAAAACCGATAAAATTAGAAAACGAAAATAAATTGCTAAATAACTAAGGGCCACGGTTTAGGGGTCAATTTTGGACCTAAAATGAATTTGTCACTTTTTATTTTTATCACTTAAGTAAATTAATTGATTAAAGTAATGAATTATTAATAAAAACAAAAAAAGAAATAAATTGCTAAGTGTATACTATCTCACGGCATCCATACTAAAAATGGGTCAATTTTGATCAAAATGGATTTGTCACTTAGTCACTAAAATTGAATAGTAATTAGTTTTATATTTTATTGTATAATGAATCGTTAATAAAAAGAATCAACGAAACCGATAAAAATAAACGTTACATGTGTTAAAATGAATCATTTCGAGTGTTACTACCTATGCTTAAATTTGGATGTGGACATACGGACTATTTAAAATGAACTACGACAACCTCGCTAAAAATGGAAACCGCTAAAATGTTAGTTAAGTATATGACTAAATTTAACCGAGTTTTACTTTTGAAATATTATTTAAAATCACTAAGTACAAAACGAACTTAACAACTTTGAAACTAGGATTTTGTACTTAGAAAATAAAACTTAGTTTTATACTTAAGTAGAATATATCCTTAGTATAAAAATACGTATAAATACGAAGTATAAAAATACACATACGTATAAAAATACGTACAAATACGAAGTATAAAAATACGGATACGTATGAAATACGAATAAAATACGGAGTATAAAAATAAGCATACGAATAAAAATACGTATAAAATACGAGGAATAGTAAATACGATGAATAGTAAATACGATGAATAGTAAATACGATGAATAGTAAAATAATGAATTGTGAAAATATTTAAAATTTACGAACGGACTCAAAATAAATCATTAAGTCTTTCTATGTGTTTTGTTTACCTGAAGAACTGCTAGAACTAAAATTTCATTATACAAAGTTCGACGATATAATTAAGTTACAGAATTATCGTTAGCTACGATTGAACAAGGAAATAAGAATTTGAGAAATGAACTACTTGAATAAAATACTTGGATTGTTCGCCATGTCGCGACTCTTGAATTCGAAGTTAATGAGGTAGCCGTCTATGGGGACTTTGGCTCCCTCTCAGAGTTGCTAAAGGCGATCTAATAATTTTTAAAATTATTATTTCGGTGCGGGATATACAACCTCATGGATGGGGCATGACTGATATCTCCGTGAGCCCATACTACGGTAATTGGAAACTCCAGCCACCCGAGTGCCGTCTAAGGTGATAGTCGTATTATTAGGTGACTACTTACTCGAAGGGCGAGTATGTTACGATCCTATCTATAGTGGTGTATGCATACATTAGACTCGGGATTTGGCTGTCCTTATCTCTTTAGGTATCTCTAGCCTGTCAGACACGTCCGCTTTATCGGCCCTGATCGCTTCTGCGCGGACGTCTAGTATGTCAGCCACGTCCGCTTTGTTCGGCCCTGTCTACTATAGCGCGTTTTACGTCTGCATGCTTCCGCCTCGCTAACGAACATTCACTAGTTAACGTATGTTGAATGCATTTCCTTGTTTTGTTTGATTATTGTCTGAATGACATGATTTCCTGGGTCTTGAGTTACGATTTACTTGAGAATGATTTTGTGTGAGTATTTGTACGTTATGTGATTTGATTTATACTCGTGCCTGAATCATCATGATTTCCTTATGTGTTTTAATTGCCTACCTGTTAATTGTTTTATTTTATCTATTTTCTATATTGCATATGCGTTAGAACTGCATGTTTCGAAAGAGTGTTGCGGGAAAATGATAATATATAAATGCAGGTACCCCAAGACCAACGCTATTGAATGCTGGGGAGAGTTTACCTTATTTATTTTGTACGCTTGAGAGAATGTAATCAAACATATACTCTGCTTATCCTTAAACTCGTATTATGTATATTGAGTTTGTAAGACGATAACAGCTGGTTTGTAATATATAGACTTAATTAATTTTCCGCCTTAGTTTAACTAAAGTCTTTATATTTTAGTTATTCTAATTATACTAAAATGATTTAAACTAAAATGAAATTTTACAAAAAAATTTCATTTGGTTTATGAATAGTGTTTTTCAACACTTTAATTTTCTAACTTTTTATTCTTAATGATTTAGCTAGTTAAACTTATATAGTTGTTAATATAATAACTTATTAGTTAATATAAACAATAAATAACAACAAACATAAAATAATCAATAATCAAACTAAGCTACTAATTCAAGAACACATGAAGAACATGAAGAACACACATGAACATGAAGAACACCAAAAATAAAGTCAAGAACACATTTTGCACATCTTTCGTGACATAATTTATTTTTCTAATTTATTTTTCTAATTTAATTTTTTTTTACATGATAACATCCATTTTAACACCACTTAACACAACATATTATTTACAAAAATTAAAAGTGAAAATTTATTTAAAATTAAGGGGGAAAACCGTGAGTAGTGATGTGTATGTATAAATTTTATTTTCGATTTTTATTCACTTTAAACTCATTGTTAATTTTTAACATAATTTTTATATGTGATTACAATCATAACTAAAACTCATATAAGCTTAAAAACAATATGAATAATAATTTAAAGTACTCAAAATAATTAAACTAAACATGATTTCATAATACTACAACTTATCTATTTTAAACATTATTTATTTATTATCATTACTTATACTTCACATAAGCATACAAGTACACACAAGTGATGTTTAACATATTTTCAACATAAAAAACATACTTATAAAAATATAATAATAATCAAATTAATTTTAAAGGAGACTAATATAAGATATAGCTAGTCACCTTAAGTTAGATGGTTATCGTCGGGGATCTAAAATAAATTTTAGATCGGAATTTTCTTCACCCAAAATTACCCAAGTTCTTCACCCAAATACAACCCATTCCTTGCTCCTCTTGTTTGGATCGTCGATAAAGGACCCAAATTAAAATACACTATGTCATACGATATTTTTAGCTAAGATAAATAAAGATTTAAAGTATTTATAAATATTTGTTTTTAAATAGGGATTAAAATTAATTTCTTTTGTTCATGTTCATAAAAGATTTTAACTAAGAAGAGGAAGTGATCTAATTAGGTGATGGAAGAAATAAGTTTTGGTGAGAAAATAATTTAATTTTACAAATAAAGTAGGTGAAGAAGATGAAGATCTTATTTTTATTCAAGAACATCAAACTTTTTATTTACTAAGTAATGAATTTAGTGATATTAGAATAATCAAGAGGTGAATTTAGATGAGTAGTAGTTTAGGTGAAAGATTAACTAAGTATAAACAAAAATGGAGATTTTTAAAGTGGAAAACAAAAATCAAAATAAAAAAAAAATAAAGTATGAAAAATATGAAGAAGATGAAGATCTTCATGTGTTCTTTAAGAACACATGAGGATGTTCTTACTTAGTAAATTAGAGTATTATTTTCTAGAGAGGATTTTAAAGTTTAGGTGAGTGTTTTGTGTGGAAAGTGAAATGAATTTGGTTAAGTGTGTATGTATTGTATGTTGTATTTTGAAAGTATAAAACATTAAATTTAATTAACTAAATACAACAATGATGAAGGTGTAAGGTGTGTAAGAAACATGTGATGCTTGAGTGTGTGTAAGAGAAGAAGAAATATGAGAGGATAACTTGTATGAGTGACTAAAGGGGAAGAATGAAAATTTGGCATTCAAAGTGAGTGCAGAAAATTCAGTTCAAGCTAGGCAGATCCGACGGCTACAAAAATAGCGTCATTAAATCCGTCTCGAAAAGTGGAGCGATTCGGAGCGGGCCTCTTTGTACCTTATAACCACACTCACCCTAAACTCGGTTCACTCATGAACACTCACTCAAAATACACGGTTTAGGGGCTGATTGTTGTGGATTTGATTTCGGTTGTTATTTGCAAAAACATAAAACGAAAATTAAAAGATATGAATTAGACCGAGCACTAAGCGAGGGCCTAAGACTAAGGTTCCGATCAATCATCGCACTAAGCTATGACCTTCACCCATGGAAACTCGAATCTCCAAGCACATAGCTAAGGAGGTTTGAAGAGAAAACCCTCTCTAAAACTCATCTTTTTATAACTCAACAAATCTGAAAAATTACAAGGCATTTGGCTTGGTTTATATAAGACCAAGGCTTTCATCCTAGCCATACATCTTCCTAAAGATCTAAGGGCCATGAGGGGCCTTCAAAATACAACAAAAATCAGCTCACATGAGCCTTACAAAATCTGAAAATAAAACAACTAACAACTAAAGTAGAAAGCGACTTGTTGTAGCATCCTCTCCCTTCATTTGTGTTGTTGAATCAAGGCCCTTCATTTGCTCCTTGGAGAGCAAGTTACACGTCCAAAATGAGGTTCCTTGGCTGATTTTGTTGTTTGTTTACAAAAGACCAAAAGGTGACAAAGACATAAAGCATTAAAGCAAACTTTATTGAAAGGGACTTGTGTTTGAATTTGTGTGTATCATTTTGAGTTGAATTTCAGCCGAGATTTAGGCCTATTTTGGCTGAAAATTCGTGACCATGAGTCCAAGGACCATGGTTCGATCGTAGACCAAAAATCGGGACCAAATCGTCAAGCCGTTTCAGTCCAAAAAGTTATGTGGTTTAGGCTTTTGTTTCGCTCAATTCCGAGTCCGTATGACCATTTTATGACCTCCGAAAGTTCGGCCCTAAATGTTTATACGGGTTACATTAAAACGAAAAGGAAATTAGTTTGTTAAATCATGTTAAATGTAAATTAACAAAATGATGACCTATTTTATGTAGAGTAAAAAAAATGAGGTCTTGTGTGTTATAATGAAAGTAATACTAGTGTAGTATGTATAATGTATTTTGTATTTAGAAAGTATAATTATTAAATTTAAATAAGTTAAAATAGAAGTGATGATGAAAATGAAGGAGTGTGTAAGTGTGTTTGCATGCATGAATGTGTAAAAGAAGGAGGAAGAGTATGGTCTTGTATAAGACTAAGGGGGCCGGTGCACAAAAATGGTTAAGCTCATTTTTGCTCGATTTGAGGCTTGGGCTAACTTGGGTCCTATGGCTCGATCCATGGCTTAATTTGTGATCATTAGGATCAAACCAAGTGAAATGTACAAGGAGGAACAAAGGAAATCAGCCCACACATGGAAAACAACAACCTAGGCCATGAACCATGAAGCTTATCTTGACATGTCGGTAAAGATTTTAACGTAACTCCCAATCTGCTTATCCAATTGAGTTGAAACCACTTGCATATGAAAGCTAGCTCAAAGAGCTTTCATTTGACATATGGTTGGCTATCTGGTTGAAAGGGAGCTGAGAGTTATGACTTCTACAAGTCAGGGGTCAGATTGTGAAAACTCAGTCCAAAGGAGGATTCGACATGTCCGTACTAAAAGTTTCATATCTTGAGTTCTAGGCAATATTTTTGGGTGATTCTTTTTGCATTGGATAGCCAACGCAAATACCTTTCCAATGACATATCATGGGCCTTCTAATTCAACGTGAGCGAGAAATGGTGAAGCCTACAAGTCACTTCAGTCTCAAGGAACTCGGTTTTGGAGTAATGAGCCATGAACTTAACCTACATCATTCTCCTTGGGTGAGCTCACCTTGGGGACCATTGGGAAGCCTCATAATCATCCTAAGGCTCACATGAGTCGTGGCTAGCACAAGAGGGGACAAGGAATTCAGCTCATCCCACAATTCAAAAGAGAAGATCAACTTTTGTTCATGTCACTATCTCTAGATGTCTTTGTCTCACTTTATGCTTTATTGTATTTGTCTCCTTTAGTTTGTGATCTGAATTTTAAGTCCTTTGTACCATCACTCCTTGCTCTCCAAGATTAAGATCTCAACCCTTGGATTTGAACCTAAATGCAAGGAGAGGATGTAGTCACAAGTCACTATCTACTTTAGTTGTTGTAGTTTGTTTTATTTTCAGATTTGTAAGGTCTTTAGGACCAATTTTTTCGGCTGATTTGAGGCCTTCTATGAGCCCTTAGATCAAGCCTTAGATTGTAGGGATGAGATGAGAGTGTGGGTCTTATATAAACCCCTTCTCTTGCTTTGTATTTTTCAGATTTGATAAATGAGAAAAAACCCTAAGTTTGAGAGTTCTCAACTTATTTGAGTGTTCATTATCTCTTTGCTTAGTGCTTGAGTTAGTGACTTTCTAGTTAATTAGTGGCTTTGTGCTTGATTAACTAAACCCTAATTCTTTTGCTTAGTGCTTAGAATTAGTACTATCTTTTATGTTTTCATTTGTTACACAAAATTTCAGAAAATTGTCTCACAAAAACATCACACTTGGCCGAGATTTTCAAGGGTATTTCAAATCGATTTTTGTTGTCTCCTTAAGTGAAACTTAATCCATCTAGTTTCATTCCAGCCGGCTCCTTTGACAATAATGGACCCGATTTTTCATTTTTAAAATTTTCGATTTGCGTGCACGCGAAAAGTCTCGAAATAAAATATATGATCTTAAAATAATGTTTCGAAATAAGATCGAAAATAAAAATGAAAATAAACTTCGAAAATGAACTAAAACAAAAATTGGGTTTAAATCCTCGAAATTTTGATTAAAAATTTACTAGGCCGAAATACTTATTTTTTTGGTTGAAAGTTAACGATTTAAATAATTAGAGTCAACCGTAAAAACGTTTATCAGTTTAAATTAAGTGTGACTCGAAATTTCGGTAGTTTTCAAAAGTGCTAGTTAAATAGAATTGAAATAGTAGTTAGATATTAAGAAAATATGATTTATTAAATAAACATCAAAATGATTACATTTTCAACCAAATTAGTTTCTTTGAATTTATTCTTTAACTCATTTAGTTTCATTTTAAGTTTTTCCATTATGAGTAATTAGAATTGGATGAGGATAATTGGTGACTTAGTCACTAGTGTGGTTCGGCCTTGTGGGCCCACTTTGGTCTTGTTTTGCGCGCCGAAATTTGTCGTTGAAAAATTTGTCGTTGATTTTTATAAAATTTTGAAATGTGTTTCTTTTTCAATTCTAAAGATAATACAACAAATTTTATTTTTTAAAATTTTAAATTTGGACTTAAGGAATTTTAGTATTATTTGGCGAAAAAATTCAGACGCATTTTTATTATAAGGAAAAAGGGTGAATTTAATTTAAGGAATTAAATTCTTTTATCAAATTGTGTTAAAATAACACGGGGTGTTACAGTATTCCCCCGGTAGATCAACTTTGTAAGCATTTGGTCCGATTTTCTCAAGTATCTCGAAGGGACCCTCGGCTCTAGGCATGAGCTTGTTCTTTCTCTTATCCGGGAATCTTTCTTTTCTCAAGTGTAACCATACCAAGTCTCCCTGCTCGAATTCTTTTGGGGTCTTTCGGCTCTTTGACCTAGACTTGTAGGTTTCATTCGCTTTCTCGATTTGCTTCTTGACTTGATTGTGGATGCTCATCATGAACTCAACCCGCTTCTTGGCATCGTAGCTCATCTCCTTGCTCTTGATGGGGGCTAGATCGGTGGGCATGAGGGGATTAGTCCCATAGACCACTTCAAACGGAGAATTTCTCGTGCTAGAAGACGGGGCACGATTAAAAGCAAACTCGGCATGGGCAAGCTTGAGATCCCAATCTTTCAAGGACTTTGAAACGATGCACCTAAGGATCCTCCCCAAGGTTTTATTAGTGACCTCGGTTTGGCCATCCGTTTGAGGGTGGTGGCTTGTGCTAAACAAAAGCCTCGTCTTCAACAACTTCCACAAGGTTTTCCAAAAGTGGCTCATGAACTTGGAGTCTCGATCGGATACAATGGTCTTGGGAACTCCGTGTAGTTTGACCACTTCCTTGAAGTATAGCTCGGCCACGCCCATGGCATCCTCGGTTTTCTTGCACGCAATGAAATGAGCCATCTTGCTAAATCGATCCACCACAACCATGATAGTCCTTACCCCGTTGAGTTCTTGGCAAAGCAACGATGAAATCCATGCTAACGTTTTCCCACGGCCTATTTGGGACGGGTAGAGGAGTATAGGGTCCCGTTTGAAAGAAGGACTTGGATTGTTGGCACAAAGCGCATCTCTTGATCACATCTTGGACATCTCCAAGCATCTTGGGCCAATAGAATTGATCTTGGAGGATGTCGTAAGTCTTTTGAATCCCAAAATGCCCGGCTAAACCGTTAGAATGAACCTCCCGCACTAGGAGATTTCGATAGGACCCCTTAGGAACGCATAATCGGTTCCCTAAGAACAAGAACCCTTCTTGACGTGTGTATTTGCCTCCTTGCTTGCCTTGTCCATTGTGTAGGGAACTCCATTCATCCTTGAAGTCGGGATCCTCCACATAGAGCTCTTTCATGAATTCAAAACCCAACACTCTTTGCTCCATGTAGCTTAGCATGGTGTGCCTTCGAGACAAAGCATCGGCTACCACATTATTCTTCCCTTCAATGAACTTGCTTGAGAAAGAGAACGATTGAAGAAACTCTACCCATTTGGCGTGCCTATGATTCAATTTGTGCTGTCCGTTGATGTATTTGAGAGCCTCATGATCCGAATGTAGCACGAACGGTTTGGGCTTGAGATAATGACTCCAATGAGCGAGAGCTCGAACGATGGCATAGAATTCTTTGTCGTAGGTGGAATAATTGAGCTTGGCACCATTCAATTTCTCACTAAAGTAAGCAATTGGCTTGTGTTCTTGCAAGAGAACGGCCCCAATTCCAACCCCACTAGCATCACATTCGACCTCAAAAAGCTTATTGAAATCCGGTGGTGTAAGAATAGGTGAATCACACAACAACTCTTTGATTTTCTTGAAAGAATTCTCGGCCCCCTCATTCCACTTGAACTCCCCTTTCTTCATACACTCGGTGATGGGTGCCATGATGGTGCTAAAATCCTTGATAAATCGTCGATAAAAAGAAGCCAAGCCATGAAAACTCCTCACCTCGGTTATGTTCTTCGGAATTGGCCATGATTTGATAGCCTCCACTTTCTCTTGGTCCACTAGTATGCCTCGGCTAGAGATGATATAGCCCAAGAATTGGACTTCGCTTTGCATGAAGGAACATTTCTCTAGCTTGCCATACAACTTGTGGTCTCTAAGTGTCTCAAACAACACTTGCAAGTGATGTAGATGAGCTTCCTTGGAAGGGCTATACACCAAGATATCGTCAAAGTAAACCACAATGAATCTCCCCAAGTAAGGTCTCAAAACCTCGGTCACTTGATGGTATTCTTGTCGTAGATCAATCTTGGAAAACAATCGAGCCCCACTAAGCTCATCAAGAATGTCATCAAGTCTAGGTATAGGAAACCTGTACTTGACCGTAATGTTGTTGATAGCTCGACTATCCGTACACATTCTCCAAGTTCCATCCTTCTTAGGTACTAGAAGCGTAGGCACGGCACAAGGACTAAGTGATTCTCTTACAAACCCCTTGTCCTTAAGCTCCCCAATTTGGTGTTGAAGTTCTTGTGTAGCCTTGGGATCACTTCGATATGCGGCCTTATTAGGTAGTGTAGCTCCCGGAACAAGATCAATTTGATGCTCAATGCCCCTAATAGGGGGTAGGCCGTGTGGTAGCTCGAGAGGAAACACATCCTTATAGAATTCTAAGAGCTCTTGAACCTCACATGGAATCGGTTCTTCACTCTCCTTAGGAGTTTCTTTGGCGATGAGGGCATAAACAACCATTCCCTTGCTAAGCTCTTGTTTCATTTCTTGCTCCCCAACTAATAGAAGTCCCTCAAGAGGCTTGGATAGGCTAGGGCTAGCTTGGCGATGCACGCTTGTAGGCAAGGGTGTAAGTTTGATCCTCTTGTCTCCAAGCTTGAAGGTATAGGTGTTGTCTCTTTCCTCATGAGTCACATTTCTATCAAATTCCCAAGGTCTCCCTAATAAAAGGTGACAAGCATCCATGGGAATCACATCACACCAAACTTCATCTATGTAGTCTCTCCCCATAGAAAAAGAAACCAAACATCGTTTATCAACCAAAATTTCGGCCTCCCTATTCAACCATCTCAACTTGTAAGGGTTTGGATGTTTTTGTGTGGGTAAGGCAAGTTTATCGATGAGGGTTTTTGAACCAACATTAACACAACTTCCTCCATCAATAATTAGGTTACAAACCCTCTTCCCAATAGTACACTTAGACCAAAAAATCTGATTTTTTTGACTTTCCTCCAATGGTTGAGGTTGGGTATGCATAACCCTCCAAGTTACAAGACCAAGGTTTGACCCTAGTCCTCCTTTCATACGGCTCAATTTAGCCTCTAATTGGAGTGAAACTAGGAGGACCAAGTTTCACTCAAGAGATGAACACAAATCGATCCTTGAAACCCTTGAAATTCTCGGCCCAAGTGATTGTTTTTGATGAAATATTTTCTGAAATTTTGTGATAAAAGAAAAACATAAAGATAGTACTAATCCTAAGCACAAAGCAATAGAATTAGGGTTTTGATTAGTCTAAGCACAAAGCCACTAAACTAATCTTCCACTAACTCACACACTAAGTAATGAGAAAATGAAGAGAACTCACATAAAACAACTAGGGTTTATCAATTCATCAAATCTGAAAATTGTGAGGTGAGGATGGGGGTTTATATATTACCCTCATTCTAATCCTACCCACACATTACAAGTTGATCCAAGGGCCATAAAGGTCCCTCAAATCAGCCGAAAAAAGTTGGTCTTTGTGACCTTACAAATTTGAAAATGATAACAAACAAAACATAAAGTAGACAATGACATGTGAGCACATCCTCTCCATGCATTTTAGGTAGTCTTCAAGGGTCAAGATTTGACCTTGGGTGGCATGTGGGTCGGTCCTAGTGACCAAATTACAAGGGTTTACATTGTCTCCTTTCAATAAAGCATAAAGTAAAAGTAATGAAAACGACATGTATGAAAATGACTTAAATTATAAAAACAATGTGATGATCCTTGGTGACTTGAAATAAGCCGGCCCCCTTGACCTCCATGAGCTAGCTTGATGATCCACATGAGCCCTTTTATTGGAGGGTTGACTCACATGGGTGTACCTTGGTTGACCACATTTCAAAAATAGCATAATCTTGACTTTTGTTGCTCTCCAACTTTGACTTCACCTTGACTTAGCTTGATCACTAGGGTTGGTTCGATTTGACCATAGAATTGACTTTAGTTGACCCTTAGTGATCCCTTAGACCAAGCCCTAGGCTTGGGTTTGAGCCCATGGCCCTAACCCATGGTCTCCCAACTCTTCTCCCTTGACTTCCTTGACCAATTTTGGTCCACTAATTCCCTCCTCAATTTCTCCATAGAGTCATACATGGTTCCCTCAAGAGTAGTATCATAAGAAAGAGGCATACTCATTGAGAAAACAAAGAAGAACAAACCTGAAAAATTCGGGTAAACAAGAACTTGTTTTGGACCGTGTGTTTCCTAAGCCCAAAGGTGGGATCTTGTGCTTCAAACCCAACCGAAGCTTTGATGACCAATTTGGAGTGAAACCTATGGGGTTTGATTTCACTCAAGAGAACAACAAAAATCGAACTTGTAAATGAATGAAAATACTCGGCCAAGGTGTTGTTTTTTTGGGAGAAATTTTCAGATTTTTGTGTAAGTAAAAGAAAACATAAAAGATAGAACTAAATCTAAACACAAAGTAATAGATTTAGGTTTTGATTAATCAAGCACTAAGCCACTAATTAATCATTCACTAACTCAAGCACTTAGCTAAGAGAATAATGAAGGAAACTCACAAACTCTAGGGTTTTTTCTCATTCAATCAAATCTGAAAAATATGATGGGAGAGTGAGGGTTTATATAATACCCACACTCTAATCTTGACCCTACAATTTGAGGTTGATCTAAGGGCTCATAGAAGCCTTTGAAAACAACAAAAAAAACGGCTAAAGAGCCTTACACATACCTGAAATTTTGAAGATAAACAAACAAAAACATAAGGCATAAAGCATAAAAGAGGATAGTGACATGTGGGAAAGGGACATGTTGAGGAGAAACATGTGAAGCTTCTCTTTGATTATTTCGGCTGACTTGGGGTCTTATTCCCACTTGATTTTTGCTCTTGATGATTTAATTGACTTGTGGTTGACCTTTGGACCTAAGGTTGGAAGCGGGTCCTAGGTCAATGGATCGCAAATTCTCAACTCCCGTTGCAAAGTGGATCTTTGAGATGGAGAATCATTGATGGGCTCGATCATGAGCAAGAATGGATGGATGGCATGGCTACGAGTCGTGGGCTCAAAGAAATGCTCGAGGAAGAATGTGTAGACAAGCAAGCCATGATCAAGGATGAAAACGTGGTCAATCACACGAGCCAAGCCAAAGAGGTCCATCCTCTTCTCCAAACTTTGATCAAGTGGTGTCCTTGGAAGCCTAGGGTCGTGAGAGCCAAGGTTAGTCGAGGGTTAAGTCGAGAATCAAGCATGAAATCGAGCCAAGGGGGAAGCAAAAGGATCTCCAAGGATTTGAGGGCGAATCCTTTCCAAGGAGAGGAGATTGGACCAAGAATGGTCAAGGCGATCAAGGATGGAGAGAAGTTAGACCATGGGTTGGGTCCATGGGCTCAAGCCCTAGCCTAGAGTCTTGGACTTAGGGACCACTAAGTGCTAAGTCAAGTCAATCTAATGGTCAATTTAGCCAAACTTAGTGAGTCAAGGGAAGTCAAAGGAAAGTCAAGATGGAGAGCAACCAAAAAGTCAATACATGTGCTATTTTTGAAGTGTGAACTTTGGGTGCACCCATGTGGGTTAAGTCCTCTAATAATCATGACCCACATGGCTTGAAAAGTCAGCTCATGGAGGCCCTTGGAGCCGGCTTCAAACAAGTCCTCACAAGTCCCACCTTATTTTGTGCTTTCAGTCATTTTCACTAGTGTCACTTTCATTACTTTATGCTTTATTGTTTTTAGTTTATAAAATCTGAAAAATTGGAGCTTTGGACCGTCCCCCTTGAGTCCCAAGGTTCTATCAAGACCCTTGGATGATCACCTAAACAAAGAAAGGAGAGGATTGAGTCAAGTGTCACCATCCAACTTTATGCTTTTGTAGTTTGTATTTTTCTTTGAAAATTTCAGCTCTTGTAAGGCCTATGAGCCGTTTTTTTTGTTGCATTTGAGGGACTCTTGTGAGCCCTTAGATCATCTTTGAAATGTAAGGTCAAGATTAGAGTGTGGGTATTATATAAACCCTCACTCTCCCCTTGTATTTTTCAGATTTGCTATTTGAATGAAAACCCTAAGTTTGAGAGCTTTTAACTTGTATTCTCCTAGCTAAGTTCATGAGAGTATTGGTGATTAATTAGTGGCTTTGTGCTTGATTAATCAAAACCTAAATCTCTTGCTTTGTGCCTAGATTTAGTCTATCCCTTTGGAGTGAAACTTATGGGGATAAGAATCACTCAAAGGATGAACAAAATCGATCTTGGAATGTTGATAAAAATCTCGGCCCCAATGTTGTTTTTTGTGAAGTATTTTTCTGAAATTTTATGAACAAGGAAAATAAAAAGGATAGTCACTAAATCTACACACTAAGTAATAGATTTAGGTTGTGATTAGCTTAAGCACAAAGCCACTAAACTAATCTCTCACAAATCTCACACACTAAGTAATGAGAAAGGAAGAACACTCAATATGAAACTTAGGGTTTCTCTTTTTCATTCAAAACAAATCTGAAAAATACAATGTGAGGGTGAGGGTTTATATAAAGCCCTTGTTCTAATCTTGACCCTTCATCTAATAACTAATCTAAGGGCTACAATCAACCCATAAAAACAACAACATTTCGGCTCACATGAGCTCAACTTTGCTGAAAATTTGAAAAGGAAACAAACAAATACATAAAGTAAAAAGCATAAAGTAGTAAAGGTAGATAGTGACATGTGTTGAAAGTGACTTATTGAGGACAAACATGTGAAGCTCCTCCTTGTGTATTTTCGGCTGACTTGGGGTTCATTCCCACTTGATTTTTGCTCTTGATGATCTTAATTGACTTGTGGTTCGAACCCACTTGGGCGCACTCGAGCGATCACAAACAAAAATAGCACTTTAGTCGACTTTCGGTTGCTCTCCGTCTTGACTTTCTCGACCTCGTTGACCCACCAAGCTTGACCAAGATATTATTATGTAATTCACTCAAAATAAGCTTGGGTGGACCTTAGGATCGTGACCTAGCCCATGATTCGAGCCCAAGGACCTAAACCGTGATTTGGACAAAAACCGCCTTTGCTAGCCTTGACCGTTTTTGGTCCAATCTCCTCTCCTTGAAAAGGATTTGTCCTCAAATCCTCGGTCTCTCTTCCTCTTGCTCGGTTTGGACTATAGTTTGACTCATGGCTTGATCCTTTGCCTCCTTCTCGACTCGGACTCGTGTTGGCTTCATGACTTGAATCGTAGAACATGATGAGGGGTGCCCCATGAGCCCCATGACCAACTTTGGGCTCCATGGCTCTAGACTTCCAAGGATTCCACTTGCTTAGAGATTGAATGAGAGATTGATTCTTGTAAACTCGGTTCATTGAATTGAACTTGCTCTCTCCCTTACTCATGGTTTCTTTGGATTCACAATTATCCCTTAGCACAACTCGATGTTCCTCATGCATAGAACCGTCAATTAGCCATCCTTTGCCACGTTTAAACCCCACGTTTTTCTCCCCTTTCAAGGACTCACTTGAACCTTCTAACACATCGACCTTTTCATGTCCAAATGATTCACTTCCCTTGCACTTGATTGAGCTCCCCGAATTTTCAGTTTTGAGCTCATTGAGCTCCTCTCCTTGACTTCCCCTTATTGCTCTAGGGTTGTCTTTGATCACATGGAGGGCTACACTCTCGATCATGAAGGTACTTGTGGAATTAGATGACATGAGGAGTGTGATTAAGTCGGTTATGGTCTTGAGGGCCGTGTTCTCCTCCCTCAAGTCGATCTTTGGACTTTCACTTTGACTTGAGCCATCATCACTTAGCTCTTTTTGTTCAAGCTTAGTTCCCCCTTTGAATCCCCATTTCATGAAACCGCTTGAGTAGACTTGGTTATGACAACCACATTGCATTTCTTTGGCATTGTTAGTACTCACTTTGAATTTCCACCTTAGAAATTCCCTCGACTCTTTGCTCGCATCAACATTCTCATACCACATGAACACCTTTCTCTTGACATTAGCCAAACACATCTCATGATCATACTCGTCCCGATGCTTGGCATTGTATCCCATGCTTTCCTCTTGATTATTAGGATCATCCTTAGCAAAGTGAATGGCCAATTTCTCACCAACATTCATCCCATCACTTATTTGGCCTCTTCACTCACTAACACTTTCTTGGGAGCCTCAAACAAGCAAGGGGCAGCCTTGTACCCCAAGGTAGGAGGCAATGGAGCTAGGACAACATGCTTAACTCCATGAGAATCTAGCATGGCTTGTGCTTCTCTTGAGGGCAGCCCTTCTTGATCTTTCGGGGTCTCCTTAACAAGGAGAACAATCTCATCCTTCCCATGATTAACCCCAAGTTCAATTTCTGGTCCCCCATCAATCCCCATTGTTTCGTGTGACATGATCAAGGAGGGTGGGTTAGGGTTCTTCAAAATCGGAGGTAAGGGTGCAAGTTTGATTTTCTTAGCCCCAATCTTGAAAGTATAGGTATTGTCCCTCTCATCATGACTAGCATTTCTCTCCAACTTCCAAGGTCTCCCTAAGAGGAGATGACAAGCCTCCATAGGTAACACATCACACAAAACCACATCCATGTAATCCCCACCAATGGAGAAAGAAACCAAGCATTGTCTATCCACCATCAACTCGGCTCCCATGTTTAGCCACTTTAATTTGTAAGGGTTAGGGTGTTCTTGTGTGGGCAAGGCTAACTTTTCAATGAGAGTGCTTGAGGCCACATTAGAACAACTCTCCTCATCAACAATCAAATCACAAACCCTTCCCATAATGGTACACCTAGACCTAAAGGCTTCAACTTGGTGATTCTCTTCTAGGTTTAGGGTTAGGGTTTGGGCAAGCTTGCCCTACAAACCATTCGGCCAAGGTTAGGGGTTGTTCTCCTCCTAGCAAGGCCATTCTATCCTCTAACTCCCTTTGACCCCTCAAAGTCACAAGATCAAGGCTAGGGTTAGGTTTAAGTCTACCCCTTATTCGAC
The DNA here is from genome assembly GCA_023091065.1 of Dianthus caryophyllus. NCBI lineage: Eukaryota > Viridiplantae > Streptophyta > Magnoliopsida > Caryophyllales > Caryophyllaceae > Dianthus > Dianthus caryophyllus. The sequence continues at coordinate 1,769,993 of JALGRB010000016.1, forward strand.
TCATTTTGATTTCAAGCTCTCTTCTAGCTTTCTCCATGGAATCATACATGGTTTCACCGAGAGTAGTATCAAGTGAAACTCCAAAATGATGGAACACATCCATTGAAATAACCAAAGAACAAAAATCTGAAAATTTTGAGTAAAGCAAGGACCTTTGAGTGTGAAAATCAAAACCAACACTAACACAAGTGTAGATCTTCAACCATTTTGTGAAAATTTTGTGAGAAATTTATGGAAAATAAACAAGGAAAGGAAAGAAAGGAAAAAACGAAAAATCAAAGAGGAAAAAACTCAAACAAAATCGACCCTAACTTAGATGAACCGAAAAAATAAAAATGAAAATGAAAATCAAGAACAAACCTAGGCTTTGATTACCAATTTGGAGTGAAACTTATGGGGATAAGAATCACTCAAAGGATGAACAAAATCGATCTTGGAATGTTGATAAAAATCTCGGCCCCAATGTTGTTTTTTGTGAAGTATTTTTCTGAAATTTTATGAACAAGGAAAATAAAAAGGATAGTCACTAAATCTACACACTAAGTAATAGATTTAGGTTGTGATTAGCTTAAGCACAAAGCCACTAAACTAATCTCTCACAAATCTCACACACTAAGTAATGAGAAAGGAAGAACACTCAATATGAAACTTAGGGTTTCTCTTTTTCATTCAAAACAAATCTGAAAAATACAATGTGAGGGTGAGGGTTTATATAAAGCCCTTGTTCTAATCTTGACCCTTCATCTAATAACTAATCTAAGGGCTACAATCAACCCATAAAAACAACAACATTTCGGCTCACATGAGCTCAACTTTGCTGAAAATTTGAAAAGGAAACAAACAAATACATAAAGTAAAAAGCATAAAGTAGTAAAGGTAGATAGTGACATGTGTTGAAAGTGACTTATTGAGGACAAACATGTGAAGCTCCTCCTTGTGTATTTTCGGCTGACTTGGGGTTCATTCCCACTTGATTTTTGCTCTTGATGATCTTAATTGACTTGTGGTTCGAACCCACTTGGCGCTCGGCGATCACAAACAAAAATAGCACTTTAGTCGACTTTCGGTTGCTCTCCGTCTTGACTTTCTCGACCTCGTTGACCCACCAAGCTTGACCAAGATATTATTATGTAATTCACTCAAAATAAGCTTGGGTGGACCTTAGGATCGTGACCTAGCCCATGATTCGAGCCCAAGGACCTAAACCGTGATTTGGACAAAAACCGCCTTTGCTAGCCTTGACCGTTTTTGGTCCACCCTTTATGTTTTTCTTTTACTTTCAAAAATCCGAAAATTTACTTCACAAAAACATCACTTTGGCCGAAAATATCACAAGCATTTCAAATCGATTTTAGTTGTTCTCTTGAGTGAAACTTAACCCATCAAGTTTCATTCCATACTCTCTTCCCTTACCATGGCTTCCTCTGATCCAAATTCATTTCCTAGCTCATCCTTAACCTCTTTATACCCAAACTCAATCGAAGCTTGCCTTGGATTGCCATGAAGCCATTCTTTGTCATGGTCAATTCCCTCCATGATCCCCCATTTCATGGTTCCCCTTGACCCTTTCATGCCATCAATCCTTGCACTTCCAATTGATTCGTCACCCTTGCAATGGTTCGGATATCCCAAAATATCAGCCTTGACCTCCTCTCCTTTGTTCCTTCTTATTGTCCTAGGGTTGTCCTTGATCATAAGGATTGATTTTTCTACTCCAACACTCTTGGTTTCCTTTGATTCGAGTCCTAACCCTAGTACATCCTTAGGATCTTCTTTCTCGAACTTAGGTGAGGATTGTAGGAGATCAAAGCTTAACTCTTTTTGTTCAAGCTTAGTTCCTCCTTTGAATCCCCATTTCATGAAACCACTTGAATAGACTTGATTATGATAACCACATAGCATCCCTTTGGTATTGATAATCCCCACCTTGAACTTCCATCTCGAGAAACCTCTTGATCTTTTGTTTGCACCAAACTTCTCATCCCACATGAATATCCTCCTCTTGACCTTGGTTAAATTCCTCATAGAATCAAACTCATTCCTTTGCTTGAGATTCCCTACCTTGCTCTCATCTTGATTCTTAAGATCACCATAAGCAAAGTGAATGGGTTCACCCTTACCAACACTATACTCTCGACTTGTCATGACTTCCTCAATTATAGGCTTAGAAGCCATCTTGGTCGAGCCTCCTCCCTCTTTGACAAGATTACACACCAACATTTTAGTTTGCTCTTGCATCCCTTCCTCTTCATCCTCACTAGTAAAGGTCTCATCCTCCCTCAAATGAACAACCTCCAATGTACTTAGGGTTTTCTTTGTGGGACACTCATGTAGGTGACCATATCCTTGACATTGAGAACAACACTTGAGGAAAACGGTTGGTTTTTGGTGAGGGTCAGTTGTGTTCCCCTTCTCAAGGGCTGGTGGTGTAGGAGTAATGGTAGGCTCAACAACTTTGGCTCTCTTTGGTGGCTCATAGGGTTGTGTTTTAGTAGGAGGGTCAAGTAAAACGGTCAACCCTTTACCCATACCAAAATTTACAGCCTTTCCCCTTATCTTAGCCACCTTGGAATCCAACTCCTTTCTAACCCTCTCCATAGACTCGAAAATGGACTCAACATTAGGGGTTTCACATGTAGTACCATAGGAAAAAGATGGAGAAGCAAATCGAAAAGATAGATCCATTGTAACCCAAGGAAACAAACCTGATTTTGTAACCAAGGTTAGGATCTTTGAATGTAGGAACCGAAACCAAAATTAACACAAGGATGGAACTTGTGTTTTCTAACCAAAGCTCTGATAACCAAGTTGGAGTGAAACTTATGGGCTAAGAATCACTCTATAACTTAATCAAAACAAGCATGAACAAACTTGAAAATACACGGCTGAAATGTGATGATTTTGATGTGTTTTTGTATTTTTTGGTGTTTGATTTTTGTGAAATGTAAACAAACTAACATAAAACAAAGATAGTCTTCTTCCTAGCACTTAGCCAAGGATAGAAGGGTTGAGTAATTAAGCACAAAGCCACTAATTAACTCGAAAATACACTCAAAGCACAAACCAAGAGAGTTTAGTTGAGCAAACACTCAAACTAGGGTTTTCCTTCATTCAAACTAATCTGAAAATTACAATGGCTTTAGCTTGGCTTATATAGGCCAAAGCTTCTAATCTTAACCACACATTCAAACTTAATCTAAGGGCTAAGAATGGGTCCAAAATTCAGCCAAAATAATGGTTGTTTTGGGACCTTACAAAAGCTGAAAAATACAACATAAAACATAAAGTAGACAAAGACTAATGACTCCATCTACACCCTTGCTTTGGGTAATCATCCAAGGGATTAGATTGTCTCCTTGGGGACCAAGGAGTGCACGGTACAAGGGCCTTGTGCTGATCAATAATCACCAACCAACAAACATACAAAGCTTTTCAAGGAGATAAAGCAAGTGAGGACCACTTTGTGACAATGACATGTATGCAAATTGATTGGTTCATCCAAGACAAAGAAGGCAGCCGAAATTCTTCATGTGAGGGTCTCCTTTGGACCACTTTGAGCTTGAGGGTGATAGGTAGCTTCCTCAAATGGTCCCCAATGCTTTCTCATCCAAAGGTAGGAGGAATTAAGGTGATTTAATTCACCTACTACAAGAAAACCGGCCCTTAGACTATTTGTGGACCAAGTGGTTTGTTTTTCCCTTATTTAATTCCTTGTGCACCCACTTGGTGGTCCTTGGGTCATGGTTTAGGCTAGGGTCCGAGCCCTGCAACGGGAGTTGAGAGTTTGCGATCCATCGACTGCAGGGCCGCCCAACCTGGGTCAGCCAACCATGCAAGTCAATTAAATCATCAAGAAAGAAAATCAGTGGGTCTGAGACCCCAAATCAGCCGAAAATAATCAGGAAGCGTCACATGTATTCCTCAACAAAGTCACTTCACCACGTATCACTATCTTCCTATCTTTATCTTTATGTATTTGTTTGTTTGTCTTGAATTTTCAGCGTTATAAAGCGCTTTGAGCCTTTTTTTGTTGTCTTTGGAGGACTCTTTTGAGCCATTAGATCAACTTTAATTTGTAGGGTCAGATGTAAAGCGCTTGGTATATATAAACCAAGCGTCTCATTTTATTTTTTGATTTGAATGAATGAAAAAAACCCTAAGTTTGAGATATTTCTCTACTTGTTTCTCCTAGCTAAGTGCAAGAGAGTGTTAGTGATTAATTAGTGGCTTTGTGCTTGATTAATCAAACCCTAAATCTATTGCTTTGTGCTTAGATTTAGTCTATCTTTTATGTTTTCATTTAAGTTACAAAAATCAGAAAAATTCACACAAAAAAACTTCACTTTGGCCGAGTATATTACAAGTATTTCAAGTCGATTTTAGTTGTTCTCTTGAGTGAAATCTAACCCATTAGGTTTCATTTCAAATTGGTCATCAAAGCTTTGGTTGGGTTGAAGCACAAGATCCACCTTTGTGCTTAGGAATCACACGGTCCAAGGGGTTCCTGAAGTGCCCGAAATTTTTCAGGTTTGTGTCTTTGTTTTTCTCAATGAGTATGCCTCTTTCTTATGATACTACTCTTGAGGGAACCATGTATGACTCTATGGAGAAATTGAGGAGGGAATTAGAGGCTAAATTGAGCCGTATGAAAGGAGGATTAGGATCAAACCTTGGTCTTGTAACTTGGAGGGTTATGCATACCCAACCTCAACCATTGGAGGAGAGCCAAAAAAATCAGATTTTTAGGTCTAAGTGTACCATTGGGAAGAGGGTTTGTAACCTAATTATTGATGGAGGAAGTTGTGTTAATGTTGCTTCAAAAACCCTCATTGATAAACTTGCCTTACCCACACAAAGACACCCAAACCCTTATAAGTTGAGGTGGTTGAACAAGGAGGCCGAAATATTGGTGGATAGACGATGTTTGGTTTCTTTTTCTATGGGGAGAGACTACGTGGATGAATTTTGGTGTGATGTGATTCCTATGGATGCTTGTCACCTTTTATTGGGGAGACCTTGGGAATTTGATAGAAATGCGATTCATGAGGGAAGAGACAACACCTATACCTTCAAGCTTGGAGACAAGAGGATCAAACTTACACCCTTGCCTCCAAACGTGCATAGCCGAGCTAGCCCTAGCCTATCCAAGCCTCTTGAGGGAGTTCTATTAGTTGGGGAGCAAGAAATGAAACAAGAGCTTAGCAAGGGAATGGTTGTTTATGCCCTCATCGCCAAAGAAACTCCTAAGGAGAGTGAAGAGCCGATTCCATGTGAGGTTCAAGAGCTCTTAGAATTCTATAAGGATGTGTTTCCTCACGAGCTTCCACACGGCCTACCCCCTATTAGGGGCATTGAGCATCAAATTGATCTTGTTCCGGGAGCTACACTACCTAATAAGGCCGCATATCGAAGTGATCCCAAGGCTACACAAGAACTTCAACACCAAATTGGGGAGCTTATGGAAAAGGGGTTTGTAAGAGAATCACTTAGTCCTTGTGCCGTGCCTACGCTTTTAGTACCTAAGAAGGATGGAACTTGGAGAATGTGTACGGATAGTCGAGCTATCAACAACATTACGGTCAAGTATAGGTTCCCTATACCTAGACTTGATGACATTCTTGGTGAGCTTAGTGGGACTCGATTGTTTTCCAAGATTGATCTACGACAAGGATACCATCAAGTGAGAATCAAAGAGGGTGATGAATGGAAGACGGCTTTTAAAACAAAGCATGGGTTATATGAATGGTTAGTCATGCCTTTTGGACTATCCAATGCTCCTAGCACCTTCATGAGATTGATGACCGAGGTTTTGAGACCTTACTTGGGGAGATTCATTGTGGTTTACTTTGACGATATCTTGGTGTATAGCCCTTCCAAGGAAGCTCATCTACATCACTTGCAAGTGTTGTTTGAGACACTTAGAGATCACAAGTTGTATGGCAAGCTAGAGAAATGTTCCTTCATGCAAAGCGAAGTCCAATTCTTGGGCTTTATCATCTCTAGCCGTGGCATCCTAGTAGACCAAGAGAAGGTAGAGGCTATCAAATCCTGGCCAATTCCAAAGAACATAACCAAGGTAAGGAGTTTTCATGGCTTGGCTTCTTTTTATCGAAGATTTATCAAGGATTTTAGCACCGTCATGGCACCCATCACCGAATGTATGAAGAAAGGGGAGTTCAAATGGAATGAGGGGGCCGAGATTGCCTTCAACAAAATCAAGGGGTTGTTGTGTGATTCACCTATTCTTACACCACCGGATTTCAATAAGCTTTTTGAGGTCGAATGTGATGCTAGTGGAGTTGGAATTGGGGCCGTTCTCTTGCAAGAACACAAGCCAATCGCTTACTTTAGTGAGAAATTGAATGGTGCCAAGCTCAATTATTCCACCTACGACAAAAATTCTATGCTATCGTTCGAGCTCTCGCTCATTGGAGCCATTACCTCAAACCCAAACCGTTCGTGCTACATTCGGATCATGAGGCTCTCAAGTACATCAATGGACAACACAAGTTGGATCATAGGCACGCCAAATGGGTAGAGTTCCTTCAATCCTTCTCTTTCTCAAGCAAGTTCATTGAAGGAAAGAATAACTTGGTGGCCGATGCATTGTCTCGAAGGCACACCATGCTAAGCTACATGGAACAAAGAGTGTTGGGTTTTGAGTTCATGAAAGAACTCTATGTGGAGGATCCCGACTTCAAAGATGAGTGGAGCTCCATACGTGAAGCGCAAAGCAAGCTAGGAAGCAAATACACACTTCAAGAGGGGTTCCTATTCTTGGGGAATCGGTTGTGCATTCCTAAAGGATCCTATCGACTTCTCCTAGTACGGGAGGTTCATTCTAATGGTTTAGCCGGGCATTTTGGGATTCAAAAGACTTACGACATCCTCCAAGATCAATTCTATTGGCCCAAGATGCTTGGAGATGTCCAAGATGTGATCAAGAGATGCGCTTCGTGCCAACAATCCAAGTCCTTCTTTCAAACGGGACCCTATACTCCTCTACCCGTCCCAAATCGGCCATGGGAGGATGTTAGCATGGATTTCATCGTTGCTTTGCCTAGAACTCAACGAGGTAAGGACTCCATCATGGTTGTGGTGGATCGATTTAGCAAGATGGCTCACTTCATTGCGTGTAAGAAAACCGAGGACGCCATGGGAGTGGCCGAGCTCTACTTCAAGGAAGTGGTCAAACTACACGGAGTTCCCAAGACCATTGTATCCGATCGAGACTCCAAGTTCATGAGCCACTTTTGGAAAACCTTGTGGAAATTGTTGAAAACGAGGCTCTTGTTTAGCACAAGCCACCACCCTCAAACGGATGGCCAAACCGAGGTCACTAATAAAACCTTGGGGAGGATCCTTAGGTGCATCGTTTCCAAGTCCTTGAAAGATTGGGATCTCAAGCTTGCCCATGCCGAGTTTTCTTTTAATCGTGCCCCGTCTTCTAGCACGGGAAATTCACCATTTGAAGTGGTCTATGGGACTAACCCCCTCATGCCCACCGATCTAGCCCCCATCAAGGGCAAGGAAATGAGCTACGACGCCAAGAAACGGGTTGAGTTCATGATGAGCATCCACAACCAAGTCAAGAAGCAAATCGAGAAGTCAAACGAAGCCTACAAGGCTAAGTCAAAGAACCGTAAGGCCCCAAGGGAATTCGAGCCGGGAGATTTGGTATGGTTACACTTGAGAAAAGAAAGATTCCCGGATAAGAGAAAGAACAAGCTCATACCTAGAGCCGAGGGTCCCTTCGAGATACTTGAGAAAATTGGACCGAATGCTTACAAAGTTGATCTACCGGGGGAATACGGAGTCCATGGCACGTTCAATGTGGGAGATCTTAGCCCGTATCACGAAGACTTGGAGGATGAAGAAGGAGAGGATTTGAGGGCAAATCCTTTTCAACCCGGGGAGATTGCAACGGGAGTTGAGAGTTTGCGATCCATTGACCTAGGACCCGCTTCCAACCTAAGGTCCAAGGCTCAACCACAAGTCAATTAAATCATCAAGAGCAAAATCAAGTGGGTACAAGACCCCAAATCAGCCGAAAATAATCAAGGAGAAGCATCACATGTATTCCTCAACAAGTCCCTTTCACCACATGTCACTATCTTCCTTTATGCTTTATGCTTTATGTATTTGTTTGTTTGTCTTCAAATTTTCAGCATTGTAAAGGCCTTTGAGCCGTTTTTTTTGTTGTCTTTGGAGGACTCTTTTGAGCCATTAGATCAACTTTAATTTGTAGGGTCAGATGTAAAGCCTTGGTCTATATAAACCAAGCATCCTCATTTTATTTTTCAGATTTGAATGAATGAAAAAAACCCTAAGTTTGAGATATTTCTCTACTTGTTTCTCCTAGCTAAGTGCAAGAGAGTGTTAGTGATTAATTAGTGGCTTTGTGCTTGATTAATCAAACCCTAAATCTATTGCTTTGTGCTTAGATTTAGTCTATCTTTTATGTTTTCATTTAAGTTACAAAAATCAGAAAAATTCACACAAAAAAACTTCACTTTGGCCGAGTATATTACAAGTATTTCAAGTCGATTTTAGTTGTTCTCTTGAGTGAAATCTAACCCATTAGGTTTCATTTCAAATTGGTCATCAAAGCTTTGGTTGGGTTGAAGCACAAGATCCACCTTTGTGCTTAGGAATCACACGGTCCAAGGGGTTCTTGAAGTTCCCGAAATTTTTCAGGTTTGTGTCTTTGTTTTTGGAACGAAACGGCTTGACGATTTAGTCCCGATTTTTGGCCTACGACCTAACCATGGTCCTTGGACCCATGGTCACGAAATTTCAGCCAAAATAGGCCTAAAACTCGGCTGAATTCAAGTCCAAGATGATACAACAAATTCAAACACAAGTCCCTTTCAATAAAGTTTGCTTTAGTGCTTTATGTCTTTGTCACCTTTTGGTCTTTTGTATTCAAACAACAAAAATCAGTTTTGGGACCAAGTGGGACGTGTAACTTGAAGCTCCAAGGAGATGATCTAGGCCCTTGATTCAACAACACAAGTGAAGGGAGAGGATGCTACAACAAGTCGCTTTCTACTTTAGTTGTTAGTTGTTTTATTTTCAGATTTTGTAAGGCTCATGTGAGCTGATTTTTGTTGTATTTTGAAGGCCCCTCATGGCCCTTAGATCTTTAGGAAGATGTATGGCTAGGATGAAAGCCTTGGTCTTATATAAACCAAGCCAAATGCCTTGTAATTTTTCAGATTTGTTGAGTTATAAAAAAGATGAGTTTAAGAGTGAGTTTTCTTTGGAAACCTCCTTAGCTTTGGGCTTGGAGTATCCTTGGGTGATGGTCATCGCTTAGTGCTTGATCGGAACCTTAGTCTTAGGCCCTAGCTTAGTGCTCGGTCTAATTCATATCCCTTTTATTTTCGTTTCCACATAAAAATCACAAAAACACAAAAAAGAGTGCAACCATGAGAGTGAGTTTCCTCCATGGAAACGTGAGGGTCCTTGATGGAAACGTGATGATGCTTGAGGGAAACGTGAGTTCCCTTGAGTGTAGAGTGTGTTTCCTTGAGTGATTCTTGTGACACTCAACCCCTAAGCCATTGTCTTATGGCTTTGGCTAGGTTCTATCCTAGGCTTAAACTTGTTTAAGTCATATCCTTCATTTTCATTTTATGTTTTTGCAAATAAAAATCGAAACAATCCACAACAAAACGGCCCCTAAAACGTGTACAATGAGTGAGGCTCATGAGTGAGTCAAGTTTAGGGTGAGTGTGGTTTCAAGGTACAAAGAGGCCCGCTTCGAATCGCTCCAGTTTTTCTCAATGAGTATGCCTCTTTCTTATGATACTACTCTTGAGGGAACCATGTATGACTCTATGGAGAAATTGAGGAGGGAATTAGAGGCTAAATTGAGCCGTATGAAAGGAGGATTAGGATCAAACCTTGGTCTTGTAACTTGGAGGGTTATGCATACCCAACCTCAACCATTGGAGGAGAGCCAAAAAAATCAGATTTTTAGGTCTAAGTGTACCATTGGGAAGAGGGTTTGTAACCTAATTATTGATGGAGGAAGTTGTGTTAATGTTGCTTCAAAAACCCTCATTGATAAACTTGCCTTACCCACACAAAGACACCCAAACCCTTATAAGTTGAGGTGGTTGAACAAGGAGGCCGAAATATTGGTGGATAGACGATGTTTGGTTTCTTTTTCTATGGGGAGAGACTACGTGGATGAATTTTGGTGTGATGTGATTCCTATGGATGCTTGTCACCTTTTATTGGGGAGACCTTGGGAATTTGATAGAAATGCGATTCATGAGGGAAGAGACAACACCTATACCTTCAAGCTTGGAGACAAGAGGATCAAACTTACACCCTTGCCTCCAAACGTGCATAGCCGAGCTAGCCCTAGCCTATCCAAGCCTCTTGAGGGAGTTCTATTAGTTGGGGAGCAAGAAATGAAACAAGAGCTTAGCAAGGGAATGGTTGTTTATGCCCTCATCGCCAAAGAAACTCCTAAGGAGAGTGAAGAGCCGATTCCATGTGAGGTTCAAGAGCTCTTAGAATTCTATAAGGATGTGTTTCCACACGAGCTTCCACGGCCTACCCCTATTAGGGGCATTGAGCATCAAATTGATCTTGTTCCGGGAGCTACACTACCTAATAAGGCCGCATATCGAAGTGATCCCAAGGCTACACAAGAACTTCAACACCAAATTGGGGAGCTTATGGAAAAGGGGTTTGTAAGAGAATCACTTAGTCCTTGTGCCGTGCCTACGCTTTTAGTACCTAAGAAGGATGGAACTTGGAGAATGTGTACGGATAGTCGAGCTATCAACAACATTACGGTCAAGTATAGGTTCCCTATACCTAGACTTGATGACATTCTTGGTGAGCTTAGTGGGGCTCGATTGTTTTCCAAGATTGATCTACGACAAGGATACCATCAAGTGAGAATCAAAGAGGGTGATGAATGGAAGACGTCTTTTAAAACAAAGCATGGGTTATATGAAAGGTTAGTCATGCCTTTTTGACTATCCAATGCTCCTAGCACCTTCATGAGATTGATGACCGAAGTTTTGAGACCTTACTTGGGGAGATTCATTGTGGTTTACTTTGACGATATCTTGGTGTATAGCCCTTCCAAGGAAGCTCATCTACATCACTTGCAAGTGTTGTTTGAGACACTTAGAGATCACAAGTTGTATGGCAAGCTAGAGAAATGTTCCTTCATGCAAAGCGAAGTCCAATTCTTGGGCTTTATCATCTCTAACCGTGGCATCCTAGTAGACCAAGAGAAGGTGGAGGCTATCACATCATGGCCAATTCCAAAGAACATAACCGAGGTAAGGAGTTTTCATGGCTTGGCTTCTTTTTATCGAAGATTTATCAAGGATTTTAGCACCGTCATGGCACCCATCACCGAATGTATGAAGAAAGGGGAGTTCAAATGGAATGAGGGGGCCGAGATTGCCTTCAACAAAATCAAGGGGTTGTTGTGTCATTCACCTATTCTTACACCACCGGATTTCAATAAGCTTTTTGAGGTCGAATGTGATGCTAGTGGAGTTGGAATTGGGGCCGTTCTCTTGCAAGAACACAAGCCAATCGCTTACTTTAGTGAGAAATTGAATGGTGCCAAGCTCAATTATTCCACCTACGACAAAAATTCTATGCTATCGTTCGAGCTCTCGCTCATTGGAGCCATTACCTCAAACCCAAACCGTTCGTGCTACATTCGGATCATGAGGCTCTCAAGTACATCAATGGACAACACAAGTTGGATCATAGGCACGCCAAATGGGTAGAGTTCCTTCAATCCTTCTCTTTCTCAAGCAAGTTCATTGAAGGAAAGAATAACTTGGTGGCCGATGCATTGTCTCGAAGGCACACCATGCTAAGCTACATGGAACAAAGAGTGTTGGGTTTTGAGTTCATGAAAGAACTCTATGTGGAGGATCCCGACTTCAAAGATGAGTGGAGCTCCATACGTGAAGCGCAAAGCAAGCTAGGAAGCAAATACACACTTCAAGAGGGGTTCCTATTCTTGGGGAATCGGTTGTGCATTCCTAAAGGATCCTATCGACTTCTCCTAGTACGGGAGGTTCATTCTAATGGTTTAGCCGGGCATTTTGGGATTCAAAAGACTTACGACATCCTCCAAGATCAATTCTATTGGCCCAAGATGCTTGGAGATGTCCAAGATGTGATCAAGAGATGCGCTTCGTGCTACAATCCAAGTCCTTCTTTCAAACGGGACCCTATACTCCTCTACCCGTCCCAAATCGGCCATGGGAGGATGTTAGCATGGATTTCATCGTTGCTTTGCCTAGAACTCAACGAGGTAAGGACTCCATCATGGTTGTGGTGGATCGATTTAGCAAGATGGCTCACTTCATTGCGTGTAAGAAAACAGAGGACGCCATGGGAGTGGCCGAGCTCTACTTCAAGGAAGTGGTCAAACTACACGGAGTTCCCAAGACCATTGTATCCGATCGAGACTCCAAGTTCATGAGCCACTTTTGGAAAACCTTGTGGAAATTGTTGAAAACGAGGCTCTTGTTTAGCACAAGCCACCACCCTCAAACGGATGGCCAAACCGAGGTCACTAATAAAACCTTGGGGAGGATCCTTAGGTGCATCGTTTCCAAGTCCTTGAAAGATTGGGATCTCAAGCTTGCCCATGCCGAGTTTGCTTTTAATCGTGCCCCGTCTTCTAGCACGGGAAATTCACCATTTGAAGTGGTCTATGGGATTAACCCCCTCATGCCCACCGATCTAGCCCCCATCAAGGGCAAGGAAATGAGCTACGACGCCAAGAAACGGGTTGAGTTCATGATGAGCATCCACAACCAAGTCAAGAAGCAAATCGAGAAGTCAAACGAAGCCTACAAGGCTAAGTCAAAGAACCGTAAGGCCCCAAGGGAATTCGAGCCGGGAGATTTGGTATGGTTACACTTGAGAAAAGAAAGATTCCCGGATAAGAGAAAGAACAAGCTCATGCCTAGAGCCGAGGGTCCCTTCGAGATACTTGAGAAAATTGGACCGAATGCTTACAAAGTTGATCTACCGGGGGAATACGGAGTCCATGGCACGTTCAATGTGGGAGATCTTAGCCCGTATCACGAAGACTTGGAGGATGAAGAAGGGGAGGATTTGAGGGCAAATCCTTTTCAACCCGGGGAGATTGCAACGGGAGTTGAGAGTTTGCGATCCATTGACCTAGGACCCGCTTCCAACCTAAGGTCCAAGGCTCAACCACAAGTCAATTAAATCATCAACAGCAAAATCAAGTGGGTACAAGACCCCAAATCAGCCGAAAATAATCAAGGAGAAGCATCACATGTATTCCTCAACAAGTCCCTTTCACCACATGTCACTATCTTCCTTTATGCTTTATGCTTTATGTATTTGTTTGTTTGTCTTCAAATTTTCAGCATTGTAAAGGCCTTTGAGCCGTTTTTTTTTGTTGTCTTTGGAGGACTCTTTTGAGCCATTAGATCAACTTTAATTTGTAGGGTCAAGATGTAAAGCCTTGGTCTATATAAACCAAGCATCCTCATTTTATTTTTCAGATTTGAATGAATGAAAAAAACCATAAGTTTGAGATATTTCTCTACTTGTTTCTCCTAGCTAAGTGCAAGAGAGTGTTAGTGATTAATTAGTGGCTTTGTGCTTGATTAATCAAACCCTAAATCTATTGCTTTGTGCTTAGATTTAGTCTATCTTTTATGTTTTCATTTAAGTTACAAAAATCAGAAAAATTCAAACAAAAAAACTTCACTTTGGCCAAGTATATTACAAGTATTTCAAGTCGATTTTAGTTGTTCTTTTGAGTGAAATCTAACCCATTAGGTTTCATTTCAATCCCTAAGGCTCAAACCAATCACTCCTCTCAAACCGACTTCATTTAGGGCTAGCCATTTTGTTGCATAAACACCCACAAAACAAAACACAAAACAACCATATCTACAAGTCCAAATATACAACCGTATATGCAAGTCCTAATACACATACTACAAATGCAAAGTACACAATACACGAAGTCTCAAAATACGAACATAAACGTACAACAAAATACAAAACCGACAAGTCCAAGTCTACTGCGACAGGTCACGACGCTCGAGTGCAGCACGCAACGAGTCGATCTCAGCGCTGTAGCCCGCCACCTCCTGCGCGTGCTGACCCTCTAGCTCAGCCCGCACCCTCGCACCCTCCTCAGCCCTGACCCTGGCTAAGTCACGATGAGCAACCGTCGCCGACGTCTGGCTCTCGCATGCCTCAATAGCCTTCTCGTTCAGGGCTGCTCGCCAACGGTTCGCCGTTCGCCACAACCTCTTGTGCACGTCGGCCGTCACCTGCAAAAATACCACAATTACGCTTAGCTCTCAAACTAGGGGCTATAATCAAAAGCAGCTTAAAAGTTTGTGGAGTGAAACTAAGTGGATCAAGTTTCACTCAAGGATTGAACAAAAGTCGAACTAGAACACCCCTTGAAAATCTCGGTTATATGTATGTTTTTGTGGGATAATTTTCTGAAATTTATGTAAACAAATGAAAACAAAAGGATAGTCACTAAATCTAAACACAAAGTAGTAGATTTAGTGTTGTGATTAGTTTAAGCACATAGCCACTAAACTAATCTATCACTAATCTCAAGCACTAAGCAAGGAGATAATGAAGAACACTCAAATAAGTTGAGAACTCTCAAACTTAGGGTTTTTATCATCCAACTAAAATCTGAAAATTTACAAGGCAATGAGAGGAGGTTATATACTACCCTTCCCCTTATCTTGACCTTACATCACAAGGTAATCTAAGGGCTACAATCAACCCACAAATACATCACATTACTCGGTCCACAAGGCTCACATGAGCTGAAAATTTTGAACATAAAACAACAAATACTTAAAGTAAAAAGCATAAAGCATAAAAGGTAGATAGAGACATGTGTGAAAGGGACATGTTGTGGAACAACATGTGATCCTTCCTTTGATTAATTTTAATTTGACTTGGGTTCATTTCTCCCCTTGATTTTTGCTCTTGTTGACTCAATTGACTTGTGGTTCGAACCCACATGGGTGCACTCGAGCGATCACATTCAAATTAGCATTTTTGTTGACTCTCGGTTGCTCTCCGTCTTGACTTTCCTTGACCTTTTTGACCCACCAAGCTTGACCAAGATATTATTATGTAATTCACTCAAAATAAGCTTGGGTGGACCTTAGGATCGTGGTCTAGCCCATGGTTCGAGCCCAAGGACCTAAACCGTGATTTGGACAAAACCGCCTTTGCTAGCCTTGACCATTTTTGGTCCAATCTCCTCTCCTTGAAAAGGATTTGTCCTCAAATCCTCGGTCTCTCTTCCTCTTGCTCGGTTTGGATTATAGCTTGACTCATGGCTTGATCCTTTGCCTCCTTCTCGACTCGGACTCTTGTTGGCTTCATGGCTTGATTAAGTAGAACATGATGAGGGTGCCCCATGAGCCCCATGACCAACCTTGGGCTCCATGACTCTAGACTTCCAAGAATTCCACTTGCTTAGAGATTGAATGAGAGATTGATTCTTGTAAACTCGGTTCATTGAATTGAACTTGCTCTCTCCCTTACTCATGGTTTCTTTGGATTCACAATTATCCCCTAGCACAACTCGATGTTCCTCATGCATAGAACCGTCAATTAGCCACCCTTTGCCACGTTTAAACCCCACGTTTTTCTCCCCTTTCAAGGACTCACTTGAACCTTCTAACACATCGACCTTTTCATTTCCAAATGATTCACTTCCCTTGCACTTGATTGAGCTCCCCAAATTTTCTGTTTTGAGCTCATTGAGCTCCTCTCCTTGACTTCCCCTTATTGCTCTAGGGTTGTCTTTGATCACATGGAGGGCTACACTCTCGATCATGAAGGTACTTGTGGGATTAGACGACATAAGGAATGTGAATAATTCGGGTGTGGCTTTGAGGGCCGTGTTCCCCTCCCACAAATCGACCCTTGGACTTCCAATTGAGCCATCTTCTTTCTTGAACTTAGGTGAAAGTTGTAGAAGATCATCACTTAGCTCTTTTTGTTCAAGCTTAGTTGCCCCTTTGAATCCCCATTTCATGAAACCACTCGAGTAGACTTGATTATGATAACCACATAGCATTCCTTGGGTATTGACAATCCCCAACTTGAACTTCCATTTTAGAAATTCCCTCGACTCTTTGCTTGCATCAACATTCTCATACCACATGAATACCTTCCTCTTGACATTGGCCAAACACTTCTCATGATCATACTCATCCCTTTGCTTGGCATTGTACCCCATGCTTTCCTCTTGAGTGTTAGGATTATCTTTAGCAAAGTGAATGGTCAATTTCTCACCAACATTCATCCCCTCACTTGTTTCGGCCTCCTCACTTAAAATAACCTCTTTGGACGACTCAAATATGGAGGGCGGTTTGCATTGCTCTTTGGGGAACTCCTTAGCAAGGACATTAATCTCATCCTTCCCATGACCAACCCCAAGCTCAACTTCTGGTCCCCCATCAATCCCCATTTTTTCGTGTGACATAATCAAGGAGGGTGGGTTAGGGTTCTTCAAAATCGGAGGTAAGGGTGCAAGTTTGATTTTCTTAGCTCCAATCTTGAAAGTATAGGTATTGTCCCTCCCATCATGATGAGCACTTCTTTCCAACTTCCAAGGTTTCCCTAAAAGAATGTGACAAACATCCATGGGAATCACATCACACAAAGCTTCATCCATGTAATCCCTTCCAATAGAGAAAGAAACCAAGCATTGTCTATCCACCATCACCTCGGCTCCCATGTTTAGCCACCTCAATTTGTAAGGGTTAGGGTGTTCTTGTGTAGGTAAGGCTAATTTTTCAATGAGGGTGTTGGAGGCAATATTGGAACAACTTTTCCCATCAATGGTTAGATTACAAACCCTACCCATAATGGTACACTTTGACTTAAAGACTTGCTGATTTTGGACTTGGTGATCCTCTTCTAGGGTTAGGGTTTGGGCATGTATGGAGTTACAACCCACACGGCCAAGGCTAGGGTTTGGTCCTCCTCCTAACCGAGCCATTCTAGCTTCTAATTCCCTTTGACCCCTCAAAGTCACAAGATCAAGGTTAGGGTTAGGTTTAAGTCTACCCCTCATTCGACTCATTTTGATTTCAAGCTCTCTTCTAGCTTTCTCCATAGAATCATACATGGTTTCACCAAGAGTACTACCACAAGAAACATCAAAAGGAAGAAACACACCCATTGATATAATCAAAGAAACAAAATCTGAAAATTTTGAGTAAAGCAAGGACCTTTGAGTGTGAAAATCAAAACCAACACTAACACAAGTGTAGATCTTCAACCATTTTGTGAAAATTTTATGAGAATGTTTGTGGAAGTTTTGTGGAATAACAAGTAAAAGAAAAAAAAAACGAAAATAAAAGAAGAAAACAAGAGAAACTCGGCAACACAAAGAACAAATCGAAAACAAGGAACAAACCTAAGCTTTGATGCCAATTTGGAGTGAAACTAAGTGGATCAAGTTTCACTCAAGGATTGAACAAAAGTCGAACTAGAACACCCCTTGAAAATCTCGGTTATATGTATGTTTTTGTGGGATAATGTTCTGAAATTTATGTAAACAAATGAAAACAAAAGGATAGTCACTAAATCTAAACACAAAGTAGTAGATTTAGTGTTGTGATTAGTTTAAGCACATAGCCACTAAACTAATCTATCACTAATCTCAAGCACTAAGCAAGGAGATAATGAAGAACACTCAAATAAGTTGAGAACTCTCAAACTTAGGGTTTTTATCATCCAACTAAAATCTGAAAATTTACAAGGCAATGAGAGGAGGTTATATACTACCCTTCCCCTTATCTTGACCTTACATCACAAGGTAATCTAAGGGCTACAATCAACCCACAAATACATCACATTACTCGGTCCACAAGGCTCACATGAGCTGAAAATTTTGAACATAAAACAACAAATACTTAAAGTAAAAAGCATAAAGCATAAAAGGTAGATAGAGACATGTGTGAAAGGGACATGTTGAGGAACAACATGTGATCCTTCCTTTGATTAATTTTCGGCTGACTTGGGTTCTTTTCTTCACTTGATTTTTGCTCTTGTTGACTCAATTGACTTGTGGTTCGAACCCACATGGGTGCACTCGAGCGATCACATTCAAATTAGCATTTTTGTTGACTCTCGGTTGCTCTCCGTCTTGACTTTCCTTGACCTTTTTGACCCACCAAGCTTGACCAAGATATTATTATGTAATTCACTCAAAATAAGCTTGGGTGGACCTTAGGATCGTGGTCTAGCCCATGGTTCGAGCCCAAGGACCTAAACCGTGATTTGGACAAAAACCGCCTTTGCTAGCCTTGACCATTTTTGGTCCAATCTCCTCTCCTTGAAAAGGATTTGTCCTCAAATCCTCGGTCTCTCTTCCTCTTGCTCGGTTTGGATTATAGCTTGACTCATGGCTTGATCCTTTGCCTCCTTCTCGACTCGGACTCTTGTTGGCTTCATGGCTTGATTCGTAGAACATGATGAGGGGTGCCCCATGAGCCCCATGACCAACCTTGGGCTCCATGACTCTAGACTTCCAAGAATTCCACTTGCTTAGAGATTGAATGAGAGATTGATTCTTGTAAACTCGGTTCATTGAATTGAACTTGCTCTCTCCCTTACTCATGGTTTCTTTGGATTCACAATTATCCCCTAGCACAACTCGATGTTCCTCATGCATAGAACCGTCAATTAGCCACCCTTTGCCACGTTTAAACCCCACGTTTTTCTCCCCTTTCAAGGACTCACTTGAACCTTCTAACACATCGACCTTTTCATTTCCAAATGATTCACTTCCCTTGCACTTGATTGAGCTCCCCAAATTTTCTGTTTTGAGCTCATTGAGCTCCTCTCCTTGACTTCCCCTTATTGCTCTAGGGTTGTCTTTGATCACATGGAGGGCTACACTCTCGATCATGAAGGTACTTGTGGGATTAGACGACATAAGGAATGTGAATAATTCGGTGTGGCTTTGAGGGCCGTGTTCCCCTCCCACAAATCGACCCTTGGACTTCCAATTGAGCCATCTTCTTTCTTGAACTTAGGTGAAAGTTGTAGAAGATCATCACTTAGCTCTTTTTGTTCAAGCTTAGTTGCCCCTTTGAATCCCCATTTCATGAAACCACTCGAGTAGACTTGATTATGATAACCACATAGCATTCCTTGGGTATTGACAATCCCCAACTTGAACTTCCATTTTAGAAATTCCCTCGACTCTTTGCTTGCATCAACATTCTCATACCACATGAATACCTTCCTCTTGACATTGGCCAAACACTTCTCATGATCATACTCATCCCTTTGCTTGGCATTGTACCCCATGCTTTCCTCTTGAGTGTTAGGATTATCTTTAGCAAAGTGAATGGTCAATTTCTCACCAACATTCATCCCCTCACTTGTTTCGGCCTCCTCACTTAAAATAACCTCTTTGGACGACTCAAATATGGAGGGCGGTTTGCATTGCTCTTTGGGGAACTCCTTAGCAAGGACATTAATCTCATCCTTCCCATGACCAACCCCAAGCTCAACTTCTGGTCCCCCATCAATCCCCATTTTTTCGTGTGACATAATCAAGGAGGGTGGGTTAGGGTTCTTCAAAATCGGAGGTAAGGGTGCAAGTTTGATTTTCTTAGCTCCAATCTTGAAAGTATAGGTATTGTCCCTCCCATCATGATGAGCACTTCTTTCCAACTTCCAAGGTTTCCCTAAAAGAATGTGACAAACATCCATGGGAATCACATCACACAAAGCTTCATCCATGTAATCCCTTCCAATAGAGAAAGAAACCAAGCATTGTCTATCCACCATCACCTCGGCTCCCATGTTTAGCCACCTCAATTTGTAAGGGTTAGGGTGTTCTTGTGTAGGTAAGGCTAATTTTTCAATGAGGGTGTTGGAGGCAATATTGGAACAACTTTTCCCATCAATGGTTAGATTACAAACCCTACCCATAATGGTACACTTTGACTTAAAGACTTGCTGATTTTGGACTTGGTGATCCTCTTCTAGGGTTAGGGTTTGGGCATGTATGGAGTTACAACCCACACGGCCAAGGCTAGGGTTTGGTCCTCCTCCTAACCGAGCCATTCTAGCTTCTAATTCCCTTTGACCCCTCAAAGTCACAAGATCAAGGTTAGGGTTAGGTTTAAGTCTACCCCTCATTCGACTCATTTTGATTTCAAGCTCTCTTCTAGCTTTCTCCATAGAATCATACATGGTTTCACCAAGAGTACTACCACAAGAAACATCAAAAGGAAGAAACACACCCATTGATATAATCAAAGAAACAAAATCTGAAAATTTTGAGTAAAGCAAGGACCTTTGAGTGTGAAAATCAAAACCAACACTAACACAAGTGTAGATCTTCAACCATTTTGTGAAAATTTTATGAGAATGTTTGTGGAAGTTTTGTGGAATAACAAGTAAAAGAAAAAAAAAACGAAAATAAAAGAAGAAAACAAGAGAAACTCGGCAACACAAAGAACAAATCGAAAACAAGGAACAAACCTAAGCTTTGATGCCAATTTGGAGTGAAACTAAGTGGATCAAGTTTCACTCAAGGATTGAACAAAAGTCGAACTAGAACACCCCTTGAAAATCTCGGTTATATGTATGTTTTTGTGGGATAATGTTCTGAAATTTATGTAAACAAATGAAAACAAAAGGATAGTCACTAAATCTAAACACAAAGTAGTAGATTTAGTGTTGTGATTAGTTTAAGCACATAGCCACTAAACTAATTGCACTGAAACGGCTTGACGATTTAGTCCCGATTTTTGGTCTACGTTTTAACCATGGTCCTTGGACCCATGGTCACGTTTTTTTCAGCCATTTTAGGCCAAAATCTCGGCTGAAATTTAAGTCAAGGATGATACATTATAATTCATACATGTCCCTTTCGATTAAAGTTGCTTTAAACTTTATGTCTTTGTCACCTTTGATCTTTTGTATTCAACAACAAACAAATCAGCAAGAGGACCATTTTGGACGTGTAAAGCTTGGGCTCCAAGGAGGTGATCAAGGCCCTAGATCAATGAAGGGATAGGATGCATTCAAGAGTCGCTTTCAACCTTTATGCTTTAGTTGGTAGTTGCTGTATTTTCAGATTTTGTAAGGTCAATAGGACCAATATTTTCGGCTGTTTTTGTAAGGCCTCATGGCCCTTAGATTAGATATTAGATGTAGGGTTTAGATGATAGCATGGGTCTTATATAAACCCACCTATCCCCCTTGTAAAAATCAGATTTGAAGTTTATAAAAAAGATGAGTTTTAGTGAGTTTTTCTCTTGGAAACCACCTTGGCTTTGTGCTTGGTGTTTCGAGTTCCATGGGTGATGATCATAGCTTAGTGCGATGATTGATCGAAACCTTAGTCTTAGGCTAATGGCTTTGTGCTTAGTCTAATTCATATCCTTAATCTTTAGTTTGTTTTATGTTTTCACAATAAAAACCGAAACAATCATCACCAAAACAACCCTAAAACCGTGTGTATTGAGTGAGTGCTCATGAGTGAGTCGAGTTTAGGGTTAGTGTGGTTACAAGGTACAAAGAGGCCCGCCCCGAATCGCTCCAATTGGTATCAGAGCTTCGGCTCTTGAGTTTTCTTAAACCAAGACGATCTTGGGATGAGTTGGGTTTAGATGTTTTCGAGTGTCACCTTGCAAGTTTGTGTGCATCTTGACTTGTGAGTGTCGACTTGAGTCGAGCACCTTTGTAGGTGTTTGGGTCGAGTTGGCTAACAAGAGGATTCGATGAATTTGCTATGTGCTTTTCATAGGATTCGAGTCTTGTTGTTTCATTCGTTTTTATCAAAATCTTATTCTTCAAAAATCGTTTTAATTTCTGAAAATTTCATCTTTTTGGATACCATTTTATTTGGCCAAAGTTTGAGGACAAACTTTTTTGAAGAAAGGGAGAGTTGCCTTGAACAAACTTGACGATTTAGTCCGATTTTTGGTCTTCGTTTAAACCATGGTCCTTGGACCCATGGTCACGTTTTTTCAGCCATTTTAGGCCAAAATCTCGGCTGAAATTTAAGTCAAGGATGATACATTATAATTCATACATGTCCCTTTCGATTAAAGTTCTTTAAACTTTATGTCTTTGTCCTTTGATCTTTTGTATTCAACAACAAACAAATCAAAGCAAGAGGACCATTTTGACGTGTAAAGCTTGGGCTCCAAGGAGGTGATCAAGGCCCTAGATCAATGAAGGGATAGGATGCATTCAAGAGTCGCGTTCAACCTTTATGCTTTAGATGTTAGTTGTTGAATTTTTCAGATTTTGGAAGGTCAAAAGGACCAAAATTTTATTTGTTTTTGTAAGGCCTCATGGCCCTTAGATTAGATATTAGATGTAGGGTTTAGATGATAGCATGGGTCTTATATAAACCCACCTATCCCCCTTGTAAAAATCAGATTTGAAGTTTATAAAAAAGATGAGTTTTAGTGAGTTTTTCTCTTGGAAACCACCTTGGCTTTGTGCTTGGTGTTTCGAGTTCCATGGGTGATGATCATAGCTTAGTGCGATGATTGATCGAAACCTTAGTCTTAGGCTAGTGGCTTTGTGCTTAGTCTAATTCATATCCTTAATCTTTAGTTTGTTTTATGTTTTCACAATAAAAACCGAAACAATCATCACCAAAACAACCCTAAAACCGTGTGTATTGAGTGAGTGCTCATGAGTGAGTCGAGTTTAGGGTTAGTGTGGTTACAAGGTACAAAGAGGCCCGCCCCGAATCGCTCCACTAATCTATCACTAATCTCAAGCACTAAGCAAGGAGATAATGAAGAACACTCAAATAAGTTGAGAACTCTCAAACTTAGGGTTTTTATCATCCAACTAAAATCTGAAAATTTACAAGGCAATGAGAGGAGGTTATATACTACCCTTCCCCTTATCTTGACCTTACATCACAAGGTAATCTAAGGGCTACAATCAACCCACAAATACATCACATTACTCGGTCCACAAGGCTCACATGAGCTGAAAATTTTGAACATAAAACAACAAATACTTAAAGTAAAAAGCATAAAGCATAAAAGGTAGATAGAGACATGTGTGAAAGGGACATGTTGAGGAACAACATGTGATCCTTCCTTTGATTAATTTTCGGCTGACTTGGGTTCTTTTCTTCACTTGATTTTTGCTCTTGTTGACTCAATTGACTTGTGGTTCGAACCCACATGGGTGCACTCGAGCGATCACATTCAAATTAGCATTTTTGTTGACTCTCGGTTGCTCTCCGTCTTGACTTTCCTTGACCTTTTTGACCCACCAAGCTTGACCAAGATATTATTATGTAATTCACTCAAAATAAGCTTGGGTGGACCTTAGGATCGTGGTCTAGCCCATGGTTCGAGCCCAAGGACCTAAACCGTGATTTGGACAAAAACCGCCTTTGCTAGCCTTGACCATTTTTGGTCCAGTTTGACTAACGATTTTACACTAAAATCTAACTCAAACTGGGGGCTATAATCAAAAGCAGCTTAAAACATAGTTTGACTAACGATTTTACACTAAAATCTAACTCAAACTGGGGGCTATAATCAAAAGCAGCTTAAAACATAGTTCGACTAACGATTTTACACTAAAATCTAACTCAAACTGGGGGCTACAATCAAAAGCACCTTAAAACATAGTTTGACTAACGATTTTACACTAAAATCTAACTCAAACTGGGGGCTATACTACATAATACACGCTACACATACTTTACCATATAACGGAAAACAAAAACGAAAGAATACCTTCTTCACACGCGGGTCCCAACTCTCTATGCACGCGTCGGCGACTACAGACAAACAGGGCGGCAGCACGATCGAATGCCGGCAGCCGTCATGCTCAAACTGCAGATCCTCAACGAACGGAGGCGGCTGGAACTCAAGATCGTGGTCACGCAGCTACAAAAACAAAAACAAAAACCAGGGTAAATTTTTGCTTTTTACCAAAACACATACACACAAGTACAAAAAGACGACAAAGCATACCTCGATCACAGCATCAGTAAGGGCATGCTGCGCCCACGTCACGTAGTCCTCGGTCCGCCGCAGGAAGGAGTCAGACTCGCCCTCCCGGTACACGTCACGACGCTGGCCAGCGTCGGAGGTCTGCACGAACAGGACTGGACTAAGAATGGTCAAGGCGATCAAGGATGGAGAGGAGTTAGACCATGGGTTGGGTCCATGGTCTCAAACCCTAGCCTAGGCCTTGGACCTAGGGGACACTAAGAGCTAAGTCAAGTCAATTCTATAGTCAATCTAGCCATACTTAGTGGTCAAAGGAAGTCAAGGGAAGGTCAAGTTGGAGAGCAACTAAAAAGTCAATGAATATGCTATTTTTGAATGTGGTCACTTTGGGTGCACCCATGTGAGTTAATCCTCCAATAAAAAGACTCACATGGCTCACAAAAGTTAGCTCAAGGAGGTCCAAGGAGCCGGCTTTAAACAATCCCCCATAACAATCACATTATTTTATGTTTTAAATCATTTTCACTTATGTCGCTTTCATTACTTTATGCTTTATTGTTTTAGCTTTTAAAATCTGAAAATTGTGGAGTATGGACCGTCCTTCTCAAGCCCAAGGCTCTCTCAAGACCCTTGGATGATCACCTAAACAAAGAAAGGAGAGGATTGAGTCAAGTGTCACCATCAAACTTTATGCTTTTGTAGTTTGTCATTTACTTTGAAATTTTCAGCTCATGTGAGCTCAATTGAACCCTTTTTTGTGTGATATTCATGGGCCTCTATGAGCCCTTAGATCATCTTTGAATTGTAAGGTCAAGATTAGAGCAAGGGTCTTATATAAACCCTCACTCTACCAATGTATTTTTCAGATTTGATTGAATGAGAAAAAAAACCCTAGAGTTTGTGAGTTTCCTTCATTATTCTCTTAGCTTAGTGCTTGAGTTAGTGAATGACTAATTAGTGGCTTAGTGCTTGATTAATCAAAACCTAAATCTATTACTTTGTGTTTAGATTTAGCCTATCTTTTATGTTTTCTTTTACTTACACAAAAATCAGAAAATTTCTCCCAAAAAAACAACACCTTGGCCGAGTATTTTCATTCCTTTACAAGTTGGATTTTAGTTGTCTTCTTGAGTGAAATCAAATCCCATAGGTTTCACTCCAAATTGGTCATCAAAGCCTAGGTTTGTTCTTTGTTTTCGGTTTTACTCTTGTTTTCTTTTCAAATTTTTTCGTTTTCCTTTCTTCTTTTCTTACCTTGTTTCTTCCACAAAACTTCCACAAAATTCTCACAAAACTTTCACAAAATGGATGAGGATAAGAGGATTTCGGATTTAGAAGAGAAGATGAATCAACTAGCCGGTAGTTGCAATACGATGATGAATGCTCTAAACACCCTCTTAGAGCAAAACCTTAATGAACCAAGAAGGGGTGGAGGAGGAAGGGGCCGTGGGTTTGGTGGCCGAGGAAGAGGTCAACCACCTCCTCACATGGAAGATCAATACTCGGATTCGGAGGAGTCCCTTGAAGCTCACCCAAGAGATCATGACCGAGACATCAAGGTAGATATTCCCGACTTTTATGGTAGTTTGAATCCCAAGGATTTACTAGATTGGCTTAGGTCGGTTGAAAGAATCCTTGAATTTAAGGAATACCCCGATAGAAAGTGTTTTAAGGTGGCCATCATGAAATTCAAAGGATATGCTTCACTTTGGTATGAGAACCTTAAGAACCAAAGAAGTCGAGAGGGAAAGGAACCCATTAGGTCATGGCTCAAACTCAAGAAAAAGCTCAAAGAAAAGTTTGTTCCCAAGGATTACACCCAAGACATGTTTCTTAGGTTGGCTCAACTCAAACAAGAAACACAACCCATCGAATCCTACCTTAGGGACTTTGAACAACTCACCCTACAATGTGAGATGAGTGAAAAACCCGAACAAAAGATTGCAAGATTTGTCGAGGGCCTAAACCCTAGGATAGCAAACCGGGTAAAGATGCAAAACCTATGGTCATTCGATGAGGCCGTCACTATGGCCATGAGAGTGGAGCGGCTAGAGAAGGGGAGAGGGGATTCGGCCAAGCACCCTAACAAGTCCAACCCTACCACGAGCGAAGGAGGGGTCAAGATAGCCGAGCCTAGCCCTACTATCAAGCCATCAAGTGTTGACAATGGGAAGGGAATCGACTTTGGCCCTAAAAAGACGATTCCCCTCAAGAGGTGCTACCAATGTCAAGGATATGGTCATTTTGCTAAGGAGTGCCCTAACAAGAGGGCCTTGAACACGTGTGAAGTAGTGCATTGGGGAGACGATGAGGTCTTAGTTTGTGAGGAAGAAAAAAAAGAGGAAGTTGTGGGAGAGAAGATGGCCGAAACCCTAGTTCCCCCGGACTCGGGGTTGAGCTTGGTCAGATGGCGAGTGATGCACACTCAAGAATCAAACGAGAGCATGGACCAAAGACATCAAATTTTTCGGTCCAAATGTACAATCATGGGGAGAGTGTGTAACCTAATTATCGATGGAGGAAGTTGTGTTAATGTTGCTTCAAAAACCCTCATTGATAAACTTGCCCTACCCACCTTGAAACATCCTCATCCTTATAAGCTAAGGTGGCTTAATCAAGGAGCCGAGGTAAAGGTCGATAAACAATGCAAAGTTTCGTTCTCGATTGGACAAGACTATAAGGATGAAGTTGTGTGTGAAGTGTTGGACATGGATGCGTGTCATGTGTTGCTTGGTAGGCCATGGGAGTATGAGAAAAATTCTTCCCACCATGGGAGAGACAACACCTATTCATTCAAGTATGGTGAAAAGCTTATCGTTCTAGCCCCCCTACCACCAATGACGGGATATAAAGCCAATGCGTGTTTGTTCGAATCACTCAAGAAAGGGAGTCCTAGCAAGGAGGTGGATGAGGGGCCGAAAATGAGTGTAGGTGAAGAGGTGGTGAGCCTAGAACGTGAGGAGAGCCTTAGAGCAACAAGGATGATTCTAGGAGAGGAGCAATATGAGGGTAATGCATCAACCAACAATGAAAAAATCGACTACAACAAGAATGTGGTCAATGAAAGGGCAAAAATTGATGGTAAGGAAAGATCAAGTGGATCTTTGCGATGGAGAATCATTGATGGGCTCGATCATGAGCAAGAATGGATGGATGGCATGGCTAAGAGTCGTGGTCTCAAAGAAATGCTCGAGGAAGAATGTGTAGACAAGCAAGCCATGATCAAGGATGAACATGTGGTCAATCACACGAGCCAAGCAAAAGGGGTCCATCCTCTTCTCCAAAATTTGATCAAGTGGTGTCCTTGGAAGCTTAGAGCCGTGAAAGCCAAGGTCGAGCAAAGGTTAAGTCGAGAATCAAGCATGAAATCGAGCCAAAGGGGAAGCAAAAGGGTCTCCAAGGATTTGAGGGCAAATCCTTTCCAAGGAGAGGAGATTGGACCAAGAATGGTCAAGGCGATCAAGGATGGAGAGGAGTTAGACCATGGGTTGGGTCCATGGTCTCAAACCCTAGCCTAGGCCTTGGACCTAGGGGCCACTAAGAGCTAAGTCAAGTCAATTCTATGGTCAATCTAGCCATACTTAGTGGTCAAAGGAAGTCAAGGGAAGGTCAAGTTGGAGAGCAACTAAAAAGTCAATGAATATGCTATTTTTGAATGTGGTCACTTTGGGTGCACCCATGTGAGTTAATCCTCCAATAAAAAGACTCACATGGCTCACAAAAGTTAGCTCAAGGAGGTCCAAGGAGCCGGGTTTAAACAATCCCCCATAACAATCACATTATTTTATGTTTTAAGTCATTTTCACTTATGTCGCTTTCATTACTTTATGCTTTATTGTTTTAGCTATTAAAATCTAAAAATTGTGGAGCATGGACCGTCCTTCTCAAGCCCAAGGCTCTCTCAAGACCCTTGGATGATCACCTAAAAAAAGAAAGGAGAGGATTGAGTCAAGTGTCACCATCAAACTTTATGCTTTTGTAGTTTGTCAAAATTTTCAGCTCATGTGAGCTCAATTGAACCGTTTTTTGTGTGATATTCATGGGCCTCTATGAGCCCTTAGATCATCTTTGAATTGTAAGGTCAAGATTAGAGCAAGGGTCTTATATAAACCCTCACTCTACCAATGTATTTTTCAGATTTGTTTGAATGAGAAAAAAAACCCTAGAGTTTGTGAGTTTCCTTCATTATTCTCTTAGCTTAGTGCTTGAGTTAGTGAATGATTAATTAGTGGCTTAGTGCTTGATTAATCAAAACCTAAATCTATTACTTTGTGTTTAGATTTAGCCTATCTTTTATGTTTTCTTTTACTTACACAAAAATCAGAAAATTTCTCCCAAAAAAACAACACCTTGGCCGAGTATTTTCATTCCTTTACAAGTTCGATTTTAGTTGTCTTCTTGAGTGAAATCAAATCCTATAGGTTTCACTCCAAGGACCGAAGGCGGGGGCGCAGGTACGATGAAGCCGCCGCGACCGTCTGTGACAGCTCGCCCAAGTGCCGATGCGATTAAATCTTGGGTCGCATCTCTGTACATTGCCAGTCAAGATGGGCAAAACGAGCCGCAATCGACTCGGGGACGTTGGCAAAACTCTTCCAAGGGTCGCGAACGAACTACAAAACAGAATCAAGTTTTAATTACAAAAACACAAACACAAACTCAAACACGAGCTACAAAAGACCAAAGTACAAAATACAAACGTCTTTACCTTATTAACGGTCATCCCGTTGAATAGCACTAGAGCGGGGTCGTAGCTCAGGCCAATGCCCTTCCGATCTGCCATCGCGTACGCATGGAAGGCCGGGTACTCCGCCGTGACCTTGAACTTGTCAGAGAGCAGAGAGGGGAAGTGAGCACAGCACCAAGCCTGCAAAAAATTAGAAGACACGTTACAAAAAGAAAAACAAAAACAAAAACAAAACAAACGAAAACAAAACAACAAAAGCATTACGAAATCAACCGTACCTCTATTAGGAAGCCAGGCCCACAAGCGATGGCTGCGACCCGCTGTCGATCTGGTCAGGACGTACCGCGTCCCTCAAGAAGCGGATCAACCGCCCTAAAGCAGGGGTGACCCAGTCAAAGTCGCCCAGACGCGACAGGTCCCTCAATGCCATCAGCACGGTCGTCGAAACTCGCTCCCCCTTATCGCCAAAGTGGGTGGCCGTCAGAAACCACCACAACCACAACTGGGCTCTCTGCTCAGCGCTCGCTGGAGCAGCCCGCCTCCTCCCCTTCCCCTTGAAGAAGTCGTCAAACCACACAGTTCGGGGCTAAAACGTGTGATCCTCACCCTTTCCGCACTTAATCCCGCTGCCAATCAACTGTCCAACGACGGGACTATCAATAGCAGGACACTCACGTCCCCAGTCAAGCACGCCCTCGCCATGAGGCAGCCCCTAGACTGGACTGAAACGGTTTGGTGATTTGGTTCCGATTTTTGGTCTAGGATCAAACCATGGTCCTTGGGCTAATGGTTCAAGAAAACTCGGCCAAAGTAGGCCAATATCTCGGCTGAAAAAAACCAAGTCCCATGATACACACTAATTCAAGTGCAAGTCCCTTTCAATATAGTTTGCTTTATGCTTTATGTCTTTGTCACCTTTTAGTTTATGTTGGATGTTAGTTTGGATCAGATTTTGGGGACCCTTTTGACCGAGCTACTTGTGCTCCAAGGAGCTAATCTAAGCCCTTGGATGAACAACACAAATCCAAGGTGTAGAAGCTTCAATAGGTCACTATCTACTTTAGTTGTTATAGTTTGTTGTATGCAGATTTTGTAAGGTCTTTTGGACCGTTTTTTTGTTGTATTTAGGGGCCATTTTCAGCCCTTGGATTAGGAGTTGATTGTATGGCTAAGATGTAAGCCTTGGTCCTATATAAACCAAGCATTCCACATTGTAATTTTCAGATTTGAGTTTTATAAAAAAGGTTAAGTTTTAAAGTGAGGTTTCTCCAAAGAAAATCCTCTCTTCTCTCATGGCTAAGTGCTTGAGAAAACCTCCTTAGCTTAGTGCTTGGAGTTCTTTGGGCGATGACCCTTGCTTAGTGCTTGGTCGGATCCTTAGTCTTAGACTTTGGCTTTGTGCTTTGTCTAATTCATATCCATTTATCTTTGTTTTTATGTTTTACAAATATTCAGAAATTAACCACCCAAAACAGCCCCTAAAAACGTGTGATTGGAGTGATGTTCATGAGTGAACCGAGTTTAGGGTGAGTGTGGTTACAAGGTAAAAAGAGGCCCGCTCCGTTTTTGGACCAAGAATGGTCAAGACGATCAAGGATGGAGAGGAATTAGACCATGGGTTGTGTCCATGGCCTCAAACCCTAACCTAGGTCTTGGACCTAGGGACAACTAAGTGCTAAGTCAAGTCAATATAATGGTCAATTTAGCCAAACTTAGTGAGTCAAGGGAAGTCAAGGAAAAGTCAAGGTGGAGAGCAACAAAAAAATCGATACATGTGCTATTTTTGAAATGTGAACTTGGGTGCAACCATGTGGGTTAAGTCCTCTAATTATCATGACCCACATGGCTTGAAAAGTCGACTCATGGAGGCCCTAGGAGCCGGCTCCAACAAGCCAACAAGTCCCACATTATTTTGTGCTTTAAGTCCCTTTCATTCATGTCATTTTCATGCTTTATGCTTTATTGTTTGTTAGTCTTCAAATTTCAGATTTGTTGGGAGGGTGGACCGTCCCCCTTGAACCCCAAAGCTCTTTCAAGACCCTTGGATGATCACCTAAAGATCAAGGATAGGATTGAGTCACTTGTCACCATCACACTTTATGCTTTTATAGTTTGTATTTTAATTTGAAAATTTCAGCTCTTGTAAGGCCATATGAGCCGTTTTTTTTTGATGTATTCATGGGTCTCTATGAGCCCTTAGATCATCCTTGAAATGTAAGGTCAAGATTAGAGTGTGGGTATTATATAAACCCTCACTCTTCCCCTGTATTTTTTCAGATTTGAATGAATGAAAAAGAAACCCTAGTTTGAGAGCTCTTCATTATTCTCTTAGCTTAGTGCTTGAGTTAGTGAATGATTAATTAGTGGCTTAGTGCTTGATTAATCGAAACCTAAATCTATTACTTTGTGTTTAGATTTAGTCCTATCTTTTATGTTTTCTTTTACTTACAACAAAAATCAGAAAAATTGTTTCAAAAAACACCACTTTGGCCGAGTATATTCAAGGTTCTTCAAGTTCGATTTTAGTTAGTCCCTTGAGTGAAATCAATCCCCATAGGTTTCACTCCAAATTGGTCATCAAAGCCTAGGTTTGTTCGTGTTTTTTTCGATTTGTTTTGTTTTCGGTTTGAACTTTGTTTTTCTCGGTATTACTCTTGTTCTCCTCTTTTTATTTTTTTCGTTTCCTTCCTTCTTTTTCCTTGTTTAATTCCACAAAACTTCCACAAAAGATCTCACAAAATTTTCACAAAATGGATGAGGATAAGAGAATTTCGGATTTAGAAGAGAAGATGAACCAACTAGCCGGTAGTTGCAATACGATGATGAATGCTCTAAACACCCTCTTAGAGCAAAACCTTAATGAACCAAGAAGGGGTGGAGGAGGAAGAGGCCGTGGGTTTGGCCGAGGGAGAGGGCAACTACCCCCTCACATGGAAGATCACCCCTCGGATTCGGAGGAGTCCATTGAAGTCCACCCAAGAGAGCATGACCGAGACATCAAGGTAGATATTCCCGACTTTTATGGTAGCTTGAATCCCGAGGATTTACTAGATTGGCTTAGGTCGGTTGAAAGAATCTTTGAATTTAAGGAATACCCCGATAGAAAGTGTTTTAAGGTGGCTATCATGAAATTCAAGGGATATGCTTCACTTTTGTATGAGAACCTTAAGAACCAAAGAAGTCGAGAGGGAAAGGAACCCATTAGGTCATGGCTCAAACTCAAGAAAAAGCTCAAAGATAAGTTTGTTCCCAAGGATTACACCCAAGACATGTTCCTTAGGTTGGCTCAACTCAAACAAGAAACACAACCCATCTAATCCTACCTTAGGGACTTTGAACAACTCGCCCTACAATGTGAGATGAGTGAAAAACCCGAGCAAAAGATTGCGAGATTTGTCGAGGGCCTAAACCCTAGGATAGCCAACCGGGTGAAGATGCAAAACTTATGGTCGTTTGATGAGGCCGTCTGGAATGAAACTAGATGGGTTAAGTTTCACTCAAAGGATGAACTAAAATCGACTTGTGAAATCCTAGAAATTTTCGGCCAAAGTGTTGTGTTTTTGTGATGATTTTTCTGATTTTTGTAAAGCAAAAGGAAACATAAGGATAGTACCTAAATCTAAACACAAAGTAATAGATTTAGGGGTTTAATTAGTTCAGCACTAAGCCACTAACTAATTAATCATAAATCTCAAGCACAAAGCAAGGAGAAAATGATGAACACTCAACTCATAAATCTCTAGGGTTTTCATTCAATATCAAAATCTGAAAAATATGATGTTAGAGTGAGGGTTTATATAGTACCCTTGCTCTAATCTTGGCCTTACAAATTAAAGAAGATCTAAGGGCCACAAATAGCCCACAAAAAGCAACAATATAACGGCTCAATATGAGCTTGAAATCTGAAAATTGAAGAGAAACAAACAAATACATAAAGTATAAAACATAAAGGAAGATAGTGACATGTGGGAAAAGGACATGTTGAGGAGAAACATGTGAAGCTTCACTTTTGTTGTTTTCGGCTGACTTGGGTCTCATTCCCACTTGACTTTTGCTCTTGAAGATTTAATTGACTTGTGGTTCGAACCCACATGGGTGCACCCAAAGTTCACACTTCAAAATTAGCACATTCATTGACTTTTCGGTTGCTCTCCAACTTGACTTTCCTTGACTTCTTTGACCCACCAAGCTTGACCAAGATATTATTGTTTAATTCACTCAAAATAAGCTTGGGTGGACCCTAGGACCGTGGCCTAGCCCGTGGTTCGAGCCCAAGGACCCAAACCGTGTTCTAGACTAAAACCGCCTTCTCTCGCCTTGACCATTCTTGGTCCAATCTCCTCTCCTTGGAAAGGATTTGTCCTCAAATCCTCGGTCTCTCTTCCTCTTGCTCGGTTTGAACTTTGATCATTGATGAGATTGATTGATATCCCTTTTGCTTCTTGACAAGAATTGGACTTCATGATTGTTGATGCCCAAGAACACCATAGGCCTAGAGATTGATCGAGAGAATAATTGTTCCTTGTTTGGCTCGTGCAAATGACCCTACTCTCTTCTCTTACCATGGCTTCCTTGAATCTACATTCATTTCCTAGCTCATCCTCAAGCTCTTCATACCCAAACTCAATTGAAGCTTGCTTAGGATCACCATGACGCCACTCCTTGCTACGGTCATTCCTTGCACTTCCAATGGACTCATCCTTGTAATGGTTCGGAATTTTCACAATAAGCACGGTGGTTCCATCAAATTTGTGCTCCTCTCCTTTGTTCCTTCTTATTGTCCTAGGGTTGTTCTTGACCATTAGGATTGATTTTTCTTCTCCAACACTTTCGGTTTCCCTTGGCTCGAGTGCTAACCCTAGTACATCCTTAGGATCTTCTTTCTTGAACTTAGGAGAGCATTGTGGGGGATCATCACTTAGCTCTTTTTGTTCAAGCTTAGTTCCTCCTTTGAATCCCCATTTCATGAAACCACTTGAGTAGACTTGGTTATGATAACCACATAGCATTTTTTTGGTATTGTAAGTTCCCACTTTGAACTTCCATCTCAAGAACTCACTTGAACTCTGCAAAACATCAACCTTTGCATCTCCAAATGATTCACTTCCTTTGCACTTGATTGAGTTTCCCGAATTTTCAGTTTTGACTTTATGGAGCTCCTCTCCTTGGCTTCCCCTTATTGCTCTCGGATTGTCTTTGATCACATGGAGGGCTACATTCTCGATCATGAAGGTACTTGTTGAATTAGACGACCTAAGAAGTGTAACCAATTCATGTATGGCCTTGAGGGCCGTGCCTCTCTTCCACAATTCAATCCTTGGATCTTCAATGGTTTCATCCTCCTTGTTGTTGTTAGTATTCACTTTGAATTTCCATTTTAGAAATTCCCTCGACTCTTTGCTTGCAACAACATTCCCGCTCCACATGAATCTCCTTTCCATGAACTTAGGTAAACTTCTCATCTCACATTCATCCCCTTTCTTGAGCATAGGTAGACTTTCTTTTCCAAACTCATCTTGATCATTAGGGACGTCTTTGAGAAGAGGAACACATTCAACCTTCTCATCACTAAACCCATGCTTCATTTCTAGTCCTCCACTTAATACAACATCTTTGCTCGGCTCAAACATGGAGGGTGGGGTGGAATATTTCAAGGTAGAAGGTAGGGGTGTTGGTATGCCCTCTAGTATCATATCACACGGCCCTTCCACCACCATTTCAGTTTGCACTCGTTTCATTTCGGGTCTCCCATCAACCTTCACTTTTTCGTGTGACCCAATCAAGGAGGGAGGGTTAGGGTTCTTCAAAATCGGAGGTAAGGGTGTAAGTTTGATTTTCTTGGCTCCAATTTTAAAAGTATAAGTATTGTCCCTCTCATCATGATTAGCATTTCTCTTCAACTTCCAAGGTTTCCCCAAGAGAAGGTGACAAGCATCCATGGGAATCACATCACACAAAACCTCATCCATGTAATCCCTTCCATTGGAGAAAGAAACCAAGCATTGTCTAACCACCATCACACTCATCTCGGCTCCATTTTTTTGCCATTTCATCTTGTAAGGGTTAGGGTGATCTTGTGTAGGTAAGGCTAGTTTTTCAATGAGAGTATTTGAGGCAACATTATTGCAACTTTCCCCATCAACAACCAAATTACAAACCCTTCCCATAATGGTACACCTAGATCTAAAGGTTTGGACTTGGTGATTCTCTTCTAGGGTTAGGGTTTGAGCATGTAATGCTCTACACATCACACGGCCATGGTTAGGAGGTGGCTCTCCTCCTAACCGAGCTATTCTAGCTTCTAACTCCCTCAAGATCACAAGGTTAGGGTTAGGGATAGGTCTACCCCTCATTCGACTCATTTTGATTTCAAGCTCTCTTCTAGTTTTCTCCATAGAATCAAACATGGTCTCACCAAGAGTAGTACCACAAGAAACATCAAAAGGAAGAAACATACCCATTGAAATAACCAAAGAAACAAATCTGAAAAATGGAAGCAAAGTGAGGATCTTTGAACGTGTGAGTGAACCGACTTCTAGCACAATGTGGATCTTGTGCTCTCAAACCCAACCAAAGCTTTGATGCCAATTTGGAATGAAACTAGATGGGTTAAGTTTCACTCAAGGATGAACTAAAATCGACTTGTGAAATCCTAGAAATTTTCGGCCAAAGTGTTGTGTTTTTGTGATGATTTTTCTGATTTTTGTAAAGCAAAAGGAAACATAAGGATAGTACCTAAATCTAAACACAAAGTAATAGATTTAGGGGTTTAATTAGTTAAGCACTAAGCCACTAACTAATTAATCATAAATCTCAAGCACAAAGCAAGGAGAAAATGATGAACACTCAACTCATAAAACTCTAGGGTTTTCATTCAATATCAAAATCTGAAAAATATGATGTTAGAGTGAGGGTTTATATAGTACCCTTGCTCTAATCTTGGCCTTACAAATTAAAGAAGATCTAAGGGCCACAAATAGCCCACAAAAAGCAACAATATAACGGCTCAATATGAGCTTGAAATCTGAAAATTGAAGAGAAACAAACAAATACATAAAGTATAAAACATAAAGGAAGATAGTGACATGTGGGAAAAGGACATGTTGAGGAGAAACATGTGAAGCTTCACTTTTGTTGTTTTCGGCTGACTTGGGTCTCATTCCCACTTGACTTTTGCTCTTGAAGATTTAATTGACTTGTGGTTCGAACCCACATGGGTGCACCCAAAGTTCACACTTCAAAATTAGCACATTCATTGACTTTTCGGTTGCTCTCCAACTTGACTTTCCTTGACTTCTTTGACCCACCAAGCTTGACCAAGATATTATTGTTTAATTCACTCAAAATAAGCTTGGGTGGACCCTAGGACCGTGGCCTAGCCCATGGTTCGAGCCCAAGGACCAAACCGTGTTCTAGACTAAAACCGCCTCCTCTCGCCTTGACCATTCTTGGTCCACCGTCACCATGGCCATGAGAGTAGAAAGGCTAGAGAAGGGGAGAGGGGATTCGGCCAAGCACACTACCAAGGCCAATCCTACCACAAGCCAAGGAGGGGTAAAGATAGTTGAGCCTAACCCTACTACAAAGCCATCAAGTATTGATAAAGGGAAAGGAATCGACTTTGGCCCTAAAAAGACGATTCCCCTCAAGAGGTGCTACCAATGTCAAGGGTATGGCCATTTTGCTAAAGAGTGCCCTAACAAGAGGGCCTTGAACACGTGTGAAGTAGTGCATTGGGGAGACGATGAGGTCTTAGTTTGTGAGGAAGATAAAAAAGAGGAAGTTGTGAGAGAGAAGGTGGCTGAAACCCTAGTTCCCCCGGACTCGGGGTTGAGCTTAGTCATATGGCGAGTGATGCACACTCAAGAATCAAGTGAGAGCATAGACCAAAGGCAACAAATATTTCGGTCTAAGTGTACAATCATGGGGAAAGTGTGCAACCTAATCATCGATGGTGGAAGTTGTACTAATGTGGCTTCCAAAATGCTTGTGGAGAAGCTAAACCTACCCACTTTGGAGCACCCTAGCCCCTACAAACTAAGGTGGCTCAACAAGGGAGCCGAGGTGAAGGTCAACAAACAATGCAAGGTACCATTTTCGATTGGTCAAGATTATAAGGATGAGGTTACTTGTGAAATTCTCGACATGGAGGCATGTCACTTGTTGCTTGGGAGGCCTTGGGAGTATGAGAGGGATTCCTCTCATCATGGAAGGAGCAATACTTACTCCTTCAAATACAAGGATAAACTCATTGTGCTCACACCACTACCTCCCATGATGGGATACAAAATTAACTCGTGCTTGTTTGAATCAATCATTGAAGAAAGCTCTAGCATGGAGATGAAGTTAGAGCCGATTTTGAGTGGGCATGAAGGCTTGAGAGGCCTTGAGGAAAACCCTAGAGCAACAAGGAGGATTCTAGGAGAGGAGCAACATGAGAATGACAAACCAATCTACAATGAGAATGAAGTCCAAGAGAGGGCTAAAATTGATGGCAAGGAAAGATCAAGTGGATCTTTGAGATGGAGAATCATTGATGGGCTCGATCATGAGCAAGAATGGATGGATGGCATGGCTACTAGCCGTGGGCTCAAAGAAATGCTCGAGGAAGAATGTATAGACAAGCAAGCCATGATCAAGGATGAAAACATGGTCAATCACACGAGCCAAGCCAAAGAGGTCCATCCTCTTCTCCAAATTTTGATCAAGTGGTGTCCTTGGAAGCCTAGGGTCGTGAGAGCCAAGGTTAATCGAGGGTTAAGCCGAGAATTAAGCATGAAATCGAGCCAAGGGGGAAGCAAAAGGATCTCCAAGGATTTGAGGGCAAATCCTTTCCAAGGAGAGGAGATTGGACCAAGAATGGTCAAGACGATCAAGGATGGAGAGGAATTAGACCATGGGTTGGGTCCATGGCCTCAAACCCTAACCTAGGTCTTGGACCTAGGGACCACTAAGTGCTAAGTCAAGTCAATATAATGGTCAATTTAGCCAAACTTAGTGAGTCAAGGGAAGTCAAGGAAAAGTCAAGGTGGAGAGCAACAAAAAAATCGATACATGTGCTATTTTTGAAATGTGAACTTGGGTGCAACCATGTGGGTTAAGTCCTCTAATAATCATGACCCACATGGCTTGAAAAGTCGACTCATGGAGGCCCTAGGAGCCGGCTCCAACAAGCCAACAAGTCCCACATTATTTTGTGCTTTAAGTCCCTTTCATTCATGTCATTTTCATGCTTTATGCTTTATTGTTTGTTAGTCTTCAAATTTCAGATTTGTTGGGAGGGTGGACCGTCCCCCTTGAACCCCAAGGCTCTTTCAAGACCCTTGGATGATTACCTAAAGATCAAGGATAGGATTGAGTCACTTGTCACCATCACACTTTATGCTTTTATAGTTTGTATTTTAGTTTGAAAATTTCAGCTCTTGTAAGGCCATATGAGCCATTTTTTTTGATGTATTCATGGGTCTCTATGAGCCCTTAGATCATCCTTGAAATGTAAGGTCAAGATTAGAGTGTGGGTATTATATAAACCCTCACTCTCCCCTTGTATTTTTTCAGATTTGAATGAATGAAAAAGAAACCCTAGTTTGAGAGCTCTTCATTATTCTCTTAGCTTAGTGCTTGAGTTAGTGAATGATTAATTAGTGGCTTAGTGCTTGATTAATCAAAACCTAAATCTATTACTTTGTGTTTAGATTTAGTCCTATCTTTTATGTTTTCTTTTACTTACAACAAAAATCAGAAAAATTGTCTCAAAAAACACCACTTTGGCCGAGTATATTCAAGGTTCTTCAAGTTCGATTTTAGTTAGTCCCTTGAGTGAAATCAATCCCCATAGGTTTCACTCCAGTTTTGCTTCAATTGGTATAAGAGCTACGGCTCTTGTGTTTTCTTAAACCGAGACGATCTTGGGATAAAGTGGTACTTGGTGTTTTAGGGAGTAACCTTGCAAATTTGGGTGTGGCTTGATTTGTGAGTGTCGGCTTTGATTCAAGCACTTTGTGGGTGTTTGAATCGAGTTGATTAACAAGAGGGTTCTACGAAATTGCTATGTGCTTT
This sequence comes from Dianthus caryophyllus, assembly GCA_023091065.1. Lineage (NCBI taxonomy): Eukaryota > Viridiplantae > Streptophyta > Magnoliopsida > Caryophyllales > Caryophyllaceae > Dianthus > Dianthus caryophyllus. Next base: position 1,808,747 of record JALGRB010000016.1, read on the forward strand.
TCATAGGATGTGCTCTTGTTGTTTCCCTCTTTTACATCTAAACTACATTCTTTCAAAATTGTTTTGTTTTTCTGAAAATTCATTTTGGATACCATGTTTTGGTTGGCCAAAGTTTGAGGACAAACTTTTTTTGAAGAAGGGGAGAGTTGGACTGAAACGGTTTGGTGATTTGGTTCCGATTTTTGGTCTAGGATCAAACCATGGTCCTTGGGCTAATGGTTCAAGAAAACTCGGCCAAAGTAGGCCAATATCTCGGCTGAAAAAAACCAAGTCCCATGATACACACTAATTCAAGTGCAAGTCCCTTTCAATATAGTTTGCTTTATGCTTTATGTCTTTGTCACCTTTTAGTTTATGTTGGATGTTAGTTTGGATCAGATTTTGGGGACCCTTTTGACCGTGCTACTTGTGCTCCAAGGAACTAATCTAAGCCCTTGGATGAACAACACAAATCCAAGGTGTAGAAGCTTCAATAGGTCACTATCTACTTTAGTTGTTATAGTTTGTTGTATGCTGATTTTGTAAGGTCTTTTGGACCTTTTTTTGTTGTATTTAGGGGCCATTTTCAGCCCTTGGATTAGGAGTTGATTGTATGGCTAAGATGTAAGCCTTGGTCCTATATAAACCAAACATTCCACATTGTAATTTTCAGATTTGAGTTTTATAAAAAAGGTTAAGTTTTAAAGTGAGGTTTCTCCAAAGAAAATCCTCTCTTCTCTCATGGCTAAGTGCTTGAGAAAACCTCCTTAGCTTAGTGCTTGGAGTTCTTTGGGCGATGACCCTTGCTTAGTGCTTGGTCGGATCCTTAGTCTTAGACTTTGGCTTTGTGCTTTGTCTAATTCATATCCATTTATCTTTGTTTTTATGTTTTACAAATATTCAGAAATTAACCACCCAAAACAGCCCCTAAAAACGTGTGATTGGAGTGATGTTCATGAGTGAACCGAGTTTAGGGTGAGTGTGGTTACAAGGTTCAAAGAGGCCCGCTCCGTTTTGCTCCAAGTTGGACTGAAACGGCTTGGCGATTTGGTCCCGATTTTTGGTCTACGATTTAACCATGGTCCTTGGACTAGTGGTCAAGAAATTTCAGCTCAAAAGGGCTCCAAAATCGGCTGATCATAGTGTTCCAAGTGATACATTGTAATTCAATACATGTCCCTTTCAATTATAGTTTGCTTTATATGGAGCAAAAATGGCCAAGGTGGTCAAGGGTGAAGTCGAGGGAGACCATGGGTTGGGGCCATGGGCTCAAACCCACGCCTAAGCCATGGGTCAAGGGGATCACTAAGGGCTAAGTAAAGTCAATTCTATGGTCAAATCGAGCCAACCTTAGTGATCAAGCCAAGTCAAGAGGAAGTCAAAGTTGGAGAGCAACAAAAAGTCAAGATTATGCTATTTTTGAAATGTGGTCAATTAAGGTACACCCATGTGAGTCAACCCTCCAATAAATGGGCTCACATGGTTCATCAAGCTAGCTCATGGAGGTCAAGGAGCCGGCCTAAATCAAGTCACCAAGATCATCACATTGTTTTTATGCTTTATGTCATTTTCGTACATGTCGCTTTCTTCACTTTTTACTTTATGCTTTTGATGTAAGGAAACAAAATAATCCCTTGTATTTGTCTCCAATGGACCGACCCACATACCCCCCAAGATCAAATCAAGACCCTTGAAGACTACCTAAACAATCAAAGGAGGGAATTGAGTCTAATGTCCACATCAACCTTTATGCTTTATAGTTTATCTTTTGAATGAAAAAAATTCAGCTCACATGTGAGCTAGGAGCCGTTTTTTTTTTGTAATATTTGGGGACTCATGTGAGCCCTTAGATGAACCTAGTGATGTATGGTTGAGATGAGGCCTTGGGTGTTATATAAACCCACCCTCACACAATGGAGTGAAACTTAGTGGATCAAGTTTCACTCAAAGGATGAACAAAATCGATCTTGAACACTTGATGAAATTTGGCCGAGAATATGAGTTTTTTTGTGGGAAATTTTCTGATTTTTGTGACAAATGAAAAACATAAAGATAGTAACTAATTCTAAGCACTAAGCTAGAGAATTAGGGTGTGATTAGTTTAAGCACAAAGCCACTAAACTAATCTTTCACTAACTCAAACACAAAGTAATGAGAAAATGAGAATACTCAACAAAAACTAGGGTTTCTTTATCATTCCAAATCTGAAAATTGTGAGATGAGGATGAGGGTTTATATATTACCCTCATTCTAATCTTAGCCACACATTACAAGTTGATCCAAGGGCCATAAAGGTCCCTCAATTCAGCCGAAAATAATTGGTCCTAGTGACCTTACAATTTTGAAATTGATAACAAACAAAAACTTAAAGTAGACAACGATGACGTGAAAGACATCCTCTCCATGCACTTTAGGAAGCATCCAAAGGCCAAGAATTGAGCTTGGAGAGCATGTGGGACGGTTCAACAATCAAAGACAAAGGATTATATTGTCTCCTTACATAAAACAATAAAGTAAAGAAATGATACGTATTTAAAATGGCATAAAAGATAAATAACATAAAAACAATGTGATGATCCTTGGTGACTTGAGCTAGGCCGGCTCCTTGACCTCCATGAGCTAGCTTGATGAACCATGTGAGCCCATTTATTGGAGGGTTGACTCACATGGGTGTACCTTAGTTGACCACATTTTCAAAATAGCATAATCTTGACTTTTTGTTGCTCTCCAACTTTGACTTCTCCTTGACTTAGCTTGATCACTAGGGTTGGCTCGATTTGACCATAGAATTGACTTTACTTATCCCTTAGTGATCCCTTGACCCTTGGTCTAGGCTTGGGTTTGAGCCCATGGCCCTAACCCATGGTCTCCCTCTTCTCCACCCTTGACTTCCTTGACCAATTTTGGTCCAATCTCCTCTCCTTGAAAAGGACTTGCCTCAAGTCCTTGGAGAACCTCTTGCTCCTCTCTTGCTCGACTTCACACTCGATTCTCGGCTCAACCTTTGTTCAATCTTGGCCTTCACGGTTTTGGTCTTCCATGGGCACCATTTAGCTAGAGTTTGTAGAAACGGTTGGACCCCTTTGACTTGGCTCGAAGAATTCATCATGTTTTCTTCCTTGGTCACGGTTTGCTTGACCACACATTCTTCCTCGAGCATTTCTTTGAGCCCTCGACTCATAACCATGCCATCCACCCATTCTTGCTCATGATCGAGTCCATCAATGATTCTCCACCTTAATGACCCGCTTGATCTTTCCTTACCATCGATTTTTGTTCTTTCATTGACCACATTCTCAATGTAGTCGGTTGTTTCCTTGTTGATTGATGCTTCACCTTCATGAGGCTCCTCTCCTAGAGTCCTCCTTATCATGCTAGAGCTTCCCTCACATTTCAAGTCCATCTTTTCCCCTTGCTCTTCTTCATTCGGCTCAAGGCCCTTCAATTTCTCAAGCTCACTCAAGCTCGGCCCCAACTTCATCTCCATGCTAGGTTTCGGCTCAATGAAGGATTCAAACAAGCATGCATTGGATTTACATCCCATCATTGGTGGTAGGGGAGCTAAGACAATGAGCTTTTCACCATACTTGAATGAGTAGGTGTTGTCCCTTCCATGGTGGGAAGAGTTCTTTTCATACTCCCATGGCCTCCCAAGTAAGACATGACAAGCATCCATATCCAACACTTCACACACAATTTCATCTTTGTAGTCTTGTCCAATCGAGAACGAGACTTTGCATTGTTTATCGACTTTTACCTCGGCTCCTTGATTAAGCCACCTTAACTTGTAAGGATGAGGATGTTTCAAAGTTGGTAAGGCAAGTTTATCAATGAGGGTTTTGGAAGCAACATTAACACAACTTCCCCCATCGATAATCAAGTTGCACACTCTCCCCATGATGGTACATTTGGTTCGAAATAATTGATGCCTTTGATCCACGCTTTCGCTTGAATCTTGAGTATGCATGACTCGCCAAGTAACCAAGCTCAACCCCGAGTCCGGGGGAACAATTGTTTCGGCCACCCTTACTTCCTCAACTCCCTCTTTTTCTTCCTCACAAACTAACACCTCATCATCTCCCCAATGTACAACCTCACTTGTATTCAAGGTCCTCTTGCTAGGGCACTCCTTAGCAAAATGACCGTAACCTTGACATTGGTAGCACTTCTTGAGAGGAATTGTTCTCTTAGGGCCATAGTCGATTCCCTTTCCCTTATCAACACTTGATGGCTTGGTGGTAGGGCAAGGCTCAACAATCTTGACCCCTCCTTGGCTCGACATGGGGTTGGTTTTGGTGGTGTTCTTAGTCGACTCTCCTCTCCCCTTCTCTAGCCTTTCCACACGTGTGGCCATGGTAACGGCCTCATCGAATGACCACAAGTTTTGCATCTTGACCCGATTTGCTATCCTAGGGTTTAGGCCCTCAACAAACCTTGCAATTTTTTGTTGGGTTTCTCATTCATCTCACATTGTAGGGTGAGTTGCTCAAAGTCCCTAAGATAGGTCTCAATGGGGTGTGACTCTTGTTTTAGTTGAGCTAGCTTGAGAAACATGTCTTGGGTGTAGTCTTTGGGAACAAACTTGTCTTTGAGTTTCTTTTGAGTTTGAGCCATGACTTAATGGGTTCCTTACCCTCTCGGTTTCTTTGATTCTTAAGGTTTTCATACCAAAGGGAGGCATATCCCTTGAATTTCATGATGGCCACCTTAAAACACTTCCTATCGGAATACTCCTTGAATTCAAAAATTCTCTCAACCGATCTAAGCCAATCTAAGAGATCCTCGGGGTTCAAGCTACCATAAAAATCGGGTATATCCACTTTGATATCTCTGGTCATGGTCTCTAGGGTGGGCTTCAAGGGACTCTTCCGAATCCGAAAATTGATCTTCCATGTGAGGAGGAGGTTGTCCTCTCCCACGCCCCCATACCCAATCCCACGGCCACGTCCCTTCCCCTTCACCCCTTCTTGGTTCATTGATATTTTGGTCTAAGAGGGTGTTTAGAGCATTCATCATTAAAGTGCAATTACCGGTGAGTTGAGTTAACTTCTCTTCTAGATCGGAAAGTCTTTTACCCTCTCCTCTATTCTCTTCCATTTTGTGAAAATTTTGTGAGATCTTTTGTGGAAATTTTGTGGGAAATTTATAGAAAATAAACAAGGAAAGGAAGGAAGAAAAACGAAAAATTAAAAGAAGAAAACAAACAACCTACTCGACACTACTAGGGTAAACCGAAAACAAAGATAAAAAAATGAAATCAAGAACAAACCTAGGCTTTGATGACCAATTTGGAGTGAAACTTAGTGGATCAAGTTTCACTCAAAGGATGAACAAAATCGATCTTGAACACTTGATGAAATTTGGCCGAGAATATGAGTTTTTTTGTGGGAAATTTTCTGATTTTTGTGACAAATGAAAAACATAAAGATAGTAACTAATTCTAAGCACTAAGCTAGAGAATTAGGGTGTGATTAGTTTAAGCACAAAGCCACTAAACTAATCTTTCACTAACTCAAACACAAAGTAATGAGAAAATGAGAATACTCAACAAAAACTAGGGTTTCTTTATCATTCCAAATCTGAAAATTGTGAGATGAGGATGAGGGTTTATATATTACCCTCATTCTAATCTTAGCCACACATTACAAGTTGATCCAAGGGCCATAAAGGTCCCTCAATTCAGCCGAAAATAATTGGTCCTAGTGACCTTACAATTTTGAAATTGATAACAAACAAATACTTAAAGTAGACAACGATACGCGTAAGACATCCTCTCCATGCACTTTAGGTAGCATCCAAAGGCCAAGAATTGACCTTGGAGAGCATGTGGGACGGTTCAACAATCAAAGACAAAGGATTATATTGTCTCCTTACATAAAACAATAAAGTAAAGAAAGCGACATGTATGAAAATGACATAAAGCATAAATAACATAAAAACAATGTGATGATCCTTGGTGACTTGAGCTAGGCCGGCTCCTTGACCTCCATGAGCTAGCTTGATGAACCATGTGAGCCCATTTATTGGAGGGTTGACTCACATGGGTGTACCTTAGTTGACCACATTTTCAAAATAGCATAATCTTGACTTTTTGTTGCTCTCCAACTTTGACTTCTCCTTGACTTAGCTTGATCACTAGGGTTGGCTCGATTTGACCATAGAATTGACTTTACTTATCCCTTAGTGATCCCTTGACCCATGGTCTAGGCTTGGGTTTGAGCCCATGGCCCTAACCCATGGTCTCCCTCTTCTCCACCCTTGACTTCCTTGACCAATTTTGGTCCACACAACCTAAATTTTCAGATTTGAATGAAAAAAGAAAACCCTAGTTGTTTGCTTGAGCTTCTTCATTTTCTCATTACTTAGTGTGTGAGTTAGTGGAAGATTAGTTTAGTGGCTTTGTGCTTAAGCTAATCAAAACCTAAATCTATTACTTAGTGTGTAGATTTAGTGACTATCTTTATGTTCTTTCATTTACATACAAAAATCAGAAATTTTGTCTCACAAAAACACATTTCGGCCGAGTATAGTTCAAGGGTTTCAAGATCGATTTTTGTTCATCCCTTGAGTGAAACTTGATCCACTTAGTTTCACTCCAAATTGGTCATCAAAGCCTAGGTTTGTTCTTGTTTTTTCGATTTGTTTGTGTTTTCGATTTGTTTCACTTTCTCGGTTTACACCCTTGTTTTCCTCTTCAATTTTCGTTTTCTTTCTTTCTTTTCCTTGTTTATTTTCCACAAAACTTTCACAAAAACTCACAAAATTTTCACAAAATGGAAGGGGATAGAGGGGAGGATAAAAGGCTTTCCGATTTAGAAGAGAAATTAACTCAACTCACCGGTAATTGTACTCTAATGATGAATGCTCTAAACACTCTCTTGGATCAAAACATTGAGGAACCAAGAAGGGGTGGAAGAGGAAGAGGGCGTGGGTTTGGGTATGGGGGCCGTGGGAGAGGACAACCTCCTCCTCACATGGAAGATCAATTTTCGGATTCGGAGGAGTCCCTTGAAACCCACCCTAGAGACCATGACCGAGATATCAAAGTGGATATACCCGATTTTTATGGTAGCTTGAACCCCGAGGATCTCCTAGATTGGCTTAGGTCGATAGAGAGGATCTTTGAATTTAAGGAATATCCCGATAGGAAGTGTTTCAAGGTAGCCATCATGAAGTTTAAGGGATATGCTTCCCTTTGGTACGAAAACCTCAAGAACCAACGAAACCGAGAGGGTAAGGAACCCATTAGGTCATGGCTCAAACTCAAAAAGAAACTCAAAGACAAGTTTGTTCCCAAGGATTACACCCAAGACATGTTCCTCAAACTAGCTCAACTCAAACAAGAGACACAACCAATTGAGTCTTACCTTAGGGACTTTGAGCAACTTACATTACAATGTGAGATGAATGAGAAGCCCGAACAAAAAATAGCTAGGTTTGTCGAGGGCCTAAACCCTAGGATAGCAAATCGGGTCAAGATGCAAAACTTGTGGTCATTCGATGAGGCCGTTACCATGGCCACACGTGTGGAAAGGCTAGAGAAGGGAGAGGGATTCGCCAAAAGCAACACCAAGGCCCACCCTAACTCGAGCCAAGGAGGGGTCAAAATTGTCGATCCTAGCCCTACCGTCAAGCCATCAAGTGTTGACAAGGGGAAGGGAATTGACTATGGTCCCAAGAGAACAATTCCTCTCAAGAAGTGCTACCAATGTCAAGGGTATGGTCATTTTGCTAAGGAGTGCCCTAGCAAGAGGACCTTGAACACAAGTGAGGTTGTGCATTGGGGAGACGATGAAGTGTTAGTTTGTGAGGAAGAAAAAAAAGAGGGAGTTGACGAAGTGAATGTGGCCGAAACAATTGTGCCCCCGGACTCGGGGTTGAGCTTGGTCACTTGGCGAGTGATGCACACTCAAGAAGCAAACGAGAATATGGACCAAAGACACCAAATATTTCGGTCCAAATGTACAATCATGGGGAGAGTGTGTAATTTGATTATTGATGGGGGAAGTTGTGTTAATGTTGCTTCCAAAACCCTCATTGATAAACTTGCCTTACCAACTTTGAAACATCCTCATCCTTACAAGTTAAGGTGGCTTAATCAAGGAGCCGAGGTAAAAGTCGATAAACAATGCCAAGTCTCGTTCTCGATTGGACAAGACTATAAAGATGAAATTGTGTGTGAAGTGTTGGACATGGATGCATGTCATGTGTTGCTTGGTAGGCCTTGGGAGTATGAAAAGAATTCTTCCCACCATGGAAGAGACAACACCTACTCATTCAAGTATGGTGAAAAGCTTATTGTCTTAGCCCCCCTACCACCAATGATGGGTTGTAAATCCAATGCGTGCTTGTTTGAATCCTTCATTGAGCCGAAACCTAGCATGGAGATGAAGTTGGAGCCGAGCTTGAATGAGCTTGAGGACTTGAAGGGCCTAGAGCCGAGTAGAGAAGAGCAAGGGGAAGAGATGAACTTGGAATGTGAGGGAAGCTCTAGCATGATAAGGAGGGTTCTAGGAGAGGAGCAACAAGAAGGAGATACATCAATCAACCATGAAACAACCAATGTGAACAATGAGAGGGCAAAAATCGATGGCCTAGGAAGGTCAAATGGATCTTTAAGATGGAGAATCATTGAAGGGCTCGATCATGAGCAAGATTGGATGGATGGCATGGCTATGAGTCGTGGGCTCAAAGAAATGCTCGAGGAAGAGTGTGTGGTCAAGCAAACCGTGACCAAGGAAGAGAACATGATCAATTCTTCGAGCCAAAGTAAAGGAGTCCCACCAATTCTCCAAGCCCTAGCCAAGTGGTGCCCTTGGAAGCCAAAAAACGTGAAGGCCAAAGTCGAGCAAAGATTGAGCCGAGAATCAAGTGTAAAATCGAGCAAGGGAGGAAGCAAGAGGATCTCCAAGGACTTGAGGACAAGTCCTTTCCAAGGAGAGGAGATTGGAGCAAAAATGGCCAAGGTGGTCAAGGGTGAAGTCGAGGGAGACCATGGGTTGGGGCCATGGGCTCAAACCCACGCCTAAGCCATGGGTCAAGGGGATCACTAAGGGCTAAGTAAAGTCAATTCTATGGTCAAATCGAGCCAACCTTAGTGATCAAGCCAAGTCAAAAGGAAGTCAAAGTTGGAGAGCAACAAAAAGTCAAGATTATGCTATTTTTGAAATGTGGTCAATTAAGGTACACCCATGTGAGTCAACCCTCCAATAAATGGGCTCACATGGTTCATCAAGCTAGCTCATGGAGGTCAAGGAGCCGGCCTAAATCAAGTCACCAAGATCATCACATTGTTTTTATGCTTTATGTCATTTTCGCATACGCCGCTTTCTTCACTTTTTACTTTATGCTTTTGATGTAAGGAAACAAAATAATCCTCAGATTTGTCTGCAATGGACCGACCCACATTCCCCCCAAGATCAAATCAAGACCCTTGAAGACTACCTAAACAATCAAAGGAGGGAATTGAGTCTAATGTCCACATCAACCTTTATGCTTTATAGTTTATCTTTTGAATGAAAAAAATTCAGCTCACATGTGAGCTAGGAGCCGTGTTTTTTTTTGTAATATTTGGGGACTCATGTGAGCCCTTAGATGAACCTAGTGATGTATGGTTGAGATGAGGCCTTGGGTGTTATATAAACCCACCCTCACACAACCTAAATTTTCAGATTTGAATGAAAAAAGAAAACCCTAGTTGTTTGCTTGAGCTTCTTCATTTTCTCATTACTTAGTGTGTGAGTTAGTGGAAGATTAGTTTAGCGGCTTTGTGCTTAAGCTAATCAAAACCTAAATCTATTACTTAGTGTGTAGATTTAGTGACTATCTTTATGTTCTTTCATTTACATACAAAAATCAGAAAATTTGTCTCACAAAAACACATTTCGGCCGAGTATAGTTCAAGGGTTTCAAGATCGATTTTTGTTCATCCCTTGAGTGAAACTTGATCCACTTAGTTTCACTCCACTTTAAGATTGGAGCCAAGAATATCAAACTTACACCCTTACCTCCAATTTTGAAGAACCCTAGCCCACCCTCCTTGGTTGAATCACACGAAAACATGAAGGTTGATGGGGGACCCGAAATGAAACAAGTGCAAACTGAAATGGTGGTGGCAAAGCCGTGGGATATGAAACAAGAGGGCATACCAACACTCCTACCTTCTACCTTGAAGTATTCCACCCCACCCTCCATGTTTGAGCCTTACAAAGATGTGGTATTGAGTAAAGAGGCCGAAACAAGTGAGGAAATGAATGTTGGTGAGAAATTGACCATTCACTTTGCTAAAGATAATCCTAACACTCAAGAGGAAAGCATGGGGTACAATGCCAAGCCAAGGGATGAGTATGATCATGAGAAGTGTTTGGCTAATGTCAAGAGGAAGGTATTCATGTGGTATGAGAATGTTGATGCAAGCAAAGAGTCGAGGGAATTTCTAAAATGGAAGTTCAAAGTGGGAACTAACAATACCCAAGAAATGCTATGTGGTTGTCATAACCAAGTCTACTCAAATGGATTCATGAAATGGGGATTCAAAGGGGGAACTAAGCTTGAACAAAAAGAGCTAAGTGATGATCTTCTACAATCTTCACCTAAGTTCAAGAAAGAAGATAGCTCAATTGAAAGTCCAAAGCTCGATTTGTGGAAGGGGAACCACGGCCCCCAAGGCCATACCCGAATTAGTCACACTCCTTATGTCGTCTAATTCCATAAGTACCTTCATGATCGAGAATGTAGCCCTCCATGTGATCGAAGACAATCCTAGAGCAATAAGGGGAAGCCAAGGAGAGGAGCTTCATGAAGTCAAAACTGAAAATTTGGGAAACTCGATCAAGTGCAAAGGAAGTGAATCATTTGGAGATGCAAAGGTCGATATGCTAGAAAGTTCAAGTGAGTCCTTGAAATGGGAAAGAGACGTGGGACTCATCATTGACAAAGGGTGGCTAATTGACGGTCCTAAACATGAGGAACTTCGAGTTGTGCTAGGGGATGATGTTGACTCCAAAGGAACCATGAGTAGGGGAGAGAGCGAGTTCAATTCAATGAACCGAGTTTACAAGAATCAATCTCTCATTCAATCTCTAAGCAAGTGGAATTCTTGGAAGTCTAGAGCCATGGAGCCCAAGGTTGGTCATGGGGCTCATGGGGCACCCCTCATCATGTTCTACGACTCAAGTCATGAAGCCAACAAGAGTCCGAGTCGAGAAGAAGGCAAAGGTTCGAATCATGAGTCAAGCAAAGGTCCAAGTCGAGAGGAGAACAAAGAGAACTCCGAGGATTTGAGGACAAATCCTTTTCAAGGAGAGGAGATTGAACCAAAAATGGTCAAGGCGAGCAAAGACGGTTTGTCCAAATCACGGTTTGGGTCCTTGGGCTCGAAGCATGGGCTAGAACTGGGTCCTAAGGTCCACCCGAGCTTATTTTGAGTAATTTTAAACCGTAATATCTTGGTCAAGCTTGGTGGGTCATGGAAGTCAAGGAAAGTCAAGGAGGAGAGCAACCGAAAGTCGACTAAAGTGCTATTTTTGAATGTGATCGCTCGAGTGCACCCAAGAGGGTTCGAACCACAAGTCAATTAAATCATCAAGAGCAAAAATCAAATTGGAGAAGGTCCCAAGTCAGCCGAAAATAATACAAGGGAAGGCTCACATGTTGTTCCTCAATATGTCCCTTTCCTACATGTCACTATCTACCTTTATGCTTTATGCTTTTGTTGTTTGTTGTTAGTTTGAATTTTTCAGCTATTGTAAGCTCCTAGGAGCCGTGTATTTGTTGTAATTCAAGGACCAACTAGAGCCCTTAGATTAGCTTCAATTGTAGGGTCAAGATGTAAGGCCTTGGGTTATATAAACCAAGCCTCACCACAACATAATTTTCAGAATTTGTTGAATGAAAAAAACCCTAGTTTTATTTGAGTGTTCTTCCTTCTCTCATTACTTTGTGTTTGAGATTTGTGAGAGATTAGTTTAGTGGCTTTGTGCTTAAACTAATCAAACTCTAAATCTATTACTTTGTGTGTAGATTTAGACACTATCTTTATGTTCTTTCTTTTAACAACAAAAATCAGAAAAAAATACTTCAAAAAAATCATCACTTGGCCGAGTATTTCATCATTGTTTCAAGTTCGATTTTGTTCATCCTTTGAGTGAAACTTGACCCATCTAGTTTCACTCCAGTTCATCCCTTGAGTGAAACTTGATCCACTTAGTTTCACTCCATTATACTTTATGTCTTTGTCACCTTTTGGTCTTTTGTTTGGAGGCTCAACAAAATCAGCTTGGGACCTATTTTGGACGTGTAAAACTTGTGCTCCAAGGAGGTGATCTAGGCCCTTGATTGAACAACACAAATGAAGGGAGAGGATGCACCAAGATGTCACCATCTACTTTAGTTGTTGTTATTTTGCAATCAGATTTTGTAGCTCTCATAATAGCCGTTTTTTTGTATTACTTGTGGGTTATTTGCAGCCCTTAGATCTTTAGTTAGATGAGTGGTTGAGATTAGAAGCTTTGGCTTATATAAGCCAAGCTAAAACCATTGTAATTTTCAGATTTGAAGTTTATAAAAAGATGAGTTTTAGAGTGAGTTTTCTCTTGAAACCTCCTTAGCTTAGTGCATGGAGTTTCCTTGGGTGATGGTCATAAGCTTAGTGCTTGATCGGAACCTTAGTCTTAGGCCCTAGCTTAGTGCTCGGTCTAATTCATATCCTTTATGTTTCGTTTTATGTTTTTGCAAATAAACATCCGAAAACAATCCACAACAAAACAGCCCCTAAATCGTGTGATTTGAGTGAGTGCTCTTGAGAGAGTCGAGTTTAGGGTGAGTGTGGTTACAAGGTACAAAGAGGCCCGCTTCAAATCGCTCCAGAGACAACCGCAATCGAAGAGAAGGTGACGCCGACCTCGTACCCGGGCATGTGGAAAGTGTTGGTCGTATCCCAAAACCTATCCAACAACGCCCGGATCACATAGAGGTGCGAGTTCACACTCTTAGCCCGAACCTCCCTCCACTTCTGCACCAACGGACCGAAGGTCGTCCCGAGCACTATGCTCTGCTCCTCAGCCGACAGCCTCCGGTCAAACGCATCGAAGACCGTCCGAAAGCCGGAAAAGGTCCTCATCGCACCCAACTTTCACTCGAAGTGACAGGTGCTCCAAGGGGTTCCAGACCAAACTTACGCCGTCCCAATTTTTGCCCACCTGGGACCACAAACGCGGTCCCTGGGGGTAAGCTGGCCGCATGCCCAGCTCATCAACCATCCCCATGAACCGGTCTCTCGCAGCCTCAGTGGCCGCCGCACCTCCGTCCTCCGTCTCGCCCTCAGCCTCAGCCTCGGCCTCAACCTGAGCCTCAACTTGAGCATCAGCCTGAACCTCTACCTCAACCTCCGCACCCGCAGCCGTAGCAGCAGCAGCCGCAGCCTCAGTCTCCGCCTCGGCCTCAACACCAGCACCCCCATCCTCGTCAGCAGCCTGCTCCTCGTCACCCTACAGCTCCTCCGGCTCAGAGTCACTCTCCGAGTCACTCAGATGACGCCGAGCAGGACCACGCCTCGGCTTCTCCTCAACGAGATCTCCCCCCGCTCCAACCTCACCTGCAACGCCAGCGACCTCAGCCTCGTCCTCGACATCGTGGCCGACCGTTACCCTCACCACTGCGAGAAGCCTCGTCGACCTTGCGCTTCTTGGGCCTCGGGTTCCTTCGGGCCCGTCCTTGGCCTTTACCATGGCCTCTTCTAGGAGCCACATGGGACTCCGCAGCAACGCCACGACCGCGTCCCCGCGGAGACTCTGCAGCAACACCTCGACCGCGTCCTCGGCCACCGTCAAAAAGCCCTGACGACCCAACAGCGGCTCCTCGTCCACCAACTGAAGACCCTGGCCACTCACTAGCAGACCCACGACCTACGCCGCTAGCACCAGCAGAAGACATTGGCGACTCGACGGCAGCTCCACGACCTACGCCGCTAGCTAAAGGCCCCCACGGCCAGAATGACCAGGCCCCATGTCACCGGGCGAAGGCCCAGACGACTCACTAACACCCCCTACGCCAGCGGTGGCAAAGACGGTGTCATTCTTTTGTGGGATTTGGCTGAGGGCAAGAGGCTCTACTCTCTCGATTCTGGCACCGCTAGCACCGGCGGAAGGCCCAGACGACTCACTAACGGCCCCTGCGCCACTAGCAGAAAAGGCAAGAGACTCCGTAGTAGGACCCTGCAACTCATTCCCGGGCGTCGGGGGAGCCCCTGGTGTCCGCGGAGGGAAGGCACGCAACAAGTCCGACTGAGACGGACCCTCGGAGACCTCCAGAGTCGGGGCATCCCAGAGCGTGAAAGTCGCTTCGTCCACTGTAATCTTGAAGTCGACAGCCATGATTTGCCATCTTTGCTCGAAGAAGGTAACCCAAACCCAGGATCATCTGCACAAAATTCAAAAAAGCATACTTAGACAACGACGACATCACGTCACAATGCAAAATACACCCTATCAAAAGGGATACCCAATCACTTACAAAAGAAAAAGCACACAAAAATAACAGAAAGCAAACTTTAAGCCTATTTTTGACAGATAAGGCCAAAGCAAAGCAGAAGCGCAGAAATGCATATTGTATGACACGTATACAATGTATACGTCATACACAACTAATCCAAAGAGCGGGGATGCACAAGAACAAAGAAAAATCAAACGAAACAGAAAAAAGCAAGCTTTAGGCCTATTTTCGACAGATAAGGCCAAAACGAAGCAGAAGCTCAAAAAGGCATATTTTATGACACGTATGCAATATATACGTCATACACGGCTAGCTCGAGAACAAGCACGCACAAAAGCAGCAGAAAATTAGCAAAAACGGCAGAAAACAGGCTTTTCAAGCCTAAAATGACAGAAATGACAAAAACGCTACAGGAGGCCAGAAATTCATATTTTCTGAGACAGACACAACCTATAAATCACAATGAGCAGTATAAAATTTTCACGCGAAAACGGCACCCCGAACACCTTGACTGAATAGCTTTTGCAAAACGCTTACAAACTACAAAAACAGCCTTTTCTTGACCTTTTCCTAGCCAAAAGAGCCCTAACTTCCCACAAAACAACCCCCTAGTCAACACATGCAACATACATTGCAGTACATTACAGTACATTTGGTACACGGGGCATGAAAAGCAAGGAAAGCGGTTTTAAGAAACCTAGCCTAAACTACGCAAAAACGCTCCACAACACCTCCAAACGACGCATTATCTACAAAACAAGACCAATTATGCACCATGCTAGCCATGACAACACAATACAGAAAATTTGGGCAAGTTTTGGAACCGAAAATTCCGACCCAAATTTCGGCCCTTATACAAAAACACAAGAAAATCACGGTTTTTCGAGCCGTTTTTCGCACACAAATCACCCAAGCCTCCGCACTAGCATACAACAACATTTCCAAAACGACAGAGCCACTCGGGATCGTTTTACACAACAAAAACAGAGCAAAACCCCGACAACACCCATTTTCACACGGTTTTTCACCCAAAAAACCCGCTTTTCGCACACATTTCAACAAAACGAATTCAACCACGCATTATACGACTTATGGGTAACCTACACTGAAATTTTGAGCCAGTTTCGAGACGATTTTGGAAATGACCGAAACGCCCTCACATACAAAAACGTACGAAAATCGAGACGGCAAGTCGGGTTTTCACATACAATCAATAACAACAGCAACACAGGCCTCATACGGCTCCCAAAACACCAAATTCAAGCAAAGACGAGGGCTAATTTCGGATCAAAACGAACAATTTGACCTAAACCCTAAAAGACGGGTTTTCAAGCTTAAACCGACTCAAACTAACTTCAAAACACGAAAAACCAAGTGGGTTGAGTACGTACCTTGGTCCATGACGAATTGTAGGAGTCGGAATAACGAAATTTGGTCAAGTAAATCGCCGGATCAAGTTTTAGAGGGTTTTCGATTTTTGTTTTGATTTTCGGATGAAATAAAACCTCCCTCTCTCTCCCGTGCTTTTAAACAAAATCACCAAACAAACTTTAAATCGCCAGTAAATAGGCGATTTAATTTTAAATCGCCATTTTACTGGCGATTTTCTTTTTGTTTATGGATTTTTGTTTTGTTAATGGGCTGAATTTTTCGGCCCATTACACCTTTAACCCATTTTTCTTTTTCACTACGTTACAATTCAACCCTTTTCAAAAAACGTAGCCTCTTTTACGAGTCGTTCACAAAAACACGTAACCTCTTTTACGAGTCGTTCACAAAAACACGTAACCTCTTTTACGAGTCGTTCACAAATACACGTTACCTCTTGTACGAGTCAAACACAAAAACACATACCTCTTTTACGAGTCAAACACAAAAACACATACCTCTTTTACGAGTCAAACATAAAAACACATACCTCTTTTACGAGTCAAACACAATAACACATACCTCTTTTACGAGTCAAACACAAAACACGTACCTCTTTTACAAGTCAAACACAAAAACACATACCTCTTTTACGAGTCAAATACATAAACACGTAACCTCTTTTACGAGTCGTTCACAAAAACACATACCTCTTTTACGAGTCAAATACATAAACACGTAACCTCTTTAACGAGTCGTTCACAAAAACACGTAACCTCTTTTATGAGTCGTTCACAAAAACACGTAACCTCTTTTACGAGTCAAACACAAAAACACGTAACCTCTTTTACGAGTCAAAACACAAAAACACGTACCTCTTTTACGAGTCAGTCATTTACACTCTTTACGAGGAATACACTGAAGCACGAACAATCACAGGCACACTCACAAAACGCAGAGTTCGGCTAGACTACAAAGCGCCATCAAGAAGCATTCGAACGACAAGCAGGCTGACATGCCCTTAAACATGTAGGACCGTCATGTCCTCAAAAACATGTCGTCCCGCCCCGCATTTCCAGGCACTAAGTCCACGTCACTCCCCTGAGACACATGCTTAGCGCCGCTAGGTAGTATCGAGACTGTAATGGTTCGGATACTATCTTTTTAGTTTGACTAACGCTTTGTCCAAGCTCAGCCAAACTGGGGGCTCTGTAGATACCCGTATCCGTACCCCCCAAAAACAAGCCCAATGACGAAAAGGACTTTCATGCATGTTTTTAAATAAGACGAAACGGTACAAAAGTGTCTAAAACATTTTAGTCATTTTTAACGTATTAATTTGAATTTGCGTATATCGTAAAAATGAATGTCATTTTTAGTCATTACAAGCACAATATAAGCACAATACAAGAGCGTCTTACGAAAACGACTCACAAAAACGACTCACAAAAACGACCCAACAAGCTACAAAACGGCCCAAAACGCACACTAGCACAACATTTAAAACGGGCCAAAGTGCGTCCCGTGTCACATTTTCGTGAAATTAAACTCTACAACACCGCAAAATAATACGTTACAATATTATTTTATTTCGAGCCAAAACCGAAAAACACGACAAAAACCGAGGCACGAATTACGAAATTTGGACAAAGAATTTGGACCAAGAATGGTCAAGGCGATCAAGGATGGAGAGAAGTTAGACCATGGGTTGGGTCCATGGGCTCAAACCCTAGCCTAGGTCTTGGACTTAGGGACCACTAAGTGCTAAGTCAAGTCAATCTAAAGGTCAATTTAGCCAAACTTAGTGAGTCAAGGGAAGTCAAGGAAAAGTCAAGATGGAGAGCAACCAAAAGGTCAATACATGTGCTATTTTTGAATGTGATCACCTTGGGTGCACCATGTGTGCAACAGGAGTTGCTCTTGCAAGGCAATAGTCATGGAACCCATTTACACCTTTGAAGAGAAATGCAAGTTTTGGCAAAGGAAACCTCATGATCAATGGATCAAGGAGGCATAGGTGGTAAACTTGGGTCCTAAATCACATTTCATCCCTAGGTGTCGATGCCTAGAAAAGCCCCTAAGGAAAGGAAAGGAAAGCAACAATCTAGGCCATGAACCATGAAGCTCATTTTGACATGTCGGTAGAGATTGTAACATAACTCCCAATCTACTCATCCAATTGAGGTGAAACCACTTGCATATGAAAGCTAGCTCAAAGAGCTTTCATTTGACATATGGTTGGCTATCTGGTTCAAAGGGAGCTGAGAGTTATGACTTCTACAAATCAGGGGTCAGATTGTGAAAACTCAGTCCATAGGCTGATTGACATGTCTGTACTAAAAGCTCAATATCTTGAGTTGTAGGCCATATTTTTGGATGATTCTTTTTGCATTGGAAAGCCAACTCAATTACCTTTCCAATGACATATCATGGGCCTTCTAATTCAACGTGAGTACGGAATGGTGAAGCCTAGAAGTCACTGTCAGATAATGAAATCCGGTTTGGACTGATTTGGAGTAATGAGCCATGAACTTAACCTACTTCATTCTCTTTGGGTGAGCTTACTTTGGGGACCAATTGGGAGTCTCCTAATGAGCCATGGACTCACATGGGACGTGGGATACACAAGAGAAGACCAAGAGATCAGCTGAATTCTAATTCAAACAAAAGCTCAACTTTTGCTAGTGTCATTGTCCATGCTAGTACTTGTTACTTTATGTCACTATCTACTTTATATTCATGTTGTTTGTTAGCTTGTTTTCAGATTTAGAAGTCATGTGACCTAGCTCTCCTTGCTCTCCAAGGTGTTAATCCTAACCCTTGGATGATTACCTAAACACAAGGTGTAGATGGACCTAGATGTCACTTTCTACCTTTATGCTTTAGTTGTTGTTTATTTTCAGATTTTGTAAGGTCCTAGGGACCCTTATTTCGGCTGATTATGCAAGGCCCTTATGGCCATTAGATCCTCTTTGTAATGTATGGTCAAGATTAGAATGAGGGTATTATATAAACCCTCATTCTCACATCATATTTTTCAGATTTGGATATTGAATGAAAACCCTAGAGTTTTATGAGTTGAGTGTTCTTCATTTTTCTCCTTGCTTTGTGCTTGAGATTTATGATCAATTAGTTAGTGGCTTTGTGCTTAACTAATTAAAACCTAAATCTATTACTTTGTGTGTAGATTTAGTTACTATCTTTTATGTTTTCTCTTGTTTACAAATTTCAGAAAAATTACCTCACAAAAACATCATACTTGGCCGAAATTTTCAAGGATTTCACAACTCGATTTTAGTTCATCCTTTGAGTGAAACTTATCCCATCTAGTTTCATTCCAAATTGGGTATCAAAGCCTAGGTTCAAGAGCACAAGATCCACCCTTGTGTTAGTTTTTGTTTCGGTTCAAGCAAAGGTATAAACTTTATCTCAAAATCAGTTTTTGTTTTTGAGTTACAATGGATCTATCTTTCCGATTTGGTTCTCCATCATTTTCTTATGGTACTTCATGTGAAACCCCTTGTGTTGAGACCATTTTCGAGTCTATGGAGAGGGCTAGAAAAGAGTTAGAAGCCAAGTTGGCTAGGATGAGGGGAAAGGCTGTCCAAATGAGTTTGAGTGAAGGGGTGGCTATTTTACTTGACTCTCCTACAAAAACACCACCCTATGAGCCACCCATGAAAGCCAAAATTGTTGAACCCACCACAAATCCTACATCACCAGCCCTAGACACGAGGAAGGGGGCTGACCTTAGCCATAAAACAACCATCTCCCTTATGAAATGTTGTCAATGTCAAGGATACGGTCACAATGCCAAAGAATGTCCCACAAAAAAGACCTTGAACTCGTGTGAGATTGTTCATGGGGAGAAGAGTGACATCCTTGTTTGTAAGGATGAGGAGAATGAGGTCCATGCTAGTAAGGATAAAGAGGGTGTGAATCAAGAGCAAACTGAAAAAATGGTGTGTAATCTGGTCCTTGAGGAAGATGGCACGACCAAGATGGCTTCTAAGCCTCTAATTGAGGAGTTAGCCTCACCTACACAAGAGCATCCTAATCCTTTCAAGCTAAGGTGGTTAAACAAAGGGGCCGAGGTGAAGGATAAGTCTGATGTGGTTTTGTGTGATGTACTTGAGATGGGTGTTTGTCATCTCCTCTTTGATGAGCCTAGTGAATCGTGGGAGCATGAAGAGGGCTTGGTCCATTATGAGAAAGATAGCACCAATGTCTTTAAGGTAGGACGGAAGGATCTCAAGGAAAGGGATGAGTTTGATTGGAACATAGATAAGGGCAAGGGAAAGACATTCATGGAATGGAAGTTGAAGGGGGAGCTAAACTTCTCCAAAGAGTTTGCTTACCCTAGGAAGAAGAAACCCCCAGATAAGAATGACCAAAATTTGAGGACAAATTTTTTTCAAGAAGGGGAGTTTGCAACAGGAGTTGCTCTTGCAAGGCAATAGTCATGGAACCCATTTACACCTTTGAAGAGAAATGCAAGTTTTGGCAAAGGAAACCTCATGATCAATGGATCAAGGAGGCATAGGTGGTAAACTTGGGTCCTAAATCACATTTCATCCCTAGGTGTCGATGCCTAGAAAAGCCCCTAAGGAAAGGAAAGGAAAGCAACAATCTAGGCCATGAACCATGAAGCTCATTTTGACATGTCGGTAGAGATTGTAACATAACTCCCAATCTACTCATCCAATTGAGGTGAAACCACTTGCATATGAAAGCTAGCTCAAAGAGCTTTCATTTGACATATGGTTGGCTATCTGGTTCAAAGGGAGCTGAGAGTTATGACTTCTACAAATCAGGGGTCAGATTGTGAAAACTCAGTCCATAGGCTGATTGACATGTCTGTACTAAAAGCTCAATATCTTGAGTTGTAGGCCATATTTTTGGATGATTCTTTTTGCATTGGAAAGCCAACTCAATTACCTTTCCAATGACATATCATGGGCCTTCTAATTCAACGTGAGTACGGAATGGTGAAGCCTAGAAGTCACTGTCAGATAATGAAATCCGGTTTGGACTGATTTGGAGTAATGAGCCATGAACTTAACCTACTTCATTCTCTTTGGGTGAGCTTACTTTGGGGACCAATTGGGAGTCTCCTAATGAGCCATGGACTCACATGGGACGTGGGATACACAAGAGAAGACCAAGAGATCACCGACTTAATTCAACCAAAAGCTCATCTTTTGCTAGTGTCATTGTCCATGCTAGTACTTGTTACTTTATGTCACTATCTACTTTATATTCATGTTGTTTGTTAGCTTGTTTTCAGATTTAGAAGTCATGTGACCTAGCTCTCCTTGCTCTCCAAGGTGTTAATCCTAACCCTTGGATGATTACCTAAACACAAGGTGTAGATGGACCTAGATGTCACTTTCTACCTTTACGCTAGTTGTTGTTTATTTTCAGATTTTGTAAGGTCCTAGGGTCCCTTATTTCGGCTGATTATGCAAGGCCCTTATGGCCATTAGATCCTCTTTGTAATGTATGGTCAAGATTAGAATGAGGGTATTATATAAACCCTCATTCTCACATCATATTTTTCAGATTTGGATATTGAATGAAAACCCTAGAGTTTTATGAGTTGAGTGTTCTTCATTTTTCTCCTTGCTTTGTGCTTGAGATTTATGATCAATTAGTTAGTGGCTTTGTGCTTAACTAATTAAAACCTAAATCTATTACTTTGTGTGTAGATTTAGTTACTATCTTTTATGTTTTCTCTTGTTTACAAATTTCAGAAAAATTACCTCACAAAAACATCATACTTGGCCGAAATTTTCAAGGATTTCACAACTCGATTTTAGTTCATCCTTTGAGTGAAACTTATCCCATCTAGTTTCATTCCAATGTGGGTTAGTCCTCCAATAAACTAGACCCACATGGCTCGAAAAGTCAGCTAGAGGAGGCCTTAGAGCCGGCTTGATCAACCACTCACCACAATCACATTATTTTGTGCTTTATGTCATTTTCACTTATGTCGCTTTCATTACTTTATGCTTTATTGTTTTTTAGTTTACAAATTCAGATTTGAAGGAGCTTAGACCGTCCCCTTGAGTCCCAAGGTTCTATCAAGACCCTTGGATGATCACCTAAACAAAGAAAGGAGAGGATTGAGTCAAGTGTCACCATCAAACTTTATGCTTTTGTAGTTTGTTGTTTACTTAGAAAATTTCAGCTCTTGTAAGGCCTTGAGCCGTTTTTTTGTTGCTTTTCAAGGATCTCTATGAGCCCTTAGATCATCTTTGAATTGTAAGGTGGAGCGATTCGAAGCGGGCCTCTTTGTACCTTGTAACCACACTAACCCTAAACTCGACTCACTCATGAAAGTCACTCATATCTCACGGTTTTAGGGCTGAAAATGGGTGGTTAAGTTTCTGAAATTTATTTGAACAAACATAAAAGCAAAGATAAAGGATATGAATTAGACTAAGCACAAAGCCACTAGTCTAAGACTAAGGTTCCGATCAAGCACTAAGCGATGACCATCACCCAAGGATACTCCAAGCACTAAGCTAAGGAGGTTTGAAGAGAAAACTCACTCTTAAACTCATTTTTTTTATATCTCAACAAATCTGAAAAATACAAGGAGGAAAGCTTGGTTTATATAAGACCAAGGCTTTCATCCTAGCCATACATCTTCCTAAAGATCTAAGGGCCATGAGGGCCTTACAAAACATACAAAAAAACGGCTCATATAGAGCTTACAAAATCAGCAAACTAAAATACAACAACAACTAAAGTAGATGGTGACATCTTGGTGCATCTCCTCCCTTCATTTGTGTTGTTCAATCAAGGCCCTTCATTTCTCCTTGGAGCTCAAGTCATACGGTCCACACAAGGTCCCTTAGCTGATTTTTGTTATTTGAATACAAAAGACCAAAAGGTGACAAAGACATAAAGTGATAAAATAAACTATAATGAAAGGGACATGTATTGAATTACAATGTAACACTTGAACATCATTTCAGCCGAGATTTTTGGCCTAAATTGGCTGAAATTTCGTGACCATGGGTCCAAGGACCATGGTTAGGTCGTAGGGGACCAAATCGTCAAGCCGTTTCGTTCCATAAGGTCAAGATTAGAGCAAGGGTATTATATAAACCCTCACTCAACCCATTGTAATTTTCAGATTTGATTGAATGAAAAAAACCCTAAGTTTGAGAGTTCTCAACTTGTTTGCGTGTGAGTGATTAATTAGTGGCTTTGTGCTTGATTAATCAAACCCTAAATCTATTGCTTTGTGCTTAGATTTAGTCTATCTTTTATGTTTTCATTTAAGTTACAAAAATCAGAAAATTTCAGACAAAAAAACATCACTTTGGCCGAGTAAAACATAAGTATTTCAAGATCGATTTTAGTTGTTCTCTTGAGTGAAACTTAACCCATTAGGTTTCATTCCAAATTGGTATCAAAGCCTAGGTTTGTTCTTGTTTTCGATTTGATCTTTGTTTTTCGGTTGTACTCTTGTTTTCCTCTTTTATTTTTCGTTTTTTTCTCTTTTATTTTTACTTGTTATTTCACAAAACTTCCACAAAATTCTCACGAAATTCTCACAAAATGGATCAGGATAAGAGGCTTTCGGATTTAGAAGAGAAATTGACTCAACTCGCCGGTAGTTGTAATACAATGATGAATGCTCTAAACACCCTCTTGGACCAAAATCTTAATGAGCCAAGACAACCACCAAGGGGTGGAGGGAGAGGCCGTGGTATTGGTGGCCGAGGGAGAGGATAACCACCTCCTCACATGGAAGACCCCTACTCGGATTCGGAGGAGTCCATTGAAGTCCACCCAAGAGATCATGACCGAGACATCAAGGTAGATATTCCCGACTTTTATGGTAGTTTGAATCCCGAGGATTTACTAGATTGGCTTAGGTCGGTTGAAAGAATCTTTGAATTTAAGGAATACCCCGATAGAAAGTGTTTTAAGGTGGCCATCATGAAATTCAAAGGATATGCTTCACTTTGGTATGAGAACCTTAAGAACCAAAGAAATCGAGAGGGAAAGGAACCCATTAGGTCATGGCTCAAACTCAAGAAAAAGCTCAAAGATAAGTTTGTTCCCAAGGATTACACCCAAGACATGTTTCTTAGGTTGGCTCAACTCAAACAAGAAACACAACCCATCGAATCCTACCTTAGGGACTTTGAACAACTCACCCTACAATGTGAGATGAGTGAAAAACCCGAGCAAAAGATTGCAAGATTTGTCGAGGGCCTAAACCCTAGGATAGCAAACCGGGTAAAGATGCAAAATTTGTGGTCATTCGATGAGGCCGTCACTATGGCCATGAGAGTTGAGAGGCTAGAGAAGGGAAGAGGAGACTCGGCCAAACACACCACCAAGGCCACTCCTAACACGAGCCAAGGAGGGATCTGTTGGAGTAAGTGTCCTCCACAATAGTGCAATTACTTAATAAATCTCAATTAAGGAATACATGGGGATAATCCTGTATTATTGTCAATTGATTAACGTAAATCAATAACGGTTGGCTGACTAGAGTTTGACGTTATTGTCGTGAAAACGGCGGTAATCAATTGATCCCTTTAAGTCACACCTATAGGAACATACTCTAAATATTTAAGCTAATTAATTGGATGAGATACGATTGAATTAGTAACTTGATAAATCGACTAACGGTTAGTCAGTGAATTAATTTAGAGAGAAATCGAGTTGTGAACTCGAGTGATTTAATTTTATATCGATAAAATTATTTGAGGAGATGGGAATTAGTGATTAACTGTTAATTCACTAATCATGTATATTTTACTAATGAGATTAGTAAAAGTATAATTCTTAAACATGTGTAAATGTACATATATGTTAAAGAAGAGTTGTGAGTTCAATTTGATAATTTGTACTTTATCATATTAGATGATTAAGTGATAAATTATAAGTATTTGTGGAACAAATATTGAAAACAAATTGGACCCATTTAGAGGGCCATTAAGCCGTCCAAATACAAGGGAAAGGAAGAGAAGATGCTTTGTTTTGTCTTTTGCCTTTTGTTCTACTTTTGCATGCAAAAACATCATCATTGCAAAGCATAAAATTGTTCTAATCTATGAGCAAACTCTTCCCCCTTGTGCATGCATAGGAGGCCGGCCCCCTTGTGTATCCCACACACTTCATGTTGTTTTGTTTTGTTATAAAATACAAAGGCTTGAATGAATGAGATTCATTTATGCTATCCTCTCCATCTATCTCATTTTCTCTCTAAAACTAATACTACTATTATACACAATATTACTAAGTGTTAGTAATAATATTTCACATATTATCAAGTGTATACTAAGTGATTTCTAGATCAAAATCCTTAGTATTATTGGTGTAGTTCTTGGGTGCATCTCAAAGGAGGTTTCCTTGTTTGGAAACTTGGGTTGGAGGATCATCCTAGTTTATAGCTCAAGAAACAAATCTAGAAAGGAGTTCTAGTTTTGTGCCCATATTTCCCTTTTAAGAAAGGTATAAATCTCTTTAAACTTATAACAAAGTATGTTTGTTACCACATAGATCTTGCTCATCAAATTAGAGTAATTTGATTTACACTAATATTTGATTAGTGAATGGGATGAAATTCCTACAAGTGGTATCAGAGCTTAGGCTTGTGGTTACAAATTTATTTTGTTAATTTTGGAGTTTTATGTATTTATTGAGAATAAATATGATAAAATCCGAAAATAGTGTTAAAAATGGTTTTAACAAGAGATTTTTATTGCATGCAAAATTTCTGGTCTCATGAAGTTACTGGTCAAATTTCGTAATTTTTGAAATTTGTTTGCTAATTAAAATGATTTTTATACAAAACCGAGTCAAAAAGTGTGTTTTTAGCTATAATAATAACTATAAATAGTTATAGTTGGAATCTGGTCACGAAATGTTTACACAGAGAAACTTGATATCTATATTTTCTGCATGTAAATTTTCAAAGTCCGATTTTGAGTTTTGAATATTTATTCATTTATTTGATAAAAATCGGTATAAAATGCATGTTAATGTCGAAACTATAGTAAACTTTGTTTTCTGGACATAAATTTTATACCACTGTTTTTATACATTAAAAGGATGCTAAGTTATAAATTTGGGATTTTTGCTCACTGTTTTGGACGTTTTATTGATTTTATGATATAAAATCGATGAAACTGTATGTTATTTGTTCCAAAAATTAATTCGTAAATATTTTTGACCAAATTTTTCATTTTTGGTATTCTGGAAGTGTTCGAGAATGTACAAAATTTTTCCAAAATAAAAATGGTTTTATTTTATTTTATAATGATTTTATAAAACTTTATTCATAAATAGTTATGATTAAAGTTAATGTAATTAGCAAATGACCACTTTTATGGACTAAAATCACCATGAATTAGTGAAAACTAATTTTAGGTGTTCTAAATCAGTTTAGAAGTTTTGGTTCAAGCTTAAAAGGTGTTTTAAGCATTATTGATTAATATGAGATTAATCGATTAAATATGAGATCGGTTTTAAACGAATTAATGCGATTATTGTTTAGGGCGATTTTGGCATGTTTTTATTTATAAGCTTTTCATTATGCATGTTTGGATGAATGTTTATTTTTGAATGAATGTTTATTCTTACTAGTATGGCCATAGTTTGTTATATTTTTACCGATATTACCCGTAATGAAAGGGAATATCGTGTGTGTTTGTAATTAAATGCGATCTCGTATCGCCGGTTTGTAATTTTAATAGTTAATTTCATTTATAAATGTATAATAGGGTTGCTATGTATTCATTTGTAATTTATACTTGTAACTATTTGTTATCCGAAGACCGGCGATGGATCGAGATGGAGCCTTAGAAGTGTTCTAAAGCTAGCAAGGAGGGGCCTTGGATGAAGCCCATATGAAGAGGGACCAAAGGAGTTGGTTTCCAATTTGTAACTCCTTGTAATTTTAATTTCTTTTAGGTGGCCATACTAGGTTTTTGCTTATGCTTGTGCCTGTTTGATTGCTTATTTTTCCGCACACATGCCAAAATCGCCATGCATGCCACGATATCCCACTATGATTGTCGTTTTAGGTCGCCATTCTTAAATTAGTTCACTTATAAAAGAATTTTAATGACTAAAATTGACAAGATCACCCACATTTTAACAAATGAATTGAGATTAAGCCTTTCCAAATGTAGCGACTATGAACCCCATGTTCGTGAGGACCTCCGCAACGTGGAACCTCGTTACCATGGGTAAGTAGTGGGAGGAAGTCCCATGCTAATTTGGTTTGGACTCAACCAAATAAGAGTTATTTGGGGCTAATGGATGAATTTTATAGAAAATCATCAACCAAGCATTCTAGTGTAGAATTAGTCAAGTGTTGACTTATCGTTTTTATATAAAAGGAAACATGAGATGTCTAATTTTATATGAAAAACGAGTCTTGGAATCATTTATATAATTTCGTGGGAGATCATTATATAAATGGACGTTTGTTTTAAAAAGTGTTTTAGCAAATGTCATTAATGAACAATGAATGCTTATATATTTCCTCATATTTGTTGTAGAATTATTTGTTTCAAATCGCAATGGCATCATCATCATCATCAACTCCCCGCCCATTTTGGGCAAAGATTCATGGTTGCGAACCGTGATGGATAATGGAGTGAAACTAGGAGGATCAAGTTTCACTCAAGAGATGAAAACAAATCGATCTTGCAAACCCTTGAAATTTTCGGCCCAAGTGAATATTTTTGGTGAAATATTTTCTGAAATTTTGAGAACAAGGAAAATAAAAGGGATAGTAACTAAATCTACACACTAAGTAATAGATTTAGGTTGTGATTAGTTTAAGCACAAAGCCACTAAACTAATCTTTCACTAAACTCACACACTAAGTAATGAGAAAATGAAGAGAACTCAAGATAAACAACTAGGGTTTCATTCAATATCAAAGCTGAAAAATACAAGAGGGATGGGTGGGTTTATATAAGACCCAACCTCTAATCTACACCCTTCAATTCAAAGCTAATCTAAGGGCCACAATTGACCCACATTACATCCAAAAAAACGGCTGAAATATGCCTTACAAATGCTGAATTTTTGAAGGAAAACAAACAAAAACATAAAGTAAAAGCATAAAAGAGGATAGTGGCGTGTGTGAAGGGACATGTTGAGGAGAAACATGTGAGCCTCTCCTTGATTTAATTTCGCTGACTTGGGGTCTTCTCCCAATTGATTTTTGCTCCTTGTTGACTTAGTTGACTTGTGGTTCGAACCCACTTGGGTGCACTCGGCGATCACATTCAAAAATAGCGTTTTGTTGACTTTCGGTTGCTCTTTGTCTTGACTTTCCTTGACCTCTTTGACTCACCAAGCTTGACCAACATATTATGATGTAGTTCACTCAAAATAAGCTTGGGTGGTCCTTACGATCGTGGTCTGGCAGTGGTTCGAGCCCAAGGACCCAAACCGTGATTTAGTCAAAACCGCCTTTGCTCGCCTTGACCATTTTTGGTTCAATCTCCTCTCCTTGAAAAGGATTTGTCCTCAAATCCTCGGTCTCTCCTCCTCTTGCTCGGTTTGGACTATAAGCTTGACTCATAGCTCGATCCTTTGCCTCCTTCTCGACTCGGACTCGTGTTGGCTTCATGACTTGAATCGTAGAACATGATGAGGGGTGCCCCATGAGCCCCATGACCAACCTTGGGCTCCATGGCTCTAGTCTTCCAAGAATTCCACTTGCTTAGAGATTGAATGAGAGATTGATTCTTGTAAACTCGGTTCATTGAATTGAACTTGCTCTCTCCCTTACTCGTGGTTTCTTTGGATTCACAAGTATCCCCTAGCACAACTCGAAGTCCCTCATGTTTAGGACCATCAATTAGCCACCCTTTGTCACGTTTAAACCCCACGTTTTTCTCCCCTTTCAAGGACTCACTTGAACTTTCTATCACATCGACCTTTTCATATCCAAATGATTCACTTCCTTTGCACTTGATTGAGTGCCCCGAATTTTCAGTTTTGAGCTCATTGAGCTCCTCTCCTTGACTTCCCCCTATTGCTCTAGGATTGTCTTTGATCAAATGGAGGGCTACCTTCTCTTTCATGAAAGTACTTGTTGAATTGGATGACCTAAGGATCGTGAACAGCCCACGTATGGCATTGAGGACCGTGTTCTCCTCCCACAAATCGATCTTTGGACTTTCACTTGAGCCATGTTCTTTCTTGAGCTTAGGTGAAGATTGTAGAAGATCATCACTTAGCCCTTTTTGTTCAAGCTTAGTTCCCCCTTTGAATCCCCATTTCATGAATCCACTTGAGTAGACTTGGTTATGACAACCACATTGCATTTCTTTGGCATTGTTAGTACTCACTTTGAATTTCCACTTTAGAAATTCCCTCGACTTTACTTGCATCAACATTCTCATACCACATGAATACCTTCCTCTTGACATTGGCCAAACACTTCTCATGATCATACTCATCCCTTTGCTTGGCATTGTACCCCATGCTTTCCTCTTGAGTGTTAGGATCATCTTTAGCAAAGTGAATGGTCAATCTCTCACCAACATTCATTTCCTCACTTGTTTCGACCTCTTCACTCAAAATAACCTCTTTGAACGACTCAAGTATGGAGGGTGGTTTGCATTGCTCTTTGGGGAACTCCTTAGCAAGGACATTAATCTCATCCTTCCCATGACTAACCCCAAGTTCAATTTCTGGTCCCCCATCAATCCCCATTGTTTCGTGTGACATGATCAAGGAGGGTGGGTTAGGGTTCTTCAAAATCGGAGGTAAGGGTGCAAGTTTGATTTTCTTAGCCCCAATCTTGAAAGTATAGGTATTGTCCCTCTCATCATGACTAGCATTTCTCTCCAACTTCCAAGGTCTCCCTAAGAGGAGATGACAAGCCTCCATAGGTAACACATCACACAAAACCACATCCATGTAATCCCCACCAATGGAGAAAGAAACCAAGCATTGTCTATCCACCATCAACTCGGCTCCCATGTTTAGCCACTTTAATTTGTAAGGGTTAGGGTGTTCTTGTGTGGGCAAGGCTAACTTTTCAATGAGAGTGCTTGAGGCCACATTAGAACAACTCTCCCCATCAACAATCAAATCACAAACCCTTCCCATAATGGTACACCTAGACCTAAAGGCTTCGACTTGGTGATTCTCTTCTAGGTTTAGGGTTAGGGTTTGAGCAAGCTTGCCCCTACAAACCACACGGCTTTGGCTAGGGGGTGATTCTCCTCCTAACCGAGCCATTCTACCTTCTAACTCCCTCAAGTTCACAAGGTTAGGGTTAGGAATAGGTCTACTCCTCATTCGACTCATTTTGATTTCAAGCTCTCTTCTAGCTTTCTCCATAGAATCATACATGGTTTCACCAAGAGTAGTATCAAGTGAAACACCAAAATGATGGAACACATCCATTGAAATAACCAAAGAACAAATCTGAAAATTTTCAAGTAAAGTTTGGACCTTTGATTGTAAAAAACCGAAACCAACACTAACACAAGTGTAGATCTTCAACCATTTTGTGAAAATTTGTGAGAATTTTGTGGAAGTTTTGTGTAAATTTTATAGAAAATAAACAAGGAAAACGAAAAGAAGGAAAAACGAAAATAAAAAGAGCAAAAACAACAAAGAACAACTCGACACAAGTAGAGGTAAACCGAAAATATAGATAAAAATCGAAAATCAAGAACAAACCTAGGCTTTGATTACCAATTTGGAGTGAAACTAGGAGGATCAAGTTTCACTCAAGAGATGAAAACAAATCGATCTTGCAAACCCTTGAAATTTTCGGCCCAACTGAATATTTTTGGTGAAATATTTTCTGAAATTTTGAGAACAAGGAAAATAAAAGGGATAGTAACTAAATCTACACACTAAGTAATAGATTTAGGTTGTGATTAGTTTAAGCACAAAGCCACTAAACTAATCTTTCACTAAACTCACACACTAAGTAATGAGAAAATGAAGAGAACTCAAGATAAACAACTAGGGTTTCATTCAATATCAAAGCTGAAAAATACAAGAGGGATGGGTGGGTTTATATAAGACCCAACCTCTAATCTACACCCTTCAATTCAAAGCTAATCTAAGGGCCACAATTGACCCACATTACATCCAAAAAAACGGCTGAAATATGCCTTACAAATGCTGAATTTTTGAAGGAAAACAAACAAAAACATAAAGTAAAGATAAAAGAGGATAGTGACATGCGTGAAAGGGACATGTTGAGGAGAAACATGTGAGCCTCTCCTTGATTTAATTTCGGCTGACTTGGGGTCTTCTCCCAATTGATTTTTGCTCCTTGTTGACTTAGTTGACTTGTGGTTCGAACCCACTTGGGTGCACTCGAGCGATCACATTCAAAAATAGCGTTTTGTTGACTTTCGGTTGCTCTTTGTCTTGACTTTCCTTGACCTCTTTGACTCACCAAGCTTGACCAACATATTATGATGTAATTCACTCAAAATAAGCTTGGGTGGACCTTAGGATCGTGGTCTAGCCCGTGGTTCGAGCCCAAGGACCCAAACCGTGATTTAGTCAAAAACCGCCTTTGCTCGCCTTGACCATTTTTGGTTCAGATAAGTGTATCCTCAAGGATGACGGTAGCAACTTTGTCGAATGGGATTCGACGATTAGGGGCGCCGCTACATCCGACAATGTGCTCAAACACCTTACCGATCAACCACCCGCCGAACCCACTTCTCGATCCGGGGCGGCAAGAACCGCCTATGATGAGTATGTGAAAGTGGACAATGACGTGAAAAACGTCTTGATTTGGTCCATGGCACCCGCTCTCAAACTCCGATTTGTCACTCAAAAAAGTGCATAAGCGATATTCACTCGAGTGACAACCTGGACCAAAATTGGTCAAGGAAGTCAAGGGAGAAGAGTTGGGAGACCATGGGTTAGGGCCATGGGCTCAAACCCAAGCCTAGGGCTCGGTCTAAGGGATCACTAAGGGTCAACTAAAGTCAATTCTATGGTCAACTCGAGCCAACCCTAGTGATCAAGCTAAGTCAAGGTGAAGTCAAAGATGGAGAGCAACAAAAAAGTCAAGATTGTGCTATTTTGGAATGTGGTCAAAGTGGGTGCACCCATGTGAGTTAACCCTCCAATAAAAGGACTCACATGGTTCACAAGCTAGCTCAAGGAGGTCCCTAGAGGCCAGGCCCAACAAAGTCCCAACAAACAATCACATTGTTTTATGTTAATGTCATTTTCATTCATGTCGCTATCTACCTTTATTACTTTATGCTTTTTACTTTATGTATTTGTTGTTTATTGTTCAAATTTTCAGCTCACATGTGAGCTAATGGACCGAGTATTATTATTATTTTGTGGGTGATTGTAGCCCTTAGATCTTGTTGTAATGGAGGGTCAAGATTAGATGAGGGTATTATATAAACCCTCATCCTTGCCTCACATTTTTCAGATTTGCTTTGAATGAAAAAGAAACCCTAAGTTTCAAAATTGAGTGTTCTTCATTTATCTCTTTACTTTGTGTTTGAGATTTGTGAGAGATTAATTAGTGGCTTTGTGCTTAATTAATCACAACCTAAATCTATTACTTAGTGTGTAGATTTAGTTACTATCCCTTTTATTTTCCTTGTTCTCAAAATTTCAGAAAAAATCATCTCACAAAAACATTATAGTGGCCGAGATTTTCAAGATCATTTCAAGTCGATTTTTGTTCATCCTTTGAGTGAAGCTTTACCCACTTAGTTTCACTCCAAATTGGTCATCAAAGCCTAGGTTTGTTCTTGATTTTCATTTTCATTTTTTATATTTTTCGGTTCATCTAAGTTAGGGTCGATTTTGTTTGAGTTTTTTCCTCTTTGATTTTCGTTTTTTTTTCCTTTCTTTCATTTCCTTGTTTTATTTTCCACAAAATCTTACAAAAAATGGTTAAAGATCTACACTTGTGTTAGTATTGGTTGGGTTTGTTCTTGTGTTGGCCGAAATTTTAGGGTTTGTTTTCCTCTTCAAATTTTTTCGTTTTCTTTCTTTGTTTTCCTTGTCTATTTTCCACAAAATTTCCACAAAAGATCTCACAAAATTGTCACAAAATGGAAGAGAATAGAGGAGAGGGTAAAAGACTTTCCGAGTTAGAAGAGAAATTGACTCAACTCACCGGTAATTGCACTTTGATGATGAATGCTATTAACACACTCTTGGAACAAAACATGAATGAACCAAGAAGGGGTGAAGGGGGAAGGGGAAGAGGCCGTGGAATGGGGTATGGGGGCCGTGGGAGAGGACAAGTTCCTCCTCACATGGAAGATCAATTTTCGGATTCGGAAGAGTCCCTTGAGGCCCACCCTAGAGACCATGACCGAGACATTAAGGTAGACATACCCGATTTTTATGGTAGCTTGAACCCCGAGGATCTCCTAGATTGGCTTAGATCGGTTGAGAGAGTCTTTGAATTCAAGGAGTACTCCGATAGGAAGTGTTTCAAAGTGGCCATCATGAAATTCAAGGGTTATGCCTCCCTTTGGTATGAAAACCTTAAGAATCAAAGAAACCGAGAGGGTAAGGAACCCATCAAGTCATGGCTCAAACTCAAAAGAAACTCAAAGACAAGTTTGTTCCCAAAGACTACACTCAAGACATGTTCCTCAAGCTAGCCCAACTAAAACAAGAGTCACACCCCATTGAAACCTATCTTAGGGACTTTGAGCAACTCACCCTCCAATGTGAAATGAATGAGAAACCCAACAAAAAATTGCAAGGTTTGTTGAGGGCCTAAACCCTAGGATAGCAAATCGAGTCAAAATGCAAAACTTGTGGTCATTCGATGAGGCGGTTACCATGGCTACACGTGTGGAGAGGCTAGAAAAGGGGAGAGGAGAGCCGGCTAAGAGCACCCCCAAGTCCAACCCCATGTCGAGCCAAGGGGGGATCAAAATTGTTGAACCTAGCCCTACCATCAAGCCATCAAGTGTTGACAAGGGAAAGGGAATCGACTATGGCCCTAAGAGAACCATCCCTCTCAAGAAGTGTTACCAATGTCAAGGGTATGGTCACTTTGCTAAGGAGTGCCCTAGCAAGAGGACCTTGAACACAAGTGAGGTTGTGCATTGGGAGACGATGAAGTGTTGGTTTGTGAGGAAGAAAAAAAAGAGGGAGTTGAAGAAGTGAAAGTGGCCGAAACAATTGTGCCCCCGGACTCGGGGTTGAGCTTGGTCACTTGGCGAGTGATGCACACCCAAGAATCAAACGAGAATATGGACCAAAGGCATCAAATATTTCGGTCCAAATGTACCATCATGGGGAGAGTGTGTAACTTGATTATCGATGGGGGAAGTTGTGTTAATGTTGCTTCCAAGACCCTCATTGATAAGCTTGCCTTGCCTACTTTGAAGCATCCTCACCCATACAAGCTAAGGTGGCTCAATCAAGGAGCCGAGGTCAAAGTTGACAAGCAATGCCAAGTCTCGTTCTCAATTGGTCAAGACTATAAAGATGAAGTTGTGTGTGAAGTGTTGGACATGGATGCTTGCCATGTGTTGCTTGGTAGGCCTTGGGAGTTTGAAAAGAATTCTTCCCATCATGGAAGAGACAACACCTACTCATTCAAGTATGGTGAAAAGCTCATTGTCTTAGCTCCCCTACCACCAATGATGGGTTGTAAATCCAATGCGTGCTTGTTTGAATCCTTCATTGAATCAAAACCTAGCATGGAAATGAAGAGGAGGCCGAGCTTGAGTGAGCTTGAGAAGTTGGAGGGCCTTGGGCCGAGTAAGAAAGAGCAAAAGGAGAAGATGAACTTGGAGTGTGAGGGAAGCACTAGCATGACAAGGAGGACTCTAGGAGAGGAGCCTCATGAAGGTGAAGCATCAAACAACAAGGGAACGACCGACTACATTGAGAATGTGGTCAATGAAAGAACAAAGATCGATGGTAAGGAAAGATCAAGCGGGTCTTTAAGGTGGAGAATCATTGATGGGCTCGAACATGAGCAAGAATGGATGGATGGCATGGTCATGAGTCGAGGGCTCAAAGAAATGCTCGAGGAAGAATGCGTGGTCAAAGAAACCGTGACCAAGGATGAAAATGTGACCAATTCTTCGAGCCAAGGCAAAAGGGTTCAACCATTGCTACAAACTCTAGCTAAGTGGTGCCCATGGAAGACCAAGACCGTGAAAGCCAAGACCGAGCAAAGATTGAGCCGAGAATCAAGTGTGAAGTCAAGCAAGTCGAGCAAGAGGTTCTCCAAGGACTTGAGGGCAAGTCCTTTCCAAGGAGAGGAGATTGGACCAAAATTGGTCAAGGAAGTCAAGGGAGAAGAGTTGGGAGACCATGGGTTAGGGCCATGGGCTCAAACCCAAGCCTAGGGCTCGGTCTAAGGGATCACTAAGGGTCAACTAAAGTCAATTCTATGGTCAACTCGAGCCAACCCTAGTGATCAAGCTAAGTCAAGGTGAAGTCAAAGATGGAGAGCAACAAAAAAGTCAAGATTGTGCTATTTTGGAATGTGGTCAAAGTGGGTGCACCCATGTGAGTTAACCCTCCAATAAAAGGACTCACATGGTTCACAAGCTAGCTCAAGGAGGTCCCTAGGAGCCGGCCCAACAAAGTCCCAACAAACAATCACATTGTTTTATGTTAATGTCATTTTCATTCATGTCGCTATCTACCTTTATTACTTTATGCTTTTTACTTTATGTATTTGTTGTTTATTGTTCAAATTTTCAGCTCACATGTGAGCTAATGGACCGAGTATTATTATTATTTTGTGGGTGATTGTAGCCCTTAGATCTTGTTGTAATGGAGGGTCAAGATTAGATGAGGGTATTATATAAACCCTCATCCTTGCCTCACATTTTTCAGATTTGCTTTGAATGAAAAAGAAACCCTAAGTTTCAAAATTGAGTGTTCTTCATTTATCTCTTTACTTTGTGTTTGAGATTTGTGAGAGATTAATTAGTGGCTTTGTGCTTAATTAATCACAACCTAAATCTATTACTTAGTGTGTAGATTTAGTTACTATCCCTTTTATTTTCCTTGTTCTCAAAATTTCAGAAAAAATCATCTCACAAAAACATTATAGTGGCCGAGATTTTCAAGATCATTTCAAGTCGATTTTTGTTCATCCTTTGAGTGAAGCTTTACCCACTTAGTTTCACTCCACAACCATGTTCTCCAAAGCACCGCAAATAAGGCTTTATGAAGCCGCGGTACGGTTTTTCGATGCAAAGCTTGAGAGGAACCAAAAAAGTTGGTCCTCATGTGCTCAAAATGGTTGAGTACATAGACACTCTTGAGCGTCAAGAGTGTGCTATACCCAAGGCTCTTGCGATCAACCGCATTCTTCATTCTCTTCCTAACAAGTTTGCTCACTTTCGAGTAAACTATAACATGAATAACATGGATAAGAGTTACCATGAACTTCATGCACTCTTGATCCAAGCCGAGAGGGATATGGAAGTGAATGAGTTGGAGAAGAAAGATGTTCTCTCCATGAAAATGAAGAACATGAGTCTAGGAGTGAAGAAGGGGAAGGTGGCCAAGAAGGCGCCATCTTACATAGGCAAGGGAAAGGGAAAGGCTATTGTGGAAGGTGTTCCACATAAGCCTAAGCCCAAGATCAACAAGGGAAGACCCCTAAAAGACACTTGCAAATATTGCAATGAAGTGGGTCATTGGAAGCGCAATTGTCCCAAGTACAAGAAGGACTTGAAAGATGGATGTGCAACATCCAAAGGTATTCCTTCTAATCTCTATATGATAGACATCAATCATGCTTGCATTTCTACATGGGTATTGGATACCGGATGTGGATCTCACCTTTGTAATCACTTGCAGGGGATGAGAAACGTGCGAGCTCTAGCCAAGGGTGATGTAGATCTCCGCATGGGCAATGGAGCTAGAGTAGCGGCCGTTTCCGTGGGAACTTTTGTACTCGCTCTTGCTAGTGGATTAGAGTTGCATTTGAATAACTGTTATTTTGTACCAACTCTAACTAAAAACATTACCTCCGTCTCCGTACTAGATGCGGAAGGTTTTTGTTTTATGATTAAGAACAACCGTTGTACTTTTTCATTTAATGAAATAGTTTATGGCGAAGCTATTTCAATTGGAGGTATTTACGTTTTAAATGATGTCAATGATGTTTATCATGTCGAGAACAAGAGGCTCAAAACGAATGAATCAAACAAATCCTACCTTTGGCATTGTCGTTTAGGTCACATAAACGATAGACGCATAAAGAGACTTGTTGAGACCAAGGTTCTCAAACCATTTGACTTTGAATCATATGGTACATGCGAGTCTTGCCTCTTAGGCAAGATGACTCGTCAACCCTGTAGCGGTAAAGGGACACGAGCAAGTGAGGTTTTAGGACTCATACATACCGATGTGTGTGGTCCATTAAACATCACCGCTAGAGGAGGATATCATTACTTCATTACTTTTACCGATGACTTAAGTAGATATGGTTATGTCTACTTAATAAGGCATAAAGTGATGCTTTTGAGAAATTTAAAGAATTTCAAAATGAGGTTGAGAACCAATTGAACAAAAGGATAAAAACACTACGATCGGATCGTGGTGGCGAATATCTAAGTAATGAGTTTGATTCACATCTTAAGAATTGTGGTATAGTATCACAATGGACTCCTCCGGGCACACCACAGTTGAATGGTGTAGCAAAAAGGAGAAACCGAACCTTGCTTGACATGGTTCGGTCTATGATGAGTCAAAGTGAGCTTCCTGGATCGTTTTGGGGCTCTGCGCTATTATCTGCTGTATTCTCACTAAATCGAAGTCCGACAAAAGCGGCCAACAAGACTCCATATGAGATATGGACGGGAAAGGTTCCCTATTTGTCATTCATGAGAATCTGGGGATGTGAGGCATTCGTTAAGAATAAAACTGACGATAAACTCGCTCCAAGGTCTAACAAATGTCTATTTGTAGGTTATCCTAAGGAAACATGTGGTTATTACTTCTACGACTCTCACGAGAACAAAGTGTTTGTGGCTCGTGATGCTGTTTTTCTAGAAAATGAATATATTTCTAAAAAGCAGAGTGGGAGAAAATTTGAACTTGATGAAGTTCAAGAGCCACAAACTGAAGCAGAAGATGAGGAAACGGTTCCCTCGTCTTCTGACACGGTTATAGTCCCTAGGAGGTCAGGAAGAATTAGTCATCAACCTGACCGCTACCTCGGTAACATCGAGGAGGAGGGTGATTTGTTGTTATTCGAAAGCAACGAACCCTCAACCTATAAGGCGGCTATTAGTAGCCCCAACTCCGAACAATGGCTTGAAGCCATGAAATCCGAAATGGATTCTATGAACGAGAACCAAGTTTGGGACTTGGTAGATTTACCTGAAGGAGTGAGACCCCTTCAGTGTAAATGGATATTCAAAATCAAACTCGGCATAGATAAACATATAGATGTTTACAAAGCTAGGTTGGTGGCAAAGGGCTTTTCACAAGTCCAAGGTATTCATTATGATGAAACCTTTGCACCGGTCGCAATGCTTCGATCCATAAGGATAATCTTAACGGTTGCCGCATTTTATGACTATGAAATATGGCAAATGGATGTAAAAACCGCCTTCTTGAATGAGATTCTAGAAGAGGAAGTGTACATGACACAACCTGAAGGTTTTGTAGATACATCCAACCCTAAGAAAGTATGCAAGCTTAAGAGATCCATTTATGGTCTTAAGCAAGCATCAAGGAGTTGGAATCATAGATTCGATCATGTTATCAAACAACATGGATTCGCTCGAAGTGCCGAGGAACCTTGTTTGTACATGAAGTTTAGTGGGAGTAAAGTAACCTTCCTTGTTTTATATGACATACTACTAATTGGAAATGATGTTCCAAGTCTAAATTCGGTAAGGTGGAATTGGGAAACCATTTCCAAATGAAGGACTTGGGAGAGGCACAACGCATCTTGGGTATCCGGATCTATAGAGATAGATCCAAGAGGATACTAGCATTAAGTCAAGAAGCTTATACCGATAAGATTCTTGATAGGTTCAATATGAAAGACTCCAAGAGAGGCTTTCTTCCGATGAGTGTAGGAATAACGTTGAAGAAATCTCAATGTCCTACGACTCCTGCGGAAATTGAACGCATGAAATTGATTCCTTATGCTTCCGCTGTTGGATCAATCATGTATGCTATGATGTGCACTCGTCCCGATGTCGCTTTCGCTTTGAGCATGACGAGCCGGTATCAAGCTAATCCCGGTGAGAGTCACTGGATAGCTGTAAAGAACATCCTTAAGTACTTGAGAAGAACTAAGGATTCGTTTCTAGTGTTTGGAGGAGAACTTGAGCTACGTGTAAAGGGTTACACGGATGCAAGTTTCCAAACCGATGGGGATGATTTGAAATCCCAATCCGGCTATGTCTTTATGTTGAATGGAGGAGCTGTTTGTTGGAAGAGCTTCAAACAGAGTGTCACTGCGGATTCTACAACTAAGTGAATATTTGGCGAGATCTCAAGTCGCTAAAGAAGCTGTGTGGATTCGGCAATTCTTGGATGGACTAAAAGTAGTCCCTAGTGCCGAAGATCCGATCACAATTTATTGTGATAATAGTGGGGCCATCTTTCAAGCAAAGGAGCCCAAGTCTAGTAACAAGTCTAGACACGTTTTGAGGAAATGCCATGCACAAAAATGGTTAAGCTCATTTTTGCTCGATTTGAGGCTTGGGCTAACTTGGGTCCTATGGCTCGAGCCATGGCTTAATTTGTGATCATTAGGATCAAACCAAGTGAAATGTACAAGGAGGAACAAAGGAAATCAGCCCACACATGGAAAACAACAACCTAGGCCATGAACCATGAAGCTTATCTTGACATGTCGGTAAAGATTTTAACATAACTCCCAAACGACTAATCCAATTGAGGGGAAACCACTTGCATATGAAAGCTAGCTCAAAGAGCTTTCATTTGACATATGATTGGCTATCTGGTTCAAAGGGAGCTGAGAGTTATGACTTCTACAAGTCAGGGGTCAGATTGTGAAAACTCAGTCCAAAGGAGGATTCGACATGTCCGTACTAAAGGTTGCATATCTTGAGCTCTAGGCAATATTTTTGGGTGATGCTTTTTGCATTGGATAGCCAACTCAAATACCTTTCCAATGACATATCATGGGCCTTCTAATTCAATGTGAGCATGAAATGGTGAAGCGTACAAGTCACTTCAATCTCAGGAAATCCGGTTAGAAACTGTTTTGGGGTTAATGAGCAATGCACTTGACCTACATCATTCTCCTTGGGTGAGCTCACCTTGGGGACCTTTTGGAAGTCTCCTAATGAGCCAAGGACTCAATGGGGACGTGGGAAGCACAAGGGAGGGCCGAAAATATCAGCTGATCACACATTAAAAGAGATGATCAACAACTTGTTCATGTCACTATCTCTAGATGTCCTTGTTTGCTTTATGTCCTTTTCTACTTTTAGTTTATGTTGTTTGTTAGTATAAAATCAGATTAGGAGGCTCCATAACATCATACAACTTGTGCTCCAAGGTGCAATTCTAGGCCCTTGGATGATTACCTAAACAAAAGGTGTAGATGGACCTAGATGTCACTTTCTACCTTTATGCTTTTAGTTGTTTTTTTCAGATTTGTAAGGTCCCTTTGGACCATTTTATTTGCTGATTTGTAAGGTCATTCTTGACCCTTAGATCCTTAGGAAATGTAGGGTTAAGATGTAACCAAGGGTCTTATATAAACCCTCACTCTCACAATGTAATTTTTAGATTTGAATGAGAAGAAAAACCCTAGAGTTTGAGTTGAGTGTTCTTCATTTTTCTCTTAGCTTTGTGCTTGAGTTAGTGATTTTATGATTAATTAGTGGCTTTGTGCTTAATTAATCAAACCCTAAATCTATTGCTTTGTGCTTAGAATTAGTCCTATCTTTTATGTTTTCATTTGTTTCACAAAAATCAGAAAAATTCACACAAAAAAAGTCCCATTTGGCCGAGAATTTCAAGAGCATAACAAATCGATTTTAGTTGTATTCTTGAGTGAAATCAAACCCCATAGGTTTCACTCCAAATTGGTATCAAAGCTTTGGTTCAAGAGCACAAGATCCACCCTTGTGTTAGTTTTGTTTTTTCGGTTCCTACATCAAAATTCAAACTTTGTCACAAAATCAGTTTTTGTTTTTGAGTTACAATGAGTCTTTCTTTTCCTTTTAGTTCTACCCTTTTTTCCTATGGTACTTCATATGAAACCCCTAGAGGTGAGTCGGTTTTTGAGTCCATGGAAAGAGTTAGGGGAGAGTTAGAGGCCAAGGTGGCTAAAATGAGTGGAAGGGTTGTTAAAACGAGTTTGGGTAAAGGGATGAACGTTTTGTTTGACCCTCCTACTAAAACACAACCCTATGAGCCACCAAAGAGAGTCAAATTTGTTGAGCCAACCCTATGAGATACGATTGAATTAGTAACTCGATAAATCGACTAACGGTTAGTCAGTGAATTAATTTAGAGAGAAATCGAGTTGTGAACTCGAGTGATTTAATTTTATATCGATAAAATTATTTGAGGAGATGGGAATTATTGATTAACTGTTAATTCACTAATCATGTATATTTTACTAATGAGATTAGTAAAAGTATAATTCTTAAACATGTGTAAATGTACATATATGTTAAAGAAGAGTTGTGAGTTCAATTTGATAATTTGTACTTTATCATATTAGATGATTAAGTGATAAATTATAAGTATTTGTGGAACAAATATTGAAAACAAATTGGACCCATTTAGAGGGCCATTAAGCCGTCCAAATACAAGGGAAAGGAAGAGAAGATGCTTTGTTTTGTCTTTTGCCTTTTGTTCTACTTTTGCATGCAAAAACATCATCATTGCAAAGCATAAAATTGTTCTAATCTATGAGCAA
This sequence comes from Dianthus caryophyllus, assembly GCA_023091065.1. Taxonomy (NCBI): domain Eukaryota; kingdom Viridiplantae; phylum Streptophyta; class Magnoliopsida; order Caryophyllales; family Caryophyllaceae; genus Dianthus; species Dianthus caryophyllus. The sequence goes on from JALGRB010000016.1 coordinate 1,850,454, forward strand.
ACTCTTCCCCCTTGTGCATGCATAGGAGGCCGGCCCCCTTGTGTATCCTACACACTTCATGTTGTTTTGTTTTGTTATAAAATACAAAGCCTTGAATGAATGAGATTCATTTATGCTATCCTCTCCATCTCTCTCATTTTCTCTCTAAAACTAATACTACAATTATACACAATATTACTAAGTGTTAGTAATAATATTTCACATATTATCAAGTGTATACTAAGTGATTTCTAGATCAAAATCCTTAGTATTTTTGGTGTAGTTCTTGGGTGCATCTCAAAGGAGGTTTCCTTGTTTGGAAACTTGGGTTGGAGGATCATCCTAGTTTATAGCTCAAGAAACAAATCTAGAAAGGAGTTCTAGTTTTGTGCCCATATTTCCCTTTTAAGAAAGGTATAAATCTCTATAAACTTATAACAAAGTATGTTTGTTACCACATAGATCTTACTCATCAAATTAGAGTAATTTGATTTACACTAATATTTGATTAGTGAATGGGATGAGATTCCTACAGGATCAAGATAGTCGAGCCTAGTCCTACTACAAAGCCATCAAGTGTTGACAAAGGGAAAGGAATCGACTTGGGCCCTAAAAGAACAATTCCTCTCAAGAAGTGCTACCAATGTCAAGGGTATGGTCATTTTGCTAAGGAGTGCCCTAGCAAGAGGACCTTGAACACGAGTGAAGTGGTGCTTTGGGGAGACGATGAGGTCTTAGTTTGTGAGGAAGAAAAAAAAGAGGGAATAGTGGAGTTGAAGGAGGCCGAAACCCTAGTTCCCCCGGACTCGGGGTTGAGCTTAGTCATATGGCGAGTGATGCACACTCAAGAATCAAGTGAGAGCATAGACCAAAGACAACAAATATTTCGGTCTAAGTGTACAATCATGGGGAAAGTGTGCAACCTAATCATCGATGGTGGAAGTTGTACCAATGTGGCTTCAAAAGTGCTTGTGGAGAAGCTAAGTCTACCCACTTTAGAGCACCCTAGCCCCTACAAACTAAGGTGGCTCAACAAGGGAGCCGAAGTGAAGGTCAACAAACAATGCAAGGTGCCATTTTCAATTAGTCAAGATTACAAAGATGAGGTTACTTGTGAAATTCTCGACATGGATGCATGTCACTTGTTGCTTGGGAGGCCATGGGAGTATGAGAAGGACTCTTCTCATCATGGAAGGAGTAACACTTAATCCTTCAAATACAAGGAGAAACTCATTGTGCTCACACCTTTACCTCCTATGATGGGATACAAGACTAACTCGTGCTTGTTTGAATCAATCAATGAGGAGAACTCTAGCAAAGAAATGAATGAGGGGCCGAGTATGAGCATGGAAGAGGAAATGGTGAGCCTAGAGCTTGAGGGAAACCCTAGAGCAACAAGGAGGATTCAAGGAGAGGATCAATATGAGGGTGATGCATCAACCAACAATGAAACAACCGACTACAACAAGAATGTGGTCAAAGAAAGAGCAAAAATTGATGGCAAGGAAAGATCAAGTGGATCTTTGAGATGGAGAATCATTGATGGGCTCGATCATGAGCAAGAATGGATGGATGGCATGGTTACGAGTCGTGGGCTCAAAGAAATGCTCGAGGAAGAATGTGTAGACAAGCAAGCCATGATCAAGGATGAAAACGTGGTCAAACACACGAGCCAAGCCAAAGAGGTCCATCCTCTTCTCCAAACTTTGATCAAGTGGTGTCCTTGGAAGCCTAGGGTCGTGAGAGCCAAGGTTAGCCGAGGGTTAAGTCGAGAATCAAGCATGAAATCGAGCCAAGGGGAAAGCAAAAGGATCTCCAAGGATTTGAGGGCAAATCCTTTCCAAGGAGAGGAGATTGGACCAAGAATGGTCAAGGCGATCAAGGATGGAGAGAAGTTAGACCATGGGTTGGGTCCATGGGCTCAAACCCTAGCCTAGGTTTTGGACTTAGGGACCACGTAGTGCTAAGTCAAGTCAATCTAAAGGTCAATTTAGCCAAACTTAGTGAGTCAAGGGAAGTCAAGGAAAAGTCAAGATGGAGAGCAACCAAAAGGTCAATACATGTGCTATTTTTGAATGTGATCACCTTGGGTGCACCATGTGGGTTAGTCCTCCAATAAACTAGACCCACATGGCTCGAAAAGTCAGCTAGAGGATGGAGTGAAACCTATGGGGTTTGATTTCACTCAAGAGAACAACAAAATTCGAACTTGAAACACTTGAAATAAATCGGCCGAATTGATGTTTTTTTTGGGATGAAATTTTCTGATTTTGTGTAAGTAAATGAAAAAACATAAAAGATAGACTAAATCTAAGCACAAAGCAATAGATTTAGGGTTTGATTAATCAAGCACTTAGCCACTAATTAATCATAAACTCACTAACTCAAGCACTAAGCTAAGAGAAAATGAAAAGCTCTCAAATTTAGGGTTTATCCTTCAATATCAAATCTGAAAATACAAAGGGGAGAGTGAGGGTTTATATAGTACCCATTGAGTGAAACCTATGGGGTTTGATTTCACTCAAGAGAACAACAAAAATCGAACTTGTAAATGAATGAAAATACTCGGCCAAGGTGTTGTTTTTTTGGGAGAAATTTTCTGATTTTTGTGTAAGTAAAAGAAAACATAAAAGATAGAACTAAATCTAAACACAAAGTAATAGATTTAGGTTTTGATTAATCAAGCACTAAGCCACTAATTAATCATTCACTAACTCAGGCACTAAGCTAAGAGAATAATGAAGGAAACTCACAAACTCTAGGGTTTTTTCTCATTCAATCAAATCTGAAAAATATGATGGGAGAGTGAGGGTTTATATAATACCCACACTCTAATCTTGACCCTACAATTTGAGGTTGATCTAAGGGCTCATAGAAGCCTTTGAAAACAACAAAAAAAACGGCTAAAGAGCCTTACACATAGCTGAAATTTTGAAGATAAACAAACAAAAACATAAAGCATTGGAGTGAAACCTATGAGGGATGATTTCACTCAAGAGATGAACAAAATCGATCTTGCAAAACCCTTAGAAATCTCGGCCCCAATGATGTATTTTGTGAAGTATTTTTCTGAAATTTTGTAAGTAAATGAAAAACATAAAGATAGTACTAATCCTAAGCACAAAGCAATAGAATTAGGGTTTTGATTAGTTTAAGCACAAAGCCACTAAACTAATCTTCCACTAACTCACACACTAAGTAATGAGAAAATGAAGAACTCAAGCAAACAACTAGGGTTTTCTTTTTATCATTCCCAAATCTGAAAATTGTGAGGTGAGGATGTGGGTTTATATATTACCCTCATTCTAATCCTACCCACACATTACAAGTTGATCCAAGGGCCATAAAGGTCCCTCAAATCAGCCGAAATAGTTGGTCCTAGTGACCTTACAAATTTGAAATTGATAACAAACAAAAACTTAAAGTAGACAATGACATTTGAACACATCCTATCCATGCACTTTAGGAAGCATCCAAGGGTCAAGATTTGACCTTGGTTGGCATGTGGGACGGTCCAAGTGACCAATAATCAAGGGATTATATTGTCTCTTACATTAAAGCATAAAGTAAAAGTAATGAAAACGACATGTATGAAAATGACATGAAATATAAAAACAATGTGATGATCCTTGGTGACTTGATTTGAACCGGCCCCTTGACCTCCATGAGCTAGCTTGATGAACCATGTGAGCCCATTTTATTGGAGGGTTGACTCACATGGGTGTACCATAGTTGACCACATTTCAAAAATAGCATGATCTCGACTTTTTTGTTGCTCTCCATCCTTGACTTCTCCTTGACTTAGCTTGATCACTAGGGTTGGCTCGATTTGACCATAGAATTGACTTTACTTATCCCCTAGTGATGCCTTGACCCTTGGTCTAGGCTTGGGTCTGAGCCCATGGGTCCAACCCACGGCCCCCCTCGGCTTCACCCTTGGTTTCCTTGACCAATTTTGGTCCAATCTCCTCTCCTTGGAAAGGACTTGTCCTCAAGTCCTTGGAGATCCTCTTGCTTCCTCCCTTGCTCGATTTCAAGCTAGAATCTCGGCTCAACCTTTGCTCGATCTTGGCTTTCACGGTTTTAGTCTTCCATGGGCACCACTTAGCTAGAGTTTGTAGAAGTGGTTGGACCCCTTTGCCTTGGCTCAAGAATTGATCACATTTTCATCCTTGGTCACGGTTTGCTTGACCACGCATTCTTCCTCGAGCATTTCTTTGAGCCCTCGACTCATAACCATGCCATCCATCCACTCTTGCTCATGTTCGAGCCCATCAATGATTCTCCACCTTAAAGACCCGCTTGATCTTTCCTTACCATCGATTTTTGTTCTTTCATTGACCACATTCTCAACGTAGTCGGTTGTTTCCTTGTTGATTGATGCCTCACCTTCATGAGGCTCCTCTCCTAGAGTCCTCCTTGTCATGCTAGTGCTTCCCTCACATTCCAAGCTCACCTTTTCCCCTTGCTCTTCCCTACTCGGCTCAAGGCCCTTCAATTTCTCAAGTTCATGCAATTTCGGCCTTAACTTCATCTCCTTGCTAGGTTTCGACTCAAGGAAGGATTCAAATAGGCACGCATTGGATTTACAACCCATCATTGGTGGTAGGGGAGCTAAGACAATGAGCTTTTCACCATACTTGAATGAGGAGGTGTTGTCTCTTCCATGATGGGAAGAATTCTTTTCAAATTCCCAAGGTCTACCAAGCAACACATGGCAAGCATCCATGTCCAACACTTCACACACAACTTCATCCTTATAGTCTTGACCAATTGAGAACGAGACTTGGCATTGTTTGTCAACTTTGACCTCGGCTCCTTGATTGAGCCATCTTAGCTTGTATGGGTGAGGATGCTTCAAAGTAGGCAAGGCAAGCTTATCAATGAGGGTCTTGGAAGCAACATTAACACAACTTCCCCCATCGATAATCAAGTTACACACTCTCCCCATGATGGTACATTTGGACCGAAATATTTGGTGCCTTTGGTCCATATTCTCGTTTGATTCTTGGGTGTGCATCACTCGCCAAGTGACCAAGCTCAATCCCGAGTCCGGGGGAACAATGGTCTCGGCCATCTTCACTTCCTCAACTCCCTCTTTTTTTTCCTCCTCACAAACTAACACCTCATCATCTCCCCAATGCACAACCTCACTTGTATTCAAGGTCCTCTTGCTAGGGCATTCCTTAGCAAAGTGACCATAGCCTTGACCATTGGTAGCATTTTTTGAGGGGAATCGTTCTCTTGGGGCCATAGTCAATTCCCTTTTCTTTATCAACACTTGAGGGTTTGTTAGTAGGGCAAGGCTCGGAAATCTTGATCCCTCCTTGGCTCGACATGGGGTTGGTTTTGGGGGTGCTCTTAGCCGACTCTCCTCTCCCCTTCTCTAGCTTCTCCACACGTGTGGCCATGGTAACGGCCTCATCGAATGACCACAAGTTTTGCATTTTGACTCGATTTGCTATCCTAGGGTTTAGGCCCTCAACAAACCTTGCAATTTTTTGTTCGGGTTTCTCATTCATCTCACATTGTAGGGTGAGTTGCTCAAAGTCCCTAAGATAGGTTTCAATGGGGTGTGACTCTTGTTTTAGTTGAGCTAGCTTGAGGAACATGTCTTGAGTGTAGTCTTTGGGAACAAACTTGTCTTTGAGTTTCTTTGAGTTTGAGCCATGACTTGATGGGTTCCTTACCCTCTCGGTTTCTTTGGTTCTTAAGGTTCTCATACCAAAGGGAAGCATATCCCTTAAACTTCATGATGGCTACCTTGAAACACTTCCTATCGGAGTACTCCTTGAATTCAAAAATTCTCTCAACCGATCTAAGCCAATCTAGGAGATCCTCGGGGTTCAAGCTACCATAAAAATCGGGTATGTCCACCTTAATGTCTCGGTCATGGTCTCTAGGGTGGGCCTCAAGGGACTCTTCCGAATCCAAAATTGATCTTCCATGTGAGGAGGAGGGTGTCCTCTCCCACGGCCCCCATACCCCATCCCACTGACCTCTTCCCTTCCCCTTCACCCCTTCTTGGTTCATTCATGTTTTGTTCCAAGAGTGTGTTAATAGCATTCATCATCAAAGTGCAATTACTGCAGGTGAGTTGAGTCAATTTCTCTTCTAAATCGGAAAGTCTTTTACCCTCTCCTCTATTCTCTTCCATTTTGTGAAAATTTTGTGGAAATTGAACAAGGAAAACAAAGAAAGAAAAACGAAAAATTTGAAGAGGGAAACAAAGGGTAAACCGAGAAACACAAGAGCAAATCGAAAATGAGGAACAACCCCAAAATTTCGGCTAAGCAAGGGGCTTTGTGTTTCAAACCCAACCAACACTAATACAAGTGTAAACCTTTAATCATTTTGTAAGATTTTGTGGAAAATAAAACAAGGAAAAACAAGGAAAGAAATCGAAAATTTGAAGAGGAAAAATAGGAGTAACTCGAGAAACACACAAACAAGATCGAAAACAAAAACAAACCTTGGCTTTGATGACCAATTTGGAGTGAAACCTATGAGGGATGATTTCACTCAAGAGATGAACAAAATCGATCTTGCAAAACCCTTAGAAATCTCGGCCCCAATGATGTATTTTGTGAAGTATTTTTCTGAAATTTTGTAAGTAAATGAAAAACATAAAGATAGTACTAATCCTAAGCACAAAGCAATAGAATTAGGGTTTTGATTAGTTTAAGCACAAAGCCACTAAACTAATCTTCCACTAACTCACACACTAAGTAATGAGAAAATGAAGAACTCAAGCAAACAACTAGGGTTTTCTTTTTATCATTCCCAAATCTGAAAATTGTGAGGTGAGGATGTGGGTTTATATATTACCCTCATTCTAATCCTACCCACACATTACAAGTTGATCCAAGGGCCATAAAGGTCCCTCAAATCAGCCGAAATAGTTGGTCCTAGTGACCTTACAAATTTGAAATTGATAACAAACAAAAACTTAAAGTAGACAATGACATTTGAACACATCCTATCCATGCACTTTAGGAAGCATCCAAGGGTCAAGATTTGACCTTGGTTGGCATGTGGGACGGTCCAAGTGACCAATAATCAAGGGATTATATTGTCTCTTACATTAAAGCGTAAAGTAAAAGTAATGAAAACGATACGTATGAAAATGACATGAAATATAAAAACAATGTGATGATCCTTGGTGACTTGATTTGAACCGGCCCCTTGACCTCCATGAGCTAGCTTGATGAACCATGTGAGCCCATTTTATTGGAGGGTTGACTCACATGGGTGTACCATAGTTGACCACATTTCAAAAATAGCATGATCTCGACTTTTTTGTTGCTCTCCATCCTTGACTTCTCCTTGACTTAGCTTGATCACTAGGGTTGGCTCGATTTGACCATAGAATTGACTTTACTTATCCCCTAGTGATGCCTTGACCCTTGGTCTAGGCTTGGGTCTGAGCCCATGGGTCCAACCCACGGCCCCCCTCGGCTTCACCCTTGGTTTCCTTGACCAATTTTGGTCCAAGCATAAAGCATAAAAGAGGATAGTGACTTGTGGGAAAGGGACATGTTGAGGAGAAACATGTGAAGCTTCTCTTTGATTATTTCGGCTGACTTGGGGTCTTATTCCCACTTGATTTTTGCTCTTGATGATTTAATTGACTTGTGGTTGACCTTTGGACCTAAGGTTGGAAGCGGGTCCTAGGTCAATGGATCGCAAATTCTCAACTCCCGTTGCAATCTCCCCGGGTTGAAAAGGATTTGCCCTCAAATCCTCTCCTTCTTCATCCTCCAAGTCTTCATGATACGGGCTAAGATCTCCCACATTAAACGTGCCATGGACTCCGTATTCCCCCGGTATATCAACTTTGTAAGCATTTGGTCCGATTTTCTCAAGTATCTCGAAGGGACCCTCGGCTCTAGGCATGAGCTTGTTCCTTCTCTTATCCGGGAATCTTTCTTTTCTCAAGTGTAACCATACCAAGTCTCCCGGCTCGAATTCTTTTGGGGTCTTTCGGCTCTTTGACCTAGACTTGTAGGTTTCATTCGCTTTCTCGATTTGCTTCTTGACTTGATTGTGGATGCTCATCATGAACTCAACCCGCTTCTTGGCATCGTAGCTCATCTCCTTGCTCTTGATGGGGGCTAGATCGGTGGGCATGAGGGGATTAGTCCCATAGATGGAGTGAAACTAGGAGGATCAAGTTTCACTCAAGAGATGAACAAAAATCGATCTTTGAAAACCCTTGAAATTCTCGGCCAAGTGACTATTTTTAGTGAAGTATTTTTCTGAAATTTTGTAAACAAGGAAAATAAAAAGGATAGTAACTAAATCTACACACTAAGTAATAGATTTAGGTTGTGATTAGTTTAAGCACAAAGCCACTAAACTAATCTCTCACAAATCTCAAACACAAAGTAAAGAGATAAATGAAGAACACTCAAGGAAACTAGGGTTTCTTTTTCATTCAAAACAAAGCTGAAAATTTTGATGTGAGAATGAGGGTTTATATATTACCCTCATTCTAATCTTGACCATCCCTTACAAGCTAATCTAAGGGCTACAATAAACCCACAAAACTTACAATATACTCGGTCCAACAAGCTCACTTGAGCTGAAAATTTTGAACATAAAACAACAAATACTTAAAGTAAAAAGCATAAAGTAATAAAGGTAGATAGCGACATGTGTTGATAGTGACTTATTGAGGAACACATGTGAACCCTCATTTGATTGTTTTTTTTCGGCTGACTTGGGTATTACTCCCACTTGATTTTCTCTTGTTGACTTAGTTGACTTGAGGTTGACCTTTGGACCTAAGGTTGGAAGCGGGCCCAAGGTCAAAGGATCGTGAACTTTCAACTCCCGTTGCAATCTCCCCGGGTTGAAAAGGATTTGCCCTCAAATCCTCGACTTCCTCCTCCTCCAAGTCTTCATGGTACGGACTAAGGTCTCCCACGTTGAATGTGCCATGGACGCCATACTCTCCCGGTAGATCAACTTTGTAAGCGTTCGGTCCAATTTTCTCGAGTATCTCGAAGGGACCCTCGGCTCTCGGCATGAGCTTGTTCTTTCTCTTATCCGGGAATCTCTCTTTCCTCAAGTGCAACCATACCAAGTCTTGGAGTGAAACTAGGAGGATCAAGTTTCACTCAAGAGAAGAACAAAAATTCGATCTTTGTAAACCCTAGAAATTTCGGCCAAGTAACTCTTTTTGTGATAAAATTTTCTGAAATTTTGTAAACAAGGAAAATAAAAAGGATAGTAACTAAATCTACACACTAAGTAATAGATTTAGGTTGTGATTAGCTTAAGCACAAAGCCACTAAACTAATCTCTCACAAATCTCACACACTAAGTAATGAGAAAGGAAGAACACACAATATGAAACTTAGGGTTTCTTTTTTTCATTCAAACAAATCTGAAAATTTGGAGGTGAGAATGAGGGTTTATATATTACCCTCATTCTAATCTTGTCCATTCATTACAAGGAGATCTAAGGGCTACAATAAACCCACAAAACACATGATAAACTCGGTCCAAACAAGCTCACATGAGCTGAAAATTTTGAACATAAAACAACAAATACTTAAAGTAAAAAGCATAAAGTAATAAAGGTAGATAGTGACATGTGTTGATAGTGACTTATTGAGGAACACATGTGAGGACTCTTGTGATCAATTTCTCGGCTGACTTGGGCTTCTCCCTTGGCTTTGACTTTTGTTGACTTAGTTGACTTGTGGTTGACCCTTGGACCTAAGGTTGGAAGCGGGCCCAAGGTCAAAGGATCGTGAACTTTCAACTCCCGTTGCAATCTCCCCGGGTTGAAAGGATTTGCCCTCAAATCCTCGACTTCCTCCTCCTCCAAGTCTTCATGGTGCGGGCTAAGGTCTCCCACGTTGAGCGTGCCATGGACACCATACTCTCCCTAGATCAACTTTGTAAGCGTTGGTCCAATTTTCTCGAGTATCTCGAAGGGACCCTCGGCCCTAGGCATGAGTTTGTTCTTTCTTTTATCAGGAAACCGCTCCTTCCTCAAGTGTAACCATACCAAGTCTCCGGCTCGAACTCCTTCGAAATCTTTCTACTTTGCTCTAGCCTTGTAAGTCTCATTCGCTTTCTCGATTTGCTTCTTGACTTGGTTGTGGATACTCATCATGAACTCAACCCGCTTCTTGGCATCGTAACTCATCTCCTTGCTCTTGACGGGGGCTAGGTCCGTGGGCATGATGGGATTGGTCCCATAGACCACCTCAAATGGTGAACTTCCCGTGCTAGAAGAAGGGGCACGGTTGAAGGCAAATTCGGCGTGGGCGAGTTTGAGATCCCAATCTTTCAAGGACCTAGAAACGATGCTCCGAAGGATCCTCCCCAAGGTTTTGGCCATCCGTTTGAGGATGATGACTTGTGCTAAACAAGAGCCTCGTCTTTAGTAACTTCCATAAGGTCTTCCAAAAGTGGCTCATGAACTTGGTGTCTCGATCGGATACAATGGTTTTAGGGACCCCATGCAATTTAACCACCTCCTTGAAATACAACTCGGCTACACTCATAGCATCCTCGGTTTTCTTGCACGCAATGAAATGAGCCATCTTGCTAAATCGGTCTACCACAACCATGATGGAATCCTTACCTCGTTGAGTTCTAGGCAAGGCGACGATGAAATCCATGCTAACGTCCTCCCATGGCCGATTTGGGACGGGTAAGGGAGTGTAGGGCCCCGTTTGAAAGAAGGACTTGGATTGTTGGCACGAAGCACATCTCTTGATCACATCTTGAACATCTCCAAGCATTTTGGGCCAATGGAATTGATCTTGGAGGATGTCATAAGTCTTTTGAATTCCGAAATGCCCGGCTAAACCATTGGAATGAACTTCCCTCACTAGGAGATTTCGATAAGGGCTCTTGGGTATACATAGTCGATTCCCATAGAACAAGAATCCCTCTTGAAGTGTGTACTTGCCTCCCACTTTGCCTTGTCCTTCACGTATGGAATTCCACTCGTCTTTGAAGTCGGGATCCTCCACATAGAGTTCTTTCATGAATTCAAAACCCAACACTCTTTGCTCCATGTAGCTTAGCATGGTGTGCCTTCGAGACAAAGCATCGGCCACCACGTTATTCTTCCCCTCAATGAATTTACTCGAGAAGGAGAATGATTGAAGAAACTCGACCCATTTGGCATGCCTATGATTCAACTTGTGTTGTCCATTGATGTATTTGAGAGCCTCATGATCGGAATGAAGAACAAATGGCTTGGGCTTGAGGTAGTGGCTCCAATGAGCGAGAGCCCGAACGATGGCATAGAATTCTTTGTCGTAGGTGGAATAATTGAGCTTGGCACCATTCAACTTCTCACTAAAGTAAGCAATTGGCTTGTGTTCTTGTAATAGAACGGCCCCAATTCCAACTCCACTAGCATCACATTCGACCTCAAAAAGCTTATTGAAATCCGGTGGTGTAAGAATAGGTGAATCACACAACAACTTCTTGATTTTGTTGAAGGAAATCTCGGCCCCTTCATTCCACTTGAACTCCCCTTTCTTCATGCACTCGGTGATGGGGGCCATGACGGTGCTAAAATCTTTGATAAATCGTCGATAGAAAGAAGCCAAGCCATGAAAACTCCTCACCTCGGTTATGTTCTTCGGAATTGGCCATGATTTGATAGCCTCCACTTTCTCTTGATCCACTAGAATACCACGGCTAGATATAATATAGCCCAAGAATTGGACTTCGCTTTGCATGAAAGAACACTTCTCTAGCTTGCCATACAACTTGTGATCTCTAAGTGTCTCAAACAACACTTGCAAGTGATGTAGGTGAGCTTCCTTGGAAGGGCTATACACTAAGATGTCGTCAAAGTAAACCACAATGAATCTCCCCAAGTAAGGTCTCAAAACCTCGGTCATCAATCTCATGAAGGTGCTAGGGCTATACACTAACCATTCATATAGCCCATGCTTCGTTTTAAAAGCCGTCTTCCATTCATCACCCTCTTTGATTCTCACTTGATGGTAACCTTGTCGTAGATCAATCTTGGAAAACAATCGAGCTCCACTAAGCTCATCAAGAATGTCATCAAGTCTAGGTATAGGAAACCTATACTTGACCGTAATATTATTAATAGCTCGACTATCCGTACACATTCTCCAAGTTCCATCCTTCTTAGGTACCAAGAGTGTAGGAACGGCACAAGGACTAAGAGATTCTCTTACAAACCCCTTTTCCATGAGTTCCCCAATTTGTTGTTGAAGTTCTTGTGTAGCCTTAGGATCACTTCGATATGCGGCCTTATTAGGTAGTGTAGCTCCTTAACAAGATCGATTTGATGCTCAATGCCCCTAATAGGGGTAGGCCGTGTGGAAGCTCAAGGGGGAACACATCCTTGTAGAGTTCTAAGAGCTCTTGAACTTCACATGGAATCGGTTTCTCACTTTCCTTGGAGGTTTCTTTGGCGATGAGGGCATAAACAACCATTCCCTTGCTAAGCTCTTGTTTCATCTCTTGTTCCCCAACTACTAGAATTCCCTCAAGTGGCTTGGGTGGGGAAGGAGTGGCTCGGCCACCCATGTTTGGAGGCAAGGGTGTGAGTTTAATCCTCTTGTCTCTAAACTTGAAAGTATAGGTGTTGTCTCTTCCCTCATGAGTCGCATTTCGATCAAATTCCCAAGGTCTCCCTAACAAAAGGTGACAAGCATCCATAGGAATCACATCACACCACACTTCATCCACATAGTCTCTTCCCATCGAAAAAGAAACCAAACATCGTCTATCAACCAAAATTTCGGCCTCCCTATTCAACCATCTCAACTTGTAAGGGTTTGGGTGTTTTTGAGTGGGTAAGGCAAGCTTATCGATGAGGGTTTTTGAAGCAACATTAACACAACTCCCTCCATCAATAATTAGGTTACAAACCCTCTTCTCAATGGTACATTTAGACCTAAAAATCTGATTTTTTTGACTTTCTTCCAAGGAATGGGGTTGGGTATGCATAACCCTCCAAGTTACAAGACCAAGTTTTGACCCAATTCCTCCATTAACTCGGCTCAACTTAGACTCAATTTCCTTTCTCAATTTCTCCATAGAGCCATTCATAGTTCCCTCAAGAGTAATATCACAAGAAAGAGGTATACTCATTGAGAAAATAAACACACAAAATCTGAAAAATTCCGAATACCTCAAAGTGCTCCCTTGGACCGTGTGAATTTAGCACAAAGGTGGGATCTTGTGCTCTTCAAACCAAAGCTTTGATAACCAATTTGGAGTGAAACTAGGAGGATCAAGTTTCACTCAAGAGATGAACAAAAATCGATCTTTGAAAACCCTTGAAATTCTCGGCCAAGTGACTATTTTTAGTGAAGTATTTTTCTGAAATTTTGTAAACAAGGAAAATAAAAAGGATAGTAACTAAATCTACACACTAAGTAATAGATTTAGGTTGTGATTAGTTTAAGCACAAAGCCACTAAACTAATCTCTCACAAATCTCAAACACAAAGTAAAGAGATAAATGAAGAACACTCAAGGAAACTAGGGTTTCTTTTTCATTCAAAACAAAGCTGAAAATTTTGATGTGAGAATGAGGGTTTATATATTACCCTCATTCTAATCTTGACCATCCCTTACAAGCTAATCTAAGGGCTACAATAAACCCACAAAACTTACAATATACTCGGTCCAACAAGCTCACTTGAGCTGAAAATTTTGAACATAAAACAACAAATACTTAAAGTAAAAAGCATAAAGTAATAAAGGTAGATAGCGACATGTGTTGATAGTGACTTATTGAGGAACACATGTGAACCCTCATTTGATTGTTTTTTTTCGGCTGACTTGGGTATTACTCCCACTTGATTTTCTCTTGTTGACTTAGTTGACTTGAGGTTGACCTTTGGACCTAAGGTTGGAAGCGGGCCCAAGGTCAAAGGATCGTGAACTTTCAACTCCCGTTGCAATAGACCACTTCAAACGGAGAATTTCCCGTGCTAGAAGACGGGGCACGATTAAAAGCAAACTCGGCATGGGCAAGCTTGAGATCCCAATCTTTCAAGGACTTTGAAACGATGCACCTAAGGATCCTCCCCAAGGTTTTATTAGTGACCTCAGTTTGGCCATCCGTTTGAGGGTGGTGGCTTGTGCTAAACAAAAGCCTCGTCTTCAACAACTTCCACAAGGTTTTCCAGAAGTGGCTCATGAACTTGGAGTCTCGATCGGATACAATGGTCTTGGGAACTCCGTGTAGTTTGACCACTTCTTTGAAGTATAGCTCGGCCACGCCCATGGCATCCTCGGTTTTCTTGCACGCAATGAAATGAGCCATCTTGCTAAATCGATCCACCACAACCATGATAGAGTCCTTACCCCGTTGAGTTCTTGGCAAAGCAACGATGAAATCCATGCTAACGTCTTCCCACGGCCTATTTGGGACGGGTAGAGGAGTATAGGGTCCCGTTTGAAAGAAGGACTTGGATTGTTGGCACAAAGCACAATGAAGGTTTCACCGAGTACCTTACTAGGTGGAAGAAACTTAGTGCACAAATCCCTAACCGTCCACGCGAGAACGAACTTGTGCCTAAGTTCATCAACAACTTGCGACCCGTGTACCAATTTTACATGCGGTACAGCAACATACAAAACTTTAAGCAACTTACTAATGTTGGTAGACGACCTTAGAACCGGCACCATGGCCAAGTACACCGGCCATGCTTATCAAGGTAGCTCTTCCAAGTAGGCTCGCACGACTAAGGGCGACGAAAACCGCACCGTTAGCAATCTCAACGCTTTTGCCACCTCTGCTTCTACTTCCTTCAAGGCTAGGAGGAACTTCGACATTCATTACATGTCTTACACTAAGGCATTCAAGAGGTTGGTAGATAAAAACTACTTACAACCTATAGGGCCTACTAGCGAGCCGCCCGAAGACAAAAAGCCTAAGTCTTGGGACCATAGAGGCAAGGGGCATGAAACCGAGAATTGCTTCAAGCTCAAGCATGCTATCCAAGATCTCATCGATCAAGGAAAGCTTGAGAAGCCCAGCGCAAATGGCAAACCGTCCAACAAGGACAACCCATTAGCAAACCACGCGATCTTCGTAGGAACCGTCCCTATCATAGATTGCTCAAACCTCATAGCACCTTGCGACAATCAAATCAATGCCATATCTATTGACAAACCGATCATGGAGAGTAACGTCCAAAAGGACAGCGAAAGCTTTACCGAGTACCTCGCTCGGTGGAAGGAGCTAAACACGCACCTTGTTAGCCTCGTACACGAAGATGAGCTCGTAGGCGATCTCATCAAGGACCTGCACCCAGTATACCAAACCCACATTTGGTATGCTAACATACGAAACTTTCAACACCTCGTTAACATCGGCACCCAAATCAAGAACGACATAGCCTCGTTCGACAAGGACCAAATCAACGGCGTTTGGTACAATAGCAGCGACAGTGATGGCGAATGGCCTCCAACTAACAAGGCCATCGCCCAAATCAACAACGCAAGTAGCTCTTCCTCTACTCCATCTAAAAACAACAAGAAAAACAAAAACAAGAACAAGAAGGGGAAGAAAAAGGGCAACAAGCCCGAAAACAAAACCGAGCCTAAGGCCAAGGACGAGGTTTCACACCTCACTCGCTCTGGACGGCCTTATCAAAACATTTTTACTGACGCCCACGCAAAGGAGGCCATCGCGGCCGACAAGGGCAAGGCTGTAGTCCAAGAGGACGCACCCTCTAAGGACGCGCCATCAACTTCGATAGTCCCACCGCCAAACACGAGTTAAACGCTTCAAAAGCAACTCACTCGCACTAAGGCCGACGATTCTATTTGGGCTCTCCTACGAGATTCCGCCGAGCATAGGAACGCATTCATCCGCGCCCTACAAATAGCAAGCGCGGATGCAAATATCTCACCTGACCAAATGGTCAGTCATGTTACAAGAGATTGGCTTGCGGGGGCCATTACCTTTTTCGACAACGAATTTCCATCATTTGGCGCTAATCACAACTTAGCACTCTACATTAGCACCGAATGTAGAAGAAAGACCCTACCCGTGACCCTAATCGACAATGGGTCCGTGGTAAATGTTTTACCCTTGTCCACGGCATACCGCCTAGACCTAACCGACAAGGATTTCAACCCTAGCACCGAAGGGGTCAAAGCCTTCGATGGGACCAAACGTAGCGTGAAAGGGACAATCTCTCTTCATGTACGCACTGGCCCTATAGAAAGAAAAGTCGATTTTCAAGTTATCGACATGACACCGTCCTATAATGGAGTGAAACTTACAAGGTTAAGATTCACTCAAAAGAACAACTAAAATCGACTTGAACTTGAAGAAAATATCTCGGCTAACTTGGGACATTTTTAGTGTGAAATTTTCTGATTTTTGTAAGTTTAAATGTAAACATAAAAAGATAACCTAATTCTAAGCACAAAGCCAAAGGATTAGGGTTCGATTATCTAAGCACTTAGCCACTAGATAATCTCACACACACTCTTGCACAAAGCTAAGAGGAAACAAATGATGAGATAAACTCAAACTTAGGGTTTTTCTTATAATATGAAATCTGAAAATTACAATGTGTTTTGAAGGGTTTATATAATACCCTAAGACACATCTCAACCCTACAATCTAAAGTTGATATAAGGGCTCAAAGAGCTCCTCAAACAACAACAAAAAAACGGCTATGAAGCCTTACAAAGCTGAAAAAATAATGTAAGCAAACAAACTACATAAAGCATAAAGTGGAAAGGGACTAAAGACTCCATCCTCTCCTTGCATTTAGGTTAGCATCCAAGGGCCAAGATGGGGCCTTGGGGGACAAGGTGGGACGGTCCAACTACAACAAAAATCTGATTTTTGTTGGCTACAAAACAATAAAGCATAAAGTAAGAAAGCGACATCTAGTGAAAAGGACTTGTTGCACAAAATAATGTGTCTTGTGAGTGTTTGTTGAAGCCGGCTCCATGGCCCCCTTTAGCTGACTTTTTTGAACCATGTTGGGTCTTGTTTTATTGGAGGACTAACCCACATAGGTGCACCCAAGTGATCACACTCAAAAATAGCTCATTAGTTGACTTTTAGTTGCTCTCCTTCTTGAATCCCCCTTGACTACCTTAGGTCCTCTAAGCTCGGCTAAATTGACCACTCGATTAGCTTGACTTTGCACTTAGATGGACCCTAGGTCCAAGGCCTAACCTAGGGTTTGAGTCCATGGACCCAAACCATGGTCTAACTCCATACCACCTTTGCTTGACTTGACCATTCTTGGTTCAGCTTCTCAACACTCAGTGCCGTGGGTGAACTCATAGTAGACGACCTGCGCAAGGAAAAATCAACAAAAAGTACGGGCCGCGGGTACCAAGGTAGCTCATCTCGAGCCCTGCCAAAGTCGAACCCATACATGCTATCAACGCACTAGATACACTGCAAGTGCCACCGGTGTTCACGACACCAACAAAGTCTGCTGCGCCACTACCAAAAACATCATACCCACCTGCAGGTCCTAGTTCGTCAAGGCCAAGACGAAACATTGACCCAATATACATGACTTACTCAAAAGCACTACAGAAGCTTGTAAGTCGCAATGTACTTCAGCTCTTGGGACCTACTAGCGAGCCTCCCCCAGACAAGAAGCCGAAATCATGGGATCAAAACGCATACTGCGAATTTCAAAGAGGAAAAGGGCACGACACCGAGCAATGCTTCCGCCTGAAGAACATAGTTCAGGACCTGATCGATGACAATACCATCGTGAAGCCCAGTCCGAGCCCCAAGCCCTCAAATCAACTCAACCCTCTACACACTCATGCTATATTCGTAGGGACGCACCCCATCATTGACTGCTCACATCTGATCATCTCAAATGACCACGAAATTAACGGCATCTGGAATGTTTCTGACGATGAAGTCGACAATGACCATGCCCTTTTATCCTTCATGGATGGTTACGCAGGCCATAACTAAATCAAAATGGCCCACGAAGACATGGTAAAGACCACATTCATCACACCGTGGGGCACATACTACTACACGGCCTTTTGGTCTAATCAACGCAGGTGC
The DNA here is from genome assembly GCA_023091065.1 of Dianthus caryophyllus. Taxonomy (NCBI): domain Eukaryota; kingdom Viridiplantae; phylum Streptophyta; class Magnoliopsida; order Caryophyllales; family Caryophyllaceae; genus Dianthus; species Dianthus caryophyllus. Next base: position 1,868,472 of record JALGRB010000016.1, read on the forward strand.
AACATACCAACGCACCGCAACAACCCTTCTACATGACATGATGCACAAGGAGGTCGAAGTGTACGTTGACGACATGATCGTCAAGTCTAAAGTGAGAGGTGATCACATCACCAATCTTCGCAAATTCTTCATACGCCTCAATCCCCAAAAATGCACATTTGGAGTAAGGTCCGGCAAGCTACTAGGACATGGAGTTAGCCAAAAGAGGCATCGAGGTCGACCCCTCGAAAATAAAAGCAATCATGGAAATGCAACCTTCTAAGAACCTGGAGTGAAACTAGATGGGTTAGATTTCACTCAAGGAAACAACTAAAATCGGTTTGTTATGCTCTTGAAATTCTCGGCCAAATGGGACTTTTTTTGTGTGAATTTTTCTGATTTTTGTGAAACAAATGAAAACATAAAAGATAGGACTAATTCTAAGCACAAAGCAATAGAATTAGGGTTTGATTAATTAAGCACAAAGCCACTAATTAATCATAAAATCACTAACTCAAGCACTAAGCTAAGAGAATAATGAACACTCAAATAAGTTGAGAACTCTCAAACTTAGGGTTTTTTTTCATTCATTCAAATCTGAAAATATAATGTGGAGAGGCTTGGTTTATATAGACCAAGGCTTTACATCTTGACCCTACAATTAAAGCTAATCTAAGGGCCATAAGGGCCTTGCATCACAATAGAAATAAGGGTCCCTAGGACCTTACAAAATCTGAAAATAAACAACAACTAAAGCATAAAGGTAGAAAGTGACATCTAGGTCCATCTACACCTTGTGTTTAGGTAATCATCCAAGGGCTAGGATTGACACCTTGGAGAGCAAGGAGTGATGGTACAAAAGACTTAAAATTCAGATCACAAACTAAAAAGAACAAATACAATAAAGCATAAAGTGAGACAAAGACATCTAGAGATAGTGACATGAACAAAAGTTGATCTTCTCTTTTGAATTGTGGAATGAGCTGAATTCCTTGTCTCCTCTTGTGCTAGCCACGACTCATGTGAGCCTTAGGATGATTATGAGGCTCCCAAATGGTCCCCAAGGTGAGCTCACCCAAGGAGAATGATGTAGGTTAAGTTCATGGCTCATTACTCCAAAACCGAGTTCCTTGAGACTGAAGTGACTTGTAGGCTTCACCATTTCTCGCTCACGTTGAATTAGAAGGCCCATGATATGTCATTGGAAAGGTAATTGAGCTAGCTTTCCAATTCAAAAAGAAGCATCCAAATATATTGCTTAGAACTCAAGATATGCAACTTTTAGTACGGACATGTCGAATTTGCCTATGGACTGAGTTTTCACAATCTGACCCCTGACTTGTAGAGGTCATAACTCTCAGCTCCCTTTGAACCAGATAGCCAACCATATGTCAAATGAAAGCTCTTTGAGTTAGCTTTCATATGCAAGTGGTTTCAACGCAATTGGATTAGCAGGTGGGGATTTATGTTAAGATCTTTACCGACATGTCAAAATGAGCTTCATGGTTCATGGCCTACGTTGTTGTTTTCCAAGTGTGGGCTGATTTCCTTTGTTCTTCTTCGCACATTTCACTTGGTTTGACCCTAATGGTCACAAATTAAGCCATGGCTCGAGCCATAGGACCCAAGTAAGCCCAAGCCTCAAATCGAGCAAAAATGAGCTTAACCATTTTTGTGCAATCTCCTCTTCTTCAAAAAAGTTTGTCCTCAAACTTTGGGGTTCTTAAAATTTGCTTGAGCTCCTCTTCTTGATTCCTACCTAGTGTCTTAGGGTTGTCCTCGAATGGCTTCCCACTTTGATCATTCTTATCCGGTGGTTTCTTCTCCCTAGGGTAAGCAAACTCTTTGGAAAAGTTTGATTCACCCTTAAACTCCCATTCCATGAGCACCTTCTTCTTGAGTTTGGTTAAACAACTCCAAGGATCAAGCTCATTCCTTCCCTTGATATCTTTTTGGAGTGAAACTAGGAGGATCAAGTTTCACTCAAGAGATGAACACAAATCGACTTTGAAAAGTCTTTGAAATTCTCGGCCAAAGTGAATGTTTTTGGTGAAATATTTTCTGAAATTTTGTGATAAGAGAAAAACATAAAGATAGTACTAATCCTAAGCACAAAGCAATAGAATTAGGGTTTTGATTAGTTTAAGCACAAAGCCACTAAACTAATCTTCCACTAACTCACACACTAAGTAATGAGAAAATGAAGAGAACTCAAGATAAACAACTAGGGTTTCATTCAATATCAAAGCTGAAAATTTACAAGGCAATGAGAGGAGGTTATATACTACCCTTCCTCTAATCTTGTCCCTACATTTAAAGGAGATCTAAAGGCTACAATTAACCCTTGAATTACATCAAATACTCGGTCCACTTAGGCTCACATGAGCTGAAAATTTTGAACATAAAACAACAAATACTTAAAGTAAAAAGCATAAAGCATAAAAGGTAGATAGTGACATGTAGGAAAGGGACATGTTGAGGAGAAACATGTGAGCTTCTCTTGGATTGAATTTCGGCTGACTTGGGTCTTGTACCCACTTGAGTTTGCTCTTGAAGATTTACTTGACTTGTGGTTCGAACCCACTTGGGTGCACTCGAGCGATCACAAACAAAAATAGCACTTTAGTCGACTTTCGGTTGCTCTTCGTCTTGACTTTTCTTGACTTCCTTGACCCACCAAGCTTGACCAAGATATTATTGTTTAAATTCACTCAAAATAAGCTTGGGTGGACCTTAGGATCGTGACCTAGCCCATGGTTCGAGCCCAAGGACCTAAACCGTGATTTGGACAAAAACCGCCTTTGCTAGCCTTGACCATTTTTGGTCCAATCTCCTCTCCTTGAAAAGGATTTGTCCTCAAATCCTCGGTCTCTCTTCCTCTTGCTCGGTTTGGACTATAGCTTGACTCATGGCTTGATCCTTTGCCTCCTTCTCGACTCGGACTCTTGTTGGCTTCATGACTTGAATCGTAGAACATGATGAGGGGTGCCCCATGAGCCCCATGACCAACTTTGGGCTCCATGGCTCTAGGCTTCCAAGAATTCCACTTGCTTAGAGATTGAATGAGAGATTGATTCTTGTAAACTCGGTTCATTGAATTGAACTTGCTCTCCCCCTTACTCATGGTTTCTTTGGATTCACAATTAACCCCTAGCACAACTCGAAGTTCCTCATGTTTAGGACCGTCAATTAGCCACCCTTTGTCAATGATGAGTCCCACGTCTCTTTCCCATTTCAAGGACTCACTTGAACTTTCTAGCACATCGACCTTTGCATCTCCAAATGATTCACTTCCTTTGCACTTGATCGAGTTTCCCAAATTTTCAGTTTTGAGCTCATTGAGCTCCTCTCCTTGACTTCCCCTTATTGCTCTAGGGTTGTCTTTGATCACATGGAGGGCTACACTCTCGATCATGAAGGTACTTGTGGGATTAGACGACATAAGGAGTGTGAATAATTCGGGTGTGGCTTTGAGGGCCGTGTTCCCCTCCCACAAGTCGATCTTTGGACTTTCACTTGAGCCATCTTCTTTCTTGAGCTTAGATGAAGATTGTAGAAGATCATCACTTAGCTCTTTTTGTTCAAGCTTAGTTCCCCCTTTGAATCCCCATTTCATGAATCCACTTGAGTAGACTTGAGTAGGATGATCACATAGTAGCTCCTTGTTGTTATTATTCACTTTGAATTTCCATTTTAGAAATTCCCTTGACTCTTTGCTTGTATCAACATTCTCATACCACATGAACACCTTTCTCTTGACGTTAGCCAAACACATCTCATGATCATACTCGTCCCGATGCTTGGCATTGTATCCCATGCTTTCCTCTTGATTGTTAGGATCATCTTTGGCAAAGTGAAGGGTCAATTTCTCACCAACATCCATCCCTTCACTTATTTCGGCCTCTTCACTCAATATCACTTCTTGGTAAGGCTCAAACATGGAAGGTGGGGTGGAATACTTCAAGGTAGAAGGTAGGAGGGTTGGTATGCCCTCTTGTATCATATCCCACGGCTTTATCATCCCCATTTCAGCTTGCACTTGTTTCATTTCGGGTCCCCCATCAACCTTCATGTTGTCGTGTGACTCAACCAAGGAGGGTGGGTTAGGGTTATTCAAAATCGGAGGTAAGGGTGCAAGTTTGATTTTCTTAGCTCCAATCTTGAAAGTGTAGGTATTGTCCCTCTCATCATGATGAGCATTTCTTTCCAACTTCCATGGTCTCCCCAAGAGGAGATGACAAGCATCCATGGGAATCACATCACACAAAACCTCATCCATGTAATCCCTTCCAATGGAGAAAGAAACCAAGCATTGTCTAACCACCATCACACTCATCTCGGCTCCATTTCTTTGGCATTTCATCTTGTAAGGGTTAGGGTGTTCTTGTGTAGGCAAGGCTAATTTTCCAATGAGGGTGCTTGAGGCCACATTAGAACAACTCTCCCCATCAACAATCAAATCACAAACCCTTCCCATAATGGTACACCTAGACCTAAAGGCTTCGACTTGGTGACTCTCTTCTAGGTTTAGGGTTAGGGTTTGAGCAAGCATGCCCCTACATACCATTCGGCCAAGGTTAGGGGGTTGTTCTCCTCCTAACCGAGCCATTTTATCCTCTAACTCCCTTTGACCCCTCAAAGTCACAAGATCAAGGCTAGGGTTAGGTTTAAGTCTACCCCTCATTCGACTCATTTTGATTTCAAGCTCTCTTCTAGCTTTCTCCATAGAATCACACATGGTCTCACCAAGAGTAGTACCACAAGAAACATCAAAAGGAAGAAACACACCCATTGATATAATCAAAGAAACAAAATCTGAAAATTTTGAGTAAAGCAAGGACCTTTGAGTGTAAGAACCGAAATCAACACTAACACAAGTGTAGATCTTCAACCATTTTGTGAAAATTTTGTGAGAATGTTTGTGGAATAACAAGTAAAAGAAAAAAAAAACGAAAATAAAAGAAGAAAACAACAACAACTCGGCAACACAAACAACAAATCGAAAACAAGGAACAAACCTAAGCTTTGATGCCAATTTGGAGTGAAACTAGGAGGATCAAGTTTCACTCAAGAGATGAACACAAATCGACTTTGAAAAGTCTTTGAAATTCTCGGCCAAAGTGAATGTTTTTGGTGAAATATTTTCTGAAATTTTGTGATAAGAGAAAAACATAAAGATAGTACTAATCCTAAGCACAAAGCAATAGAATTAGGGTTTTGATTAGTTTAAGCACAAAGCCACTAAACTAATCTTCCACTAACTCACACACTAAGTAATGAGAAAATGAAGAGAACTCAAGATAAACAACTAGGGTTTCATTCAATATCAAAGCTGAAAATTTACAAGGCAATGAGAGGAGGTTATATACTACCCTTCCTCTAATCTTGTCCCTACATTTAAAGGAGATCTAAAGGCTACAATTAACCCTTGAATTACATCAAATACTCGGTCCACTTAGGCTCACATGAGCTGAAAATTTTGAACATAAAACAACAAATACTTAAAGTAAAAAGCATAAAGCATAAAAGGTAGATAGTGACATGTAGGAAAGGGACATGTTGAGGAGAAACATGTGAGCTTCTCTTGGATTGAATTTCGGCTGACTTGGGTCTTGTACCCACTTGAGTTTGCTCTTGAAGATTTACTTGACTTGTGGTTCGAACCCACTTGGGTGCACTCGAGCGATCACAAACAAAAATAGCACTTTAGTCGACTTTCGGTTGCTCTTCGTCTTGACTTTTCTTGACTTCCTTGACCCACCAAGCTTGACCAAGATATTATTGTTTAAATTCACTCAAAATAAGCTTGGGTGGACCTTAGGATCGTGACCTAGCCCATGGTTCGAGCCCAAGGACCTAAACCGTGATTTGGACAAAAACCGCCTTTGCTAGCCTTGACCATTTTTGGTCCACTTTTTCCATGCCCTCATCTTGATTTTTAGGATGATCACAAGAAAAGTAAATGGGCACACTTTCACCAATATTCATTCCTTGACTTGTTTCTTCCTCCTTCCATTCAACCTTAAAGATGTAGTTTCTATCCTTACCATCATGGACTAAACCATCTTCATACTCCCTTGGTTCCTTAGGCACGTTAAAGAGGGGATGACAAGCATCCCTCCCATCATCATCATCACACAAATCCTCATAAGATTTCTTCTTAACCTCGGCTCCTTTGTTAAACCACCATAGCTTGCAAGGATTAGAATGCTCTTTTGACGGTAAGGCTAACTCTTCAATTAGAGGTTTAGAAGCTACAATGGTAGGCCTTCCTCCCCCTAAGATCAGTTCACTCGGCCTTACCACCACCATCTCAATTTGCTCTTGTTTCTCTTCCTCTACATCCTCATTAGCAAGGACCTCATCTCCCCCCCAATGAATAATATCACACGAGTTCAAGGTCTCCTTTGTGGGACATTCCTTGGCATTGTGACCATATCCTTGACATTGACAACTCCTTTCTAGCCCTCTCCATAGACTCGAAAATGGTCTCAACACAAGGGGTTTCACATGAAGTACCATAAGAAAATGATGGAGAACCAAATCGGAAAGATAGATCCATTGTAACTCAAAAACAAAAACTGATTTTGAGATAAAGTTTATACCTTTGCTTGAACCGAAACAAAAACTAACACAAGGGTGGATCTTGTGCTCTTGAACCTAGGCTTTGATACCAATTTGGAGTGAAACTAGATGGGTTAGATTTCACTCAAGGAAACAACTAAAATCGGTTTGTTATGCTCTTGAAATTCTCGGCCAAATGGGACTTTTTTTGTGTGAATTTTTCTGATTTTTGTGAAACAAATGAAAACATAAAAGATAGGACTAATTCTAAGCACAAAGCAATAGAATTAGGGTTTGATTAATTAAGCGCAAAGCCACTAATTAATCATAAAATCACTAACTCAAGCACTAAGCTAAGAGAATAATGAACACTCAAATAAGTTGAGAACTCTCAAACTTAGGGTTTTTTTTTCATTCATTCAAATCTGAAAATATAATGTGGAGAGGCTTGGTTTATATAGACCAAGGCTTTACATCTTGACCCTACAATTAAAGCTAATCTAAGGGCCATAAGGGCCTTGCATCACAGCCGAAATAAGGGTCCCTAGGACCTTGCAAAATCTGAAAATAAACAACAACAAAAGCATAAAGGTAGAAAGTGACATCTAGGTCCATCTACACCTTGTGTTTAGGTAATCATCCAAGGGCTAGGATTGACACCTTGGAGAGCAAGGAGTGATGGTACAAAAGACTTAAAATTCAGATCACAAACTAAAAAGAACAAATACAATAAAGCATAAAGTGAGACAAAGACATCTAGAGATAGTGACATGAACAAAAGTTGATCTTCTCTTTTGAATTGTGGAATGAGCTGAATTCCTTGTCTCCTCTTGTGCTAGCCACGACTCATGTGAGCCTTAGGATGATTATGAGGCTCCCAAATGGTCCCCAAGGTGAGCTCACCCAAGGAGAATGATGTAGGTTAAGTTCATGGCTCATTACTCCAAAACCGAGTTCCTTGAGACTGAAGTGACTTGTAGGCTTCACCATTTCTCGCTCACGTTGAATTAGAAGGCCCATGATATGTCATTGGAAAGGTAATTGAGCTAGCTTTCCAATTCAAAAAGAAGCATCCAAATATATTGCCTAGAACTCAAGATATGCAACTTTTAGTACGGACATGTCGAATTTGCCTATGGACTGAGTTTTCACAATCTGACCCCTGACTTGTAGAGGTCATAACTCTCAGCTCCCTTTGAACCAGATAGCCAACCATATGTCAAATGAAAGCTCTTTGAGTTAGCTTTCATATGCAAGTGGTTTCAACGCAATTGGATTAGCAGGTGGGGATTTATGTTAAGATCTTTACCGACATGTCAAAATGAGCTTCATGGTTCATGGCCTACGTTGTTGTTTTCCAAGTGTGGGCTGATTTCCTTTGTTCTTCTTCGCACATTTCACTTGGTTTGACCCTAATGGTCACAAATTAAGCCATGGCTCGAGCCATAGGACCCAAGTAAGCCCAAGCCTCAAATCGAGCAAAAATGAGCTTAACCATTTTTGTGCAATCTCCTCTTCTTCAAAAAAGTTTGTCCTCAAACTTTGGGGTTCTTAAAATTTGCTTGAGCTCCTCTTCTTGATTCCTACCTAGTGTCTTAGGGTTGTCCTCGAATGGCTTCCCACTTTGATCATTCTTATCCGGTGGTTTCTTCTCCCTAGGGTAAGCAAACTCTTTGGAAAAGTTTGATTCACCCTTAAACTCCCATTCCATGAGCACCTTCTTCTTGAGTTTGGTTAAACAACTCCAAGGATCAAGCTCATTCCTTCCCTTGATATCTTTTTCCATGCCCTCATCTTGATTTTTAGGATGATCACAAGAAAAGTAAATGGGCACATTTTCACCAATATTCATTCCTTGACTTGTTTCTTCCTCCTTCCATTCAACCTTAAAGATGTAGTTTCTATCCTTACCATCATGGACTAAACCATCTTCATACTCCCTGGACCAAAATTGGTCAAGGAAGTCAAGGGAGAAGAGTTGGGAGACCATGGGTTAGGGCCATGGGCTCAAACCCAAGCCTAGGGCTTGGTCTAAGGGATCACTAAGGGTCAACTAAAGTCGATTCTATGGTCAAATCGAGCCAACCCTAGTGATCAAGCTAAGTCAAGGTGAAGTCAAAGATGGAGAGCAACAAAAAAGTCAAGATTGTGCTATTTTGAAATGTGATCAACTATGGTACACCCAAGTGAGTCAACCCTCCAATAAAATGGGCTCACTTGGTTCAACAAACTAGCTCATGGAGGTCAAGGGGGCCGGTCTACAACAAGTCACCAAGGATCATCACATTGTTTTACTTTATGTCTTTTTAAATACGTATCACTATCTACCTTTTATGTTTCATGCTTTTTACTTTATGCATTTGTTGTTTTATGTTCAAAAATTCAGCTCACATGTGAGCTAATGGACCGAGTATTATTGTTATTTTGTGGGTTGATTGTAGCCCTTAGATCTTGTTGTAATGGATGGTCAAGATTAGAATGAGGGTAATATATAAACCCTCATTCTCCTCTCACAAATTTTCAGATTTGAATGATAAGGTTGAAACCCTAAAAAAAACTTGAGTGCTCTCATTTCTCTCTTTACTTTGTGTTTGAGATTTATGATAATTAACTAGTGGCTTTGTGCTTAGTTAATTAAACCCCTAAATCTATAACTTTGTGAGTAGATTTAGGCACTATCTTTATGTTTCCTTTTGTTCACAAAATTTCAGAAAATACTTCACAAAAAATAGTCACTTGGCCGAGTTTCATCAAGGGTTTTCAAGGTTCGATTTTGTTCATCCTTTGAGTGATTCTTATCCCCATAAGTTTCACTCCAAATTGGTTATCAAAGCTTAGGTTTGTTCTTGAATTTCATTCTCTTTTTCAAATTTTCGGTTTATCTAAGTTTAGGGTCGAATTGTTTGAAGTTTTTCTCTTACATTTTTCGTTTTCCTCTTTTAATTTCCTTGTTTTATTTTCCACAAAATCTTACAAAAAATGGTTAAAGATCTACACTTGTGTTAGTATTGGTTGGGTTTGTTCTTGTGTTAGCCGAAATTTTAGGTTTGTTTTCCTCTTCAATTTTTCGTTTTCTTTCTTTGTTTTCCTTGTTCAATTTCCACAAAAGATCTCACAAAAGTTTCACAAAATGGAAGAAAATAGAGGAGAGGGTAAAAGACTTTCCGATTTAGAAGAGAAATTGACTCAACTCACCGGTAATTGCACTTTGATGATGAATGCTATTAACACACTCTTGGAACAAAACATGAATGAACCAAGAAGGGGTGAAGGGGGAAGGGGAAGAGGCCGTGGGATGGGATATGGGGGCCGTGGGAGAGGACAAGTTCCTCCTCACATGGAAGATCAATTTTCGGATTCGGAAGAGTCCCTTGAGGCCCACCCTAGAGACCATGACCGAGACATTAAGGTGGACATACCCGATTTTTATGGTAGCTTGAACCCAGGGATCTCCTAGATTGGCTTAGATCGGTTGAGAGAATCTTTGAATTCAAGGAGTACTCCGATAGGAAGTGTTTCAAAGTGGCCATCATGAAATTCAAGGGTTATGCCTCCCTTTGGTATGAAAACCTTAAGAATCAAAGAAACCGAGAGGGTAAGGAACCCATCAAGTCATGGCTCAAACTCAAAAAGAAACTCAAAGACAAGTTTGTTCCCAAAGACTACACCCAAGACATGTTTCTCAAGCTAGCTCAACTAAAACAAGAGTCACACCCCATTGAAACCTATCTTAGGGACTTTGAGCAACTCACCCTCCAATGTGAAATGAATGAGAAACCCCAACAAAAATTGCAAGGTTTGTTGAGGGCCTAAACCCTAGGATAGCAAATCGAGTCAAAATGCAAAACTTGTGGTCATTCGATGAGGCGGTTACCATGGCTACACGTGTGGAGAGGCTAGAGAAGGGGAGAGGAGAGTCGGCTAAGAGCACCCCCAAGACCAACCCCATGTCGAGCCAAGGGGGGATCAAAATTGTTGAGCCTTGCCCTACCACTAACCCATCAAGTGTTGACAAGGGAAAGGGAATCGACTATGGCCCTAAGAGAACCATCCCTCTCAAGAAGTGTTACCAATGTCAAGGGTATGGTCACTTTGCTAAGGAGTGCCCTAGCAAGAGGACCTTGAACACAAGTGAGGTTGGGCATTGGGGAGGCGATGAAGTGTTGGTTTGTGAGGAAGAAAAAAAGAGGAGTTGAAGAAGTGAAAGTAGCCGAAACAATTGTGCCCCCGGACTCGGGGTTGAGCTTGGTCACTTGGCGAGTGATGCACACCCAAGAATCAAACGAGAATGTGGACCAAAGGCACCAAATATTTCGGTCCAAATGTACCATCATGGGGAGAGTGTGTAACTTGATTATCGATGGGGGAAGTTGTGTTAATGTTGCTTCCAAGACCCTCATTGATAAGCTTGCCTTGCCTACTTTGAAGCATCCTCACCCATACAAGCTAAGATGGCTCAATCAAGGAGCCGAGGTCAAAGTTGACAAACAATGCCAAGTCTCATTCTCAATTGGTCAAGACTATAAGGATGAAGTTGTATGTGAAGTGTTGGACATGGATGCTTGCCATGTGTTGCTTGGTAGACCTTGGGAGTTCGAAAAGAATTCTTCCCATCATGGAAGAGACAACACCTACTCATTCAAGTATGGTGAAAAGCTCATTGTCTTAGCTCCCCTACCACCAACGATGGGATGTAAATCCAATGCATGCTTGTTTGAATCCTTCATTGAGCCGAAACCTAGCAAGGAGATGAAGTCAAGGCCGAAATTGCATGAGCTTGAGAAGTTGAAGGGCCTTGGGCCGAGTGGAGAAGAGCAAGGGGAAAAGGTGAGCTTGGAATGTGAGGGAAGTTCTAGCATGGTAAGGAGGACTCTAGGAGAGGAGCCTCATGAAGGTGAAGCATCAAACAACAAGAAAACAACCGATGTGAACAATGAGAGGGCAAAAATCGATGGTGGACCAAAAATGGTCAAGGCTAGCAAAGGCGGTTTTTGTCCAAATCACGGTTTAGGTCCTTGGGCTCGAAATCATGGGCTAGGTCACGATCCTAAGGTCCACCCAAGCTTATTTTGAGTGAATTACATAATAATATCTTGGTCAAGCTTGGTGGGTCAACGAGGTCGAGAAAGTCAAGACGGAGAGCAACCGAAAGTCGACTAAAGTGCTATTTTTGTTTGTGATCGCTCGAGTGCGCCCAAGTGGGTTCGAACCACAAGTCAATTAAGATCATCAAGAGCAAAAATCAAGTGGGAATGAACCCCAAGTCAGCCGAAAATACACAAGGAGGAGCTTCACATGTTTGTCCTCAATAAGTCACTTTCAACACATGTCACTATCTACCTTTACTACTTTATGCTTTTTACTTTATGTATTTGTTTGTTTCCTTTTCAAATTTTCAGCTCAATTGAGCTTATTTGACCGAGTATATTGGTGTATTTGGGGATTGATTGTAGCCCTTAGATTAGATTGTAATGTGTGGCCAAGATTAGAATGAGGGTATTATATAAACCCTCATCCTTCTCTCACAATTTTCAGATTTGGCTTAATGAAAAGAAAACCCTAGAGTTTCTAACTTGTGTTCTTCATTTCTCATTACTTTGTGTGTGAGTGAGTGAAAGATTAGTATAGTGGCTTTGTGCTTATGCTAATCAAAACCTAATTCTCTAGCTAAGTGCTTAGAATTAGTCACTATCCTTTTTATTTTCCTTGTTTACATAAATTTCAGAAAATTATTCCACAAAAACATTGTAGTGGCCGAGATTTTCAAGGGTGTTCAAGGATCGATTTTTGTTCATCTCTTGAGTGATTCTTATCCCCATAAGTTTCACTCCAAATTGGTTATCAAAGCTTAGGTTTGTTCCTTGTTTTCGATTTGCTTTTTGTATTTTTGTATTGACCGAGTTGTTCTTGTTACTCGGTTATATTCTTGTTTTTTTCATCTTTATTTTTTCGTTTTTCTCTTTTAATTTTCTTGTTTCCACAAAATCCACAAGCATACTCACAAAATTTTCACAAAATGGTTGAAGATCTACACTTGTGTTAGTGTTGGTTTTGATTTTCACACTCAAAGGTCCTTGCTTTACTCAAAAATTTTCAGATTTTTGTTCTTTGGTTATGTCAATGGATGTGTTCCATCATTTTGGTGTTTCACTTGATACTACTCTTGGTGAAACCATGTATGATTCCATGGAGAAAGCTAGAAGAGAGCTTGAAATCAAAATGAGTCGAATGAGGGGTAGACTTAAACCTAACCCTAGCCTTGATCTTGTGACTTTGAGGGGGCCAAAGGGAGTTAGAGGATAGAATGACTCGGTTAGGAGGAGAACAACCCCCTAACCTTGGCCGAATGGTTTGTAGGGGCAAGCTTGCCCAAACCCTAACCCTAAACCTAGAAGAGAATCACCAAGTTGAAGCCTTTAGGTCTAGGTGTACCATTATGGGAAGGGTTTGTGATTTGATTGTTGATGAGGAGAGTTGTTCTAATGTGGCCTCAAGCACTCTCATTGAAAAGTTAGCCTTGCCCACACAAGAACACCCTAACCCTTACAAATTAAAGTGGCTAAACATGGGAGCCGAGTTGATGGTGGATAGACAATGCTTGGTTTCTTTCTCCATTGGTGGGGATTACATGGATGTGGTTTTGTGTGATGTGTTACCTATGGAGGCTTGTCATCTCCTCTTAGGGAGACCATGGAAGTTGGAAAGAAATGCTCATCATGATGAGAGGGACAATACCTATACTTTCAAGATTGGAGCTAAGAAAATCAAACTTGCACCCTTACCTCCGATTTTGAAGAACCCTAACCCACCCTCCTTGGTTGAGTCACACGACAACATGGGGATTGATGGGGGACGAGAAATTGAGCGTGGGGTTAGTCATGGGAAGGATGAGATTAATGTCCTTGCTAAGGAGTTCCCCAAAGAGCAATGCAAACCACCCCCCATACTTGAGTCGTTCAAAGAGGTTATTTTGAGTGAAGAGGCCGAATCAAGTGAGGAGATGAATGTTGGTGAGAAATTGACCATTCACTTTGCTAAAGATAATCCTAACACTCAAGAGGAAAGCATGGGGTACAATGCCAAGCCAAGGGATGAGTATGATCATGGGAAGTGTTTGGCCAATGTCAAGAGGAAGGTATTCATGTGGTATGAGAATGTTGATGCAAGCAAAGAGTCGAGGGGATTTCTAAAGTGGAAATTCAAAGTGAGTACTAACAATGCCAAAGAAATGCAATGTGGTTGTCATAACCAAGTCTACTCAAGTGGTTTCATGAAATGGGGATTCAAAGGGGGAACTAAGCTTGAACAAAAAGAGCTAAGTGATGATGGCTCAAGTCAAAGTGAAAGCCCAAAGATCGACTTGTGGGAGGAGAACACGGCCCTCAAGACCATAACCGACTTAATCACACTCCTCATGTCATCTAATTCCACAAGTACCTTCATGATCGAGAGTGTAGCCCTCCATGTGATCAAAGACAACCCTAGAGCAATAAGGGGAAGTCAAGGAGAGGAGCTCAATGAGCTCAAAACCGAAAATTTGGGGAGCTTAATCAAGTGCAAGGGAAGTGAATCATTTGGAGATGCAAAGGTCGATATGCTAGAAAGTTCAAGTGAGTCCTTGAAATGGGAGAGAGACGTGGGACTCATCATTGACAAAGGGTGGCTAATTGACGGTCCTAAACATGAGGAACTTCGAGTTGTGCTAGGGGATACTTGTGAATCCAAAGAAACCACGAGTAAGGGAGAGAGCAAGTTCAATTCAATGAACCGAGTTTACAAGAATCAATCTCTCATTCAATCTCTAAGCAAGTGGAATTCTTGGAAGACTAGAGCCATGGAGCCCAAGGTTGGTCATGGGGCTCATGGGGCACCCCTCATCATGTTCTACGATTCAAGTCATGAAGCCAACAAGAGTCCGAGTCGAGAAGGAGGCAAAGGATCAAGCCATGAGTCAAACTATAGTCCAAACCGAGCAAGAGGAAGAGAGACCGAGGATTTGAGGACAAATCCTTTTCAAGGAGAGGAGATTGGACCAAAAATGGTCAAGGCTAGCAAAGGCGGTTTTTGTCCAAATCACGGTTTAGGTCCTTGGGCTCGAAATCATGGGCTAGAGTCACGATCCTAAGGTCCACCCAAGCTTATTTTGAGTGAATTACATAATAATATCTTGGTCAAGCTTGGTGGGTCAACGAGGTCGAGAAAGTCAAGGCGGAGAGCAACCAGAAAGTCGACTAAAGTGCTATTTTTGTTTGTGATCGCTCAGTGCGCCAAGTGGAGTTCGAACCACAAGTCAATTAAGATCATCAAGAGCAAAAATCAAGTGGGAATGAACCCCAAGTCAGTAGAAAATACACAAGGAGGAGCTTCACATGTTTGTCCTCGATAAGTCACTTTCAACACATGTCACTATCTACCTTTACTACTTTATGCTTTTTACTTTATGTATTTGTTTGTTTCCTTTTCAAATTTTCAGCTCAATTGAGCTTATTTGACCGAGTATATTGGTGTATTTGGGGATTGATTGTAGCCCTTAGATTAGATTGTAATGTGTGGCCAAGATTAGAATGAGGGTATTATATAAACCCTCATCCTTCTCTCACAATTTTCAGATTTGGCTTAATGAAAAGAAAACCCTAGAGTTTCTAACTTGTGTTCTTCATTTCTCATTACTTTGTGTGTGAGTGAGTGAAAGATTAGTATAGTGGCTTTGTGCTTATGCTAATCAAAACCTAATTCTCTAGCTAAGTGCTTAGAATTAGTCACTATCCTTTTTATTTTCCTTGTTTACATAAATTTCAGAAAATTATTCCACAAAAACATTGTAGTGGCCGAGATTTTCAAGGGTGTTCAAGGATCGATTTTTGTTCATCTCTTGAGTGATTCTTATCCCCATAAGTTTCACTCCAGATGGCCTAGGGAGGTCAAGTGGATCCTTGAGATGGAGGATCATTGATGGGCTCGACCACGAGCAAGAGTGGGTGGATGGCGTGGCTATGAACCGAGGACTCAAAGAGATGCTTGAGGAAGAATGTGTGGTCAAGCAAACCGTGACCAAGGAGGAAAACATGATCAATCCCTCGAGCCCAAGCAAAGGGATCCAACCATTCCTCCAAACCATCATCAAGTGGTGCCCATGGAAGAAAAACGTGAAGCCCAAATTCGAGCAAGGATTGAGTCGGGAATCAAGTGTGAAGTCGAGCAAGTCGAGCAAGAGGTTCTCCAAGGACTTGAGGGCAAGTCCTTTCCAAGGAGAGGAGATTGGACCAAAATTGGTCAAGGAAGTCAAGGGAGAAGAGTTGGGAGACCATGGGTTAGGGCCATGGGCCCAAACCCAAGCCTAGGGCTTGGTCTAAGGGATCACTAAGGGTCAACTAAAGTCGATTCTATGGTCAAATCGAGCCAACCCTAGTGATCAAGCTAAGTCAAGGTGAAGTCAAAGATGGAGAGCAACAAAAAAGTCAAGATTGTGCTATTTTGAAATGTGATCAACTATGGTACACCCAAGTGAGTCAACCCTCCAATAAAATGGGCTCACTTGGTTCAACAAACTAGCTCATGGAGGTCAAGGGGCGGTCTACAACAAGTCACCAAGGATCATCACATTGTTTTACTTTATGTCTTTTTCATACATGTCACTATCTACCTTTTATGTTTCATGCTTTTTACTTTATGCATTTGTTGTTTTATGTTCAAAAATTCAGCTCACATGTGAGCTAATGGAATGAAATATTATTGTTTTTTTGTGGGTTGATTGTAGCCCTTAGATCTTGTTGTAATGGATGGTCAAGATTAGAATGAGGGTAATATATAAACCCTCATTCTCCTCTCACAAATTTTCAGATTTGAATGATAAGGTTGAAACCCTAAAAAAAACTTGAGTGCTCTCATTTCTCTCTTTACTTTGTGTTTGAGATTTATGATAATTAACTAGTGGCTTTGTGCTTAGTTAATTAAACCCCTAAATCTATAACTTTGTGAGTAGATTTAGGCACTATCTTTATGTTTCCTTTTGTTCACAAAATTTCAGAAAATACTTCACAAAAAATAGTCACTTGGCCGAGTTTCATCAAGGGTTTTCAAGGTTCGATTTTGTTCATCCTTTGAGTGATTCTTATCCCCATAAGTTTCACTCCACTCCCTTGGTTCCTTAGGCACGTTAAAGAGGGGATGACAAGCATCCCTCCCATCATCATCATCACACAAATCCTCATAAGATTTCTTCTTAACCTCGGCTCCTTTGTTAAACCACCATAGCTTGCAAGGATTAGAATGCTCTTTTGACGGTAAGGCTAACTCTTCAATTAGAGGTTTAGAAGCTACAATGGTAGGCCTTCCTCCCCCTAAGATCAGTTCACTCGGCCTTACCACCACCATCTCAATTTGCTCTTGTTTCTCTTCCTCTACATCCTCATTAGCAAGGACCTCATCTCCCCCCCAATGAATAATATCACACGAGTTCAAGGTCTCCTTTGTGGGACATTCCTTGGCATTGTGACCATATCCTTGACATTGACAACTCCTTTCTAGCCCTCTCCATAGACTCGAAAATGGTCTCAACACAAGGGGTTTCACATGAAGTACCATAAGAAAATGATGGAGAACCAAATCGGAAAGATAGATCCATTGTAACTCAAAAACAAAAACTGATTTTGAGATAAAGTTTATACCTTTGCTTGAAGCGAAACAAAAACTAACACAAGGGTGGATCTTGTGCTCTTGAACCTAGGCTTTGATACCAATTTGGAGTGAAACTAGATGGGTTAGATTTCACTCAAGGAAACAACTAAAATCGGTTTGTTATGCTCTTGAAATTCTCGGCCAAATGGGACTTTTTTTGTGTGAATTTTTCTGATTTTTGTGAAACAAATGAAAACATAAAAGATAGGACTAATTCTAAGCACAAAGCAATAGAATTAGGGTTTGATTAATTAAGCACAAAGCCACTAATTAATCATAAAATCACTAACTCAAGCACTAAGCTAAGAGAATAATGAACACTCAAATAAGTTGAGAACTCTCAAACTTAGGGTTTTTTTTTCATTCATTCAAATCTGAAAATATAATGTGGAGAGGCTTGGTTTATATAGACCAAGGCTTTACATCTTGACCCTACAATTAAAGCTAATCTAAGGGCCATAAGGGCCTTGCATCACAGCCGAAATAAGGGTCCCTAGGACCTTGCAAAATCTGAAAATAAACAACAACTAAAGCATAAAGGTAGAAAGTGACATCTAGGTCCATCTACACCTTGTGTTTAGGTAATCATCCAAGGGCTAGGATTGACACCTTGGAGAGCAAGGAGTGATGGTACAAAGACTTAAAATTCAGATCACAAACTAAAAAGAACAAATACAATAAAGCATAAAGTGAGACAAAGACATGTAGAGATAGTGACATGAACAAAGTTGATCTTCTCTTTTGAATTGTGGAATGAGCTGAATTCCTTGTCTCCTCTTGTGCTAGCCACGACTCATGTGAGCCTTAGGATGATTATGAGGCTCCCAAATGGTCCCCAAGGTGAGCTCACCCAAGGAGAATGATGTAGGTTAAGTTCATGGCTCATTACTCCAAAACCGAGTTCCTTGAGACTGAAGTGACTTGTAGGCTTCACCATTTCTCGCTCACGTTGAATTAGAAGGCCCATGATATGTCATTGGAAAGGTAATTGAGCTAGCTTTCCAATGCAAAAAGAACCATCCAAATATATTGCCTAGAACTCAAGATATGCAACTTTTAGTACGGACATGTCGAATTTGCCTATGGACTTAGTTTTCACAATCTGACCCCTGACTTGTAGAGGTCATAACTCTCAGCTCCCTTTGAACCAGATAGCCAACCATATGTCAAATGAAAGCTCTTTGAGTTAGCTTTCATATGCAAGTGGTTTCAACGCAATTGGATTAGCAGGTGGGGATTTATGTTAAGATCTTTACCGACATGTCAAAATGAGCTTCATGGTTCATGGCCTACGTTGTTGTTTTCCAAGTGTGGGCTGATTTCCTTTGTTCTTCTTCGCACATTTCACTTGGTTTGACCCTAATGGTCACAAATTAAGCCATGGCTCCAGCCATAGGACCCAAGTAAGCCCAAGCCTCAAATCGAGCAAAAATGAGCTTAACCATTTTTGTGCAATCTCCTCTTCTTCAAAAAAGTTTGTCCTCAAACTTTGGGGTTCTTAAAATTTGCTTGAGCTCCTCTTCTTGATTCCTACCTAGTGTCTTAGGGTTGTCCTCGAATGGCTTCCCACTTTGATCATTCTTATCCGGTGGTTTCTTCTCCCTAGGGTAAGCAAACTCTTTGGAAAAGTTTGATTCCCCCTTAAACTCCCATTCCATGAGCACCTTCTTCTTGAGTTTGGTTAAACAACTCCAAGGATCAAGCTCATTCCTTCCCTTGATATCTTTTTCCATGCCCTCATCTTGATTTTTAGGATGATCACAAGAAAAGTAAATGGGCACATGGAGTGAAACTAGGAGGATCAAGTTTCACTCAAGAGATGAACAAAAATCGATCTTTGAAAACCCTTGAAATTTCGGCCAAGTAACTATTTTTAGTGAAGTATTTTTCTGAAATTTTGTAAACAAGGAAGATAAAAAGGATAGTCACTAAATCTACACACTAAGTAATAGATTTAGGGTTTGATTAGTTTAAGCACAAAGCCACTAAACTAATCTCTCACAAATCTCAAACACAAAGTAAAGAGATAAATGAAGAACACTCAAGGAAACTAGGGTTTCTTTTTCATTCAAAACAAAGCTGAAAATTTTGATGTGAGAATGAGGGTTTATATATTACCCTCATTCTAATCTTGACCATCCATTACAAGCTAATCCAAGGGCTGCAATAAACCCACAAAACCTACAAAATACTCGGTCCAACATGCTCACTTGAGCTGAAAATTTTGAACAAATAACAACAAATACTTAAAGTAAAAAGCATAAAGTAATAAAGGTAGATAGCGACATGTGTTGAAAGGGACTTATTGTGGAACACATGTGAGGCCTTCTTGTGATCATTTTCTCGGCTGACTTGGGCTTCTCCCCTTGACTTTGACTTTTGTTGACTTAGTTGACTTGTGGTTGACCCTTGGACCTAAGGTTGGAAGCGGGCCCAAGGTCAAAGGATCGTGAACTTTCAACTCCCGTTGCAATCTCCCCGGGTTGAAAAGGATTTGTCCTCAAATCCTCGGCTTCCTCCTCCTCCAAGTCTTCATGGTATGGGCTAAGGTCTCCCACGTTGAACGTGCCATGGACTCCGTACTCTCCCGGTAGATCAACTTTGTAGGCGTTCGGTCCAATTTTCTCGAGTATCTCGAAGGGTCCCTCGGCCCTAGGCATGAGCTTGTTCTTTCTTTTATCCGGAAACCTTTCCTTCCTCAAGTGTAGCCACACCAAATCTCCCGCTTCAAATTCTCTTGGATTTTTTCGGCTCTTGGACTTAGCCTTGTAGGCTTCGTTTGACTTTTCGATTTGCTTCTTGACTTGGTTGTGGATACTCATCATGAACTCAACCCGCTTCTTGGCATCGTAACTCATCTCCTTGCTCTTGACGGGGGCTAGGTCCGTGGGCATGAGAGGATTCGTCCCATAGACCACTTCAAATGGTGAACTTCCCGTGCTAGAAGAAGGGGCACGGTTGAAGGCAAACTCGGCGTGGGCGAGTTTGAGATCCCAATCTTTCAATGACCTAGAAACGATGCTCCTAAGGATCCTCCCCAAGGTTTTATTAGTGACCTCGGTTTGGCCATCCGTTTGAGGATGATGACTTGTGCTAAACAATAGCCTCGTTTTTAGCAACTTCCACAAGGTCTTCCAAAAGTGGCTCATGAACTTGGTGTCTCGATCGGATACAATGGTTTTCGGGACTCCATGCAACTTGACCACTTCTTTGAAATACAATTCGGCCACACTCATGGCATCCTCGGTTTTCTTGCACGCAACGAAATGAGCCATCTTGCTAAATCGATCGACCACAACCATGATTGAATCCTTACCTCGTTGAGTCCTTGGCAAAGCGACGATGAAATCCATGCTAACATCCTCCCATGGCCGATTTGGGACGGGTAAAGGAGTGTAGGGTCCCGTTTGAAAGAAGGATTTGGATTGTTGGCAAGAAGCACATCTCTTGATCACATCTTGGACATCTCCAAGCATTTTGGGCCAATGGAATTGGTCTTGGAGGATGTCATAAGTCTTTTGAATTCCGAAATGCCCGGCTAAACCATTAGAATGAACCTCCCTCACTAGGAGATTTCGATAAGGGCTCTTAGGTATACATAGCCGATTCCCATAGAACAAGAACCCCTCTTGAAGTGTGTACTTGCTTCCTACCTTACCTTGTCCTTCACGCATGGAATTCCACTCATCCTTGAAGTCGGGATCCTCCACATAGAGCTCTTTCATGAATTCAAATCCCAACACTCTTTGCTCCATGTAGCTTAACATGGTGTGCCTCCGAGATAATGCATCGGCCACCACGTTATTTTTCCCTTCAATGAACTTGCTTGAGAAAGAAAAAGATTGAAGAAATTCTACCCACTTGGCATGCCTATGATTCAACTTGTGTTGTCCATTGATGTATTTGAGAGCCTCATGATCGGAATGAAGAACAAATGGCTTGGGCTTGAGGTAATGGCTCCAAAGGGCGAGAGCCCGACCGATGGCATAGAATTCTTTGTCGTAGGTGGAATAATTGAGCTTGGCACCATTCAACTTCTCACTAAAGTAAGCAATTGGCTTGTGTTCTTGTAATAGAACGGCCCCAATTCCAACTCCACTAGCATCACATTCGACTTCAAAAAGCTTATTGAAATCCGGTGGTGTAAGAATAGGTGAATCACACAACAACTTCTTGATTTTATTGAAGGAAATCTCGGCCCCCTCATTCCACTTGAACTCTCCTTTCTTCATACACTCGGTGATGGGTGCCATGACGGTGCTAAAATCCTTGATAAATCGTCGATAAAAAGAAGCCAAGCCATGAAAGCTCCTCACCTCGGTTATGTTCTTCGGAATTGGCCATGATTTGATAGCCTCCACTTTCTCTTGATCCACTAGAATGCCACGGCTAGATATAATATAGCCCAAGAATTGGACTTCGCTTTGCATGAAAGAACACTTCTCTAACTTGCCATACAACTTGTGATCTCTAAGTGTCTCAAACAACACTCGCAAATGATGTAGGTGAGCTTCCTTGGAAGGGCTATACACTAAGATATCGTCAAAGTAGACCACAATGAATCTTCCCAAGTAAGGTCTCAAAACCTCGGTCATCAATCTCATGAAGGTGCTAGGAGCATTGGATAGTCCAAAAGGCATGACTAGCCATTCATATAACCCATGCTTCGTTTTAAAAGCCGTCTTCCATTCGTCACCCTCTTTGATTCTCACTTGATGGTAGCCTTGTCGTAGATCAATCTTAGAAAACAATCGAGCCCCACTAAGCTCATCAAGAATGTCATCAAGCCTAGGTATAGGAAACCTATACTTGACCGTAATGTTGTTGATAGCTCGACTATCCGTACACATTCTCCACGTTCCATCCTTCTTAGGTACCAAGAGCGTAGGTACGGCACAAGGACTAAGAGATTCTCTTACAAACCCCTTTTCCATGAGTTCCCCAATTTGTTGTTGAAGTTCTTGTGTAGCCTTGGGATCACTTCGATATGCGGCCTTATTAGGTAGTGTAGCTCCCGGAACAAGATCAATTTGATGCTCAATGCCCCTAATAGGGGGTAGGCCGTGTGGTAGCTCAAGGGGAAACACATCCTTGTAGAGTTCTAAGAGCTCTTGAACTTCACATGGAATCGGTTTTTCACTTTCCTTAGGAGTTTCCTTGGCAATGAGGGCATAAACAACCATTCCCTTGCTAAGCTCTTGTTTCATCTCTTGTTCTCCAACCAATAGAACTCCCTCAAGAGGCTTGGTCATGGCATGGCTAGCTCGGCCACCCATATGTGGGGGTAAGGGTGTGAGCTTGATCCTCTTGACTCCAAACATGAAAGTGTAAGTGTTGTCCCTTCCCTCATGAGTCGCATTCCGATCAAATTCCCAAGGTCTCCCCAATAAGAGGTGACAAGCATCCATAGGAATCACATCACACCACACTTCATCCATATAGTCTCTTCCCATGGAAAAAGAAACCAAACATCTCCTATCAACCAAAATTTCGGCCTCTCTATTCAACCACCTCAACTTGTAAGGGTTTGGGTGTTTTTGTGTGGGTAAGGCAAGTTTATCGATGAGGGTTTTTGAAGCAACATTAACACAACTCCCTCCATCAATAATTAGGCTACAAACCCTCTCCCCAATGGTACATTTAGACCTAAAAATCTGATTTTTTTGACTTTCTTCCAAGGAATGGGGTTGGGTATGCATAACCCTCCAAGTTACAAGACCAAGTTTAGACCCAATTCCTCCATTCATTCGGCTCAACTTAGACTCAATTTCCTTTCTCAATTTCTCCATAGAATCATCCATAGTTCCCTCAAGAGTAGTATCACAAGAAAGAGGTATACTCATTGAGAAATCAAACACAAGAAAATCTGAAAATTTCTAATACCTTGATATACTCCTTTGGACCGTATGAACTTAGCACAAAGGTGGTGTCTTGTGCTCTTCAAACCAAAGCTCTGATAACCAATTTGGAGTGAAACTAGGAGGATCAAGTTTCACTCAAGAGATGAACAAAAATCGATCTTTGAAAACCCTTGAAATTTCGGCCAAGTAACTATTTTTAGTGAAGTATTTTTCTGAAATTTTGTAAACAAGGAAGATAAAAAGGATAGTCACTAAATCTACACACTAAGTAATAGATTTAGGGTTTGATTAGTTTAAGCACAAAGCCACTAAACTAATCTCTCACAAATCTCAAACACAAAGTAAAGAGATAAATGAAGAACACTCAAGGAAACTAGGGTTTCTTTTTCATTCAAAAACAAAGCTGAAAATTTTGATGTGAGAATGAGGGTTTATATATTACCCTCATTCTAATCTTGACCATCCATTACAAGCTAATCCAAGGGCTACAATAAACCCACAAAACTTACAAAATACTCGGTCCAACAAGCTCACTTGAGCTGAAAATTTTGAACAAATAACAACAAATACTTAAAGTAAAAAGCATAAAGTAATAAAGGTAGATAGCGACATGTGTTGAAAGGGACTTATTGTGGAACACATGTGAGGCCTTCTTGTGATCATTTTCTCGGCTGACTTGGGCTTCTCCCCTTGACTTTGACTTTTGTTGACTTAGTTGACTTGTGGTTGACCCTTGGACCTAAGGTTGGAAGCGGGCCCAAGGTCAAAGGATCGTCAACTTTCAACTCCCGTTGCAGCACACTTTCACCAATATTCATTCCTTGACTTGTTTCTTCCTCCTTCCATTCAACCTTAAAGATGTAGTTTCTATCCTTACCATCATGGACTAAACCATCTTCATACTCCCTTGGTTCCTTAGGCACGTTAAAGAGGGGATGACAAGCATCCCTCCCATCATCATCATCACACAAATCCTCATAAGATTTCTTCTTAACCTCGGCTCCTTTGTTAAACCACCATAGCTTGCAAGGATTAGAATGCTCTTTTGAAGGTAAGGCTAACTCTTCAATTAGAGGTTTAGAAGCTACAATGGTAGGCCTTCCTCCCCCTAAGATCAGTTCACTCGGCCTTACCACCACCATCTCAATTTGCTCTTGTTTCTCTTCCTCTACATCCTCATTAGCAAGGACCTCATCTCCCCCCCAATGAATAATATCACACGAGTTCAAGGTCTCCTTTGTGGGACATTCCTTGGCATTGTGACCATATCCTTGACATTGACAACATTTTTGAGGGTGATGGTTTTTTGTGGTTAGGGTCAATCGCCTCCCTTTGGTCTAGGGTTAGTGGTTTAGGAGAAGTGGTTGGCTCAACAACTTTGACTCTCTTTGGTGGCTCATAGGGTTGTGTTTTAGTAGGAGGGTCAAGTAAAACGGTCAACCCTTTACCCATACCAAAATTTTCAGCATTTCCCCTTATCTTAGCCATCTTGAAATCCAACTCCTTTCTAACCCTCTCCATAGACTCGAAAATGGTCTCAACACAAGGGGTTTCACATGAAGTACCATAAGAAAATGATGGAGAACCAAATCGGAAAGATAGATCCATTGTAACTCAAAAACAAAAACTGATTTTGAGATAAAGTTTATACCTTTGCTTGAACCGAAACAAAAACTAACACAAGGGTGGATCTTGTGCTCTTGAACCTAGG
The DNA here is from genome assembly GCA_023091065.1 of Dianthus caryophyllus. NCBI lineage: Eukaryota > Viridiplantae > Streptophyta > Magnoliopsida > Caryophyllales > Caryophyllaceae > Dianthus > Dianthus caryophyllus. The sequence continues at coordinate 1,893,264 of JALGRB010000016.1, forward strand.
CTTTGATACCAATTTGGAGTGAAACTAGATGGGTTAGATTTCACTCAAGGAAACAACTAAAATCGGTTTGTTATGCTCTTGAAATTCTCGGCCAAATGGGACTTTTTTTGTGTGAATTTTTCTGATTTTTGTGAAACAAATGAAAACATAAAAGATAGGACTAATTCTAAGCACAAAGCAATAGAATTAGGGTTTGATTAATTAAGCACAAAGCCACTAATTAATCATAAAATCACTAACTCAAGCACTAAGCTAAGAGAATAATGAACACTCAAATAAGTTGAGAACTCTCAAACTTAGGGTTTTTTTTTCATTCATTCAAATCTGAAAATATAATGTGGAGAGGCTTGGTTTATATAGACCAAGGCTTTACATCTTGACCCTACAATTAAAGCTAATCTAAGGGCCATAAGGGCCTTGCATCACAGCCGAAATAAGGGTCCCTAGGACCTTGCAAAATCTGAAAATAAACAACAACTAAAGCATAAAGGTAGAAAGTGACATCTAGGTCCATCTACACCTTGTGTTTAGGTAATCATCCAAGGGCTAGGATTGACACCTTGGAGAGCAAGGAGTGATGGTACAAAAGACTTAAAATTCAGATCACAAACTAAAAAGAACAAATACAATAAAGCATAAAGTGAGACAAAGACATCTAGAGATAGTGACATGAACAAAAGTTGATCTTCTCTTTTGAATTGTGGAATGAGCTGAATTCCTTGTCTCCTCTTGTGCTAGCCACGACTCATGTGAGCCTTAGGATGATTATGAGGCTCCCAAATGGTCCCCAAGGTGAGCTCACCCAAGGAGAATGATGTAGGTTAAGTTCATGGCTCATTACTCCAAAACCGAGTTCCTTGAGACTGAAGTGACTTGTAGGCTTCACCATTTCTCGCTCACGTTGAATTAGAAGGCCCATGATATGTCATTGGAAAGGTAATTGAGCTAGCTTTCCAATGCAAAAAGAATCATCCAAATATATTGCCTAGAACTCAAGATATGCAACTTTTAGTACGGACATGTCGAATTTGCCTATGGACTGAGTTTTCACAATCTGACCCCTGACTTGTAGAGGTCATAACTCTCAGCTCCCTTTGAACCAGATAGCCAACCATATGTTAAATGAAAGCTCTTTGAGTTAGCTTTCATATGCAAGTGGTTTCAACGCAATTGGATTAGCAGGTGGGGATTTATGTTAAGATATTTACCGACATGTCAAAATGAGCTTCATGGTTCATGGCCTAGGTTGTTGTTTTCCAAGTGTGGGCTGATTTCCTTTGTTCTTCTTCGCACATTTCACTTGGTTTGACCCTAATGGTCACAAATTAAGCCATGGCTCGAGCCATAGGACCCAAGTAAGCCCAAGCCTCAAATCGAGCAAAAATGAGCTTAACCATTTTTGTGCAATCTCCTCTTCTTCAAAAAAGTTTGTCCTCAAACTTTGGGGTTCTTAACATTTGCTTGAGCTCCTCTTCTTGATTCCTACCTAGTGTCTTAGGGTTGTCCTCGAATGGCTTCCCACTTTGATCATTCTTATCCGGTGGTTTCTTCTCCCTAGGGTAAGCAAACTCTTTGGAAAAGTTTGATTCACCCTTAAACTCCCATTCCATGAGCACCTTCTTCTTGAGTTTGGTTAAACAACTCCAAGGATCAAGCTCATTCCTTCCCTTGATATCTTTTTGGACCAAAAATGGTCAAGGCTAGCAAAGGCGGTTTTTGTCCAAATCACAGTTTAGGTCCTTGGGCTCGAACCATGGGCTAGGTCACGATCCTAAGGTCCACCCAAGCTTATTTTGAGTGAATTTAAACAATAATATCTTGGTCAAGCTTGGTGGGTCATGGAAGTCAAGGAAAGTCAAGGAGGAGAGCAACCGAAAGTCGACTAAAGTGCTATTTTTGAATGTGATCGCTCGAGTGCACCCAAGAGGGTTCGAACCACAAGTCAATTAAATCATCAAGGAGCAAAAATCAAATTGGAGAAGGTCCCAAGTCAGCCGAAAATAATACAAGGGAAGGCTCACATGTTGTTCCTCAAAATGTCCCTTTCCTACACGTATCATTATCTACCTTTACGCTTTATCTTTTGTTGTTTGTTGTTAGTTTGAATTTTTCAGCTATTATAAGCTCCTAGGAGCCGTGTATTTGTTGTAATTCAAGGACCAACTAGAGCCCTTAGATTAGCTTCAAATGTAGGGTCAAGATGTAAGGCCTTGGGTTATATAAACCAAGCCTCTACACAACATAAATTTTCAGATTTGGATATTGAAAAGAAAACCCTAGTTTTTGTTGAGTACTCTCATTTTCTCATTACTTTGTGTTTGAGTGAGTGATAGATTAGTTTAGTGGCTTTGTGCTTAGACTAATCAAACCCTAATTCTCTAGCTTAGTGCTTAGAATTAGTTACTATCCTTATGCTTTTCATTTGTCACAAAAATCAGAAAATTTTCCACAAAAAAACTCATATTCTCGGCCAACATTTATCAAGTGTTCAAGATCGATTTTGTTCATCTCTTGAGTGAAACTTGATCCTCCTAGTTTCACTCCAAATTGGTTATCAAAGCCTAGGTTTGTTCTTGAATTTTCATTTTCATCTTTATTTTTTCGGTTTATCTAAATTTAGGGTCGATTTGTTTGAGTTTTTTTCTCTTATTTTTCATTCGTTCTCTTTTATTTTTTTTTTTTATTTTTTTTTTTTCTTTACTTGTTATTCCACAAAACTTCCACAAACATTCTCACAAAATTTTCACAAAATGGTTGAAGATCTACACTTGTGTTAGTGTTGGTTTTGATTTTCACACTCAAAGGTCCTTGCTTTACTCAAAAATTTTCAGATTTTTGTTCTTTGGTTACTTCAATGGGTATGTTTTTTCCTTTTGATGTTTCTTATGATACTACTCTTGGTGAGACCATGTGTGATTCTATGGAGAAAGCTAGAAGAGAGCTTGAAATCAAAATGAGTCGAATGAGGGGTAGACTTAAACCTAACCCTAACCTTGATCTTGTGACTTTGAGGGGTCAAAGGGAGTTAGAGGCTAGAATGGCTCGGTTAGGAGGAGGACCAAACCCTAGCCATGGCCGTGTGAGTTGTGGGGCATTACATGCTCAAACCCTAACCCTAAACCTAGAAGAGAATCACCAAGTCGAAGCCTTTAGGTCTAGGTGTACCATTATGGGAAGGGTTTGTGATTTGATTGTTGATGGGGAGAGTTGTTCTAATGTGGCCTCAAGCACCCTCATTGAAAAATTAGCCTTGCCTACACAAGAACACCCTAAACCTTACAAGATGAAGTGGCTAAACAATGGAGCCGAGATGAGTGTAAGTGTGGTTAGACAATGCTTGGCTTCTTTCCCCATTGGTGGGGATTACATGGATGAGGTTTTGTGTGATGTGATTCCTATGGATGTTTGTCATCTCCTCTTGGGGAGACCTTGGAAGTTGGAGAGAAATGCTCATCATGATGGGAGGGACAATACTTATAACTTTAAGATTGGAGCCAAGAATATCAAACTTACACCCTTACCTCCAATTTTGAAGAACCCTAGCCCACCCTCCTTGGTTGAATCACACGAAAACATGAAGGTTGATGGGGGATCCGAAATGAAACAAGTGCAAACTGAAATGGTGGTGGCAAAGCCGTGGGATATGATACAAGAGGGCATGCCAACACTCCTACCCTCTACCTTGAAGTATTCCACCCCACCCTCCATGTTTGAGCCTTACAAAGATGTGGTATTGAGTAAAGAGGCCGAAACAAGTGAGGAGATGCATGTTGGTGAGAAATTGACCATTCACTTTGCTAAAGATTATCCTAACACTCAAGAGGAAAGCATGGGGTACAATGCCAAGCAAAGGGATGAGTATGATCATAAGAAGTGTTTGGCCAATGTCAAGAGGAAGGTAATCATGTGGTATGAGAATGTTGATACAAGCAAAGAGTCAAGGGAATTTCTAAAATGGAAATTCAAAGTGAATAATAACAAGAAGGAGCTACTATGTGATCATCCTACTCAAGTCTACTCAAGTGGATTCATGAAATGGGGATTCAAAGGGGGAACTAAGCTTGAACAAAAAGAGCTAAGTGATGATCTTCTACAATCTTCATCTAAGCTCAAGATAGAAGATGGCTCAAGTGAAAGTCCAAAGATCGACTTGTGGGAGGAGAACACGGCCCTCAAGACCATAACCGACTTAATCACACTCCTCATGTCATCTAATTCCACAAGTACCTTCATGATCGAGAGTGTAGCCCACCAAATGATCAAAGACAACCCTAGAGCAATAAGGGGAAGTCAAGGAGAGGAGCTCAATGAGCTCAAAACTGAAAATTCGGGACACTCAATGAAATACAAGGATGAGTCGAATGGGAGTGCAAGGAATGATGGCATGGAAAGGCCAAGAAGAACCGTGAAATGGAGGATCATGGAAAAGAATGACCGTAGCAAGGGGTGGCGTCATGGTGATCCTAAGCGAGTTTCAATTGAGTTTGGGTATGAAGAGCTTGAGGATGAGCTAGAAAGTGAATGTAGGTTCAAGGAGACCATGGTAAGAGAAGAGAGTAGGGTCATTTGCACGAGCCAAGCAAGGGAAAATTATTCTCTCAATCAATCTCTAGGTCTATGGTGTTCTTGGGCACCCACAATCATGAAGTCCAACTCTTGTCAAGAAGCAAAAGGGGTATCGATCAATCTCAACAACGATCAAAGTTCAAACCGAGCAAGAGGAAGAGAGACCGAGGATTTGAGGACAAATCCTTTTCAAGGAGAGGAGATTGGACCAAAAATGGTCAAGGCTAGCAAAGGCGGTTTTTGTCCAAATCACGGTTTAGGTCCTTGGGCTCGAACCATGGGCTAGGTCACGATCCTAAGGTCCACCCAAGCTTATTTTGAGTGAATTTAAACAATAATATCTTGGTCAAGCTTGGTGGGTCATGGAAGTCAAGGAAAGTCAAGGAGGAGAGCAACCGAAAGTCGACTAAAGTGCTATTTTTGAATGTGATCGCTCGAGTGCACCCAAGAGGGTTCGAACCACAAGTCAATTAAATCATCAAGGAGCAAAAATCAAATTGGAGAAGGTCCCAAGTCAGCCGAAAATAATACAAGGGAAGGCTCACATGTTGTTCCTCAAAATGTCCCTTTCCTACATGTCACTATCTACCTTTATGCTTTATGCTTTTGTTGTTTGTTGTTAGTTTGAATTTTTCAGCTATTATAAGCTCCTAGGAGCCGTGTATTTGTTGTAATTCAAGGACCAACTAGAGCCCTTAGATTAGCTTCAAATGTAGGGTCAAGATGTAAGGCCTTGGGTTATATAAACCAAGCCTCTACACAACATAAATTTTCAGATTTGGATATTGAAAAGAAAACCCTAGTTTTTGTTGAGTACTCTCATTTTCTCATTACTTTGTGTTTGAGTGAGTGATAGATTAGTTTAGTGGCTTTGTGCTTAGACTAATCAAACCCTAATTCTCTAGCTTAGTGCTTAGAATTAGTTACTATCCTTATGCTTTTCATTTGTCACAAAAATCAGAAAATTTTCCACAAAAAAACTCATATTCTCGGCCAACATTTATCAAGTGTTCAAGATCGATTTTGTTCATCTCTTGAGTGAAACTTGATCCTCCTAGTTTCACTCCACTTTTTCCATGCCCTCATCTTGATTTTTAGGATGATCACTAGAAAAGTAAATGGGCACACTTTCACCAATATTCATTCCTTGACTGGTTTCCTCCTCCTTCCATTCAACCTTAAAGATGTAGTTTCTATCCTTACCATCATGGACTAAACCATCTTCATACTCCCTTGGTTCCTTAGGCACGTTAAAGAGGGGATGACAAGCATCCCTCCCATCATCATCATCACACAAATCCTCATAAGATTTCTTCTTAACCTCGGCTCCTTTGTTAAACCACCATAGCTTGCAAGGATTAGAATGCTCTTTTGACGGTAAGGCTAACTCTTCAATTAGAGGTTTAGAAGCTACAATGGTAGGCCTTCCTCCCCCTAAGATCAGTTCACTCGGCCTTACCACCACCATCTCAATTTGCTCTTGTTTCTCTTCCTCTACATCCTCATTAGCAAGGACCTCATCTCCCCCCCAATGAATAATATCACACGAGTTCAAGGTCTCCTTTGTGGGACATTCCTTGGCATTGTGACCATATCCTTGACATTGACAACATTTTTTGAGGGTGATGGTTTTTTTGTGGTTAGGGTCAATCGCCTCCCTTTGGTCTAGGGTTAGTGGTTTAGGAGAAGTGGTTGGCTCAACAACTTTGACTCTCTTTGGTGGCTCATAGGGTTGTGTTTTAGTAGGAGGGTCAAGTAAAGCGGTCAACCCTTTACCCATACCAAAATTTTCAGCCTTTCCTTATCTTAGCCATCTTGAAATCCAACTCCTTTCTAGCCCTCTCCATAGACTCGAAAATGGTCTCAACACAAGGGGTTTCACATGAAGTACCATAAGAAAATGATGGAGAACCAAATCGGAAAGATAGATCCATTGTAACTCAAAAACAAAACTGATTTTGAGATAAAGTTTATACCTTTGCTTGAACCGAAACAAAAACTAACACAAGGGTGGATCTTGTGCTCTTGAACCTAGGCTTTGATACCAATTTGGAGTGAAACTAGATGGGTTAGATTTCACTCAAGGAAACAACTAAAATCGGTTTGTTATGCTCTTGAAATTCTCGGCCAAATGGGACTTTTTGTGTGAATTTTTCTGATTTTTGTGAAACAAATGAAAACATAAAAGATAGGACTAATTCTAAGCACAAAGCAATAGAATTAGGGTTTGATTAATTAAGCACAAAGCCACTAATTAATCATAAAATCACTAACTCAAGCACTAAGCTAAGAGAATAATGAACACTCAAATAAGTTGAGAACTCTCAAACTTAGGGTTTTCTATTCATTCATTCAAATCTGAAAATATAATGTGGAGAGGCTTGGTTTATATAGACCAAGGCTTTACATCTTGACCCTACAATTAAAGCTAATCTAAGGGCCATAAGGGCCTTGCATCACAGTCAAATAAGGGTCCCTAGGACCTTACAAAATCTGAAAATAAACAACAACTAAAGCATAAAGGTAGAAAGTGACATCTAGGTCCATCCACACCTTGTGTTTAGGTAATCATCCAAGGGCTAGGATTGACACCTTGGAGAGCAAGGAGTGATGGTACAAAAGACTTAAAATTCAGATCACAAACTAAAAAGAACAAATACAATAAAGCATAAAGTGAGACAAAGACATCTAGAGATAGTGACATGAACAAAAGTTGATCTTCTCTTTTGAATTGTGGAATGAGCTGAATTCCTTGTCTCCTCTTGTGCTAGCCACGACTCATGTGAGCCTTAGGATGATTATGAGGCTCCCAAATGGTCCCCAAGGTGAGCTCACCCAAGGAGAATGATGTAGGTTAAGTTCATGGCTCATTACTCCAAAACCGAGTTCCTTGAGACTGAAGTGAATTGTAGGCTTCACCATTTCTCGCTCACGTTGAATTAGAAGGCCCATGATATGTCATTGGAAAGGTAATTGAGCTAGCTTTCCAATGCAAAAAGAATCATCCAAATATATTGCCTAGAACTCAAGATATGCAACTTTTAGTACGGACATGTCGAATTTGCCTATGGACTGAGTTTTCACAATCTGACCCCTGACTTGTAGAGGTCATAACTCTCAGCTCCCTTTGAACCAGATAGCCAACCATATGTCAAATGCAAGCTCTTTGAGTTAGCTTTCATATGCAAGTGGTTTCAACGCAATTGGATTAGCAGGTGGGGATTTATGTTAAGATCTTTACCGACATGTCAAAATGAGCTTCATGGTTCATGGCCTAGGTTGTTGTTTTCCAAGTGTGGGCTGATTTCCTTTGTTCTTCTTCGCACATTTCACTTGGTTTGACCCTAATGGTCACAAATTAAGCCATGGCTCGAGCCATAGGACCCAAGTAAGCCCAAGCCTCAAATCGAGCAAAAATGAGCTTAACCATTTTTGTGCAATCTCCTCTTCTTCAAAAAAGTTTGTCCTCAAACTTTGGGGTTCTTAACATTTGCTTGAGCTCCTCTTCTTGATTCCTACCTAGTGTCTTAGGGTTGTCCTCGAATGGCTTCCCACTTTGATCATTCTTATCCCAGTGGTTTCTTCTCCCTAGGCTAAGCAAACTCTTTGGAAAAGTTTGATTCACCCTTAAACTCCCATTCCATGAGCACCTTCTTCTTGAGTTTGGTTAAACAACTCCAAGGATCAAGCTCATTCCTTCCCTTGATATCTTTTTCCATGCCCTCATCTTGATTTTTAGGATGATCACTAGAAAAGTAAATGGGCACACTTTCACCAATATTCATTCCTTGACTGGTTTCCTCCTCCTTCCATTCAACCTTAAAGATGTAGTTTCTATCCTTACCATCATGGACTAAACCATCTTCATACTCCCTTGGTTCCTTAGGCACGTTAAAGAGGGGATGACAAGCATCCCTCCCATCATCATCATCACACAAATCCTCATAAGATTTCTTCTTAACCTCGGCTCCTTTGTTAAACCACCATAGCTTGCAAGGATTAGAATGCTCTTTTGACGGTAAGGCTAACTCTTCAATTAGAGGTTTAGAAGCTACAATGGTAGGCCTTCCTCCCCCTAAGATCAGTTCACTCGGCCTTACCACCACCATCTCAATTTGCTCTTGTTTCTCTTCCTCTACATCCTCATTAGCAAGGACCTCATCTCCCCCCCAATGAATAATATCACACGAGTTCAAGGTCTCCTTTGTGGGACATTCCTTGGCATTGTGACCATATCCTTGACATTGACAACATTTTTGAGGGTGATGGTTTTTTTTTGTGGTTAGGGTCAATCGCCTCCCTTTGGTCTAGGGTTAGTGGTTTAGGAGAAGTGGTTGGCTCAACAACTTTGACTCTCTTTGGTGGCTCATAGGGTTGTGTTTTAGTAGGAGGGTCAAGTAAAACGGTCAACCCTTTACCCATACCAAAATTTTCAGCCTTTCCCCTTATCTTAGCCATCTTGAAATCCAACTCCTTTCTAGCCCTCTCCATAGACTCGAAAATGGTCTCAACACAAGGGGTTTCACATGAAGTACCATAAGAAAATGATGGAGAACCAAATCGGAAAGATAGATCCATTGTAACTCAAAAACAAAAACTGATTTTGAGATAAAGTTTATACCTTTGCTTGAACCGAAACAAAAACTAACACAAGGGTGGATCTTGTGCTCTTGAACCTAGGCTTTGATACCAATTTGGAGTGAAACTAGATGGGTTAGATTTCACTCAAGGAAACAACTAAAATCGGTTTGTTATGCTCTTGAAATTCTCGGCCAAATGGGACTTTTTTTGTGTGAATTTTTCTGATTTTTGTGAAACAAATGAAAACATAAAAGATAGGACTAATTCTAAGCACAAAGCAATAGAATTAGGGTTTGATTAATTAAGCACAAAGCCACTAATTAATCATAAAATCACTAACTCAAGCACTAAGCTAAGAGAATAATGAACACTCAAATAAGTTGAGAACTCTCAAACTTAGGGTTTTTTTTTCATTCATTCAAATCTGAAAATATAATGTGGAGAGGCTTGGTTTATATAGACCAAGGCTTTACATCTTGACCCTACAATTAAAGCTAATCTAAGGGCCATAAGGGCCTTGCATCACAGCCGAAATAAGGGTCCCTAGGACCTTACAAAATCTGAAAATAAACAACAACTAAAGCATAAAGGTAGAAAGTGACATCTAGGTCCATCCACACCTTGTGTTTAGGTAATCATCCAAGGGCTAGGATTGACACCTTGGAGAGCAAGGAGTGATGGTACAAAAGACTTAAAATTCAGATCACAAACTAAAAAGAACAAATACAATAAAGCATAAAGTGAGACAAAGACATCTAGAGATAGTGACATGAACAAAAGTTGATCTTCTCTTTTGAATTGTGGAATGAGCTGAATTCCTTGTCTCCTCTTGTGCTAGCCACGACTCATGTGAGCCTTAGGATGATTATGAGGCTCCCAAATGGTCCCCAAGGTGAGCTCACCCAAGGAGAATGATGTAGGTTAAGTTCATGGCTCATTACTCCAAAACCGAGTTCCTTGAGACTGAAGTGACTTGTAGGCTTCACCATTTCTCGCTCACGTTGAATTAGAAGGCCCATGATATGTCATTGGAAAGGTAATTGAGCTAGCTTTCCAATGCAAAAGAATCATCCAAATATATTGCCTAGAACTCAAGATATGCAACTTTTAGTACGGACATGTCGAATTTGCCTATGGACTGAGTTTTCACAATCTGACCCCTGACTTGTAGAGGTCATAACTCTCAGCTCCCTTTGAACCAGATAGCCAACCATATGTCAAATGCAAGCTCTTTGAGTTAGCTTTCATATGCAAGTGGTTTCAACGCAATTGGATTAGCAGGTGGGGATTTATGTTAAGATCTTTACCGACATGTCAAAATGAGCTTCATGGTTCATGGCCTAGGTTGTTGTTTTCCAAGTGTGGGCTGATTTCCTTTGTTCTTCTTCGCACATTTCACTTGGTTTGACCCTAATGGTCACAAATTAAGCCATGGCTCGAGCCATAGGACCCAAGTAAGCCCAAGCCTCAAATCGAGCAAAAATGAGCTTAACCATTTTTGTGCAATCTCCTCTTCTTCAAAAAAGTTTGTCCTCAAACTTTGGGGTTCTTAACATTTGCTTGAGCTCCTCTTCTTGATTCCTACCTAGTGTCTTAGGGTTGTCCTCGAATGGCTTCCCACTTTGATCATTCTTATCCGGTGGTTTCTTCTCCCTAGGGTAAGCAAACTCTTTGGAAAAGTTTGATTCACCCTTAAACTCCCATTCCATGAGCACCTTCTTCTTGAGTTTGGTTAAACAACTCCAAGGATCAAGCTCATTCCTTCCCTTGATATCTTTTTCCATGCCCTCATCTTGATTTTTAGGATGATCACTAGAAAAGTAAATGGGCACACTTTCACCAATATTCATTCCTTGACTGGTTTCTTCCTCCTTCCATTCAACCTTAAAGATGTAGTTTCTATCCTTACCATCATGGACTAAACCATCTTCATACTCCCTTGGTTCCTTAGGCACGTTAAAGAGGGGATGACAAGCATCCCTCCCATCATCATCATCACACAAATCCTCATAAGATTTCTTCTTAACCTCGGCTCCTTTGTTAAACCACCATAGCTTGCAAGGATTAGAATGCTCTTTTGACGGTAAGGCTAACTCTTCAATTAGAGGTTTAGAAGCTACAATGGTAGGCCTTCCTCCCCCTAAGATCAGTTCACTCGGCCTTACCACCACCATCTCAATTTGCTCTTGTTTCTCTTCCTCTACATCCTCATTAGCAAGGACCTCATCTCCCCCCCAATGAATAATATCACACGAGTTCAAGGTCTCCTTTGTGGGACATTCCTTGGCATTGTGACCATATCCTTGACATTGACAACATTTTTTGAGGGTGATGGTTTTTTTGTGGTTAGGGTCAATCGCCTCCCTTTGGTCTAGGGTTAGTGGTTTAGGAGAAGTGGTTGGCTCAACAACTTTGACTCTCTTTGGTGGCTCATAGGGTTGTGTTTTAGTAGGAGGGTCAAGTAAAACGGTCAACCCTTTACCCATACCAAAATTTTCAGCCTTTCCCCTTATCTTAGCCATCTTGAAATCCAACTCCTTTCTAGCCCTCTCCATAGACTCGAAAATGGTCTCAACACAAGGGGTTTCACATGAAGTACCATAAGAAAATGATGGAGAACCAAATCTGGAGTGAAACTAAGTGGGTTAAGTTTCACTCAAAGGATGAACAAAATCGAACTTGAATTGAAGGTGAAAATCTCGGCTAAAGTATCAATTTTTGTGATGAATTTTTCTGAAATTTTGTGAAACAACAAAACATAAAAGATAGTCACTAAATCTACACACAAAGTAATAGATTTAGGGTTTGATTTGTTTAAGCACAAAGCCACTAAACTAATCCTTCACTAACTCACACACAAAGTAATGAGAAATTGAAGAGCACTCAATAAAACTCTAGGGTTTCTTTTCATTAGCCAAATCTGAAAATTATGATGTTAGGATGAGGGTTTATATACTACCTTCATTCTAATCTTGACCATACATCACAAGGTAATCTAAGGGCTACAATCAACCCACAAAAACAACAATATACTCGGTTTTCCAAGGCTCACATGAGCTGAAAATTTGAATAGAAAACAACAAATACTTAAAGTAAAAAGCATAAAGCATAAAAGGTAGATAGGGACATGTGTGAAAGGGACATGTTGAGGAGAAACATGTGAGCTTCTCTTTGTTTGATTTTTAATTTGAATTGGGTATTACTCCCACTTGATTTTTCTCTTGTTGACTTAGTTGACTTGAGGTTGACCTTTGGACCTAAGGTTGGAAGCGGGTCCTAGGTCAATGGATCGCAAATTCTCAACTCCCGTTGCAATCTCCCCGGGTTGAAAAGGATTTGCCTTCAAATCCTCGACTTCCTCCTCCTCCAAGTCTTCATGGTATGGGCTAAGGTCTCCCACGTTGAACGTGCCATGGACTCCGTACTCTCCCGGTAGATCAACTTTGTAAGCGTTCGGTCCAATTTTCTCGAGTATCTCGAAGGGACCCTCGGCCCTAGGCATGAGTTTGTTCTTTCTTTTATCCGGAAACCTTTCCTTCCTCAAGTGTAACCATACCAAGTCTCCCGGCTCGAATTCATTTGGAGTCTTTCGGCTCTTTGACCGAGCCTTGTAGGTCTCGTTTGCTTTCTCGATTTGCTTTTTGACTTGATTGTGGATGCTCATCATGAATTCAACCCGCTTCTTGGCATCATAGCTCATTTCCTTGCTCTTGACGGGGGCTAAGTCCGTGGGCATGAGTGGGTTGGTCCCATAGACCACTTCAAACGGTGAGTGTCCCGTGCTAGAAGAGGGAGCACGATTAAAAGCAAACTCGGCGTGGGCAAGCTTGAGATCCCAATCTTTCAAGGACTTGGAAACGATGCTTCTAAGGATCCTCCCCAAGGTTTTATTAGTGACCTCGGTTTGGCCATCCGTTTGAGGGTGGTGGCTAGTGCTAAACAAGAGCCTCGTTTTCAACAATTTCCACAAAGTCTTCCAAAAGTGGCTCATGAATTTGGTGTCTCGATCGGATACAATGGTTTTGGGGACTCCATGCAATTTGACCACTTCTTTGAAGTACAACTCGGCTACACTCATAGCATCTTCGGTTTTCTTGCACGCAATGAAATGAGCCATCTTGCTAAATCGATCTACCACAACCATGACGGAATCCTTACCTCGTTGAGTTCTAGGCAAAGCGACGATGAAATCCATGCTAACGTCTTCCCATGGTCGATTTGGGACGGGCAAGGGAGTGTAGGGCCCCGTTTGAAAGAAGGATTTGGATTGTTGGCATGAAGCACTTCTCTTGATCACATCTTGAACATCTCCAAGCATCTTGGGCCAATAGAATTGATCTTGGAGGATGTCGTAGGTCTTTTGAATCCCAAAATGCCCGGCTAAACCATTGGAGTGAACCTCACGTACTAGGAGAAGTCGATAGGAACCTTTGGGGATGCATAGCCGATTCCCCAAGAATAGGAATCCCTCTTGAAGGGTGTACTTGCTTCCCACTTTGCTTTTCCCCTCACGAATGGAGTCCCACTCTTCCTTGAAGTCGGGATCCTCCACATAGAGCTCTTTCATGAATTCAAATCCCAACACTCTTTGCTCCATGTAGCTTAGCATAGTGTGTCTCCGAGACAATGCATCGGCTACCACGTTATTCTTTCCCTCAATGAACTTGCTCGAGAAGGAGAAGGATTGAAGAAACTCGACCCATTTGGCATGCCTATGATTCAACTTGTGTTGCCCATTGATGTATTTGAGCGCCTCATGGTCCGAATGAAGAACAAACGGTTTGGGTTTGAGATAATGGCTCCAATGAGCGAGAGCTCGAACGATGGCATAGAATTCTTTATCGTAGGTGGAATAATTGAGCTTGGCTCCATTCAATTTCTCACTAAAGTAAGCGATTGGTTTGTGCTCTTGCAAGAGAACGGCCCCAATTCCAACTCCACTAGCATCACATTCGACCTCAAAGAGCTTATTGAAGTCCGGTGGCGTAAGAATAGGTGAATCACACAACAACTCTTTGATTTTTTTGAAGGAATTCTCGGCCCCCTCACTCCACTTGAACTCTCCTTTCTTCATACACTCGGTGATGGGTGCCATGACGGTGCTAAAATCCTTGATAAATCGTCGATAAAAAGAAGCCAAGCCATGAAAACTCCTCACCTCGGTTATGTTCTTCGGAATTGGCCATGATTTGATAGCCTCCACTTTCTCTTGATCCACTAGTATACCACGGCTAGATATAATATAGCCCAAGAATTGGACTTCGCTTTGCATGAAAGAACACTTCTCTAACTTGCCATACAACTTGTGATCTCTAAGTGTTTCAAACAACACTCGTAAATGATGTAGGTGAGCTTCCTTGGAAGGACTATACACTAAGATATCGTCAAAGTAGACCACAATGAATCTTCCCAAGTAAGGTCTCAAAACCTCGGTCATCAATCTCATGAAGGTGCTAGGAGCATTGGATAGTCCAAAAGGCATGACTAACCATTCATATAAACCATGCTTCGTTTTAAAAGCCGTCTTCCATTCGTCACCCTCTTTGATTCTCACTTGATGGTAGCCTTGTCGTAGATCAATCTTAGAAAACAATCGAGCCCCACTAAGCTCATCAAGAATGTCATCAAGCCTAGGTATAGGAAACCTATACTTGACCGTAATGTTGTTGATAGCTCGACTATCCGTACACATTCTCCACGTTCCATCCTTCTTAGGTACCAAGAGCGTAGGTACGGCACAAGGACTAAGAGATTCTCTTACAAACCCCTTTTCCATGAGTTCGCCAATTTGTTGTTGAAGTTCTTGTGTAGCCTTAGGATCACTTCGATATGCGGCCTTATTAGGTAGTGGAGCTCCTTAACAAGATCAATTTGATGCTCAATGCCCCTAATAGGGGGTAGGCCGTGTGGTAGTTCAAGGGGAAACACATCCTTGTAGAGTTCTAAGAGTTCTTGAACTTCACATGGAATCGGTTTTTCACTTTCCTTGGAAGTTTCTTTGGCGATGAGGGCATAAACAACCATCCCCTTGCTAAGCTCGTGTTTCATCTCTTGCTCTCCAACCAATAGGACTCCCTCAAGAGGCTTGGTCATAGCATGGCTAGCTCGGCCACCCATATGTGGGGGTAAGGGTGTGAGCTTGATCCTCTTGTCTCCAAACATGAAAGTGTAAGTGTTGTCTCTTCCCTCATGAGTCGCATTCCGATCAAATTCCCAAGGTCTCCCCAATAAGAGGTGACAAGCATCCATAGGAATCACATCACACCACACTTCATCCATATAGTCTCTTCCCATGGAAAAAGAAACCAAACATCTCCTATCAACCAAAATTTCGGCCTCCCTATTCAACCACCTCAACTTGTAAGGGTTTGGGTGTTTTTGTGTGGGTAAGGCAAGTTTATCGATGAGGGTTTTCGAAGCAACATTAACACAACTCCCTCCATCAATAATTAGGTTACAAACCCTCTTCCCAATGGTACATTTAGACCTAAAAATCTGATTTTTTTGACTTTCTTCCAAGGAATGGGGTTGGGTATGCATAACCCTGCAAGTTACAAGACCAAGTTTTGACCCAATTCCTCCATTCATTCGGCTCAATTTAGACTCAATTTCCTTTCTCAATTTCTCCATAGAGTCATTCATAGTTCCCTCAAGAGTAATATCACAAGAAAGAGGCATACTCATTGAGAAAACAAACACACAAAATCTGAAAAATTTCGAATACCTCAAGGTGCTCCTTTGGACCGTGTGAAACTTAGCACAAAGGTGGGATCTTGTGCTCTTCAAACCAAAGCTTTGATAACCAATTTGGAGTGAAACTAAGTGGGTTAAGTTTCACTTAAAGGATGAACAAAATCGAACTTGAATTGAAGGTGAAAATCTCGGCTAAAGTATCAATTTTTGTGATGAATTTTTCTGAAATTTTGTGAAACAACAAAACATAAAAGATAGTCACTGCACTGAAACGGCTTGACGATTTGGTCCCGATTTTTGCCCTACGACCTAACCTTGGTCCTTGGACCCATGGTCACGATTTTTGAGCCAAAATAGGTCCATAATCTCGGCTGAAATCAAGTTCCAAGTGATACAACAATTTCAAACACAAGTCCCTTTCAATAAAGTTGCTTTAAACTTTATGTCCTTGTCACCTTTTGATCTTTTGAATTCAACAACAAACAAATCAGCAGGAGGACCATTTTGGACGTGTAAAGCTTGGACTCCAAGGAGGTGATCAAGGCCCTAGATCAATGAAGGGAGAGGATACATTCAAGAGTCGCTTTCAACCTTTATGCTTTAGTTGTTAGTTGTTGTATTTTTCAGATTTTGTAAGGTCAATAGGACCAATATTTTCGGCTGTTTTTGTAAGGCCCTCATGGCCCTTAGATTAGATATTAGATGTAGGGTTTAGATGATAGCATGGGTCTTATATAAACCCACCTATCCCCCTTGTAAAAATCAGATTGGAGTTTATAAAAAAAAAGATGAGTTTTAGTGAGTTTTTCTCTTGGAAACCACCTTGGCTTTGTGCTTGGTGTTTCGAGTTTCTTGGGTAATGATCATAGCTTTGTGCGATGATTGATCGGAACCTTAGTCTTAGGCTAGTGGCTTTGTGCTTAGTCTAATTCATATCCTTTTTATCTTTGTTTTATGTTTGCAAATAAAATTTCAGAAAACGAAACCACCATTTTCAGCCCCTAAAACGTGTGACACGAGTGAGATTTCATGAGTGAGTCGAGTTTAGGGTTAGAGTGGTTACAAGGTACAAAGAGGCCCGCCCCGAAATCGCTCCAATTGGTATCAGAGCTTCGGCTCTTGAGTTTTCTTAAACCAAGACGATCTTGGGATGAGTTGGGTCTTGGTGTCTTCGAGTGTAGCCTTACAAACCTGGGCGAGTCTTGGTTTGTGAGTGTCGGCTTGATTCGAGCACCTTTGTAGGTGTTTGAGTCGAGTTGGCTAACAAGAGGATTCGATGAATTTGCTATGTGCTTTTCATAGGATTTGCTCTTGTTGTTCCCCTCTTTTTTATCAAAACTTTACTCTTCAAAAATCGTTTTTATTTTCTGAAAATTCATCTTTTTGGATACCATTTTTTTGGCCAAAGTTTGAGGACAAACTTTTTTTGAAGAAGGGGAGAGTTGCACTGAAACGGCTTGACGATTTGGTCCCGATTTTTGCCCTACGACCTAACCTTGGTCCTTGGACCCATGGTCACGATTTTTGAGCCAAAATAGGTCCATAATCTCGGCTGAAATCAAGTTCCAAGTGATACAACAATTTCAAACACAAGTCCCTTTCAATAAAGTTGCTTTAAACTTTATGTCCTTGTCACCTTTTGATCTTTTGAATTCAACAACAAACAAATCAGCAAGAGGACCATTTTGGACGTGTAAAGCTTGGACTCCAAGGAGGTGATCAAGGCCCTAGATCAATGAAGGGAGAGGATACATTCAAGAGTCGCTTTCAACCTTTATGCTTTAGTTGTTAGTTGTTGTATTTTTCAGATTTTGTAAGGTCAATAGGACCAATATTTTCGGCTGTTTTTGTAAGGCCCTCATGGCCCTTAGATTAGATATTAGATGTAGGGTTTAGATGATAGCATGGGTCTTATATAAACCCACCTATCCCCCTTGTAAAAATCAGATTGGAGTTTATAAAAAAAAAGATGAGTTTTAGTGAGTTTTTCTCTTGGAAACCACCTTGGCTTTGTGCTTGGTGTTTCGAGTTTCTTGGGTAATGATCATAGCTTTGTGCGATGATTGATCGGAACCTTAGTCTTAGGCTAGTGGCTTTGTGCTTAGTCTAATTCATATCCTTTTTATCTTTGTTTTATGTTTGCAAATAAAATTTCAGAAAACGAAACCACCATTTTCAGCCCCTAAAACGTGTGACACGAGTGAGATTTCATGAGTGAGTCGAGTTTAGGGTTAGAGTGGTTACAAGGTACAAAGAGGCCCGCCCCGAAATCGCTCCAGTCACTAAATCTACACACAAAGTAATAGATTTAGGGTTTGATTAGTTTAAGCACAAAGCCACTAAACTAATCCTTCACTAACTCACACACAAAGTAATGAGAAATTGAAGAGCACTCAATAAAACTCTAGGGTTTCTTTTCATTAGCCAAATCTGAAAATTATGATGTTAGGATGAGGGTTTATATACTACCTTCATTCTAATCTTGACCATACATCACAAGGTAATCTAAGGGCTACAATCAACCCACAAAAACAACAATATACTCGGTTTTCCAAGGCTCACATGAGCTGAAAATTTGAATAGAAAACAACAAATACTTAAAGTAAAATGCATAAAGCATAAAAGGTAGATAGGGACATGTGTGAAAGGGACATGTTGAGGAGAAACATGTGAGCTTCTCTTTGTTTGATTTTCGGCTGAATTGGGTATTACTCCCACTTGATTTTTCTCTTGTTGACTTAGTTGACTTGAGGTTGACCTTTGGACCTAAGGTTGGAAGCGGGTCCTAGGTCAATGGATCGCAAATTCTCAACTCCCGTTGCAAAATCGGAAAGATAGATCCATTGTAACTCAAAAACAAAAACTGATTTTGAGATAAAGTTTATACCTTTGCTTGAACCGAAACAAAAACTAACACAAGGGTGGATCTTGTGCTCTTGATGTAGGGATCGGATCCCATTCACTAATCAAATATTAGTGTAAATCAAATTACTCTAATTTGATTTAGCAAGATCTATTGTAGTACAAATTCACTTTGTTACAAGTTTAGAAATATTATACCTTTCTCAAAGGGAAATATTGGGCACAAAACTAGAACTCCTTTCTAGTTTTGTTTCTTGAGCTATAGTTTAGGATGATCCTCCAAAACCGAGTTTTCAAAATAGGAAACCTCCTCTTAGTTGTGGACCAAAATTGGTCAAGGAAGTCAAGGGTGGAGAAGAGGGAGACCATGGGTTAGGGCCATGGGCTCAAACCCAAGCCTAGACCAAGGGTCAAGGGATCACTAAGGGATAAGTAAAGTCAATTCTATGGTCAAATCGAGCCAACCCTAGTGATCAAGCTAAGTCAAGGAGAAGTCAAAGTTGGAGAGCAACAAAAAGTCAAGATTATGCTATTTTGAAAATGTGGTCAACTAAGGTACACCCATGTGAGTCAACCCTCCAATAAATGGGCTCACATGGTTCATCAAGCTAGCTCATGGAGGTCAAGGAGCCGGCCTAGCTCAAGTCACCAAGGATCATCACATTGTTTTTATGTTATTTATGCTTTATGTCATTTTCATACATGTCGCTTTCTTTACTTTATTGTTTTATGTAAGGAGACAATATAATCCTTTGTCTTTGATTGTTGAACCGTCCCACATGCTCTCCAAGGTCAATTCTTGGCCTTTGGATGCTACCTAAAGTGCATGGAGAGGATGTCGCCACACGCCATCAGTTTACTTTAAGTTTTTGTTTGTTATCAATTTCAAAATTGTAAGGTCACTAGGACCAATTATTTTCGGCTGAATTGAGGGACCTTTATGGCCCTTGGATCAACTTGTAATGTGTGGCTAAGATTAGAATGAGGGTAATATATAAACCCTCATCCTCATCTCACAATTTTCAGATTTTGAATGATAAAAAAGAAACCCTAGAGTTTATATTGTGTTCCTCATTTTCTCATTACTTTGTGTGTGAGTTAGTGAAAGATTAGTTTAGTGGCTTTGTGCTTAAACTAATCAAACCCTAATTCTCTTGCTTAGTGCTTAGAATTAGTGACTATCCTTTATTTTTTCCTTGTTTACAAAATTTCAGAAAAATCACCTCACAAAAACCTACATATAACCGAGATTCTCAAGGGCTTTCAAAGATCGATTCTTGTTCAATCCTTGAGTGAAACTTGATCCACTTAGTTTCACTCCAAATTGGTCATCAAAGCCTAGGTTTGTTCTTGATTTCATTTTTTTTTATCTTTGTTTTCGGTTTACCCTAGTAGTGTCGAGTAGGTTGTTTGTTTTCTTCTTTTAATTTTTCGTTTTTTCTTCCTTCCTTTCCTTGTTTATTTTCTATAAATTTCCCACAAAATTTCCACAAAAGATCTCACAAAATTTTCACAAAATGGAAGAGAATAGAGGAGAGGGTAAAAGACTTTCCGATCTAGAAGAGAAGTTAACTCAACTCACCGGTAATTGCACTTTAATGATGAATGCTCTAAACACCCTCTTAGACCAAAATATCAATGAACCAAGAAGGGGTGAAGGGGGAAGGGGACGTGGCCGTGGGATTGGGTATGGGGGCCGTGGGAGAGGACAACCTCCTCCTCACATGGAAGATCAATTTTCGGATTCGGAAGAGTCCCTTGAAGCCCACTGGACCAAAATTGGTCAAGGAAGTCAAGGGAGAAGAGTTGGGAGACCATGGGTTAGGGCCATGGGCTCAAACCCAAGCCTAGGGCTTGGTCTAAGGGATCACTAAGGGTCAACTAAAGTCAATTCTATGGTCAAATCGAGCCAACCCTAGTGATCAAGCTAAGTCAAGGAGAAGTCAAAGTTGGAGAGCAACAAAAAGTCAAGATTATGCTATTTTGAAATGTGGTCAACCAAGGTACACCCATGTGAGTCAACCCTCCAATAAATGGGCTCATATGGATCATCAAGCTAGCTCATGGAGGTCAAGGGGGCCGGCTTATTTCAAGTCACCAAGGATCATCACATTGTTTTTATAATTTAAGTCATTTTCATACATGTCGTTTTCATTACTTTTACTTTATACTTTATTGAAAGGAGACAATGTAATCCCTTGTAATATGGTCACTAGGACCGTCCCACATGCCACCCAAGGTCAAATCTTGACCCTTGAAGACTACCTAAAATGCATGAAGAGGATGTCTTTCGCGTCATCG
Source organism: Dianthus caryophyllus (assembly GCA_023091065.1). Taxonomy (NCBI): domain Eukaryota; kingdom Viridiplantae; phylum Streptophyta; class Magnoliopsida; order Caryophyllales; family Caryophyllaceae; genus Dianthus; species Dianthus caryophyllus. Next base: position 1,914,267 of record JALGRB010000016.1, read on the forward strand.
TTGTCTACTTTATGTTTTGTTTGTTATCATTTTCAAATTTGTAAGGTCACAAAGACCAACTTAATTTCGGCTGATTTGAGGGACCTTTATGGCCCTTGGATCAACTTGTATTGTGTGGCTAAGATTAGAATGAGGGTAATATATAAACCCTCATCCTCCTCTCACAATTTTCAGATTTGTTGAAATGATAAACCCTAGTTGTTTTATTTGAGTTCTCTTCATTTTCTCATTACTTAGTGTGTGAGTTAGTGGAAGATTAGTTTAGTGGCTTTGTGCTTAAACTAATCAAAACCCTAATTCTATTGCTTTGTGCTTAGGATTAGTACTATCTTTATGTTTTCCTTTTATCACAAAATTTCAGAAAATATTTCACCAAAAACATTCAATTTGGCCGAGATTTCTAAGGGTTTTCAAGGTCGATTTGTGTTCATCTCTTGAGTGAAACTTGATCCTCCTAGTTTCACTCCAAATTGGTCATCAAAGCCTAGGTTTGTTCTTGATTTCATTTTTTTATCTTTGTTTTCGGTTTACTCTAGTAATGTCGAGTAGTTTGCTTTTCTTCCTCTTTTAATTTTTCGTTTTCTTCCTTCTTTTCCTTGTTTATTTTCTATAAATTTCCCACAAAATTTCCACAAAAGATTTCACAAAATTTTCACAAAATGGAAGAGAATAGAGGAGAGGGTAAAAGACTTTCCGATCTAGAAGAGAAGTTAACTCAACTCACCGGTAATTGCACTTTAATGATGAATGCTCTAAACACCCTCTTAGACCAAAATATCAATGAACCAAGAAGGGGTGAAGGGGGAAGGGGACGTGGCCGTGGGTTTGGGTATGGGGGCCGTGGGAGAGGACACCCTCCTCCTCACATGGAAGATCAATTTTCGGATTCTAAGAGTCCCTCAAGCCCACCCTAGAGACCATGACCGAGATATCAAAGTGGATATACCCGATTTTTATGGTAGCTTGAACCCCGAGGATCTCCTAGATTGGCTTAGATCGGTTGAGAGAATTTTTGAATTCAAGGAGTACTCCGATAGGAAGTGTTTCAAGGTAGCCATCATGAAGTTTAAGGGATATGCCTCCCTTTGGTATGAGAACCTTAAGAATCAAAGAAACCGAGAGGGTAAGGAACCCATTAAGTCATGGCTCAAACTCAAAAAGAAACTCAAAGACAAGTTTGTTCCCAAAGACTACACCCAAGACATGTTTCTCAAGCTAGCTCAACTAAAACAAGAGTCACACCCCATTGAGACCTATCTTAGGGACTTTGAGCAACTCACCCTACAATGTGAGATGAATGAGAAACCCGAACAAAAAATTGCAAGGTTTGTTGAGGGCCTAAACCCTAGGATAGCAAATCGGGTCAAAATGCAAAACTTGTGGTCATTCGATGAGGCCGTTACCATGGCCACACGTGTGGAGAGGCTAGAGAAGGGGAGAGGAGAGTCGGCTAAGAACACCCCCAAGACCAACCCCATGTCGAGCCAAGGAGGGGTCAAGATTGTTGAACCTAGCCCTACCATCAAGCCATCAAGTGTTGACAAGGGGAAGGGAATTGACTATGGTCCCAAGAGAACAATTCCTCTCAAGAAGTGCTATCAATGTCAAGGGTATGGTCATTTTGCTAAGGAATGCCCTAGCAAGAGGACCTTGAACACAAGTGAGGTTGTGCATTGGGGAGACGATGAAGTGTTGGTTTGTGAGGAAGAAAAAAAAGAGGGAGTTGAGGAAGTGAATGTGGCCGAAACAATTGTGCCCCCGGACTCGGGGTTGAGCTTGGTCACTTGGCGAGTGATGCACACTCAAGAAGCAAACGAGAAAATGGACCAAAGACACCAAATATTTCGGTCCAAATGTACAATCATGGGGAGAGTGTGTAATTTGATTATTGATGGGGGAAGTTGTGTTAATGTTGCTTCTAAAACCCTCATTGATAAGCTTGCCTTGCCCACTTTGAAGCATCCTCATCCTTACAAGCTAAGATGGCTTAATCAAGGAGCCGAGGTGAAAGTTGATAAACAATGCAAAGTCTTGTTTTCCATTGGACAAGACTACAAAGATGAAGTTGTGTGTGAAGTGTTGGACATGGATGCATGTCATGTGTTGCTTGGTAGGCCTTGGGAGTATGAAAAGAATTCTTCCCACCATGGAAGAGACAACACCTACTCATTCAAGTATGGTGACAAGCTTATTGTCTTAGCTCCCCTACCCCCAATGATGGGATGTAAATCCAATGCGTGCTTGTTTGAATCCTTCATTGAACCGAAACCTAGCATGGAGAAGAAGTTGGAGCCGAGCTTGAAAGAACTTGAGGACTTGAATGGGCTTGAGCCGAGTAGGGAAGAGCTAGGGGAGGAGATGAACTTGGAATGTGAGGGAAGCTCTAGCATGATAAGGAGGATTCTAGGAGAGGAGCAACATGAAGGTGAAGCATCAATCAACAAGAAAACAACCAATGTGAACAATGAGAGGGCAAAAATCGATGGCCTAGAGAGGTCAAGTGGATCCTTGAGATGGAGGATCATTGATGGGCTCGATCACGAGCAAGAATGGATGGATGGCGTGGCTATGAACCGTGGACTCAAAGAGATGCTTGAGGAAGAATGTGTGGTCAAGCAAACCGTGACCAAGGAGGAAAACATGATCAATCCCTCGAGCCCAAGCAAAGGAATCCAACCATTCCTCCAAACCATCATCAAGTGGTGCCCATGGAAGAAAAACGTGAAGCCCAAATTCGAGCAAGGATTGAGTCGGGAATCAAGTGTGAAGTCGAGCAAGTCGAGCAAGAGGTTCTCCAAGGACTTGAGGGCAAGTCCTTTCCAAGGAGAGGAGATTGGACCAAAATTGGTCAAGGAAGTCAAGGGAGAAGAGTTGGGAGACCATGGGTTAGGGCCATGGGCTCAAACCCAAGCCTAGGGCTTGGTCTAAGGGATCACTAAGGGTCAACTAAAGTCAATTCTATGGTCAAATCGAGCCAACCCTAGTGATCAAGCTAAGTCAAGGAGAAGTCAAAGTTGGAGAGCAACAAAAAGTCAAGATTATGCTATTTTGAAATGTGGTCAACCAAGGTACACCCATGTGAGTCAACCCTCCAATAAATGGGCTCATATGGATCATCAAGCTAGCTCATGGAGGTCAAGGGGGCCGGCTTATTTCAAGTCACCAAGGATCATCACATTGTATTTATAATTTAAGTCAATTTCATACACGCTGCTTTCATTACTTTTACTTTATGCTTTATTGAAAGGAGACAATGTAATCCCTTGTAATATGGTCACTAGGACCGTCCCACATGCCACCCAAGGTCAAATCTTGACCCTTGAAGACTACCTAAAATGCATGAAGAGGATGTGCTCACATGTCATTGTCTACTTTATGTTTTGTTTGTTATCATTTTCAAATTTGTAAGGTCACAAAGACCAACTTAATTTCGGCTGATTTGAGGGACCTTTATGGCCCTTGGATCAACTTGTATTGTGTGGCTAAGATTAGAATGAGGGTAATATATAAACCCTCATCCTCCTCTCACAATTTTCAGATTTGTTGAAATGATAAACCCTAGTTGTTTTATTTGAGTTCTCTTCATTTTCTCATTACTTAGTGTGTGAGTTAGTGGAAGATTAGTTTAGTGGCTTTGTGCTTAAACTAATCAAAACCCTAATTCTATTGCTTTGTGCTTAGGATTAGTACTATCTTTATGTTTTCCTTTTATCACAAAATTTCAGAAAATATTTCACCAAAAACATTCAATTTGGCCGAGATTTCTAAGGGTTTTCAAGGTCGATTTGTGTTCATCTCTTGAGTGAAACTTGATCCTCCTAGTTTCACTCCAAATTGGTCATCAAAGCCTAGGTTTGTTCTTGATTTCATTTTTTTATCTTTGTTTTCGGTTTACTCTAGTAATGTCGAGTAGTTTGCTTTTCTTCCTCTTTTAATTTTTCGTTTTCTTCCTTCTTTTCCTTGTTTATTTTCTATAAATTTCCCACAAAATTTCCACAAAAGATTTCACAAAATTTTCACAAAATGGAAGAGAATAGAGGAGAGGGTAAAAGACTTTCCGATCTAGAAGAGAAGTTAACTCAACTCACCGGTAATTGCACTTTAATGATGAATGCTCTAAACACCCTCTTAGACCAAAATATCAATGAACCAAGAGGGGGGGAGGGGGGAGGGGGACGTGGCCGTGGGTTTGGGTATGGGGGCCGTGGGAGAGGACACCCTCCTCCTCACATGGAAGATCAATTTTCGGATTCGGAAGAGTCCCTTGAAGCCCACCCTAGAGACCATGACCGAGATATCAAAGTGGATATACCCGATTTTTATGGTAGCTTGAACCCCGAGGATCTCCTAGATTGGCTTAGATCGGTTGAGAGAATTTTTGAATTCAAGGAGTACTCCGATAGGAAGTGTTTCAAGGTAGCCATCATGAAGTTTAAGGGATATGCCTCCCTTTGGTATGAGAACCTTAAGAATCAAAGAAACCGAGAGGGTAAGGAACCCATTAAGTCATGGCTCAAACTCAAAAAGAAACTCAAAGACAAGTTTGTTCCCAAAGACTACACCCAAGACATGTTTCTCAAGCTAGCTCAACTAAAACAAGAGTCACACCCCATTGAGACCTATCTTAGGGACTTTGAGCAACTCACCCTACAATGTGAGATGAATGAGAAACCCGAACAAAAAATTGCAAGGTTTGTTGAGGGCCTAAACCCTAGGATAGCAAATCGGGTCAAAATGCAAAACTTGTGGTCATTCGATGAGGCCGTTACCATGGCCACACGTGTGGAGAGGCTAGAGAAGGGGAGAGGAGAGTCGGTTAAGAACACCCCCAAGACCAACCCCATGTCGAGCCAAGGAGGGGTCAAGATTGTTGAACCTAGCCCTACCATCAAGCCATCAAGTGTTGACAAGGGGAAGGGAATTGACTATGGTCCCAAGAGAACAATTCCTCTCAAGAAGTGCTATCAATGTCAAGGGTATGGTCATTTTGCTAAGGAATGCCCTAGCAAGAGGACCTTGAACACAAGTGAGGTTGTGCATTGGGGAGACGATGAAGTGTTGGTTTGTGAGGAAGAAAAAAAAGAGGGAGTTGAGGAAGTGAATGTGGCCGAAACAATTGTGCCCCCGGACTCGGGGTTGAGCTTGGTCACTTGGCGAGTGATGCACACTCAAGAAGCAAACGAGAAAATGGACCAAAGACACCAAATATTTCGGTCCAAATGTACAATCATGGGGAGAGTGTGTAATTTGATTATTGATGGGGGAAGTTGTGTTAATGTTGCTTCTAAAACCCTCATTGATAAGCTTGCCTTGCCCACTTTGAAGCATCCTCATCCTTACAAGCTAAGATGGCTTAATCAAGGAGCCGAGGTGAAAGTTGATAAACAATGCAAAGTCTTGTTTTCCATTGGACAAGACTACAAAGATGAAGTTGTGTGTGAAGTGTTGGACATGGATGCATGTCATGTGTTGCTTGGTAGGCCTTGGGAGTATGAAAAGAATTCTTCCCACCATGGAAGAGACAACACCTACTCATTCAAGTATGGTGACAAGCTTATTGTCTTAGCTCCCCTACCCCCAATGATGGGATGTAAATCCAATGCGTGCTTGTTTGAATCCTTCATTGAACCGAAACCTAGCATGGAGAAGAAGTTGGAGCCGAGCTTGAAAGAACTTGAGGACTTGAATGGGCTTGAGCCGAGTAGGGAAGAGCTAGGGGAGGAGATGAACTTGGAATGTGAGGGAAGCTCTAGCATGATAAGGAGGATTCTAGGAGAGGAGCAACATGAAGGTGAAGCATCAATCAACAAGAAAACAACCAATGTGAACAATGAGAGGGCAAAAATCGATGGCCTAGAGAGGTCAAGTGGATCCTTGAGATGGAGGATCATTGATGGGCTCGATCACGAGCAAGAATGGATGGATGGCGTGGCTATGAACCGTGGACTCAAAGAGATGCTTGAGGAAGAATGTGTGGTCAAGCAAACCGTGACCAAGGAGGAAAACATGATCAATCCCTCGAGCCCAAGCAAAGGAATCCAACCATTCCTCCAAACCATCATCAAGTGGTGCCCATGGAAGAAAAACGTGAAGCCCAAATTCGAGCAAGGATTGAGTCGGGAATCGAGTGTGAAGTCGAGCAAGTCGAGCAAGAGGTTCTCCAAGGACTTGAGGGCAAGTCCTTTCCAAGGAGAGGAGATTGGACCAAAATTGGTCAAGGAAGTCAAGGGAGAAGAGTTGGGAGACCATGGGTTAGGGCCATGGGCTCAAACCCAAGCCTAGGGCTTGGTCTAAGGGATCACTAAGGGTCAACTAAAGTCAATTCTATGGTCAAATCGAGCCAACCCTAGTGATCAAGCTAAGTCAAGGAGAAGTCAAAGTTGGAGAGCAACAAAAAGTCAAGATTATGCTATTTTGAAATGTGGTCAACCAAGGTACACCCATGTGAGTCAACCCTCCAATAAATGGGCTCATATGGATCATCAAGCTAGCTCATGGAGGTCAAGGGGGCCGGCTTATTTCAAGTCACCAAGGATCATCACATTGTTTTTATAATTTAAGTCATTTTCATACATGTCGTTTTCATTACTTTTACTTTATGCTTTATTGAAAGGAGACAATGTAATCCCTTGTAATATGGTCACTAGGACCGTCCCACATGCCACCCAAGGTCAAATCTTGACCCTTGAAGACTACCTAAAATGCATGAAGAGGATGTGCTCACATGTCATTGTCTACTTTATGTTTTGTTTGTTATCATTTTCAAATTTGTAAGGTCACAAAGACCAACTTAATTTCGGCTGATTTGAGGGACCTTTATGGCCCTTGGATCAACTTGTATTGTGTGGCTAAGATTAGAATGAGGGTAACATATAAACCCTCATCCTCCTCTCACAATTTTCAGATTTGTTGAAATGATAAACCCTAGTTGTTTTATTTGAGTTCTCTTCATTTTCTCATTACTTAGTGTGTGAGTTAGTGGAAGATTAGTTTAGTGGCTTTGTGCTTAAACTAATCAAAACCCTAATTCTATTGCTTTGTGCTTAGGATTAGTACTATCTTTATGTTTTCCTTTTATCACAAAATTTCAGAAAATATTTCACCAAAAACATTCAATTTGGCCGAGATTTCTAAGGGTTTTCAAGGTCGATTTGTGTTCATCTCTTGAGTGAAACTTGATCCTCCTAGTTTCACTCCACCCACCCTAGAGACCATGACCGAGATATCAAAGTGGATATACCCGATTTTTATGGTAGCTTGAACCCCGAGGATCTCTTAGATTGGCTTAGATCGGTTGAGAGAATTTTTGAATTCAAGGAATATTCCGATAGGAAGTGTTTTAAGGTGACCATCATGAAATTCAAGGGATATGCCTCCCTTTGGTATGAAAACCTTAAGAATCAAAGAAACCGAGAGGGTAAGGAACCCATTAAGTCATGGCTCAAACTCAAAAAGAAACTCAAAGACAAGTTTGTTCCCAAAGACTACACCCAAGACATGTTTCTCAAGCTAGCTCAACTAAAACAAGAGTCACACCCCATTGAGACCTATCTTAGGGACTTTGAGCAACTCACCCTACAATGTGAGATGAATGAGAAACCCGAACAAAAAATTGCAAGGTTTGTTGAGGGCCTAAACCCTAGGATAGCAAATCGGGTCAAGATGCAAAACTTGTGGTCATTCGATGAGGCCGTTACCATGGCCACACGTGTGGAAAGGCTAGAGAAGGGGAGAGGAGAGTCGACTAAGAACACCACCAAAACCAACCCCATGTCGAGCCAAGGAGGGGTCAAGATTGTTGAGCCTTGCCCTACCACCAAGCCATCAAGTGTTGATAAGGGAAAGGGAATCGACTATGGCCCTAAGAGAACAATTCCTCTCAAGAAGTGCTACCAATGTCAAGGTTACGGTCATTTTGCTAAGGAGTGCCCTAGCAAGAGGACCTTGAATACAAGTGAGGTTGTACATTGGGGAGATGATGAGGTGTTAGTTTGTGAGGAAGAAAAAATAGAGGGAGTTGAGGAAGTAAGGGTGGCCGAAACAATTGTTCCCCCGGACTCGGGGTTGAGCTTGGTTACTTGGCGAGTCATGCATACTCAAGATTCAAGCGAAAGCGTGGATCAAAGGCATCAATTATTTCAACCAAATGTCCCATCATGGGGAGAGTGTGCAACTTGATTATCGATGGGGGAAGTTGTGTTAATGTTGCTTCCAAAACCCTCATTGATAAACTTGCCTTACCAACTTTGAAACATCCTCATCCTTACAAGTTAAGGTGGCTTAATCAAGGAGCCGAGGTAAAAGTCGATAAACAATGCAAAGTCTCGTTCTCGATTGGACAAGACTACAAAGATGAAATTGTGTGTGAAGTGTTGGATATGGATGCTTGTCATGTCTTACTTGGGAGGCCATGGGAGTATGAAAAGAACTCTTCCCACCATGGGAGGGACAACACCTACTCATTCAAGTATGGTGAAAAGCTCATTGTCTTAGCTCCCCTACCACCAATGATGGGATGTAAATCCAATGCATGCTTGTTTGAATCCTTCATTGAGCCGAAACCTAGCATGGAGATGGACCAAAATTGGTCAAGGAAGTCAAGGGAGAAGAGTTGGGAGACCATGGGCTAGGGCCATGGGCTCAAACCCAAGCCTAGGGCTTGGTCTAAGGGATCACTAAGGGTCAACTAAAGTCAAACCTATGGTCAAACCAAGCCAACCTTAGTGATCAAGCAAAGTCAAGAGGAAGTCAAAGTTGGAGAGCAACAAAAAGTCAAGATTATGCTATTTTGAAATGTGGTCAACCAAGGTACACCCATGTGAGTCAACCCTCCAATAAATGGGCTCATATGGTTCATCAAGCTAGCTCATGGAGGTCAAGGGGGGCCGGCTTATTTCAAGTCACCAAGGATCATCACATTGTTTTTATAATTTAAGTCATTTTCATACACGCTGCTTTCATTACTTTTACTTTATGCTTTATTGAAAGGAGACAATGTAATCCCTTGTAATATGGTCACTAGGACCGTCCCACATGCCACCCAAGGTCAAATCTTGACCCTTGAAGACTACCTAAAATGCATGGAGAGGATGTCTTTCACGCTGTCATTGTCTACTTTATGTTTTGTTTGTTATCATTTTCAAAATTGTAAGGTCACAAAGACCAACTTTTTCTACTGATTTGAGGGACCTTTATGGCCCTTGGATCAACTTGTAATGTGTGGCTAAGATTAGAATGAGGGTAATATATAAACCCTCATCCTCATCTCACAATTTTCAGATTTTGAATGATATAAGGTTGAAACCCTAAAAACTTGAGTACTCTCATTTCTCTCTTTACTTTGTGTTTGAGATTTATGATAATTAACTAGTGGCTTGGTGCTTAGTTAATTAAACCCCTAAATCTATAACTTTGTGAGTAGATTTAGGTACTATCTTTTATGTTTTTCATTTGTTCATACAAAAATCACAAAAATACATCACATATCACCACATTCGGCCGAGTTCTTTTACAAGGGATTGAGATCGATTTTGTTCATCTCTTGAGTGAAACTTGATCCTCCTAGTTTCACTCCAAATTGGTCATCAAAGCCTAGGTTTGTTCTTGATTTCATTTTCTTTCTCTATTTTTTCGGTTTACTCTAGTAATGTCGAGTAGTTTGCTTGTTTTTCTCTTTTAATTTTTCGTTTTTTCTTCTTCCTTTCCTTGTTTATTTTCTATAAATTTACCACAAAATTTCCACAAAAGATCTCACAAAATTTTCACAAAATGGAAGAGAATAGAGGAGAGGGTAAAAGACTTTCCGATCTAGAAGAGAAGTTAACTCAACTCACCGGTAATTGCACTTTAATGATGAATGCTCTAAACACCCTCTTAGACCAAAATATCAATGAACCAAGAAGGGGTGAAGGGGGAAGGGGACGTGGCCGTGGGTTTGGGTATGGGGGCCGTGGGAGAGGGCACCCTCCTCCTCACATGGAAGATCAATTTTCGGATTCGGAAGAGTCCCTTGAAGCCCACCCTAGAGACCATGACCGAGATATCAAAGTGGATATACCCGATTTTTATGGTAGCTTGAACCCCGAGGATCTCTTAGATTGGCTTAGATCGGTTGAGAGAATTTTTGAATTCAAGGAGTATTTCGATAGGAAGTGTTTTAAAGTGGCCATCATGAAATTCAAGGGATATGCCTCCCTTTGGTATGAAAACCTTAAGAATCAAAGAAACCGAGAGGGTAAGGAACCCATTAAGTCATGGCTCAAACTCAAAAAGAAACTCAAAGACAAGTTTGTTCCCAAAGACTACACCCAAGACATGTTTCTCAAGCTAGCTCAACTAAAACAAGAGTCACACCCCATTGAGACCTATCTTAGGGACTTTGAGCAACTCACCCTACAATGTGAGATGAATGAGAAACCCAACAAAAATTGCAAGGTTTGTTGAGGGCCTAAACCCTAGGATAGCAAATCGGGTCAAGATGCAAAACTTGTGGTCATTCGATGAGGCCGTTACCATGGCCACACGTGTGGAGAGGCTAGAGAAGGGGAGAGGAGAGTCGGCTAAGAACACCCCCAAAACCAACCCCATGTCGAGCCAAGGAGGGGTCAAGATTGTTGAGCCTTGCCCTACCACCAAGCCATCAAGTGTTGATAAGGGAAAGGGAATCGACTATGGCCCTAAGAGAACAATTCCTCTCAAGAAGTGCTACCAATGTCAAGGTTACGGTCATTTTGCTAAGGAGTGCCCTAGCAAGAGGACCTTGAATACAAGTGAGGTTGTACATTGGGAGATGATGAGGTGTTAGTTTGTGAGGAAGAAAAAAAGAGGAGTTGTGGCAGTAAGGGAGGCCGCGACAATTGTTCCCCCTGACTCGGGGTTGAGCTTGGTCACTTGGCGAGTGATGCACACTCAAGAAGCAAACGAGAAAATGGACCAAAGGCACCAAATATTTCGGTCCAAATGTACAATCATGGGGAGAGTGTGTAATTTGATTATTGATGGGGGAAGTTGTGTTAATGTTGCTTCTAAAACCCTCATTGATAAGCTTGCCTTGCCCACTTTGAAGCATCCTCATCCTTACAAGCTAAGGTGGCTTAATCAAGGAGCCGAGGTGAAAGTTGATAAGCAATGCAAAGTCTTGTTTTTCATTGGACAAGACTACAAAGATGAAGTTGTGTGTGAAGTGTTGGACATGGATGCATGTCATGTGTTGCTTGGTAGGCCTTGGGAGTATGAAAAGAATTCTTCCCACCATGGAAGAGACAACACCTACTCATTCAAGTATGGTGACAAGCTTATTGTCTTAGCTCCCCTACCACCAATGATGGGATGTAAATCCAATGCGTGCTTGTTTGAATCCTTCATTGAACCGAAACCTAGCATGGAGAAGAAGTTGGAGCCGAGCTTGAAAGAACTTGAGGACTTGAATGGGCTTGAGCCGAGTAGGGAGGAGCTAGGGGAGGAGATGAACTTGGAATGTGAGGGAAGCTCTAGCATGATAAGGAGGATTCTAGGAGAGGAGCAACATGAAGGTGAAGCATCAATCAACAAGAAAACAACCAATGTGAACAATGAGAGGGCAAAAATCGATGGCTTAGAGAGGTCAAGTGGATCCTTGAGATGGAGGATCATTGATGGGCTCGATCACGAGCAAGAATGGATGGATGGCGTGGCTATGAACCGTGGACTCAAAGAGATGCTTGAGGAAGAATGTGTGGTCAAGCAAACCGTGACCAAGGAGGAAAACATGATCAATCCCTCGAGCCCAAGCAAAGGAATCCAACCATTCCTACAAACCATCATCAAGTGGTGCCCATGGAAGAAAAACGTGAAGCCCAAATTCGAGCAAGGATTGAGTCGGGAATCGAGTGTGAAGTCGAGCAAGTCGAGCAAGAGGTTCTCCAAGGACTTGAGGGCAAGTCCTTTCCAAGGAGAGGAGATTGGACCAAAATTGGTCAAGGAAGTCAAGGGAGAAGAGTTGGGAGACCATGGGCTAGGGCCATGGGCTCAAACCCAAGCCTAGGGCTTGGTCTAAGGGATCACTAAGGGTCAACTAAAGTCAAACCTATGGTCAAACCAAGCCAACCTTAGTGATCAAGCAAAGTCAAGAGGAAGTCAAAGTTGGAGAGCAACAAAAAGTCAAGATTATGCTATTTTGAAATGTGGTCAACCAAGGTACACCCATGTGAGTCAACCCTCCAATAAATGGGCTCATATGGTTCATCAAGCTAGCTCATGGAGGTCAAGGGGGGCCGGCTTATTTCAAGTCACCAAGGATCATCACATTGTTTTTATAATTTAAGTCATTTTCATACATGTCGTTTTCATTACTTTTACTTTATGCTTTATTGAAAGGAGACAATGTAATCCCTTGTAATATGGTCACTAGGACCGTCCCACATGCCACCCAAGGTCAAATCTTGACCCTTGAAGACTACCTAAAATGCATGGAGAGGATGTGCTCACATGTCATTGTCTACTTTATGTTTTGTTTGTTATCATTTTCAAAATTGTAAGGTCACAAAGACCAACTTTTTTCGGCTGATTTGAGGGACCTTTATGGCCCTTGGATCAACTTGTAATGTGTGGCTAAGATTAGAATGAGGGTAATATATAAACCCTCATCCTCATCTCACAATTTTCAGATTTTGAATGATATAAGGTTGAAACCCTAAAAACTTGAGTACTCTCATTTCTCTCTTTACTTTGTGTTTGAGATTTATGATAATTAACTAGTGGCTTGGTGCTTAGTTAATTAAACCCCTAAATCTATAACTTTGTGAGTAGATTTAGGTACTATCTTTTATGTTTTTCATTTGTTCATACAAAAATCACAAAAATACATCACATATCACCACATTCGGCCGAGTTCTTTTACAAGGGATTGAGATCGATTTTGTTCATCTCTTGAGTGAAACTTGATCCTCCTAGTTTCACTCCAAATTGGTCATCAAAGCCTAGGTTTGTTCTTGATTTCATTTTCTTTCTCTATTTTTTCGGTTTACTCTAGTAATGTCGAGTAGTTTGCTTGTTTTTCTCTTTTAATTTTTCGTTTTTTCTTCTTCCTTTCCTTGTTTATTTTCTATAAATTTACCACAAAATTTCCACAAAAGATCTCACAAAATTTTCACAAAATGGAAGAGAATAGAGGAGAGGGTAAAAGACTTTCCGATCTAGAAGAGAAGTTAACTCAACTCACCAGAATTGCACTTTAATGATGAATGCCCAAACCACCCTCTTAGCCCAAAATAACAGTGACCCAAGAGGGGGTGAAGGGGGAAGGGGACGTGGCCGTGGGTTTGGGTTTGGGGGCCGTGGGAGAGGGCACCCTCCTCCTCACATGGAAGATCAATTTTCGGATTCTAAGAGTCCCTTGAAGCCCACCCTAGAGACCATGACCGAGATATCAAAGTGGATATACCCGATTTTTATGGTAGCTTGAACCCGAGGATCTCTTAGATTGGCTTAGATCGGTTGAGAGAATTTTTGAATTCAAGGAGTATTCCGATAGGAAGTGTTTTAAAGTGGCCTTCATGAAATTCAAGGGATATGCCTCCCTTTGGTATGAAAACCTTAAGAATCAAAGAAACCGAGAGGGTAAGGAACCCATTAAGTCATGGCTCAAACTCAAAAAGAAACTCAAAGACAAGTTTGTTCCCAAAGACTACACCCAAGACATGTTTCTCAAGCTAGCTCAACTAAAACAAGAGTCACACCCCATTGAGACCTATCTTAGGGACTTTGAGCAACTCACCCTACAATGTGAGATGAATGTGAAACCCAACAAAAATTGCAAGGTTTGTTGAGGGCCTAAACCCTAGGATAGCAAATCGGGTCAAGATGCAAAACTTGTGGTCATTCGATGAGGTCACACCTTGGCCACACGTGTGGAGAGGCTAGAGAAGGGGAGAGGAGAGTCGGCTAAGAACACCCCCAAAACCAACCCCATGTCGAGCCAAGGAGGGGTCAAGATTGTTGAGCCTTGCCCTACCACCAAGCCATCAAGTGTTGATAAGGGAAAGGGAATCGACTATGGCCCTAAGAGAACAATTCCTCTCAAGAAGTGCTACCAATGTCAAGGTTACGGTCATTTTGCTAAGGAGTGCCCTAGCAAGAGGACCTTGAATACAAGTGAGGTTGTACATTGGGGAGATGATGAGGTGTTAGTTTGTGAGGAAGAAAAAAAAGAGGGAGTTGAGGAAGTAAGGGTGGCCGAGACAATTGTTCCCCCGGACTCGGGGTTGAGCTTGGTCACTTGGCGAGTGATGCACACTCAAGAAGCAAACGAGAAAATGGACCAAAGGCACCAAATATTTCGGTCCAAATGTACAATCATGGGGAGAGTGTGTAATTTGATTATTGATGGGGGAAGTTGTGTTAATGTTGCTTCTAAAACCCTCATTGATAAGCTTGCCTTGCCCACTTTGAAGCATCCTCATCCTTACAAGCTAAGATGGCTTAATCAAGGAGCCGAGGTGAAAGTTGATAAGCAATGCAAAGTCTTGTTTTCCATTGGACAAGACTACAAAGATGAAGTTGTGTGTGAAGTGTTGGACATGGATGCATGTCATGTGTTGCTTGGTAGGCCTTGGGAGTATGAAAAGAATTCTTCCCACCATGGAAGAGACAACACCTACTCATTCAAGTATGGTGACAAGCTTATTGTCTTAGCTCCCCTACCACCAATGATGGGATGTAAATCCAATGCGTGCTTGTTTGAATCCTTCATTGAACCGAAACCTAGCATGGAGAAGAAGTTGGAGCCGAGCTTGAAAGAACTTGAGGACTTGAATGGGCTTGAGCCGAGTAGGGAGGAGCTAGGGAGGAGATGAACTTGGAATGTGAGGAAGCTCTAGCATGATAAGGAGGATTCTAGGAGAGGAGCAACATGAAGGTGAAGCATCAATCAACAAGAAAACAACCAATGTGAACAATGAGAGGGCAAAAATCGATGGCTTAGAGAGGTCAAGTGGATCCTTGAGATGGAGGATCATTGATGGGCTCGATCACGAGCAAGAATGGATGGATGGCGTGGCTATGAACCGTGGACTCAAAGAGATGCTTGAGGAAGAATGTGTGGTCAAGCAAACCGTGACCAAGGAGGAAAACATGATCAATCCCTCGAGCCCAAGCAAAGGAATCCAACCATTCCTACAAACCATCATCAAGTGGTGCCCATGGAAGAAAAACGTGAAGCCCAAATTCGAGCAAGGATTGAGTCGGGAATCGAGTGTGAAGTCGAGCAAGTCGAGCAAGAGGTTCTCCAAGGACTTGAGGGCAAGTCCTTTCCAAGGAGAGGAGATTGGACCAAAATTGGTCAAGGAAGTCAAGGGAGAAGAGTTGGGAGACCATGGGCTAGGGCCATGGGCTCAAACCCAAGCCTAGGGCTTGGTCTAAGGGATCACTAAGGGTCAACTAAAGTCAAACCTATGGTCAAACCAAGCCAACCTTAGTGATCAAGCAAAGTCAAGAGGAAGTCAAAGTTGGAGAGCAACAAAAAGTCAAGATTATGCTATTTTGAAATGTGGTCAACCAAGGTACACCCATGTGAGTCAACCCTCCAATAAATGGGCTCATATGGTTCATCAAGCTAGCTCATGGAGGTCAAGGGGGGCCGGCTTATTTCAAGTCACCAAGGATCATCAGCATTGTTTTTATAATTTAAGTCATTTTCATACACGCTGCTTTCATTACTTTTCTTTTACGCTTTATTGAAAGGAGACAATGTAATCCCTTGTAATATGGTCACTAGGACCGTCCCACATGCCACCCAAGGTCAAATCTTGACCCTTGAAGACTACCTAAAATGCATGGAGAGGATGTCTTTCGCGTATCATTGTCTACTTTATGTTTTGTTTGTTATCATTTTCAAAATTGTAAGGTCACAAAGACCAACTTTTTTCGGCTGATTTGAGGGACCTTTATGGCCCTTGGATCAACTTGTAATGTGTGGCTAAGATTAGAATGAGGGTAATATATAAACCCTCATCCTCATCTCACAATTTTCAGATTTTGAATGATATAAGGTTGAAACCCTAAAAACTTGAGTACTCTCATTTCTCTCTTTACTTTGTGTTTGAGATTTATGATAATTAACTAGTGGCTTGGTGCTTAGTTAATTAAACCCCTAAATCTATAACTTTGTGAGTAGATTTAGGTACTATCTTTTATGTTTTTCATTTGTTCATACAAAAATCACAAAAATACATCACATATCACCACATTCGGCCGAGTTCTTTTACAAGGGATTGAGATCGATTTTGTTCATCTCTTGAGTGAAACTTGATCCTCCTAGTTTCACTCCAGGAGATGAAGTTGGGGCCGAGCTTGAGTGAGCTTGAGAAATTGAAGGGCCTTGAGCCGAATGAAGAAGAGCAAGGGGAAAAGATGGACTTGAAATGTGAGGGAAGCTCTAGCATGATAAGGAGGACTCTAGGAGAGGAGCCTCATGAAGGTGAAGCATCAGTCAACAAGGAAACAACCGACTACATTGAGAATGTGGTCAATGAAAGAACAAAAATCGATGGTAAGGAAAGATCAAGCGGGTCATTAAGGTGGAGAATCATTGATGGACTCGATCATGAGCAAGAATGGGTGGATGGCATGGTTATGAGTCGAGGGCTCAAAGAAATGCTCGAGGAAGAATGTGTGGTCAAGCAAACCGTGACCAAGGAAGAAAACATGATGAATTCTTCGAGCCAAGTCAAAGGGGTCCAACCGTTTCTACAAACTCTAGCTAAATGGTGCCCATGGAAGACCAAAACCGTGAAGGCCAAGATTGAACAAAGGTTGAGCCGAGAATCGAGTGTGAAGTCGAGCAAGAGAGGGAGCAAGAGGTTCTCCAAGGACTTGAGGGCAAGTCCTTTTCAAGGAGAGGAGATTGGACCAAAATTGGTCAAGGAAGTCAAGGGTGGAGAAGAGGGAGACCATGGGTTAGGGCCATGGGCTCAAACCCAAGCCTAGACCAAGGGTCAAGGGATCACTAAGGGATAAGTAAAGTCAATTCTATGGTCAAATCGAGCCAACCCTAGTGATCAAGCTAAGTCAAGGAGAAGTCAAAGTTGGAGAGCAGCAAAAAGTCAAGATTATGCTATTTTGAAAATGTGGTCAACTAAGGTACACCCATGTGAGTCAACCCTCCAATAAATGGGCTCACATGGTTCATCAAGCTAGCTCATGGAGGGCAAGGAGCCGCCCTAGCTCAAGTCACCAAGGATCATCACATTGTTCTTATGTTATTTATCTTTATGTCATTTTCATACATGTCATTTCTTTACTTTATTGTTTTATCTAAGGAGACAATATAATCCTTTGTCTTTGATTGTTGAACCGTCCCACATGCTCTCCAAGGTCAATTCTTGGCCTTTGGATGCTACCTAAAGTGCATGGAGAGGATGTCTTTCGCTATCGTTTAATACTTTAAGTTTTTGTTTGTTATCAATTTCAAAATTGTAAGGTCACTAGGACCAATTATTTTCGGCTGAATTAAGGGACCTTTATGGCCCTTGGATCAACTTGTAATGTGTGGCTAAGATTAGAATGAGGGTAATATATAAACCCTCATCCTCATCTCACAATTTTCAGATTTTGAATGATAAAAAAGAAACCCTAGAGTTTATATTGTGTTCCTCATTTTCTCATTACTTTGTGTGTGAGTTAGTGAAAGATTAGTTTAGTGGCTTTGTGCTTAAACTAATCAAACCCTAATTCTCTTGCTTAGTGCTTAGAATTAGTGACTATCCTTTATTTTTTCCTTGTTTACAAAATTTCAGAAAAATCACCTCACAAAAACCTACATATAACCGAGATTCTCAAGGGCTTTCAAAGATCGATTCTTGTTCAATCCTTGAGTGAAACTTGATCCACTTAGTTTCACTCCAAGTTGCACCCAAGAACAACTCCAAAACTACTAGTGATTTTGATCTAGAAATCACTAATAGTAGCTTGATAATATGTATAATATTACTACTAATACTTACTAACTCTTAGTAATATTAGGAGTAGTATTTAGAGAGAGTTTTGAGAGAGATAGTGTAGGAAAAATGCATCCATCCTCTCATTTTTCTTTTGCTTTGTTTTATAGGAAAAAACAAGACAAAACAAAGGGCCAAAGAAGCCAATGCATGGCCAACCTAAAAGAGAAGAAAAGAGAGGAAGAGTTTTCTTGTGAAGAGTAATTGTTAGCATGCTAATAATTATGTTCCTCACATGCAAAAGTCTTAAGCAAGGACAAAACAAATAGAACAAAAGGGAATCTATCCCTTGCCTCTCATTTGGATGGTCCAAATGGACCCATTTGGGTCTATTTTGTTTTTCAATATTTGTCCCACAAATACTTATAATTTATCACTTAATCATCTAATATGATAAAGTGTAAATCAATTAAACTCTTCCTTAATATACATGTACATTTACACATATATTAAAATTGTACTTTTACTAATCTCATTAGTAAAATATACATGATTAGTGAATTAACAGTTAATCACTAATTCCTATCTCCTCTAATAATTTTATCGATATAAAATTCAATCATCCGAGTTCACAACTCGATTTCTCTCTAAATTAATTCACTGACTAACCGTTAGTCGATTTATCAAGAAACTAATCTAATTGTATCTCATACAATTAATTAGCTTTATTATTTGTGGACCAAGAATGGTCAAGGCGAGCGAAGGCGGTTTTAGTCTAGAACACGGTTTGGGTCCTTGGGCTCGAACCATGGGCTAGACCACGGTCCTAAGGTCCACCCAAGCTTATTTTGAGTGAATTTGAACAATAATATCTTGGTCAAGCTTGGTGGGTCAAAGAAGTCAAGGAAAGTCAAGAAGGAGAGCAACCGAAAGTCGACAAATGTGCTATTTTGAATGTGATCGCTTGAGTGCACCCATGTGGGTTCGAACCCCAATAAAACATGAGCCAACAAGGTCCAAGAGGGTCAGCTAAGGGGAGAATTCGGCTGACCCAAGGAAGCTCTCAAAATGATACATTATTTTGTGCTTTAAGTCGTTTTCACTAGTGTCACTTTCAATACTTTATGCTTTATTGTTTTTAGCTTATAAAATCTGATTTGTGAAGTGTAATGGACGTCCCACATGCCTCCCTAAGATCAAGTCTTGGCCCTTGGATGTTACCTAAAAGGATGGAGAGGATTGAGCCACGCTCACTATCACACTTTATGCTTTTGTAGTTGTTAGTTTACTTTGAATTTTCAGCAATTGTAAAGGCTTCTAAGAGCCGTTTTTTTTGTATTACTTGGGAGTATTTGTAGCCTTTAGATTAGATATTAGATTGTATGGTTAGGATGCAAAGAGTTGGTCTATATAAACCAAGCTCAAACATCATATTTTTCAGCTTTGATATTGAATGAAACCCTAGTTGTTTATCTTGAGTTCTCTTCATTTTTCTCATTACTAAGTGTGTGAGTTTAGTGAAAGATTAGTTTAGTGGCTTTGTGCTTAAACTAATCACAACCTAAATCTATTACTTAGTGTGTAGATTTAGTTACTATCCCTTTTATTTTTCCTTGTTCTCAAAATTTCAGAAAATATTTCACCAAAAACATTCACTTTGGCCGAGAATTTCAAAGACTTTTCTAAGTCGATTTGTGTTCATCTCTTGAGTGAAACTTGATCCTCCTAGTTTCACTCCAAATTGGCATCAAAGCTTAGGTTTGTTCCTTGTTTTCGATTTGTTCTTTGTGTTCTTAAGTTGTTCTTGTTTTCTTGTGTTATTTTCGTTTTTTTTTTCCTGTTTTCCTTGTGTCTTCCACAAAAATCCACAAACATACTCACAAAATTTTCACAAAATGGTTGAAGATCTACACTTGTGTTAGTATTGGTTTCGATTCTTACACCCAAAGGTCCAAACTTTACTCAAAAATTTTCAGATTTTGTTTCTTTGATTATATCAATGGGTGTGTTTCTTCCTTTTGATGTTTCTTGTGGTACTACTCTTGGTGAGACCATGTATGATTCTATGGAGAAAGCTAGAAGAGAGCTTGAAATCAAAATGAGTCGAATGAGGGGTAGACTTAAACCTAACCCTAGCCTTGATCTTGTGACTTTGAGGGGTCAAAGGGAGTTAGAGGCTAGAATGGCTCGGTTAGGAGGAGGACCAAACCCTAGCCTTGGCCGTGTGGGTTGTAACTCCATACATGCCCAAACCCTAACCCTAGAAGAGGATCACCAAGTCCAAAATCAGCAAGTCTTTAAGTCAAAGTGTACCATTATGGGTAGGGTTTGTAATCTAACCATTGATGGGAAAAGTTGTTCCAATATTGCCTCCAACACCCTCATTGAAAAATTAGCCTTACCTACACAAGAACACCCTAACCCTTACAAATTGAGGTGGCTAAACATGGGAGCCGAGGTGATGGTGGATAGACAATGCTTGGTTTCTTTCTCTATTGGAAGGGATTACATGGATGAAGCTTTGTGTGATGTGATTCCCATGGATGTTTGTCACATTCTTTTAGGGAAACCTTGGAAGTTGGAAAGAGATGCTCATCATGATGGGAGGGACAATACCTATACCTTCAAGATTGGAGCTAAGAAAATCAAACTTGCACCCTTACCTCCGATTTTGACGAACCCTAACCCACCCTCCTTGGTTGAGTCACCCGAAAATGCAACGGATGATGGGGGACCAGAAATGGAACTTGGGGTTAATCATGGGAAGGATGAGATTGTTCTCCTTGTTAAGGAGACCCCGAAAGATCAAGAAGGGCTGCCCTCAAGAGAAGCACAAGCCATGCTAGATTCTCATGGAGTTAAGCATGTTGTCCTAGCTCCATTGCCTCCTACCTTGGGGTACAAGGCTGCCCCTTGCTTGTTTGAGGCTCCCAAGAAAGTGTTAGTGAGTGAAGAGGCCGAAATAAGTGATGGGATGAATGTTGGTGAGAAATCGGCCATTCACTTTGCTAAGGATGATGCTAATAATCAAGAGGAAAGCATGGGGTACAATGTCAAGCATGAGAATGAGTTTGATTCTATGTGGGATTTAACCAAGGTCAAAAGGAAGTTGTTCAAGGAAATGCAATGTGGAAATCGTAATCAAACCGATTCAAGTGGTTTCATGAAATGGGGATTCAAAGGAGGAACTAAGCTTGAACAAAAGAGCTAAGTGATGATCTCCTACAATCCTCACCTAAGTTCAAGAAGGAAGACCTTAAGAATGTACTAGGTTAGAACTCGAGCCAAGGGAAACCAAGAGTGTTGGAGAAGAAGGATCAATCCTTATGGTCAAGAATGACCCCAAGACACTAAGGAGAAAACAAGAAGAGGAGCTTGATGATGACTCCTTTCAAGCCTACCCTAGACTCTAGTTTGAGGAGCCTAAGATCATGCTAGGGAGTGGCTACAACTTAAGGGCCACTATGAAGAAGAAGAAGAAGAACACGCCAAACAAGACCAAACGAGCCAAGCCAAAGTTGTTCAATCTTTCATCCGTATTTTATGTCAAGGTTGTTCTTTGAGGCCAAAACCTATTGAGACCAAGGTTGGTTGTGGGTCTAATAAGGTGCCTCTCCTTGGAGGTTATGATCAATATCAAGATGAAACTCATGTTAAGAACCCTAAGGATTTGAGGACAAATCCTTTTCAAGAAGAGGAGATTGGACCAAGAATGGTCAAGGCGAAAGCGGCGGTTTAGTCTAGAACCCGGTTTGGGTCCTTGGGCTCGAACCATGGGCTAGACCACGGTCCTAAGGTCCACCCAAGCTTATTTTGAGTGAATTTGAACAATAATATCTTGGTCAAGCTTGGTGGGTCAAAGAAGTCAAGGAAAGTCAAGAAGGAGAGCAACCGAAAGTCGACAAATGTGCTATTTTGAATGTGATCGCTGAGTGCACCCATGTGGGTTCGAACCCCAATAAAACATGAGCCAACAAGGTCCAAGAGGGTCAGCTAAGGGGAGAATTCGGCTGACCCAAGGAAGCTCTCAAAATGATACATTATTTTGTCTTTAAGTCGTTTTCACTAGTGTCACTTTCAATACTTTACGCTTTATTGTTTTTAGCTTATAAAATCTGATTTGTGAAGTGTAATGGACGTCCCACATGCCTCCCTAAGATCAAGTCTTGGCCCTTGGATGTTACTCTAAAAGCGTGGAGAGGATTGAGCCACAAGTCACTATCACACTTTATGCTTTTGTAGTTGTTAGTTTACTTTGAATTTTCAGCAATTGTAAAGGCTTCTAAGAGCCGTTTTTTTTGTATTACTTGGGAGTATTTGTAGCCTTTAGATTAGATATTAGATTGTATGGTTAGGATGCAAAGAGTTGGTCTATATAAACCAAGCTCAAACATCATATTTTTCAGCTTTGATATTGAATGAAACCCTAGTTGTTTATCTTGAGTTCTCTTCATTTTTCTCATTACTAAGTGTGTGAGTTTAGTGAAAGATTAGTTTAGTGGCTTTGTGCTTAAACTAATCACAACCTAAATCTATTACTTAGTGTGTAGATTTAGTTACTATCCCTTTTATTTTTCCTTGTTCTCAAAATTTCAGAAAATATTTCACCAAAAACATTCACTTTGGCCGAGAATTTCAAAGACTTTTCTAAGTCGATTTGTGTTCATCTCTTGAGTGAAACTTGATCCTCCTAGTTTCACTCCAAATTGGCATCAAAGCTTAGGTTTGTTCCTTGTTTTCGATTTGTTCTTTGTGTTGCCGAGTTGTTCTTGTTTTCTTGTGTTATTTTCGTTTTTTTTTTCCTGTTTTCCTTGTGTCTTCCACAAAAATCCACAAACATACTCACAAAATTTTCACAAAATGGTTGAAGATCTACACTTGTGTTAGTATTGGTTTCGATTCTTACACCCAAAGGTCCAAACTTTACTCAAAAATTTTCAGATTTTGTTTCTTTGATTATATCAATGGGTGTGTTTCTTCCTTTTGATGTTTCTTGTGGTACTACTCTTGGTGAGACCATGTATGATTCTATGGAGAAAGCTAGAAGAGAGCTTGAAATCAAAATGAGTCGAATGAGGGGTAGACTTAAACCTAACCCTAGCCTTGATCTTGTGACTTTGAGGGGTCAAAGGGAGTTAGAGGCTAGAATGGCTCGGTTAGGAGGAGGACCAAACCCTAGCCTTGGCCGTGTGGGTTGTAACTCCATACATGCCCAAACCCTAACCCTAGAAGAGGATCACCAAGTCCAAAATCAGCAAGTCTTTAAGTCAAAGTGTACCATTATGGGTAGGGTTTGTAATCTAACCATTGATGGGAAAAGTTGTTCCAATATTGCCTCCAACACCCTCATTGAAAAATTAGCCTTACCTACACAAGAACACCCTAACCCTTACAAATTGAGGTGGCTAAACATGGGAGCCGAGGTGATGGTGGATAGACAATGCTTGGTTTCTTTCTCTATTGGAAGGGATTACATGGATGAAGCTTTGTGTGATGTGATTCCCATGGATGTTTGTCACATTCTTTTAGGGAAACCTTGGAAGTTGGAAAGAGATGCTCATCATGATGGGAGGGACAATACCTATACCTTCAAGATTGGAGCTAAGAAAATCAAACTTGCACCCTTACCTCCGATTTTGACGAACCCTAACCCACCCTCCTTGGTTGAGTCACCCGAAAATGCAACGGATGATGGGGACCAGAAATGGAACTTGGGGTTAATCATGGGAAGGATGAGATTGTTCTCCTTGTTAAGGAGACCCCGAAAGATCAAGAAGGGCTGCCCTCAAGAGAAGCACAAGCCATGCTAGATTCTCATGGAGTTAAGCATGTTGTCCTAGCTCCATTGCCTCCTACCTTGGGGTACAAGGCTGCCCCTTGCTTGTTTGAGGCTCCCAAGAAAGTGTTAGTGAGTGAAGAGGCCGAAATAAGTGATGGGATGAATGTTGGTGAGAAATCGGCCATTCACTTTGCTAAGGATGATGCTAATAATCAAGAGGAAAGCATGGGGTACAATGTCAAGCATGAGAATGAGTTTGATTCTATGTGGGATTTAACCAAGGTCAAAAGGAAGTTGTTCAAGGAAATGCAATGTGGAAATCGTAATCAAACCGATTCAAGTGGTTTCATGAAATGGGGATTCAAAGGAGGAACTAAGCTTGAACAAAAAGAGCTAAGTGATGATCTCCTACAATCCTCACCTAAGTTCAAGAAGGAAGACCTTAAGAATGTACTAGGGTTAGAACTCGAGCCAAGGGAAACCAAGAGTGTTGGAGAAGAAGGATCAATCCTTATGGTCAAGAATGACCCCAAGACACTAAGGAGAAAACAAGAAGAGGAGCTTGATGATGACTCCTTTCAAGCCTACCCTAGACTCTAGTTTGAGGAGCCTAAGATCATGCTAGGGAGTGGCTACAACTTAAGGGCCACTATGAAGAAGAAGAAGAAGAACACGGCCAAACAAGACCAAACGAGCCAAGCCAAAGTTGTTCAATCTTTCATCCGTATTTTATGTCAAGGTTGTTCTTTGAGGCCAAAACCTATTGAGACCAAGGTTGGTTGTGGGTCTAATAAGGTGCCTCTCCTTGGAGGTTATGATCAATATCAAGATGAAACTCATGTTAAGAACCCTAAGGATTTGAGGACAAATCCTTTTCAAGAAGAGGAGATTGGACCAAGAATGGTCAAGGCGAGCGAAGGCGGTTTTAGTCTAGAACACGGTTTGGGTCCTTGGGCTCGAACCATGGGCTAGACCACGGTCCTAAGGTCCACCCAAGCTTATTTTGAGTGAATTTGAACAATAATATCTTGGTCAAGCTTGGTGGGTCAAAGAAGTCAAGGAAAGTCAAGAAGGAGAGCAACCGAAAGTCGACAAATGTGCTATTTTGAATGTGATCGCTTGAGTGCACCCATGTGGGTTCGAACCCCAATAAAACATGAGCCAACAAGGTCCAAGAGGGTCAGCTAAGGGGAGAATTCGGCTGACCCAAGGAAGCTCTCAAAATGATACATTATTTTGTGCTTTAAGTCGTTTTCACTAGTGTCACTTTCAATACTTTATGCTTTATTGTTTTTAGCTTATAAAATCTGATTTGTGAAGTGTAATGGACGTCCCACATGCCTCCCTAAGATCAAGTCTTGGCCCTTGGATGTTACCTAAAAGCATGGAGAGGATTGAGCCACAAGTCACTATCACACTTTATGCTTTTGTAGTTGTTAGTTTACTTTGAATTTTCAGCAATTGTAAAGGCTTCTAAGAGCCGTTTTTTTTGTATTACTTGGGAGTATTTGTAGCCTTTAGATTAGATATTAGATTGTATGGTTAGGATGCAAAGAGTTGGTCTATATAAACCAAGCTCAAACATCATATTTTTCAGCTTTGATATTGAATGAAACCCTAGTTGTTTATCTTGAGTTCTCTTCATTTTTCTCATTACTAAGTGTGTGAGTTTAGTGAAAGATTAGTTTAGTGGCTTTGTGCTTAAACTAATCACAACCTAAATCTATTACTTAGTGTGTAGATTTAGTTACTATCCCTTTTATTTTTCCTTGTTCTCAAAATTTCAGAAAATATTTCACCAAAAACATTCACTTTGGCCGAGAATTTCAAAGACTTTTCTAAGTCGATTTGTGTTCATCTCTTGAGTGAAACTTGATCCTCCTAGTTTCACTCCAATTTGGAGTACGTTCCTATAGGTGTGACTTAAAGGGATCAATTGATTACCGCCGTTCTCACGACAATAACGTCAAACTCTAGTCAGCCAACCGTTATTGATTTACGTTAATCAATTGACAATAATACAGGATTATCCCCATGTATTCCTTAATTGAGATTTATTAAGTAATCGCACTATTGTGGAGGACACTTACTCCAACAATCTCCCACTTGTCCGAGACAAGTTGTGCATTACCAATTCTCATGTCCGTTTCACATCTCCCACTCAATGCAAGGTGTCTTACAGGTCGTACTTGCATTCTAAAGATATATATCATGAGTGGTTTCCTCGATAAGGAGAGTAGGTATCGACCTGGGAATCTACCGTAGATTCTTCTGAGCGTGGCCACGCATTTTCAATGACTACTCCTCGAGTGGCCCAAAGATGTTTTACCTGACGAGGGTGGACATTTCCTTCCACTCGATTGTACTGTATAATGCAGATCACTATGACCCCAAAGATGCCCTTATAACCCCCTTTCACGGCATGGTTTAGGACAAAAATGAAAGTCACTCGGAAACTGCACCGACTCAGACAATCAGTTCCAGTCAAAGAATCGACTCAAAGGAATACTATAGAATTCCCACCACGACCAGGGTTCAATCTCATTGAAAAGGAATTCTATAAGCGTCACAGTCCGACAGAGTGTCTCACAGTCTGTCTATGCAAACGAGCAGTCATCACTATGACCCCATGGTGTTGAACCCACCATCGAACGACTTGCAATCTAGTCTCTCCGAGACGTCACCTCATATGATCGACTAGGGACCAAATACTTAGTTTATACCGTTCACTTGAATATGTTCAAAGTTGTCACACAACTATTCGGATAAACAAAGTATGCATTCAAAAATGACTTAAAAGAGTAAATATACTCTAAACAATGAATGTTATTTTCATATATGTAATAGGATACTTTATCCATTACATATCTCAAAAACTAAAGGAAATCAGGCATACGCCTCAACCCCATAGAGGCGGTGTGAGCGTCATGCTTAGTCCTCGAAAGAGGCTTGGTTAAAGGATCAGCGATATTATCGTCTGTCCCAACCTCATAAATATCTATTTCCTTCATTTCCACATTATATCTTATAACATGGTATTTCCTCAAAACATGTCTAGACTTATTACTAGACTTGGGCTCCTTTGCTCGAAAGATGGCCCCACTATTATCACAATAAATAGTGATTGGATTTCCGGCCCTAGGGCCTATTCTTACTCCATCCAAGACCTGCCGAATCCATACAGCTTCTTTAGCAGCTTCCGAAGCTGCC
Organism: Dianthus caryophyllus; assembly: GCA_023091065.1. Taxonomy (NCBI): domain Eukaryota; kingdom Viridiplantae; phylum Streptophyta; class Magnoliopsida; order Caryophyllales; family Caryophyllaceae; genus Dianthus; species Dianthus caryophyllus. The sequence goes on from JALGRB010000016.1 coordinate 1,941,168, forward strand.
AAATATTCAGCTTTTGTTGTAGAATCCGCAGTGACACTTTGCTTGAAACCTTTTTCAGCAAATAGCACCCCCATTCAGCATAAAGACATAGCCGGATTGGGATTTCAAATCATCCCCATCGGTTTGGAAACTTGCATCCGTGTAACCCCTTACACGCAGCTCAAGTTCTCCTCCAAACACTAGAAACGAATCCTTAGTTCTTCTCAAGTACTTAAGGATGTTCTTTACAGCTATCCAGTGACTCTCACCGGGATTGGCATGATACCGGCTCGTCATGCTCAAGGCGAAAGCTACATCGGGACGAGTGCACATCATAGCATACATGATTGATCTTACAGCGGAAGCATAAGGGATCAATTTCATGCTTTCAATTTCCGCAGGAGTCGTAGGACATTGAGATTTCTTCAATGTTATTCCTACACTCATCGGAAGAAAGCCTCTCTAGGAGTCTTTCATATTGAACATGTCAAGAATCTTATCAATATAAGTTTCTTGACTCAATGCTAGTATCCTCTTGGATCTATCTCTATAGATCCGGATACCCAAGATGCGTTGTGCCTCTCCCAAGTCCTTCATTTGGAAATGGTTTCCCAATTCCACCTTTACCGAATTCAAACTTGGAACATCATTTCCAATTAGTAGTATGTCATCCACATACAAAACAAGGAAGGTTACTTTACTCCCACTAAACTTCATGTACAAACAAGGTTCCTCGGTACTCCGAGCGAATCCATGTTGTTTGATAACATGATCGAATCTGTGATTCCAACTCCTTGATGCTTGCTTAAGACCATAAATGGATCTCTTAAGCTTGCATACTATCTTAGGGTTGGATGTATCTACAAAACCTTCAGGTTGTGTCATAAACACTTCCTCTTCTAGAATCCCATTCAAGAAGGCGGTTTTTACATCCATTTGCCATATTTCATAATCATGAAATGCGGCAACCGCTAAGATTATCCTTATGGATCGAAGCATGGCAACTGGTGCAAAGGTTTCATCATAATGAATACCTTGGACTTGTGAAAAGCCCTTTGCCACCAATCTAGCTTTGTAAACATTAATATGTTTATCTATGCCGAGTTTGATTTTGAATATCCATTTACACTGAAGGGGTCTCACTCCTTCAGGTAAATCAACCAAGTCCCAAACTTGGTTCTCGTACATAGAATCCATTTCGGATTTCATGGCCTCAAGCCATTGGTCGGAGTTGGAGCTACTAATAGCTGCCTTGTAGGTTGAGGGTTCGTTGCTTTCGAATAACAACAAATCACCCTCCTCCTCGATGTTACCGAGGTAACGGTCAGGTTGATGACTAATTCTTCCTGACCTCCTAGGGATTACAACCGTGTCAGAAGACGAGGGAACGGTTTTCTCATTTTCTGCGTCGGTTTGTGGCTTTTAAACTTCATCAAGTTCAAATTTTCTCCCACTCTGTTTTCTAGAAATATATTTATTTTATAGAAAACAGCATTACGAGCCACAAACTCTTTGTTCTCGTGAGGGTTGTGGAAGTAATAACCACACGTTTCCGTAGGATAACCTACAAATAGGGAACCGTTCCCGTCCATATCTCATATGGAGTCTTATTGGCCGCTTTAGTCGGACTTTGATTTAGTGAGAAAACAGTAGACGATAGCGCAAAGCCCAAAAACGATCCAGGAAGCTCACTTTGACTCATCATAGACCGAACCATATCTAGCAAGGTTCGGTTTCTCCTTTCTGCAACACCATTCAACTGTGGTGTGCCCGGAGGAGTCCTTTGTGATACTCTACCACAATTATTAAGATATGAATCAAACTCATTACTTAGATATTCGCCACCACGATCCGATCGTAGTGCTTTTATCTTCTTATCCAATTGGTTCTCAACCTCATTTTGAAATTCTTTAAATTTCTCGAAAGCATCACTTTTATGCCTTATTAAGTAGACATAACCATATCTACTTAAGTCATCGGTAAAAGTAATGAAGTAATGATATCCTCCTCTAGCGGTGATGTTTATTGGACCACACACATCGGTATGTATGAGTCCTAAAACCTCACTTGCTCGTGTCCCTTTACCGCTAAAGGGTTGACGAGTCATCTTGCCTAAGAGGCAAGATTTGCATGTACCATATGATTCGCAATCAAATGGTTTGAGAACCTTGGTCGCGACAAGTCTCTTTATGCGTCTATCGTTTATGTGACCTAAACGACAATGCCAAAGGTAGGATTTGTTTGATTCATTCGTTTTGAGCTTCTTGTTCTCTATATGACAAACATCATTGACATCATTTAAAACATAAATACCTCCAATTGAAATGGCTTCGCCATAAACCATTTCATTAAATGAAAAATACACCGATTGTACTTAATCATAAAGCCTTCCGTATCAAACACGGAGACGGAGATAATGTTTTTCGTTAGAGTTGGTACAAAATAACTGTTATTCAAATTCAACTCTAATCCACTAGCTAGAGCGAGTACATAGGTTCCCACGGAAATGGCCGCTACTCTAGCTCCATTACCCATGTGGAGATCTACATCACCCTTGGCTAGTGCTCGCACGTTTCTCATCCCCTGCAAGTGATTGCAAAGATGAGATCCACATCCGGTATCTCATACCCATGTAGAAATGCAAGCATGATTTATGTCAATCATATAAAGTCTAGAAGGAACAATATCTTTGGATGTCGCACATCCATCATTTTTTTCCTTCAAGAATTTGGGACAATTTCGCTTCTAACGACCGGGTTTGGGCTTGCTATTCTCAATAGCCTTTCCCTTACCCTTATCTTCCTTGAGCCGAGCTTTATAAGCTCCCTATCCTTTCTTAACCCCAAAGTTTATGTTCTTCAATCTCATTGAAAGAACATCTTTTCTCTCAATCCTCATTCACTTTCGTGCTATCTAGGTCGAAGCACATCGTCGTCACTCTAGTGAATATCTCATATGCACTTTAGTGAGTAACGAAGCGAAGTTTGAGAGAATGTGACATTGACCAAATCAATATATTTTTAACGTCATTGTCAACCTTTAGGTGCTCATCGTAGGCGGCTTGCACCGCCGCGGTGGCCCTAAATCCGGGTTCGGTGGGAGGTGGTTCGGTAAGGTTCTTAAGCACATTGTCGGATTGAGCGGCGCCCCTTATAGTAGAATCGCATTCGACAAAGTTGCTACCGTCATCCTTTAGGATACACTTATCCATCACGGTTCTCAACCATGAATATTTACCCAAAATGGGTGCGGGAGTTAAAGTTGTCATTGCGATTTCAAATAAATAATTCTACAACAAATATGAGGAAATAATATTAACATTCATTGTATATGATGACATTTGCTAAAACTCTTTTTAAAACAAATGTCCATTTATATAACGATCTCCCACGAAATTATATAAATGATTCCAAGACTCGTTTTTCATATAAAATTAGACATCTCATGTTTCCTTTTATATAAAAACGATAAGTCAACACTTGACTAATTCTACACTAGAATGCTTGGTTGATGATTTTCTAGAAAATGCATCGATTAGCCCCAAATAACTCTTATTCGGTTGAGTCCAAACCAAATTAGCACGGGACTTCCTCTCACTACTTACCCATGGTAAGAAGGTTCCACGTCATGAGGTCCTCACGAACATGGGGTTCATAGTTGCCACATTTGGAAAGGCTTAATCTCAATTTATTTGTTAAAAATGTGGGTGATCTTGTCGATTTTAGTCATAATATTCTTTATAAGTGAACGAATTTTTAAGAATGGCGACCTAAAAACGACAATCGGAGTGGGATATCGAGGCATGCATGGCGATTTTGGCATGTGAGCGGAAAATAAGCAAACAAACAAGCATGATAAAGAAAGCATAAACCTAGTATGGCCACCTAAAAGTAATTAAAAATACAAGGAGTTACAAATTGGAAACCAACTCCTTTGGTCCCTCTTCATTATGGATCTCATCCAAGGCTCCTCCTTGCAAGCTTTAGAACACTTCTAAGGCTCCTCTCGATCCATCGCCGGTCTTCGGTTTACAAAAGGTTACAAGTATAAATTTACAAATGAATACATAGCAACCCTATTATACATTTATAAATGAAATAAACTATTAAATTACAAACCGGCGATACGAGATCGCATTTAATTACAAAACCACACGATATTCCCTTTCATTACGGGCAATATCGGTAAAAATATAACAAACTATGGCCATACTAGTAAGAACAAACATTCATTCAAAAATAAACATTCATCCAAATATACATAATGAAAAGCTTATAAATAAAAACATGCCAAAATCGCCCTAAACTTTAATCGCATTAAATCGTTTCAAACCGATCTCATTTTTAATCGATTAATCTTATATTAATCAATAATGCTTAAAACACCTTTTAAGCTTGAACTAAAACTTCTAAACTGATTTAGAACACCCAAAATTAGTTTTCACTAATTCATGGTGATTTTAGTTCATAAACATGGTCATTTGCTAATTAGATGTACTTTAATCATAACCATTTATGAATAAAGCTTTATAAAATCAAAATAAAATAAAATAAAATCATTTTTATTTTGACAAAATTTTGTATATTCTGGAACACTTCCAAAATATCAGAAAAGAAAAGTTTGGTCAGAAAAAATTTACGAATTATTTTATAATAAATAACATACGATTTCATCGATTTTATCTCATAAAATCAAGAAAACGTCTAAAACAGTGAGGAAAAATCCCAAATTTATACGAGAGCATCCTCATAATGAATAAAAATGTTGGTATAAATTTCATGTCCAGAAAATAAAATTTACTATATTTTTTGGACATAAAAGCCATTATATACCGATTTTAAACAAAAATATGAATAAATATTCAAAACTCAAAATATGACTTTGAAAATTTACATGCAGAATGTATAAATATGAAATATCACGGTGTAAAAATTTCGTGACCAGATTCCAACTATAACTATTTATAGTAATTATTTTAGCCAAAAACACACTTTTTGACTCGGTTTTGTATAAAAATCATTTTAATTAGCAAACAAATTTCAAAAAATACGAAATTTGACCAGTAACTTCATGAGACCAGAAAATTTTCATGCAATAAAAATCTCGTGTTAAAACCATTTTTAACACTATTTTCGGATTTTATGTTATTTATTCTCAATAAATACATAAAACTCCAAAAACAACAAAATAAATTTGTAACTACAAGCCTAAGCTCTTATACCACTTGTAGGGATCGGATCCCATTCACTAATCAAATATTAGTGTAAATCAAATTACTCTAATTTGATTTAGCAAGATCTATTGTAGTACAAATTCACTTTGTTACAAGTTTAGAAATATTATACCTTTCTCAAAGGGAAATATTGGGCACAAAACTAGAACTCCTTTCTAGTTTTGTTTCTTGAGCTATAGTTTAGGATGATCCTCCAAAACCGAGTTTCCAAAATAGGAAACCTCCTCTTAGTTGTGGACCAAAATTGGTCAAGGAAGTCAAGGGTGGAGAAGAGGGAGACCATGGGTTAGGGCCATGGGCTCAAACCCAAGGCTAGACCAAGGGTCAAGGGGTCACTAGGGGATAAGTAAAGTCAATTCTATGGTCAAATCGAGCCAACCCTAGTGATCAAGCTAAGTCGAGGAGAAGTCAAAGTTGGAGAGCAACAAAAAAGTCAAGATTATGCTATTTTTGAATGTGGTCAAAGTGGGTGCACCCATGTGAGTTAACCCTCCAATAAAAGGACTCACATGGTTCACAAAGCTAGCTCAAGGAGGTCCCTTAGGAGCCGGCCCAACAAGTCCCCAACAAACAATCACATTGTTTTATGTTTATGTCATTTTCATTCAAGTCGCTTTCGTCACTTTATGCTTTATTGTTTTAGTGTGTAAAAATCAAAATATAGAGCATGTGGACCGTCCTCCTTCAAGACCAAGGCTCACTCAAGGACCCTTGGATGATCCCAAACAAAGAATGGAGAGGATTGAGCCTCATGTCAACATCTACCTTTATGCTTTTATCTTTTGTTTGTTAGCCAACAAAATTCAGCTCTTGTAAGGCCTTTAGGCCGTTTTTTTGGATGTTTCAAAGGCTCATGTGAGCCCTTAGATTAACTTTGAAATGTAAGGCTTAGATTAGAGTAAGGGTCATATATAAACCCTCACTCTAACCTCAAAATTTTCAGCTTTGATATTGAATGAAACCCTAGTTGTTTATCTTGAGTTCTCTTCATTTTTCTCATTACTAAGTGTGTGAGTTTAGTGAAAGATTAGTTTAGTGGCTTTGTGCTTAAACTAATCACAACCTAAATCTATTACTTAGTGTGTAGATTTAGTTACTATCCCTTTTATTTTTCCTTGTTCTCAAAATTTCAGAAAATATTTCACCAAAAACATTCACTTTGGCCGAGAATTTCAAAGACTTTTCAAAGTCGATTTGTGTTCATCTCTTGAGTGAAACTTGATCCTCCTAGTTTCACTCCAAATTGGTCATCAAAGCCTAGGTTTGTTCTTGATTTCTTTTTCTTTCTCTATTTTTCGGTTTCCCTTAGAAATGTCGAGTTACTCTTTTGTTTTCCTCTTTTAGTTTTTCGTTTTTTCTTCTTCCTTTCCTTGTTTATTTTCTATAAATTTCCCACAAAATTTCCACAAAAGATCTCACAAAATTTTCACAAAAATGGAAGAGAATAGAGGAGAGGGTAAAAGACTTTCCGATTTAGAAGAGAAGTTAACTCAACTCACCGGTAATTGTACTCTAATGATGAATGCTCTAAACACCCTCTTAGACCAAAATATTAATGAACCAAGAAGGGGTGAAGGGGGAAGGGGACGTGGCCGTGGGTTTGGGTATGGGGGCCGTGGGAGAGGGCACCCTCCTCCTCACATGGAAGATCAATTTTCGGATTCGGAAGAGTCCCTTGAAGCCCACCCTAGAGACCATGACCGAGATATCAAAGTGGATATACCCGATTTTTATGGTAGCTTGAACCCGAGGATCTCTTAGATTGGCTTAGATCGGTTGAGAGAATTTTTGAATTCAAGGAGTACTCCGATAGGAAGTGTTTCAAGGTAGCCATCATGAAGTTTAAGGGATATGCCTCCCTTTGGTATGAAAACCTTAAGAATCAAAGAAACCGAGAGGGAAAGGAACCAATTAAGTCATGGCTCAAACTCAAAAAGAAACTCAAAGACAAGTTTGTTCCCAAAGACTACACCCAAGACATGTTTCTCAAGCTAGCTCAACTAAAACAAGAGTCACACCCCATTGAGACCTATCTTAGGGACTTTGAGCAACTCACCCTACAATGTGAGATGAATGAGAAACCCGAACAAAAAATTGCAAGGTTTGTTGAGGGCCTAAACCCTAGGATAGCAAATCGGGTCAAAATGCAAAACTTGTGGTCATTCGATGAGGCCGTTACCATGGCCACACGTGTGGAGAGGCTAGAGAAGGGGAGAGGAGAGTCGGCTAAGAACACCCCCAAAACCAACCCCATGTCGAGCCAAGGAGGGGTCAAGATTGTTGAGCCTTGCCCTACCACCAAGCCATCAAGTGTTGATAAGGGAAAGGGAATTGACTATGGTCCCAAGAGAACAATTCCTCTCAAGAAGTGCTACCAATGTCAAGGGTATGGTCATTTTGCTAAGGAGTGTCCTAGCAAGAGGACCTTGAACACAAGTGAGGTTGTGCATTGGGGAGACGATGAAGTGTTAGTTTGTGAGGAAGAAAAGAAAGAGGGAGTTGAGGATGAGAGAGTGGCCGAAACAATTGTTCCCCCGGACTCGGGGTTGAGCTTGGTTACTTGGCGAGTCATGCATACTCAAGATTCAAGCGAAAGTGTGGATCAAAGGCATCAAATATTTCGAACCAAATGTACCATCATGGGGAGAGTGTGCAACTTGATTATCGATGGGGGAAGTTGTGTTAATGTTGCTTCCAAAACCCTCATTGATAAACTTGCCTTACCAACTTTGAAACATCCTCATCCTTACAAGTTAAGGTGGCTTAATCAAGGAGCCGAGGTAAAAGTCGATAAACAATGCAAAGTCTCGTTCTCGATTGGACAAGACTACAAAGATGAAATTGTGTGTGAAGTGTTGAATATGGATGCTTGTCATGTCTTACTTGGGAGGCCATGGGAGTATGAAAAGAACTCTTCCCACCATGGAAGAGACAACACCTACTCATTCAAGTATGGTGAAAAGCTCATTGTCTTAGCTCCCCTACCACCAATGATGGGATGTAAATCCAATGCATGCTTGTTTGAATCCTTCATTGAGCCGAAACCTAGCATGGAGATGAAGTTGAAGGGCCTTGAGCCGAGTGAAGAAGAGCAAGAGGCAAAGGTGAACTTGAAATGTAAGGGAAGCTCTAGCATGGTAAGGAGGACTCTAGGAGAGGAGCCTCATGAGGGTGAAGCATCAATCAACAAGGAAACAACCGACTACAATGAGAATGTGGTCAATGAAAGAACAAAAATCGATGGCAAGGAAAGATCAAGTGGGTCTTTAAGATGGAGAATCATTGAAGGGCTCGATCATGAGCAAGAATGGATGGATGGCATGGTTATGAGTCGAGGGCTCAAAGAAATGCTCGAGGAAGAATGTGTGGTCAAGCAAACCGTGACCAAGGAAGAAAACATGATGAATTCTTCGAGCCAAGTCAAGGGGGTGCAACCGTTTCTACAAACTCTAGCTAAATGGTGCCCATGGAAGACCAAAACCGTGAAAGCCAAGATTGAACAAAGGTTGAGCCGAGAATCGAGTGTGAAGTCGAGCAAGAGAGGGAGCAAGAGGTTCTCCAAGGACTTGAGGGCAAGTCCTTTCCAAGGAGAGGAGATTGGACCAAAATTGGTCAAGGAAGTCAAGGGTGGAGAAGAGGGAGACCATGGGTTAGGGCCATGGGCTCAAACCCAAGGCTAGACCAAGGGTCAAGGGGTCACTAGGGGATAAGTAAAGTCAATTCTATGGTCAAATCGAGCCAACCCTAGTGATCAAGCTAAGTCGAGGAGAAGTCAAAGTTGGAGAGCAACAAAAAAGTCAAGATTATGCTATTTTTGAATGTGGTCAAAGTGGGTGCACCCATGTGAGTTAACCCTCCAATAAAAGGACTCACATGGTTCACAAAGCTAGCTCAAGGAGGTCCCTTAGGAGCCGGCCCAACAAGTCCCCAACAAACAATCACATTGTTTTATGTTTATGTCATTTTCATTCAAGTCGCTTTCGTCACTTTATGCTTTATTGTTTTAGTGTGTAAAAATCAAAATATAGAGCATGTGGACCGTCCTCCTTCAAGACCAAGGCTCACTCAAGGACCCTTGGATGATCCCAAACAAAGAATGGAGAGGATTGAGCCTCATGTCAACATCTACCTTTATGCTTTTATCTTTTGTTTGTTAGCCAACAAAATTCAGCTCTTGTAAGGCCTTTAGGCCGTTTTTTTTGGATGTTTCAAAGGCTCATGTGAGCCCTTAGATTAACTTTGAAATGTAAGGCTTAGATTAGAGTAAGGGTCATATATAAACCCTCACTCTAACCTCAAAATTTTCAGCTTTGATATTGAATGAAACCCTAGTTGTTTATCTTGAGTTCTCTTCATTTTTCTCATTACTAAGTGTGTGAGTTTAGTGAAAGATTAGTTTAGTGGCTTTGTGCTTAAACTAATCACAACCTAAATCTATTACTTAGTGTGTAGATTTAGTTACTATCCCTTTTATTTTTCCTTGTTCTCAAAATTTCAGAAAATATTTCACCAAAAACATTCACTTTGGCCGAGAATTTCAAAGACTTTTCAAAGTCGATTTGTGTTCATCTCTTGAGTGAAACTTGATCCTCCTAGTTTCACTCCAAGTTGCACCCAAGAACAACTCCAAAACTACTAGTGATTTTGATCTAGAAATCACTAATAGTAGCTTGATAATATGTATAATATTACTACTAATACTTACTAACTCTTAGTAATATTAGGAGTAGTATTTAGAGAGAGTTTTGAGAGAGATAGTGTAGGAAAAATGCATCCATCCTCTCATTTTTCTTTTGCTTTGTTTTATAGGAAAAAACAAGACAAAACAAAGGGCCAAAGAAGCCAATGCATGGCCAACCTAAAAGAGAAGAAAAGAGAGGAAGAGTTTTCTTGTGAAGAGTAATTGTTAGCATGCTAATAATTATGTTCCTCACATGCAAAAGTCTTAAGCAAGGACAAAACAAATAGAACAAAAGGGAATCTATCCCTTGCCTCTCATTTGGATGGTCCAAATGGACCCATTTGGGTCTATTTTGTTTTTCAATATTTGTCCCACAAATACTTATAATTTATCACTTAATCATCTAATATGATAAAGTGTAAATCAATTAAACTCTTCCTTAATATACATGTACATTTACACATATATTAAAATTGTACTTTTACTAATCTCATTAGTAAAATATACATGATTAGTGAATTAACAGTTAATCACTAATTCCCATCTCCTCTAATAATTTTATCGATATAAAATTCAATCATCCGAGTTCACAACTCGATTTCTCTCTAAATTAATTCACTGACTAACCGTTAGTCGATTTATCAAGAAACTAATCTAATTGTATCTCATACAATTAATTAGCTTTATTATTTGGAGTACGTTCCTATAGGTGTGACTTAAAGGGATCAATTGATTACCGCCGTTCTCACGACAATAACGTCAAACTCTAGTCAGCCAACCGTTATTGATTTACGTTAATCAATTGACAATAATACAGGATTATCCCCATGTATTCCTTAATTGAGATTTATTAAGTAATCGCACTATTGTGGAGGACACTTACTCCAACACTTGAACCTAGGCTTTGATACCAATTTGGAGTGAAACTAGATGGGTTAGATTTCACTCAAGGAAACAACTAAAATCGGTTTGTTATGCTCTTGAAATTCTCGGCCAAATGGGACTTTTTTTGTGTGAATTTTTCTGATTTTTGTGAAACAAATGAAAACATAAAAGATAGGACTAATTCTAAGCACAAAGCAATAGAATTAGGGTTTGATTAATTAAGCACAAAGCCACTAATTAATCATAAAATCACTAACTCAAGCACTAAGCTAAGAGAATAATGAACACTCAAATAAGTTGAGAACTCTCAAACTTAGGGTTTTTTTTTCATTCATTCAAATCTGAAAATATAATGTGGAGAGGCTTGGTTTATATAGACCAAGGCTTTACATCTTGACCCTACAATTAAAGCTAATCTAAGGGCCATAAGGGCCTTGCATCACAGTCAAATAAGGGTCCCTAGGACCTTACAAAATCTGAAAATAAACAACAACTAAAGCATAAAGGTAGAAAGTGACATCTAGGTCCATCTACACCTTGTGTTTAGGTAATCATCCAAGGGCTAGGATTGACACCTTGGAGAGCAAGGAGTGATGGTACAAAAGACTTAAAATTCAGATCACAAACTAAAAAGAACAAATACAATAAAGCATAAAGTGAGACAAAGACATGTAGAGATAGTGACATGAACAAAAGTTGATCTTCTCTTTTGAATTGTGGAATGAGCTGAATTCCTTGTCTCCTCTTGTGCTAGCCACGACTCATGTGAGCCTTAGGATGATTATGAGGCTCCCAAATGGTCCCCAAGGTGAGCTCACCCAAGGAGAATGATGTAGGTTAAGTTCATGGCTCATTACTCCAAAACCGAGTTCCTTGAGACTGAAGTGACTTGTAGGCTTCACCATTTCTCGCTCACGTTGAGTTAGAAGGCCCATGATATGTCATTGGAAAGGTAATTGAGCTAGCTTTCCAATGCAAAAAGAATCATCCAAATATATTTCCTAGAACTCAAGATATGCAACTTTTAGTACGGACATATCGAATTTGCCTATGGACTGAGTTTTCACAATCTGACCCCTGACTTGTAGAGGTCATAACTCTCAGCTCCCTTTGAACCAGATAGCCAACCATATGTCAAATGAAAGATCTTTGAGTTAGCTTTCATATGCAAGTGGTTTCAACGCAATTGGATTAGCAGGTGGGGATTTATGTTAAGATCTTTACCGACATGTCAAAATGAGCTTCATGGGTCATGGCCTAGGTTGTTGTTTTCCAAGTGTGGGCTGATTTCCTTTGTTCTTCTTCGCACATTTCACTTGGTTTGACCCTAATGGTCACAAATTAAGCCATGGCTCGAGCCATAGGACCCAAGTAAGCCCAAGCCTCAAATCGAGCAAAAATGAGCTTAACCATTTTTGTGCAATCTCCTCTTCTTCAAAAAAGTTTGTCCTCAAACTTTGGGGTTCTTAACATTTGCTTGAGCTCCTCTTCTTGATTCCTACCTAGTGTCTTAGGGTTGTCCTCGAATGGCTTCCCACTTTGATCATTCTTATCCAGGTGGTTTCTTCTCCCTAGGGTAAGCAAACTCTTTGGAAAAGTTTGATTCACCCTTAAACTCCCATTCCATGAGCACCTTCTTCTTGAGTTTGGTTAAACAACTCCAAGGATCAAGCTCATTCCTTCCCTTGATATCTTTTTCCATGCCCTCATCTTGATTTTTAGGATGATCACTAGAAAAGTAAATGGGCACACTTTCACCAATATTCATTCCTTGACTTGTTTCTTCCTCCTTCCATTCAACCTTAAAGATGTAGTTTCTATCCTTACCATCATGGACTAAACCATCTTCATACTCCCTTGGTTCCTTAGGCACGTTAAAGAGGGATGACAAGCATCCCTCCCATCATCATCATCACACAAATCCTCATAAGATTTCTTCTTAACCTCGGCTCCTTTGTTAAACCACCATAGCTTGCAAGGATTAGAATGCTCTTTTGAAGGTAAGGCTAACTCTTCAATTAGAGGTTTAGAAGCTACAATGGTAGGCCTTCCTCCCCCTAAGATCAGTTCACTCGGCCTTACCACCACCATCTCAATTTGCTCTTGTTTCTCTTCCTCTACATCCTCATTAGCAAGGACCTCATCTCCCCCCCAATGAATAATATCACACGAGTTCAAGGTCTCCTTTGTGGGACATTCCTTGGCATTGTGACCATATCCTTGACATTGACAACATTTTTTGAGGGTGATGGTTTTTGTGGTTAGGGTCAATCGCCTCCCTTTGGTCTAGGGTTAGTGGTTTAGGAGAAGTGGTTGGCTCAACAACTTTGACTCTCTTTGGTGGCTCATAGGGTTGTGTTTTAGTAGGAGGGTCAAGTAAAACGGTCAACCCTTTACCCATACCAAAATTTTCAGCCTTTCCCCTTATCTTAGCCATCTTGAAATCCAACTCCTTTCTAGCCCTCTCCATAGACTCGAAAATGGTCTCAACACAAGGGGTTTCACATGAAGTACCATAAGAAAATGACGGAGAACCAAATCGGAAAGATAGATCCATTGTAACTCAAAAACAAAACTGATTTTGAGATAAAGTTTATACCTTTGCTTGAACCGAAACAAAAACTAACACAAGGGTGGATCTTGTGCTCTTGAACCTAGGCTTTGATACCAATTTGGAGTGAAACTAGATGGGTTAGATTTCACTCAAGGAAACAACTAAAATCGGTTTGTTATGCTCTTGAAATTCTCGGCCAACTGGGACTTTTTGTGTGAATTTTTCTGATTTTTGTGAAACAAATGAAAACATAAAGATAGGACTAATTCTAAGCACAAAGCAATAGAATTAGGGTTTGATTAATTAAGCACAAAGCCACTAATTAATCATAAAATCACTAACTCAAGCACTAAGCTAAGAGAATAATGAACACTCAAATAAGTTGAGAACTCTCAAACTTAGGGTTTTTTTTTCATTCATTCAAATCTGAAAATATAATGTGGAGAGGCTTGGTTTATATAGACCAAGGCTTTACATCTTGACCCTACAATTAAAGCTAATCTAAGGGCCATAAGGGCCTTGCATCACAGCCGAAATAAGGGTCCCTAGGACCTTACAAAATCTGAAAATAAACAACAACTAAAGCATAAAGGTAGAAAGTGACATCTAGGTCCATCTACACCTTGTGTTTAGGTAATCATCCAAGGGCTAGGATTGACACCTTGGAGAGCAAGGAGTGATGGTACAAAAGACTTAAAATTCAGATCACAAACTAAAAAGAACAAATACAATAAAGCATAAAGTGAGACAAAGACATGTAGAGATAGTGACATGAACAAAAGTTGATCTTCTCTTTTGAATTGTGGAATGAGCTGAATTCCTTGTCTCCTCTTGTGCTAGCCACGACTCATGTGAGTTTTAGGATGATTATGAGGCTCCCAAATGGTCCCCAAGGTGAGCTCACCCAAGGAGAATGATGTAGGTTAAGTTCATGGCTCATTACTCCAAAACCGAGTTCCTTGAGACTGAAGTGACTTGTAGGCTTCACCATTTCTCGCTCACGTTGAATTAGAAGGCCCATGATATGTCATTGGAAAGGTAATTGAGCTAGCTTTCCAATGCAAAAAGAATCATCCAAATATATTGCCTAGAACTCAAGATATGCAACTTTTAGTACGGACATGTCGAATTTGCCTATGGACTGAGTTTTCACAATCTGACCCCTGACTTGTAGAGGTCATAACTCTCAGCTCCCTTTGAACCAGATTGCCAACCATATGTCAAATGAAAGCTCTTTGAGTTAGCTTTCATATGCAAGTGGTTTCAACGCAATTGGATTAGCAGGTGGGGATTTATGTTAAGATCTTTACCGACATGTCAAAATGAGCTTCATGGTTCATGGCCTAGGTTGTTGTTTTCCAAGTGTGGGCTGATTTCCTTTGTTCTTCTTCGCACATTTCACTTGGTTTGACCCTAATGGTCACAAATTAAGCCATGGCTCGAGCCATAGGACCCAAGTAAGCCCAAGCCTCAAATTGAGCAAAAATGAGCTTAACCATTTTTGTGCAATCTCCTCTTCTTCAAAAAAGTTTGTCCTCAAACTTTGGGGTTCTTAACATTTGCTTGAGCTCCTCTTCTTGATTCCTACCTAGTGTCTTAGGGTTGTCCTCGAATGGCTTCCCACTTTGATCATTCTTATCCGGTGGTTTCTTCTCCCTAGGGTAAGCAAACTCTTTGGAAAAGTTTGATTCACCCTTAAACTCCCATTCCATGAGCACCTTCTTCTTGAGTTTGGTTAAACAACTCCAAGGATCAAGCTCATTCCTTCCCTTGATATCTTTTTCCATGCCCTCATCTTGATTTTTAGGATGATCACTAGAAAAGTAAATGGGCACACTTTCACCAATATTCATTCCTTGACTTGTTTCTTCCTCCTTCCATTCAACCTTAAAGATGTAGTTTCTATCCTTACCATCATGGACTAAACCATCTTCATACTCCCTTGGTTCCTTAGGCACGTTAAAGAGGGATGACAAGCATCCCTCCCATCATCATCATCACACAAATCCTCATAAGATTTCTTCTTAACCTCGGCTCCTTTGTTAAACCACCATAGCTTGCAAGGATTAGAATGCTCTTTTGAAGGTAAGGCTAACTCTTCAATTAGAGGTTTAGAAGCTACAATGGTAGGCCTTCCTCCCCCTAAGATCAGTTCACTCGGCCTTACCACCACCATCTCAATTTGCTCTTGTTTCTCTTCCTCTACATCCTCATTAGCAAGGACCTCATCTCCCCCCCAATGAATAATATCACACGAGTTCAAGGTCTCCTTTGTGGGACATTCCTTGGCATTGTGACCATATCCTTGACATTGACAACATTTTTGAGGGTGATGGTTTTTGTGGTTAGGGTCAATCGCCTCCCTTTGGTCTAGGGTTAGTGGTTTAGGAGAAGTGGTTGGCTCAACAACTTTGACTCTCTTTGGTGGCTCATAGGGTTGTGTTTTAGTAGGAGGGTCAAGTAAAACGGTCAACCCTTTACCCATACCAAAATTTTCAGCCTTTCCCCTTATCTTAGCCATCTTGAAATCCAACTCCTTTCTAGCCCTCTCCATAGACTCGAAAATGGTCTCAACACAAGGGGTTTCACATGAAGTACCATAAGAAAATGATGGAGAACCAAATCGGAAAGATAGATCCATTGTAACTCAAAAACAAAAACTGATTTTGAGATAAAGTTTATACCTTTGCTTGAACCAAACAAAAACTAACACAAGGGTGGATCTTGTGCTCTTGAACCTAGGCTTTGATACCAATTTGGAGTGAAACTAGATGGGTTAGATTTCACTCAAGGAAACAACTAAAATCGGTTTGTTATGCTCTTGAAATTCTCGGCCAAATGGGACTTATTTTGTGTGAATTTTTCTGATTTTTGTGAAACAAATGAAAACATAAAGATAGGACTAATTCTAAGCACAAAGCAATAGAATTAGGGTTTGATTAATTAAGCACAAAGCCACTAATTAATCATAAAATCACTAACTCAAGCACTAAGCTAAGAGAATAATGAACACTCAAATAAGTTGAGAACTCTCAAACCTAGGGTTTTTTTTTCATTCATTCAAATCTGAAAATATAATGTGGAGAGGCTTGGTTTATATAGACCAAGGCTTTACATCTTGACCCTACAATTAAAGCTAATCTAAGGGCCATAAGGGCCTTGCATCACAAATAAATAAGGGTCCCTAGGACCTTACAAAATCTGAAAATAAACAACAACTAAAGCATAAAGGTAGAAAGTGACATCTAGGTCCATCTACACCTTGTGTTTAGGTAATCATCCAAGGGCTAGGATTGACACCTTGGAGAGCAAGGAGTGTGGAACGAAACGGCTTGACGATTTGGTCCCGATTTTTGGCCTACGACCTTACCATGGTCCTTGGACCCATGGTCACGAAATTTCAGCCAATTTAGGCCAAAATCTCGGCTGAAATGATGTTCAAGTGTTACATTGTAATTCAATACATGTCCCTTTCATTATAGTTTGTTTTATCACTTTATGTCTTTGTCACCTTTTGGTCTTTTGTATTCAAATAACAAAAATCAGCTAAGGGACCTTGTGTGGACCGTATGACTTGAGCTCCAAGGAGAAATGAAGGGCCTTGATTGAACAACACAAATGAAGGGAGGAGATGCACCAAGATGTCACCATCTACTTTAGTTGTTGTTGTATTTTAGTTTGCTGATTTTGTAAGCTCTATATGAGCCGTTTTTTTGTATGTTTGTAAGGCCCTCATGGCCCTTAGATCTTTAGGAAGATGTATGGCTAGGATGAAAGCCTTGGTCTTATATAAACCAAGCTTTCCTCCTTGTATTTTTCAGATTTGTGATATATAAAAAAGATGAGTTTTAGAGAGGGTTTTCTCTTCAAACCTCCTTAGCTTTGTGCTTGGAGATTCGAGTTTCCATGGGTGAAGGTCATAGCTTAGTGCGATGATTGATCGGAACCTTAGTCTTAGGCTAGTGGCTTTGTGCTTAGTCTAATTCATATCCATTTATTTTTCGTTTTATGTTTTGTTCAAATAAAAACCGAGAACTTCCCACTCAAATCAGCCCTAAAACGTGTGAGATTAGTGAGTGCTCATGAGTGAGTCGAGTTTAGGGTGAGGATGGTTATAAGGTACAAAGAGGCCCGCTTCGAATCGCTCCAATTGGTATCAGAGCTTCGGCTCTTGAGTTTTCTTAAACCGAGACGATCTTGGGATGAGTTGGGTCTTGGTGATTTCGGGTGTCACCTTACAAATCTGGGCGAGGCTTGATTTGTGAGTGTCGACTTGATTCGAGCACACTTTGTGGGTGTTTGAGTCGAGTTGGCTAACAAGGGGATTCGATGAATTTGCTATGTGCTTTTCATAGGATTTGCTCTTGTTGTTTCCCTCGTTTTTATCAAAACTTTATTCTTCAAAAATTGTTTTTTTGTTTTCTGAAAATTCATCTTTTTGGATACCATTTTATTTGGCCAAAGTTTGAGGACAAACTTTTTTTTTGAAAAAGGGGAGAGTTGGAACGAAACGGCTTGACGATTTGGTCCCGATTTTTGGCCTACGACCTAACCATGGTCCTTGGACCCATGGTCACGAAATTTCAGCCAATTTAGGCCAAAATCTCGGCTGAAATGATGTTCAAGTGTTACATTGTAATTCAATACATGTCCCTTTCATTATAGTTTGTTTTATCACTTTATGTCTTTGTCACCTTTTGGTCTTTTGTATTCAAATAACAAAAATCAGCTAAGGGACCTTGTGTGGACCGTATGACTTGAGCTCCAAGGAGAAATGAAGGGCCTTGATTGAACAACACAAATGAAGGGAGGAGATGCACCAAGATGTCACCATCTACTTTAGTTGTTGTTGTATTTTAGTTTGCTGATTTTGTAAGCTCTATATGAGCCGTTTTTTTGTATGTTTGTAAGGCCCTCATGGCCCTTAGATCTTTAGGAAGATGTATGGCTAGGATGAAAGCCTTGGTCTTATATAAACCAAGCTTTCCTCCTTGTATTTTTCAGATTTGTGATATATAAAAAAGATGAGTTTTAGAGAGGGTTTTCTCTTCAAACCTCCTTAGCTTTGTGCTTGGAGATTCGAGTTTCCATGGGTGAAGGTCATAGCTTAGTGCGATGATTGATCGGAACCTTAGTCTTAGGCTAGTGGCTTTGTGCTTAGTCTAATTCATATCCATTTATTTTTCGTTTTATGTTTTGTTCAAATAAAAACCGAGAACTTCCCACTCAAATCAGCCCTAAAACGTGTGAGATTAGTGAGTGCTCATGAGTGAGTCGAGTTTAGGGTGAGGATGGTTATAAGGTACAAAGAGGCCCGCTTCGAATCGCTCCAGAGTGATGGTACAAAAGACTTAAAATTCAGATCACAAACTAAAAAGAACAAATACAATAAAGCATAAAGTGAGACAAAGACATGTAGAGATAGTGACATGAACAAAAGTTGATCTTCTCTTTTGAATTGTGGAATGAGCTGAATTCCTTGTCTCCTCTTGTGCTAGCCACGACTCATGTGAGTTTTAGGATGATTATGAGGCTCCCAAATGGTCCCCAAGGTGAGCTCACCCAAGGCGAATGATGTAGGTTAAGTTCATGGCTCATTACTCCAAAACCGAGTTCCTTGAGACTGAAGTGACTTGTAGGCTTCACCATTTCTCGCTCACGTTGAATTAGAAGGCCCATGATATGTCTTTGGAAAGGTAATTGAGCTAGCTTTCCAATGCAAAAAGAATCATCCAAATATATTGCCTAGAACTCAAGATATGCAACTTTTAGTACGGACATGTCGAATTTGCCTATGGACTGAGTTTTCACAATCTGACCCCTGACTTTTAGAGGTCATAACTCTCAGCTCCCTTTGAACCAGATAGCCAACCATATGTCAAATGAAAGCTCTTTGAGTTAGCTTTCATATGCAAGTGGTTTCAACGCAATTGGATTAGCAGGTGGGGATGTATGTTAAGATCTTTACCGACATGTCAAAATGAGCTTCATGGTTCATGGCCTAGGTTGTTGTTTTCCAAGTGTGGGCTGATTTCCTTTGTTCTTCTTCGCACATTTCACTTGGTTTGACCCTAATGGTCACAAATTAAGCCATGGCTCGAGCCATAGGACCCAAGTAAGCCCAAGCCTCAAATCGAGCAAAAATGAGCTTAACCATTTTTGTGCAATCTCCTCTTCTTCAAAAAAGTTTGTCCTCAAACTTTGGGGTTCTTAACATTTGCTTGAGCTCCTCTTCTTGATTCCTACCTAGTGTCTTAGGGTTGTCCTCGAATGGCTTCCCACTTTGATCATTCTTATCCGGTGGTTTTTTCTCCCTAGGGTAAGCAAACTCTTTGGAAAAGTTTCATTCACCCTTAAACTCCCATTCCATGAGCACCTTCTTCTTGAGTTTAGTTAAACAACTCCAAGGATCAAGCTCATTTCTTCCCTTGATATCTTTTTCCATGCCCTCATCTTGATTTTTAGGATGATCACTAGAAAAGTAAATGGGCACACTTTCACCAATATTCATTCCTTGACTTGTTTCTTCCTCCTTCCATTCAACCTTAAAGATGTAGTTTCTATCCTTACCATCATGGACTAAACCATCTTCATACTCCCTTGGTTCCTTAGGCACGTTAAAGAGGGGATGACAAGCATCCCTCCCATCATCATCATCACACAAATCCTCATAAGATTTCTTCTTAACCTCGGCTCCTTTGTTAAACCACCATAGCTTGCAAGGATTAGAATGCTCTTTTGAAGGTAAGGCTAACTCTTCAATTAGAGGTTTAGAAGCTACAATGGTAGGCCTTCCTCCCCCTAAGATCAGTTCACTCGGCCTTACCACCACCATCTCAATTTGCTCTTGTTTCTCTTCCTCTACATCCTCATTAGCAAGGACCTCATCTCCCCCCCAATGAATAATATCACACGAGTTCAAGGTCTCCTTTGTGGGACATTCCTTGGCATTGTGACCATATCCTTGACATTGACAACATTTTTGAGGGTGATGGTTTTTTTTTGTGGTTAGGGTCATTCGCCTCCCTTTGGTCTAGGGTTAGTGGTTTAGGAGAAGTGGTTGGCTCAACAACTTTGACTCTCTTTGGTGGCTCATAGGGTTGTGTTTTAGTAGGAGGGTCAAGTAAAACGGTCAACCCTTTACCCATACCAAAATTTTCAGCCTTTCCCTTATCTTAGCCATCTTGAAATCCAACTCCTTTCTAGCCCTCTCCATAGACTCGAAAATGGTCTCAACACAAGGGGTTTCACATGAAGTACCATAAGAAAATGATGGAGAACCAAATCGGAAAGATAGATCCATTGTAACTCAAAAACAAAACTGATTTTGAGATAAAGTTTATACCTTTGCTTGAACCGAAACAAAAACTAACACAAGGGTGGATCTTGTGCTCTTGAACCTAGGCTTTGATACCAATTTGGAGTGAAACTAGATGGGTTAGATTTCACTCAAGGAAACAACTAAAATCGGTTTGTTATGCTCTTGAAATTCTCGGCCAAATGGGACTTTTTGTGTGAATTTTTCTGATTTTTGTGAAACAAATGAAAACATAAAGATAGGACTAATTCTAAGCACAAAGCAATAGAATTAGGGTTTGATTAATTAAGCACAAAGCCACTAATTAATCATAAAATCACTAACTCAAGCACTAAGCTAAGAGAATAATGAACACTCAAATAAGTTAAGAACTCTCAAACTTAGGGTTTTTTTTTCATTCATTCAAATCTGAAAATATAATGTGGAGAGGCTTGGTTTATATAGACCAAGGCTTTACATCTTGACCCTACAATTAAAGCTAATCTAAGGGCCATAAGGGCCTTGCACCACAGAAATAAGGGTCCCTAGGACCTTACAAAATCTGAAAATAAACAACAACTAAAGCATAAAGGTAGAAAGTGACATCTAGGTCCATCTACACCTTGTGTTTAGGTAATCATCCAAGGGCTAGGATTGACACCTTGGAGAGCAAGGAGTGATGGTACAAAAGACTTAAAATTCAGATCACAAACTAAAAAGAACAAATACAATAAAGCATAAAGTGAGACAAAGACAAAGACAAAGACATGAACAAAAGTTGATCTTCTCTTTTGAATTGTGGAATGAGCTGAATTCCTTGTCTCCTCTTGTGCTAGCCACGACTCATGTGAGTTTTAGGATGATTAGAGCATCCACATCAATGGGGCACCCCAAAACTTCTCTCTCCTATTTTCATCAACTTTTTACTTAACCTCCCCATTTCATTTACATGTTTCCACATCAATGGGGCTCCCCATTTCCACTTTTTCATGGTCCACCATATTTATTTTTTAAATTCTAACATTGATTAATTACTTATATTATGACATTAATTTTAATTAACACAAAGATGCATAATTTATATTATAACACAAAGATGCATAATCTATACGGAGTATTATATTATGACATTAATTTTAATTGAACTTGAAATAACACATGACCCAAGATTAATTTTGGAACGTATCACGTTCATCAGTACTACCACTACTACGTAACTTGTATATATAGAGTAGAATTATTATTATTATTTTTTATTCTTTTTTATTAAGTTATTGATTAAACCTTTGTACTACCATTACTACGTAGCTACTACCACTAGTCCACTACTACGTAATTTTTTTTTAATTAATAACAAATTTTTTTTTTTAACAATTTTTTCCGGAAATGTACTAACTAATTTTATTTCAATTTTAAAAAAGTTAATTAAAGAAAACATACATTATAATTTGCACTAGTTGAAAAGTGGTTAGTAAGTAATTAATTGGATGATAAAATAATTAATTGATTTTAATCAACTAATAATAAATAAAAAAAATACAATTTGCAAATGGGAACCCTCCCAATGTAGAGGGGCTCCCCAAATTTTGGGTCACAAACCCAAAATTTGGGACACCTCCCACATTGGTTGACCTCCCCACAAGTGTATATTTGGCACTTTTGGGTCACTTAGTGACCCATTGATGTGGATGCTCTTATGAGGCTCCCAAATGGTCCCCAAGGTGAGCTCACCCAAGGAGAATGATGTAGGTTAAGTTCATGGCTCATTACTCCAAAACCGAGTTCCTTGAGACTGAAGTGACTTGTAGGCTTCACCATTTCTCGCTCACGTTGAATTAGAAGGCCCATGATATGTCATTGGAAAGGTAATTGAGCTAGCTTTCCAATGCAAAAAGAATGATCCAAATATATTGCCTAGAACTCAAGATATGCAACTTTTAGTACGGACATGTCGAATTTGCCTATGGACTGAGTTTTCACAATCTGACCCCTGACTTGTAGAGGTCATAACTCTCAGCTCCCTTTGAACCAGATAGCCAACCATATGTCAAATGAAAGCTCTTTGAGTTAGCTTTCATATGCAAGTGGTTTCAACGCAATTGGATTAGCAGGTGGGGATTTATGTTAAGATCTTTACCGACATGTCAAAATGAGCTTCATGGTTCATGGCCTAGGTTGTTGTTTTCCAAGTGTGGGCTGATTTCCTTTGTTCTTCTTCGCACATTTCACTTGGTTTGACCCTAATGGTCACAAATTAAGCCATGGCTCGAGCCATAGGACCCAAGTAAGCCCAAGCCTCAAATCGAGCAAAAATGAGCTTAACCATTTTTGTGCAATCTCCTCTTCTTCAAAAAAGTTTGTCCTCAAACTTTGGGGTTCTTAACATTTGCTTGAGCTCCTCTTCTTGATTCCTACCTAGTGTCTTAGGGTTGTCCTCGAATGGCTTCCCACTTTGATCATTCTTATCCGGTGGTTTCTTCTCTGCACTGAAACGGCTTGACGATTTGGACCCGATTTTTGGTCTACGTTTTAACCATGGTCCTTGGACCCATGGTCACGTTTTTTCAGCTCAAAAGGAGGCCAAACTCGGCTGGTCTATTGTTGTTCAAGTCATACATTTTAATTCATACATGTCCCTTTCGATTAAAGTTGCTTTAAACTTTATGTCTTTGTCACCTTTTGATCTTTTGAATTCAACAACAAACAAATCAGCTAAGGACCCTCAAGTTGGACGTGTATGAGTGCTCTCCAAGGAGCAAATGAAGGCCTTAGATGAAGAACAACAATGAAGGGAGAGGATGCATTCATGGGTCACTATCAACCTTTATGCTTTAGTTGTTGTATTTTGTTTGTTGTAATCAGATTTTTGTAAGGTCTTTAGGACCCTTTTTGGCTGATTTGTAAGGCCCCTCATAGCCCTTAGATTAGATATTAGATGTAGGGTTTAGATGATAGCATGGGTCTTATATAAACCCACCTATCTCCTTGTAATTTTTCAGATTTGAAGTTGATATAAAAATGAGTTTTAAAAGTGAGTTTTTCTCTTGGAAACCACCTTGGCTTAGTGCTTGGTGTTTCGAGTATCCTTGGGGGATGATCATAGCTTAGTGCGATGATTGATCGGAACCTTAGTCTTAGGCCCTCGCTTAGTGCTCGGTCTAATTCATATCCTAGGCTTAAACTTGTTTAAGTCATATCTTTTATTTTAGTTTTTATGTGTGTTCAAATAAAATCAGAAAAACAAAACCACCAAATCAGCCCATAAAAAACGTGAGACATGAGTAAGGCTCTTGAATGAGTCGACTTTAGGTCGAGGTGGTTACAAGGTACAAAGAGGCCCGCCCCGAATCGCTCCAATTGGTATCAGAGCTACGGCTCTTGAGTTTTCTTAAACCGAGACGGTCTTGGGATGAGTTGGGTCTTGGTGTCTTCGAGTGTAGCCTTACAAATCTGGGCGAGTCTTGATTTGTGAGTGTCGACTTGATTCGAGCACACTTTGTGGGTGTTTGAGTCGAGTTGGCTAACAAGAGGAGTTCGATGAATTTGCTATGTGCTTTTCATAGGATTTGCTCTTGTTGTTTCCCTCTTTTTCATCAAAATTTCATTCTTTCAAAATCGTTTTATTTTCTGAAAATTTCATCTTTTTGGATACCATTTTTATTTGGCCAAAGTTTGAGGACAAACTTTTTTTGAAAAAAGGGAGAGTTGCACTGAAACGGCTTGACGATTTGGACCCGATTTTTGGTCTACGTTTTAACCATGGTCCTTGGACCCATGGTCACGTTTTTTCAGCTCAAAAGGAGGCCAAACTCGGCTGGTCTATTGTTGTTCAAGTCATACATTTTAATTCATACATGTCCCTTTCGATTAAAGTTGCTTTAAACTTTATGTCTTTGTCACCTTTTGATCTTTTGAATTCAACAACAAACAAATCAGCTAAGGACCCTCAAGTTGGACGTGTATGAGTGCTCTCCAAGGAGCAAATGAAGGCCTTAGATGAAGAACAACAATGAAGGGAGAGGATGCATTCATGGGTCACTATCAACCTTTATGCTTTAGTTGTTGTATTTTGTTTGTTGTAATCAGATTTTTGTAAGGTCTTTAGGACCCTTTTTGGCTGATTTGTAAGGCCCCTCATAGCCCTTAGATTAGATATTAGATGTAGGGTTTAGATGATAGCATGGGTCTTATATAAACCCACCTATCTCCTTGTAATTTTTCAGATTTGAAGTTGATAAAAAAATGAGTTTTAAAAGTGAGTTTTTCTCTTGGAAACCACCTTGGCTTAGTGCTTGGTGTTTCGAGTATCCTTCGGGGATGATCATAGCTTAGTGCGATGATTGATCGGAACCTTAGTCTTAGGCCCTCGCTTAGTGCTCGGTCTAATTCATATCCTAGGCTTAAACTTGTTTAAGTCATATCTTTTATTTTAGTTTTTATGTGTGTTCAAATAAAATCAGAAAAACGAAACCACCAA
Source organism: Dianthus caryophyllus (assembly GCA_023091065.1). Taxonomy (NCBI): domain Eukaryota; kingdom Viridiplantae; phylum Streptophyta; class Magnoliopsida; order Caryophyllales; family Caryophyllaceae; genus Dianthus; species Dianthus caryophyllus. The sequence continues at coordinate 1,966,274 of JALGRB010000016.1, forward strand.
ATCAGCCCATAAAAAACGTGAGACATGAGTAAGGCTCTTGAATGAGTCGACTTTAGGTCGAGGTGGTTACAAGGTACAAAGAGGCCCGCCCCGAATCGCTCCATTCTCCCTAGGGTAAGCAAACTCTTTGGAAAAGTTTGATTCACCCTTAAACTCCCATTCCATGAGCACCTTCTTCTTGAGTTTGGTTAAACAACTCCAAGGATCAAGCTCATTCCTTCCCTTGATATCTTTTTCCATGCCCTCATCTTGATTTTTAGGATGATCACTAGAAAAGTAAATGGGCACACTTTCACCAATATTCATTCCTTGACTTGTTTCTTCCTCCTTCCATTCAACCTTAAAGATGTAGTTTCTATCCTTACCATCATGGACTAAACCATCTTCATACTCCCTTGGTTCCTTAGGCACGTTAAAGAGGGGATGACAAGCATCCCTCCCATCATCATCATCACACAAATCCTCATAAGATTTCTTCTTAATGGAGTGAAACTAAGTGGGTCAAGTTTCACTCAAGGGATGAACACAAATCGACTTTGTAGCCTCTTGAAAATCTCGGCCAAATGTATTGTTTTTGTGAGATAATTTTCTGAAATTTTGTAAACAAGGAAAACATAAAGGATAGTAACTAAATCTACACACAAAGTAATAGATTTAGGTTTTGATTAGTTTAAGCACAAAGCCACTAAACTAATCTTTCACTAACTCACACACAAAGTAATGAGAAAAATGAAGAGTACTCAAATAAACAACTAGGGTTTTCATTCATCAAAAATCTGAAAAATTACAAGGGTTAGAGCTTGGTTTATATAGACCAAGTCTTTACATCCTAGCCTTACAATCTAACCTTGATCTAAGGGTCCTAAATGGCCCTCAATACAGCCGAAAATCTTGGTCCTAAAGACCTTACAAATCTGAAAATAAAGAACCTAAAGCGTAAAGGTGAAAGCGGCCTCGACTACATCAACTCCCTACAATTGTTGCTTTAATCCAAGGGCTTTGATGAGCTCCTTGGAGCACAAGTTGTACCAGCCAAAATGGTCCTAAAATCTGATCCTAAAGCTAACAACCAACAATGATATAAAGTGGAAAAGGGCATAAAGTAAAAGCAAGGACTACTTGGACAATGATAATGCGTGTGGTGATTTTGATTTGTGGAATGAGATGATGTTTTGGTCCCCTCTTGAGCTAACCACGGTTCATGTGTCTCTTGGGCTGATTAGGAGGCTTCTCAAAGGTCCCCAAGGTGAGCTCACCCAAGGAGAATGATGTAGGTCAAGTTCATGGCTCATTACTCCAAAACAGTCCAAACCGGATTTCATAATCTGACAGTGACTTCTAGGCTTCACCATTCCGTACTCACGTTGAGTTAGAAGGCCCATGATATGTCATTGGAAAGGTAATTGAGTTGGCTTTCCAATGCAAAAAGAATCATCCAAAAATATGGCCTACAACTCAAGATATTGAGCTTTTAGTACAGACATGTCGAATCCTCCTTTGGACTGAAGTTTCACAATCTGACCCCTGACTTGTAGAGGCCATAACTCTCAGCTCCCTTTGAACTAGATAGCCAACCATATGTCAAATGAAAGCTCTTTGAGCTAGCTTTCATATGCAGGTGGTTTCACCTCAATTGGATGAGCAGATTGGGAGTTACGTTAAAATCTCTACCGACATGTCAAAATGAGCTTCATGGTTCATGGCCTAGGTTGTTGCTTTCCTTTCCTTTCCTTAGGAGCTTTTCTAGGCATCGACTCCTAGGGATGAAATGTGATTTAGGACCCAAGTTTACCACCTATGCCTCCTTGATCCATTGACCTGTAGGGATCGGATCCCATTCACTAATCAAGTATTAGTGTAAATCAAATTACTCTAATTTGATTTAGCAAGATCTATGTAGTACAAATTTACATTGTTAACAAGTTTAGAAATTTATACCTTTCTCTTAAAGGATATTAGGGCACTAATCTAGAACTCCTTTCTAGTTTAGTTTCTTGAGAATGAACTTAGGATGATCCTCCTTAAAAACCCAAGTTTTCAATGTAGAAAACCTCCTTTAATAAGCACCCAAGAACACTCCAAACTCACAAGTGATTTTGATCTAGAAATCACAAGTGAATATATAATAATATGAGATAATATTAATACTAACTCTTAGTACAAGTATTATCTTGAGAGTATTTGTTTAGAGAGAATTATTAGTGAGATGAGAGGATGAATGCATGAATGAATATCTCTCACATACACTTAGCCTTTTAATGAATAAAATTCAAAAGCCAAAATGGGTCTTGGGAGACCCATATTTTCTACCAAGACAAAAGGAGAGGAGAGGAAAAGTCTTTTCTTGTTTAGACAAATCTCATGCATTGCAATGAGTGTGTTTTTATCACATGCATGCATCAAACAATCAGACGAACCAAACAAATAAGACAAGAAGCAAAGATGCTTCTCCTAGTCCCATTTGGACGGTCCACCCATCAATTATGGGTCCAATTTGTTTTTCAATATTTGTCCATAAATACTTATAATTTATCACTTAAATCATCTAATATAATAAAGTGTAAATTAATTAAACTCTTCCTTAATATACATGTACTGTGCACATATATTAAAAGTGTGCTTTTACTAATCTCATTAGTAAAATATACACAATTAGTGAATTAACGCTAATCACTAATTCCCATCTCCTCTTATAATTTTATCGATATAAAATTAAATCATCCGAGTTCACAACTCGATTTCTCTCTAAATTAATACATTGACTAACCGTTAGTCGATTTACCAAGTTACTAAAATAATCGTATCTCATACAATTAATTAGATTAAATATTTGGAGTAGCATCCTATAGGTGTGAGTTAAAGGGATCAATTGATTACCGCCGTTCTCACGACAATAACGTCAAACTCTAGTCAGCCAATCGTTATTGATTTACGTTAATCAATTGACAATAATTCAGGATTATCCCCACGTATTCCTTAATTGAGATTTATTAAGTAATCGCACTATTGTGGAGGACACATACTCCAACAATCTCCCACTTGTCCGAGACAAGTTGTGCATTACCAATTCTCATGTCCGTTTCACATCTCCCACTCGATGCAAGGTGTCTTACAGGTCGTACTTGCATCCTGAGATAAAAAATCATGAGTGGTTTTCTCGATAAGGAGAGTAGCTGTCTGACCGGGGAATCTACCGTAGATTCTTACCGAGCGTGGCCACGCATTTTCAGCGACTACTCCTCGAGTGGCCCAAAGATGTTTTACCCTGACGAGGGTGGACATTTCCCTTCCACTCGATTGTCTTTGTATAATGCAGATCACCATGACCCCAAAGATGCCCTTATAACCCCTTTCACACGGCATGGCTTAGGACATAAATGAAAGTCACTCGGAACCGCACCGACTGCATAATCACTCAGTCAAAGAATCGACTCAAAGGAATACTATAGAATTCCCACCACGACCGTGTTTCAATCTCATTGAAAAGGAATTTATAAGCGTCCTTTGCCCGACAGAGTGTTCTTCACAGTCTGTCTATGCAAACGATCAGTCATCACATATGACCCTATGGTGTTGAACCTCACCATCGATCGACTTGCAATCTAATCTCTCGGAGACGTCACCTCATATGAGAGACTAGGGACCAAATACTTAGTTTATTCCGTTCACTTGAATACGTTCAAAATTGTCACACAAATATTCGGATAAACAAAGTATGCATTCAATAATGACTTAAGATAAAAACAATGAATGTTATTTTCATATATGTAAAAAGATACATCGTTCAATTACATATTACGAAACTAAAGGAAATCTGGCATACGCCGCAACCCCATAGAGGCGGTGTGCGCGTCATGCTTAGTCCTCGAAAGAGGCTTGGTTAAAGGATCAGCGATGTTATCGTCTGTCCCAACCTTACAAATGTCTATTTCCTTCCTTTCCACATTATCTCTAATAACGTGGTATTTCCTCAAAACGTGTCTAGACTTGTTGCTAGACTTGGGCTCCTTCGCTTGGAAAATAGCCCCACTTGTTATCACAATAAGCGATCCACGGGATCCACGGCACTAGGGACTACTCTTAGTCCATCCAAGAATTGCCGAATCCACACGGCTTCTTTAGCGCCTTCAGATGTTGCCAAATACTCGACTTAGTCGTAGAATCGCGGTGACACTCTGTTTGAAGCTCTTCCAACAAAGCGGCTCCTCCATTCAACATAAAGACATAGCCGGATTGGGATTTGGATCATCCCCATCGGTTTGGAAACTTGCATCCGTGTAACCCTTTACACGTAGCTCAAGTTCTCCTCCAAACACAAGAAAGCGAATCCTTAGTTCTTCTCAAGTACTTAAGGATGTTCTTCACAATATCCAGTGCCTCTCACCGGGATTAGCTTGATCCGGCTCGTCATGCCCAAGGCGAAAGCGACATCGGGACGAGTGCACATCATAGCATACATGATTGATCCTACAGCGGAAGCATAAGGGATCAATTTCATGCGCTCAATTTCACTTGAGTCGTAGGACATTGAGATTTCTTCAATGTTATTCCTACACTCATCTAAGAAAGCCTCTCTTGGAGTCTTTCATATTGAACCTATCAAGAATCTTATCAATATAAGTTTCTTGACTTAATGCTAGTATCCTCTTGGATCTATCTCTATAGATCCGGATACCCAAGATGCGTTGTGCCTCTCCCAAGTCCTTCATTTGGAAATGGTTTCCCAATTCCACCTTTACCGAGTTCAGACTTGGAATATCATTTCCAATCAATAGTATGTCATCCACATACAAAACAAGGAAGGTTACTTTACTCCCACTAAACTTCATGTACAAACAAGGTTCCTCGGCACTACGAGCGAAACCATGTTGTTTGATAACATGATCGAATCTGTGATTCCAACTCCTCGATGCTTGCTTAAGACCATAAATGGATCTCTTAAGCTTGCATACTTTCTTAGGGTTGGATGTATCTATAAAACCTTCAGGTTGTGTCATAAACACTTCCTCTTCTAGAATCCCATTCAAGAAGGCGGTTTTTACATCCATTTGCCATATTTCATAGTCATGAAATCACGGCAACCGCTAAGATTATCCTTATGGATCGAAGCATAGCAACCGTGCAAAGGTTTCATCATAATGAATACCTTGGACTTGTGAAAAGCCCTTTGCCACCAATCTAGCTTTGTAAACATCAATATGTTTATCTATGCCGAGTTTGATTTTGAATATCCATTTACCCTGAAGCGGTCGCACTCCTTCAGGTAAATCTACCAAGTCCCAAACTTGGTTCTCGTACAGAGAATCCATCTCGGATTTCATGGCCTCAAGCCATTGTTCCGAGTTGGGGCTACTAATAGCGCCTTGTAGGTTGAGGGTTCGTTGCTTTGAATAACAACAAATCACCCTCCTCCTCGATGTTCTGAGGTAGCGGTCGGGTTGTTGACTAACTCTTCCCGACCTCCTAGGGACTATAACTGTGAGAAGGCAGGGAGCGGTTTCCTCATCTTACATCTCGGTTTGTGGCTCTTGAACTTCATCAAGTTCAAATTTTGGCCCAGTCTGTTTCTTACAAATAAATTCATTTTCTAGGAAAAAGCGGCATCACGAGCCACAAACACTTTGTTCTCGTGAGGGTTGTAGAAGTAATAACCACAGGTTTCCTTAGGATAACCTACAAATAGACATTTGTCGGACCTTGGAGCGAGTTTATCGTCGCTTTATTCTTGACGAATGCCTCACATCCCCAAATTCTCATGAATGACAAATAGGGAACCGTTCCCGTCCATATCTCATATGGAGTCTTATTGGCCGCTTTAGTTGGTCTTCGATTTAGTGAGATTACAGCAGATAATAGCGCAAAGGCCCAAAATGATCCAGAAGCTCAGTTTGACTCATCATAGACCGAACCATGTCAAGCAAGGTTCGGTTTCTCCTTCTGCAACACCATTCAATTGTGGTGTGCCGGAGGAGTCCACGTGATATAATACCACAATTCTTAAGATGTGAATCAAACTCATTACTTAGATATTCGCCACCACGATCCGATCGTAGTGCTTTTATCCTTTTGTTTAATTGGTTCTCAACCTCATTTTGAAATTCTTTAAATTTCTCAAAAGCATCACTTTTATGCCTTATTAAGTAGACATAACCATATCTACTTAAATCATCGGTAAAAGTAATGAAGTAATGATATCCTCCTCTAGCGGTGATGTTTAATGGACCACACACATCGGTATGTATGAGTCCTAAAACCTCACTTGCTCGTGTCCCTTTACCGCTAAAGGGTTGACGAGTCATCTTGCCTAAAAGGCAAGCTTCGCATGTACCATATGATTCGCAATCAAATGGTTTGAGAACCTTGGTCTCAACAAGTCTCTTTATCGTCTTTCGTTTATGTGACCTAGACGCCAATGCCAAAGGTAGGATTTGTTTGATTCATTCGTTTTGAGCCTCTTGTTCTCAACATGATAGATATCATTAACATCATTTAAAACATAAATACCTCCAATTGAAATAGCTTCACCATAAACCATTTCATTAAAAGAAAAAGTACAACGGTTGTTCTTAATCTCAAAACAAAAGCCTTCCGCATCTAGTACTGAGACGGAGATAATGTTTTTAGTTAGAGTTGGTACAAAATAATGATTATTTAAATGCAACTCTAAACCACTAGCAAGAGAGAGTACAAAAGTTCCCACTTTAAACTGGCCGCTACTCTAGCTCCATTGCCCATGCGAGATCTACATCACCCTTGGCTAGGGCCGCACGCTTCTCATCCCTGCAAATGATTACAAAGGTGAGATCCACATCCCGTATCCAATACCCATGTAGAAATGCAAGCATGATTGATGTCAATCATATAGAGATTAGAAGGAATACCTTTGGATGTCGCGCATCCATTCTTGAGATCCTTCTTATACTTGAGACAATTGCGCATCCAATGACCCACCTCATTGCAATATTTGCAAGTGTCTTTGAGGGTCTTCCTTGTTGATCTTGGGCTTAGGCTTATGTGGAACACCTTCCACAATAGCCTTCCCTTACCCTTGCCAATGTTAGATGGCCCCTTTTGGCCACCTTCCCTTTTTCACTCCCAAGTTCATGTTCTTCATTTTCATGGAGAGAACATCTTTCTTCTCCACCTCATTCACTTCCATATCCCTCTCGGCTTGGACCAAGAGTGCATGAAGTTCATGGTAACTCTTATCCATGTTGTTCATGTTATAGTTTACTCGAAATTGAGCAAACTTGTTAGGAAGAGAATGGAGGATGCGGTTGATCGCAAGAGCCTTGGGTATAGCACACTCTTGGCGCTCAAGAGTGTCTATTTGCTCAATCATTTTGAGCACATGAGGACCAACTTTTTGGTTCCTCTCAAGCTTTGCGTCGAAAAACCGCACCGCGGCTTCATAAAGCCTTATTTGCGGTGCTTTGGAGAACATGGTTGTCACTCGAGTGAATATCGCATATGCACTCTTTTGAGTAACCATTCGGAGTTTGAGAGCGGGTGACATGGACCAAATCAAGACGTTTTTCACGTCATTGTCCACTTTCACATACTCATCATAAGCGGCACGAGCCGCGCCGGATCGAGAAGTGGGTTCGGCGGGTGGTTGATCGGTAAGGTGCTTGAGCACATTGTCGGATGTCGCGGCGCCCTTCATTGTCGAATCCCATTCGACGAAGTTGCTACCGTCATCCTTGAGGATACACTTATCCATCACGGTTCGCAACCATGAATCTTTGCCCAAAATAAGTAGCGGGAGTTGATGATGATGATGCCATTGCGATAAACGATTCTACAATAAATATGAGGAAATATATAAGCATTCATTGTTCATTTATAACATTTGCTAAAACTCATTTTTAAAACAAATGTCCATTTATATAATGATCTCCCACGAAATTATATAAATGATTCCAAGACTCGTTTTCCATATAAAATTAGACATCTCATGTTTCCTTTTATATAAAAACGATAAGTCAACACTTGACTAATTCTACACTAGAATGCTTGGTTGATGATTTTCTTTAAAATGCATCTTTTAGCCCCAAATAACTCTTATTCGGTTGAGTCCAAACCAAATTAGCACGGGACTTCCTCCCACTACTTACCCATGGTAACAAGGTTCCACGTCGCGGAGGTCCTCACGAACATGGGGTTCATAGTCGCTACATTTGGAAAGGCTTAATCTCAATTCATTTTTGTTAAAATGTGGGTGATCTTGTCAATTTTTAGTCATTTAAATTCTTTATAAGTGAACTAATTTAGGAATCGTGACTTAAATCGACAATCATAGTGGGATATCGTGGCATGCATGGCGATTTTGGCATGTGTGCGGAAAATAAGCAAACAAACAAGCATCAAGCAAACATAAACCTAGTATGGCCACCTAAAGTAATTAAAATACAAGGAGTTACAAATTGGAAACCAACTCCTTTGGTCCCTCTTCATAATGGATCTCATCCAAGGCTCCTCCTTGCAAGCTTTAGAACTCTTCTAAGGCTCCAAGTCGATCTCCATCACCGGTCTTCGATTTACAAATAGTTACAAGTATGATTTACAAATGAATACATAGCAATCCTATTATACATTTATAAATGAAATAAACTATTAAAAATTACAAACCGGCGATACGAGATCGCATTTAATTACAAACCACACGATATTCCCTTTCATTACGGGTAATATCGGTAAAAATATAGCAAACTATGGCCATACTAGTAAAAATAAACATTCATTCAACAAAAAACATTCAACCAAAAATTGCAAGATGTAAAGCTTATAAATAAAAACATGCCAAAATCGCCTTAAACAATAAACGCATTTAATCGTTTCAAACCGATCTCATTCTTTAACCGATTAATCTTATATTAATCAATAATGCTTAAAACACCTTTTAAGCTTGAACTAAACTTCTAAACTGATTTTAGAACACCCAACATAAGTTCAAACTAACTTATGGTGATTTTAGTTCATAAACATGGTCATTTGCTAATTAGAAGTACTTTAATCATAACCTTTTTATGAATAAAGCTTTATAAAATCAAAATAAAATAAAATAAAATTATTTTTATTTTGAAAATTTTTTTGTATATTCTGGAACACTTCCAAAATATCAGAAAAGAAAAGTTTGGCCAGAAAATATTTACGAATTATTTTATATAAAATAACATACGATTTCATCGATTTTAACTCATAAAATCAAGAAAATGTCTAAAACAGTGAGGTAAAATCCCAAATTTATACGAGAGCATCCTCATAATGTGTAAAAATATTGGTATAAATTTCATGTCCAGAAAACAACATTTACTATATTTTTGGACATAAAATGCAAACCATACCGATTTTAAACAAAAATATGAATAAATATTCAAAACTCAAAATCTGACTTTGAAAATTTACATGCAGAATGTATAAATATGAAATATCACTGTGTAAAAATTTCGTGACCAGATTCGAACTATAACCATTTATAGTAATTATTTTAGCCAAAAACACACCTTTTGACTCGGTTTTGTATAAAAAACATTTAAATTAGCAAACAAATTCCAAAAATTACGAAATTTGACCAGAAATTTCATGAGACCAGAAACTTTGCATGCAATAAAAATCTCGTGTTAAAACCATTTTTAAAACTATTTTCGGATTTTATGTTATTTATTCTCAATAAATACATAAAACTCCAAAAACAACAAAATAAATTTGTAACTACAAGCCTTGTCTCTGATACCACTTGTAGGGATCGGATCCCATTCACTAATCAAGTATTAGTGTAAATCAAATTACTCTAATTTGATTTAGCAAGATCTATGTAGTACAAATTTACATTGTTAACAAGTTTAGAAATTTATACCTTTCTCTTAAAGGATATTAGGGCACTAATCTAGAACTCCTTTCTAGTTTAGTTTCTTGAGAATGAACTTAGGATGATCCTCCTTAAAAACCCAAGTTTTCAATGTAGAAAACCTCCTTTAATAAGCACCCAAGAACACTCCAAACTCACAAGTGATTTTGATCTAGAAATCACAAGTGAATATATAATAATATGAGATAATATTAATACTAACTCTTAGTACAAGTATTATCTTGAGAGTATTTGTTTAGAGAGAATTATTAGTGAGATGAGAGGATGAATGCATGAATGAATATCTCTCACATACACTTAGCCTTTTTAATGAACAAAATTCAAAAGCCAATATGGGTCTTGGGAGACCCATATTTTAAACCAAGACAAAGGGAGAGGAGAGGAAAAGTCTTTTCTTGTTTAGACAAATCTCATGCATTGCAATGATAGGTGTGTTTTTATCACATGCGTCATCAAACAATTAGAAGAACCAAACAAATAAGACAAGAAGCAAAGATGCTTCTCCTAGTCCCATTTGGACGGTCCACCCATCAATTATGGGTCCAATTTGTTTTTCAATATTTGTCCATGAAATACTTATAATTTATCACTTAAATCATCTAATATAATAAAGTGTAAATTAATTAAACTCTTCCTTAATATACATGTACTTTGCACATATATTAAAAATGTGCTTTTACTAATCTCATTAGTAAAATATACACAATTAGTGAATTAACGCTTAATCACTAATTCCCATCTCCTCTTATAATTTTATCGATATAAAATTAAATCATCCGAGTTCACAACTCGATTTCTCTCTAAATTAATACATTGACTAACCGTTAGTCGATTTACCAAGTTACTAATATAATCGTATCTCATACAATTAAATAGCTTAAATATTTAGATGCGTTCTATAGGTGTGACTTAAAGGGATCAATTGATTACCGTGGATTCTCACGACAATAACGTCAAACTCTAGTCAGCCAATCGTTATTGATTTACGTTAATCAATTGACAATAATTCAGGATTATCCCCACGTATTCCTTAATTGAGATTTATTAAGTAATCGCACTATTGTGGAGGACACATACTCCAACATGACCATGAGGTTTCCTTTGACAAAACTTGCATTTCTCTTCAAAGGTGCAAATGGGTTCCATGACTATTGCATTGCACGAGCAACTCCTGTTGCAAACTCCCCTTCTTGAAAAAAATTTGTCCTCAAATTTTGGTCATTCTTATCCGGTGGTTTTTTTTTCCTAGGGTAAGCAAACTCTTTGGAGAAGTTTAGCTCCCCCTTCAACTTCCATTGCATGAATGTCTTTCTCTTGTTCTTAGCTATGTTCCAATCAAACTCATCCCTTCCCTTGAGATCCTCCCTCATGCTCTCATCTTGATTCTTAGGATCATCATTAGCAAAGTGGATGGTTAAACCCTCACCATGGACCAAACCATCTTCATGCTTCCATGGTTCACAAGGCTTATCAAAGATGGGATGACAAGCACCCATTACAAACAAATCATCCAAAGCCTCATCACCATAGTTACTCAACTCGGCTCCATTGTTTGACCAACCAAGCTTGTAAGGGCTAGGATGCTCTTTTGAAGGTAAGGCTAACTCTTCAATTAGAGGTTTAGGAGCTACATTGGTAGAGCTTCCCCCCTCTAGAATTAGATCTGCGGCCTCACCATGATATCATTTTCATTTCGTTTCTCATCCTCTCCATCCTTACTAGTTACTACCTCACTCTCCTCATCCTCACAAACAAGGATCTCATCTTCACCCCAATGAACAACTTCCAATGAATCAAGGGCTCTCCTTGTAGGGCACTCCAAAGCGAGATGACCATAGCCATGACATTGAGAGCACCTCTTAAGGGGGACGAGTGTTTTGTGGTTAAGGTCGGTTTCCTCCCTTTGGTTTAGGGTCGGTGGTTTAGGAGAAGTGGTTGGTTCAACAACTTTGGCTCTCTTTGGTGGCTCATAGGGTGGTTTTTTTGTAGGAGGGTCAAGTAAAATAGCCATCCCTTTACCCAAACCGAAATTTCCAGCCTTTCCCCTTATCTTAGCCACCTTGGCTTCTAACTCTTTCCCAACTCTTTCCATGGACTCGAAAATGGTCTCAACACAAGGGGTTTCACATGTGGTACCATAGGAAATATTGAAGAACCAAATCGAAAAGAAACATCCATTATACCTCAAAGAAACGAATATGGCTTTGTGAGCAAGGCTTGGATCTTTGAATGCAAAAACCGAAACCAACACTAACACAAGGATGGAACTTGTGTTAATTAACCTAGGCTTTGATAACCAATTTGGAGTGAAACTAAGTGGGTCAAGTTTCACTCAAGGGATGAACACAAATCGACTTTGTAGCCTCTTGAAAATCTCGGCCAAATGTATTGTTTTTGTGAGATAATTTTCTGAAATTTTGTAAACAAGGAAAACATAAAGGATAGTAACTAAATCTACACACAAAGTAATAGATTTAGGTTTTGATTAGTTTAAGCACAAAGCCACTAAACTAATCTTTCACTAACTCACACACAAAGTAATGAGAAAAATGAAGAGTACTCAAATAAACAACTAGGGTTTTCATTCATCAAAAATCTGAAAAATTACAAGGGTTAGAGCTTGGTTTATATAGACCAAGTCTTTACATCCTAGCCTTACAATCTAACCTTGATCTAAGGGTCCTAAATGGCCCTCAATACAGCCGAAAATCTTGGTCCTAAAGACCTTACAAATCTGAAAATAAAGCGGCCTAAAGCGTAAAGGTAAGCGACCAGACTACATCAACTCCCTACAATTGTTGCTTTAATCCAAGGGCTTTGATGAGCTCCTTGGAGCACAAGTTGTACCAGCCAAAATGGTCCTAAAATCTGATCCTAAAGCTAACAACCAACAACAATATAAAGTGGAAAAGGACATAAAGTAAAACAAGGACTACTAGTGACAATGATAGCGTGAGTGATTTTGATTTGTGGAATGAGATGATGTTTTTGGTCCCCCTCTTGAGCTAACCACGGTTCATGTGTCTCTTGGGCTGATTAGGAGGCTTCTCAAAGGTCCCCAAGGTGAGCTCACCCAAGGAGAATGATGTAGGTCAAGTTCATGGCTCATTACTCCAAAACAGTCCAAACCGGATTTCATAATCTGACAGTGACTTCTAGGCTTCACCATTCCGTACTCACGTTGAGTTAGAAGGCCCATGATATGTCATTGGAAAGGTAATTGAGTTGGCTTTCCAATGCAAAAAGAATCATCCAAAAATATGGCCTACAACTCAAGATATTGAGCTTTTAGTACAGACATGTCGAATCCTCCTTTGGACTGAAGTTTCACAATCTGACCCCTGACTTGTAGAGGCCATAACTCTCAGCTCCCTTTGAACTAGATAGCCAACCATATGTCAAATGAAAGCTCTTTGAGCTAGCTTTCATATGCAGGTGGTTTCACCTCAATTGGATGAGCAGATTGGGAGTTACGTTAAAATCTCTACCGACATGTCAAAATGAGCTTCATGGTTCATGGCCTAGGTTGTTGCTTTCCTTTCCTTTCCTTAGGAGCTTTTCTAGGCATCGACTCCTAGGGATGAAATGTGATTTAGGACCCAAGTTTACCACCTATGCCTCCTTGATCCATTGACCATGAGGTTTCCTTTGACAAAACTTGCATTTCTCTTCAAAGGTGCAAATGGGTTCCATGACTATTGCATTGCACGAGCAACTCCTGTTGCAAACTCCCCTTCTTGAAAAAAATTTGTCCTCAAATTTTGGTCATTCTTATCCGGTGGTTTTTTTTTCCTAGGGTAAGCAAACTCTTTGGAGAAGTTTAGCTCCCCCTTCAACTTCCATTGCATGAATGTCTTTCTCTTGTTCTTAGCTATGTTCCAATCAAACTCATCCCTTCCCTTGAGATCCTCCCTCATGCTCTCATCTTGATTCTTAGGATCATCATTAGCAAAGTGGATGGTTAAACCCTCACCATGGACCAAACCATCTTCATGCTTCCATGGTTCACAAGGCTTATCAAAGATGGGATGACAAGCACCCATTACAAACAAATCATCCAAAGCCTCATCACCATAGTTACTCAACTCGGCTCCATTGTTTGACCAACCAAGCTTGTAAGGGCTAGGATGCTCTTTTGAAGGTAAGGCTAACTCTTCAATTAGAGGTTTAGGAGCTACATTGGTAGAGCTTCCCCCCTCTAGAATTAGATCACACGGCCTCACCATGATATCATTTTCATTTCGTTTCTCATCCTCTCCATCCTTACTAGTTACTACCTCACTCTCCTCATCCTCACAAACAAGGATCTCATCTTCACCCCAATGAACAACTTCCAATGAATCAAGGGCTCTCCTTGTAGGGCACTCCAAAGCGAGATGACCATAGCCATGACATTGAGAGCACCTCTTAAGGGGGACGAGTGTTTTGTGGTTAAGGTCGGTTTCCTCCCTTTGGTTTAGGGTTGGTGGTTTAGGAGAAGTGGTTGGTTCAACAACTTTGGCTCTCTTTGGTGGCTCATAGGGTGGTTTTTTTTGTAGGAGGGTCAAGTAAAATAGCCATCCTTTACCCAAACCGAAATTTCGAGCCTTTCCCCTTATCTTAGCCACCTTGGCTTCTAACTCTTTCCCAACTCTTTCCATGGACTCGAAAATGGTCTCAACACAAGGGGTTTCACATGTGGTACCATAGGAAAAAATTGAAGAACCAAATCGAAAAGAAACATCCATTATACCTCAAAGAAACGAATATGGCTTTGTGAGCAAGGCTTGGATCTTTGAATGCAAAAACCGAAACCAACACTAACACAAGGATGGAACTTGTGTTAATTAACCTAGGCTTTGATAACCAATTTGGAGTGAAACTAAGTGGGTCAAGTTTCACTCAAGGGATGAACACAAATCGACTTTGTAGCCTCTTGAAAATCTCGGCCAAATGTATTGTTTTTGTGAGATAATTTTCTGAAATTTTGTAAACAAGGAAAACATAAAGGATAGTAACTAAATCTACACACAAAGTAATAGATTTAGGTTTTGATTAGTTTAAGCACAAAGCCACTAAACTAATCTTTCACTAACTCACACACAAAGTAATGAGAAAAATGAAGAGTACTCAAATAAACAACTAGGGTTTTCATTCATCAAAAATCTGAAAAATTACAAGGGTTAGAGCTTGGTTTATATAGACCAAGTCTTTACATCCTAGCCTTACAATCTAACCTTGATCTAAGGGTCCTAAATGGCCCTCAATACAGCCGAAAATCTTGGTCCTAAAGACCTTACAAATCTGAAAATAAAGCAACCTAAAGCATAAAGGTAGAAAGCGACCCTTGACTACATCAACTCCCTACAATTGTTGCTTTAATCCAAGGGCTTTGATGAGCTCCTTGGAGCACAAGTTGTACCAGCCAAAATGGTCCTAAAATCTGATCCTAAAGCTAACAACCAACAACAATATAAAGTGGAAAAGGGCGTAAAGTAAAGCAAATTTCTTGGTAATGATAGCGTGTGGTGATTTTGATTTGTGGAATGAGATGATGTTTTTGGTCCCCCTCTTGAGCTAACCACGGTTCATGTGTCTCTTGGGCTGATTAGGAGGCTTCTCAAAGGTCCCCAAGGTGAGCTCACCCAAGGAGAATGATGTAGGTCAAGTTCATGGCTCATTACTCCAAAACAGTCCAAACCGGATTTCATAATCTGACAGTGACTTCTAGGCTTCACCATTCCGTACTCACGTTGAGTTAGAAGGCCCATGATATGTCATTGGAAAGGGAATTGAGTTGGCTTTCCAATGCAAAGAATCATCCAAAAATATGGCCTACAACTCAAGATATTGAGCTTTTAGTACAGACATGTCGAATCCTCCTTTGGACTGAAGTTTCACAATCTGACCCCTGACTTGTAGAGGCCATAACTCTCAGCTCCCTTTGAACTAGATAGCCAACCATATGTCAAATGAAAGCTCTTTGAGCTAGCTTTCATATGCAGGTGGTTTCACCTCAATTGGATGAGCAGATTGGGAGTTACGTTAAAATCTCTACCGACATGTCAAAATGAGCTTCATGGTTCATGGCCTAGGTTGTTGCTTTCCTTTCCTTTCCTTAGGAGCTTTTCTAGGCATCGACTCCTAGGGATGAAATGTGATTTAGGACCCAAGTTTACCACCTATGCCTCCTTGATCCATTGACCATGAGGTTTCCTTTGACAAAACTTGCATTTCTCTTCAAAGGTGCAAATGGGTTCCATGACTATTGCATTGCACGAGCAACTCCTGTTGCACTTAACCTCGGCTCCTTTGTTAAACCACCATAGCTTGCAAGGATTAGAATGCTCTTTTGAAGGTAAGGCTAACTCTTCAATTAGAGGTTTAGAAGCTACAATGGTAGGCCTTCCTCCCCCTAAGATCAGTTCACTCGGCCTTACCACCACCATCTCAATTTGCTCTTGTTTCTCTTCCTCTTGGACCAAAAATGGTCAAGGCTAGCAAAGACGGTTTTTGTCCAAATCACGGTTTAGGACCTTGGGCTCGAACCATGGGCTAGGTCACGATCCTAAGGTCCACCCAAGCTTATTTTGAGTGAATTTAAACAATAATATCTTGGTCAAGCTTGATGGGTCAAGGAAGTCAAGAAAAGTCAAGACGGAGAGCAACCGAAAGTCGACTAAAGTGCTATTTTTGAATGTGATCGCTCGAGTGCACCCAAGTGGGTTCGAACCACAAGTCAATTAAGTCAACAAGAGCAAAGATCAAGTGAAGAAAATCCCAAGTCAGCCGAAAATTAATCAAAGAAAGGATCACATGTTGTTCCTCAATATGTCCCTTTCCCACATGTCACTATCCTCTTTTATGCTTTATGCTTTATGTGTTGTTTGTTAGCCTTCAATTTTCAGCATGTGTAAGGTCATTTGGACCATAAATGTCGGCTGAATCAAGGTGGCTTTAGAGCCCTTAGATCAACTTCAAATTGTAGGGCTTAGATTAGAACAAGGGCTTTATATAAACCCTCACCCTCACAATGTAATTTTCAGATTTTTGATGAATGAAAACCCTAGTTGTTTATTTGAGTATTCTTCATTTCTCTCATTACTTTGTGTTTGAGATTTATGATAATTAGTTAGTGGCTTTGTGCTTAACTAATTAAAACCTAAATCTATTACTTTGTGTGTAGATTTAGTCACTATCTTTTATGTTTTATTGTTTCACAAAATTTCAGAAAAATTCCTCACAAAAATTACTACTTGGCCGAGATTTTCAATTGCAATTCAAGTTCAATTTTTGTTCATCCCTTGAGTGAAACTTGATCCACTTAGTTTCACTCCAAATTGGTATCAAAGCTTAGGTTTGTTCCTTGTTTTCGATTTGCTTCTTGTATTGCCGAGTTGTTGTTGTTTCCTTCTTGTTTTCGATTCATTTTTGTGTTACTCGGTTATATCCTTGTTTTTCATCTTTTATTTTTTCGTTTTTTCTCTTTTAATTTTCTTGTTTCCACAAAACTTCCACAAAATTCTCACAAATTTTCACAAAATGGTTGAAGATCTACACTTGTGTTAGTGTTGGTTTTGATTTTCACACTCAAAGGTCCTTGCTTTACTCAAAAATTTTCAGATTTTTGTTCTTTGGTTATTTCAATGGATGTGTTCCATCATTTTGGTGTTTCACTTGATACTACTCTTGGTGAAACCATGTATGATTCCATGGAGAAAGCTAGAAGAGAGCTTGAAATCAAAATGAGTCGAATGAGGGGTAGACTTAAACCTAACCCTAGCCTTGATCTTGTGACTTTGAGGGGTCAAAGGGAGTTAGAGGATAGAATGGCTCGGTTAGGAGGAGAACAACCCCCTAACCTTGGCCGAATGGTTTGTAGGGGCAAGCTTGCCCAAACCCTAACCCTAAACCTAGAAGAGAATCACCAAGTCGAAGCCTTTAGGTCTAGGTGTACCATTATGGGAAGGGTTTGTAATTTGATTGTTGATGAGGAAAGTTGTGTTAATGTTGCCTCAAATACCCTCATTGAAAAATTAGCCTTGCCTACACAAGAACACTCTAACCCTTACAAGATGAAGTGGCTAGACAATGGAGCCGAGATGAGTGTAAGTGTGGTTAGACAATGCTTGGTTTCTTTCTCCATTGGTGGGGATTACATGGATGAGGTTTTGTGTGATGTGATTCCCATGGATGCTTGTCATCTCCTCTTGGGGAGACCATGGAAGTTGGAAAGAAATGCTCATCATGATGGGAGGGACAATACCTATACTTTCAAGATTGGAGCTAAGAAAATCAAACTTGCACCCTTACCTCCGATTTTGAAAAACCCTAGCCCACCCTCCTTGATTATATCACACGAAAGAATGGGGATTGATGGGAGACCAGAAATTGAGCTTGGGGTTAGTCATGGGAAGGATGAGATTAATGTCCTTGCTAAGGAGTTCCCCAAAGAGCAATGCAAACCGCCCTCCATACTTGAGTCATCCGAAGAGGTTGTTTTAAGTGAGGAGGCCGAAACAAGTGAGGAAGTGAATGTTGGTGAGAGATTGACCATTCACTTTGCTAAAGATTATCCTAACACTCAAGAGGAAAGCATGGGGTACAATGCCAAGCCAAGGGATGAGTATGATCATGAGACGTGTTTGGCTAATGTCAAGAGAAAGGTAATCATGTGGTATGAGAATGTTGATACAAGCAAAGAGTCGAGGGAATTTCTAAAATGGAAATTCAAAGTGAATAATAACAACAAGGAGCTACTATGTGATCATCCAACTCAAGTCTACTCAAGTGGATTCATGAAATGGGGATTCAAAGGGGGAACTAAGCTTGAACAAAAAGAGCTAAGTGATGATGGCTCAAGTCAAAGTGAAAGTCCAAAGATCGACTTGTGGGTGGAGAACACGGCCCTCAAGACCATAACCGACTTAATCACACTCCTCATGTCATCTAATTCCACAAGTACCTTCATGATCGAGATTGTAGCCCTCCATGTGATCAAAGACAACCCTAGAGCAATAAGGGGAAGTCAAGGAGAGGAGCTCAATGAGCTCAAAACCGAAAATTTGGGGAGCTTAATCAAGTGCAAGGGAAGTGAATCATTTGGAGATGCAAAGGTCGATGCGCTAGAAAGTTCAAGTGAGTCCTTGAAATGGGAGAGAGACGTGGGACTCATGGAGCGATTTGGGGCGGGCCTCTTTGTACCTTGTAACCATACTCACCCTAAACAACCTAAGATTGAAATGAACACTCAAGTCACACGTTTTATGGGCTGTTTAGGTGGATGTGTTTTCGGTTTTTATTGTGAAACATAAAACAAACTAAAGATTAAGGATATGAATTAGACTAAGCACAAAGCCACTAGCCTAAGACTAAGGTTCCGATCAATCATCGCACTAAGCTATGACCATCACCCATGGAAACTCGAAACTCCAAGCACAAAGCTAAGGAGGTTTGAAGAGAAAACTCTCTCTAAAACTCATCTTTTTATAACTTAACAAATCTGAAAAATACAAGGGGGAAAGCTTGGTTTATATAAGACCAAGGCTTTCATCCTAGCCATACATCTAATACAAGATCTAAGGGCCATGAGGGGCCTTATAATTCAGCCGAAAAAAGGGTCCAAAAGACCTTACAAAATCTGAAAATAAAAGACAACAACAACTAAAGTAGAAAGCGACTTGTTGTAGCATCTTCACCCTTCATTGTTGTTCTTCATCTAAGGGTCTTGATTCCTCCTTGGAGAGCAAGAAATCTCGGCCCACATTATGTCCCAAGCTGAATTTTATTGTTTGAATACAAAATAACAAAAGGTGACAAAGACATAAAGCAATAAAGCAAACTTTATTGAAAGGGACTTGTGTTTGAATTTGTGTGTATCATTTTGAGTGCATTTTCAGCCGAGATTTAGCCCTACTTTGGCTGAAAATTCTTGACCATGGGTCCAAGGACCATGGTTAAATCGTAGACCAAAAATCGGGACCAAATCGTCAAACCGTTTCAGTGCAACTCTCCCTTTCTTCAAAAAAAGTTTGTCCTCAAACTTTAGCCAAATAAAATGGTATCCAAAAAGATGAAATTTTCAAAAATTAAAACGATTTTTGAAGAATAAGATTTTGATAAAAACGAATGAAACAACAAGACTCGAATCCTATGAAAAGCACATAGCAAATTCATCGAATCCTCTTGTTAGCCAACTCGACCCAAACACCTACAAAGGTGCTCGACTCAAGTCGACACTCACAAGTCAAGATGCACACAAACTTGCAAGGTGACACTCGAAAACATCTAAACCCAACTCATCCCAAGACCGTCTTGGTTTAAGAAAACTCAAGAGCCGAAGCTTTGATACCAATTTGGAGTGAAACTTATGGGGATAAGAATCACTCAAAGGATGAACAAAAGTCGACTTATGATGATGATAGAAATCTCGGCCCAAGTACCTCTTTTTGGTGAAATATTTTCTGAAATTTTAAGAACAAGGAAAATAAAAATGATAGTAACTAAATCCACTCACAAAGTTATAGATTTAGAGGTTTAATTAACTAAGCACTAAGCCACTAGTTAATTGATTCACAAATCTCAACACAAAGTAAGAGATAAATGAAGAACACTCAAGAAAACAACTAGGGTTTTTATCATTCATTCAAATCTGAAAAATGTGAGGCAAGGATGAGGGTTTATATAATACCCTCATCTAATCTTGACCCTCCATTACAATCTAATCTAAGGGCTACAATCAATCCCCACATACATCAATATACTCGGTCAAAATGAGGCTCCTTGAGCTGAAAATTTGAACATAAAACAACAAATACATAAAGTAAAAAGCATAAAGTAATAAAGGTAGATAGCGACTTGAATGAAAATGACTTAAAGTAAAACAATGTGGTGGCTTGGGACTTTCATTTTGGAAGCCGGCTCATGAGGACCTCCTTGAGCTAGCTTGTTGAACCATGTGAGCCCATTTATTGGAGGGTGACTCACATGGGTGTGCCTTGATTAACCACATTCAAAAATAGCTTGATCTTTGACTTTTTGTAGCTCTCCAACTTTGACTTCTCCTTGACTTAGCTTGATCACTAGGGTTGGCTCGAGTTGACCATAGAATTGACTTTAGTTGACCCTTAGTGATCCCCTTGACCCATGGTCTAGGCGTGGGTTTGAGCCCATGGGTCCAACCCATGGTCTCCCTCGGTTTCTCCCTTGACCGCCTTGACCAATTTTGGTCCAATCTCCTCTCCTTGGAAAGGACTTGTCCTCAAGTCCTTGGAGATCCTCTTGCTTCCTCCCTTGCTCGACTTCATGCTTGATTCTCGGCTCAATCTTTGCTCGGTCTTGGCTTTCACGGTCTTGGTCTTCCATGGGCACCACTTAGCTAGAGTTTGTAGCAATGGTTGAACCCCTTTGCCTTGGCTCGAAGAATTGGTCACATTTTCATCCTTGGTCACGGTTTCTTTGACCACGCATTCTTCCTCGAGCATTTCTTTGAGCCCTCGACTCATGACCATGCCATCCATCCATTCTTGCTCATGTTCGAGCCCATCAATGATTCTCCACCTTAAAGACCCGCTTGATCTTTCCTTACCATCGATCTTTGTTCTTTCATTGACCACATTCTCAATGTAGTCGGTTGTTCCCTTGTTGTTTGATGCTTCACCTTCATGAGGCTCCTCTCCTAGAGTCCTCCTTGTCATGCTAGTGCTTCCCTCACACTCCAAGTTCACCTTCTCCTTTTGCTCTTCCTTACTCGGCTCAAGGCCATCCAACGTCTCAAGCTCACTCAATCTCGGCCTCCTCTTCATTTCCATGCTAGGTTTTGATCCAATGAAGGATTCAAACAAGCACGCATTGGATTTACAACCCATCATTGGTGGTAGGGGAGCTAAGACAATGAGCTTTTCACCATACTTGAACGAGTAGGTGTTGTCTCTTCCATGGTGGGAAGAATTCTTTTCAAACTCCCAAGGTCTACCAAGCAACACATGGCAAGCATCCATGTCCAACACTTCACATACAACTTCATCCTTATAGTCTTGACCAATTGAGAATGAGACTTGGCATTGTTTGTCCACTTTGACCTCGGCTCCTTGATTGAGCCACCTTAGCTTGTATGGGTGAGGATGCTTCAAAGTAGGCAAGGCAAGCTTATCAATGAGGGTCTTGGAAGCAACATTAACACAACTTCCCCCATCGATAATCAAGTTACACACTCTCCCCATGATTGTACATTTGGACCGAAATATTTGGTGTCTTTGGTCCATTTTCTCGTTTGATTCTTGGGTGTGCATCACTCGCCAAGTGACCAAGCTCAACCCCGAGTCCGGGGGCACAATTGTTTCGGCCACTTTCACTTCTTCAACTCCCTCTTTTTTTTCTTCCTCACAAACCAACACTTCATCGTCTCCCCAATGCACAACCTCACTTGTGTTCAAGGTCCTCTTGCTAGGGCACTCCTTAGCAAAGTGACCATACCCTTGACATTGGTAACACTTCTTGAGGGGGATGGTTCTCTTAGGGCCATAGTCGATTCCCTTTCCCTTGTCAACACTTGATGGCTTGATGGTAGGGCTAGGTTCAACAATTTTGATCCCCCCTTGGCTCGACATGGGGTTGGACTTGGGGGTGCTCTTAGCCGGCTCTCCTCTCCCCTTTTCTAGCCTCTCCACACGTGTAGCCATGGTAACCGCCTCATCGAATGACCACAAGTTTTGCATTTTGACTCGATTTGCTATCCTAGGGTTTAGGCCCTCAACAAACCTTGCAATTTATTGTTCGGGTTTCTCATTCATTTCACATTGGAGGGTGAGTTGCTCAAAGTCCCTAAGATAGGTTTCAATGGGGTGTGACTCTTGTTTTAGTTGGGCTAGCTTGAGGAACATGTCTTGAGTGTAGTCTTTGGGAACAAACTTGTCTTTGAGTTTCTTTTTGAGTTTGAGCCATGACTTGATGGGTTCCTTACCCTCTCGGTTTCTTTGATTCTTAAGGTTCTCATACCAAAGGGAGGCATAACCCTTGAATTTCATGATGGCCACTTTGAAACACTTCCTATCGGAGTACTCCTTGAATTCAAAGACTCTCTCAACCGATCTAAGCCAATCTAGGAGATCCTCGGGGTTCAAGCTACCATAAAAATCGGGTATGTCCACCTTAATGTCTCGGTCATGGTCTCTAGGGTGGGCCTCAAGGGACTCTTCCGAAACCGAAAATTGATCTTCCATGTGAGGAGGAACTTGTCCTCTCCCACGGCCCCATCCCCCATTCCACGGCCTCCTCCCCCTCCCCCTTCACCCCTTCTTGGTTCATTCATGTTTTGTTCCAAGAGTGTGTTAATAGCATTCATCATCAAAGTGCAATTACCGGTGAGTTGAGTCAATTTCTCTTCTAAATCGGAAAGTCTTTTACCCTCTCCTCTATTCTCTTCCATTTTGTGAAAGTTTTGTGAGATCTTTTGTGGAAATTTTGTGGAAAATGAACAAGGAAAACAAAGAAAGAAAACGAAAAATTGAAGAGGAAAACAAACCCTAAAATTTCGGCCAACACAAGAACAACCCAACCAATACTAACACAAGTGTAGATCTTTAACCATTTTTTGTAAGATTTTGTGGAAAATAAAACAAGGAAACAAGAAAAGAAATCGAAAATTGAAGAGGAAAAAATAGGAGTAATTCGAAAAAACTAAGAACAAGAGCAAATCGAAAAATGAAGAACAAACCTAGGCTTTGATGACCAATTTGGAGCGATTTGGGGCGGGCCTCTTTGTACCTTGTAACCATACTCACCCTAAACAACCTAAGATTGAAATGAACACTCAAGTCACACGTTTTATGGGCTGTTTAGGTGGATGTGTTTTCGGTTTTTATTGTGAAACATAAAACAAACTAAAGATTAAGGATATGAATTAGACTAAGCACAAAGCCACTAGCCTAAGACTAAGGTTCCGATCAATCATCGCACTAAGCTATGACCATCACCCATGGAAACTCGAAACTCCAAGCACAAAGCTAAGGAGGTTTGAAGAGAAAACTCTCTCTAAAACTCATCTTTTTATAACTTAACAAATCTGAAAAATACAAGGGGGAAAGCTTGGTTTATATAAGACCAAGGCTTTCATCCTAGCCATACATCTAATACAAGATCTAAGGGCCATGAGGGGCCTTATAATTCAGCCGAAAAAAGGGTCCAAAAGACCTTACAAAATCTGAAAATAAAAGACAACAACAACTAAAGTAGAAAGCGACTTGTTGTAGCATCTTCACCCTTCATTGTTGTTCTTCATCTAAGGGTCTTGATTCCTCCTTGGAGAGCAAGAAATCTCGGCCCACATTATGTCCCAAGCTGAATTTTATTGTTTGAATACAAAATAACAAAAGGTGACAAAGACATAAAGCAATAAAGCAAACTTTATTGAAAGGGACTTGTGTTTGAATTTGTGTGTATCATTTTGAGTGCATTTTCAGCCGAGATTTAGCCCTACTTTGGCTGAAAATTCTTGACCATGGGTCCAAGGACCATGGTTAAATCGTAGACCAAAAATCGGGACCAAATCGTCAAACCGTTTCAGTGCAACTCATCATTGACAAAGGGTGGCTAATTGACGGTCCTAAACATGAGGAACTTCGAGTTGTGCTAGGGGTTAATCGTGAATCCAAAGAAACCATGAGTAAGGGAGAGAGCAAGTTCAATTCAATGAACCGAGTTTACAAGAATCAATCTCTCATTCAATCTCTAAGCAAGTGGAATTCTTGGAAGTCTAGAGCCATGGAGCCCAAGGTTGGTCATGGGGCTCATGGGGCACCCCTCATCATGTTCTACGATTCAAGTCATGAAGCCAACAAGAGTCCGAGTCGAGGAGGAGGCAAAGGATCAAGCCATGAGTCAAGCTATAGTCCAAACCGAGCAAGAGGAAGAGAGACCGAGGATTTGAGGACAAATCCTTTTCAAGGAGAGGAGATTGGACCAAAAATGGTCAAGGCTAGCAAAGACGGTTTTTGTCCAAATCACGGTTTAGGACCTTGGGCTCGAACCATGGGCTAGGTCACGATCCTAAGGTCCACCCAAGCTTATTTTGAGTGAATTTAAACAATAATATCTTGGTCAAGCTTGATGGGTCAAGGAAGTCAAGAAAAGTCAAGGCGGAGAAGCGGCCGAAAGTCGACTAAAGTGCTATTTTTGAATGTGATCGCTCGAGTGCACCCAAGTGGGTTCGAACCACAAGTCAATTAAGTCAACAAGAGCAAAGATCAAGTGAAGAAAATCCCAAGTCAGCCGAAAATTAATCAAAGAAAGGATCACATGTTGTTCCTCAATATGTCCCTTTCCCACATGTCACTATCCTCTTTTATGCTTTATGCTTTATGTGTTGTTTGTTAGCCTTCAATTTTCAGCATGTGTAAGGTCATTTGGACCATAAATGTCGGCTGAATCAAGGTGGCTTTAGAGCCCTTAGATCAACTTCAAATTGTAGGGCTTAGATTAGAACAAGGGCTTTATATAAACCCTCACCCTCACAATGTAATTTTCAGATTTTTGATGAATGAAAACCCTAGTTGTTTATTTGAGTATTCTTCATTTCTCTCATTACTTTGTGTTTGAGATTTATGATAATTAGTTAGTGGCTTTGTGCTTAACTAATTAAAACCTAAATCTATTACTTTGTGTGTAGATTTAGTCACTATCTTTTATGTTTTATTGTTTCACAAAATTTCAGAAAAATTCCTCACAAAAATTACTACTTGGCCGAGATTTTCAATTGCAATTCAAGTTCGATTTTTGTTCATCCCTTGAGTGAAACTTGATCCACTTAGTTTCACTCCACCTCTACATCCTCATTAGCAAGGACCTCATCTCCCCCCCAATGAATAATATCACACGAGTTCAAGGTCTCCTTTGTGGGACATTCCTTGGCATTGTGACCATATCCTTGACATTGACAACATTTTTTGAGGGTGATGGTTTTTTTGTGGTTAGGGTCAATCGCCTCCCTTTGGTCTAGGGTTAGTGGTTTAGGAGAAGTGGTTGGCTCAACAACTTTGACTCTCTTTGGTGGCTCATAGGGTTGTGTTTTAGTAGGAGGGTCAAGTAAAACGGTCAACCCTTTACCCATACAAAAATTTTCAGCCTTTCCCCTTATCTTAGCCATCTTGAAATCCAACTCCTTTCAAGCCCTCTCCATAGACTCGAAAATGGTCTCAACACAAGGGGTTTCACATGAAGTACCATAAGAAAATGATGGATTGGAGTGAAACTAGGAGGATCAAGTTTCACTCAAGAGATGAACAAAGATCGAACTCAAACCCTTGAACAATTCGGCCGAGTATGTATGTTTTTGTGATGAAAATTTTCTGAATTTTGTTGTTAAATGCAAGAACATAAGGATAGTATCTAAATCTACACACAAAGTAATAGATTTAGGTTGTGATTAATTAAGCACAAAGCCACTAATTAATCTCTCACAAATCTCAAACACAAAGTAAAGAGATAAATGAAGAACACTCAATTTTGAAACTAGGGTTTCTTTTTCATTCAAAGCAAATCTGAAAATTTTGAGGTTAGAGTGAGGGTTTATATATGACCCTTACTCTAATCTAAGCCTTACATTTCAAAGTTAATCTAAGGGCTCACATGAGCCTTTGAAACATCCAAAAAAAACGGCCTAAAGGCCTTACAAGAGCTGAATTTTGTTGGCTAACAAACAAAAGATAAAAGCATAAAGGTAGATGTTGACATGAGGCTCAATCCTCTCCATTCTTTGTTTGGTATCATCCAAGGGTCCTTGAGTGAGCCTTGGTCTTGAAGGAGGACGGTCCACATGCTCTACATTTTGATTTTTACACACTAAAACAATAAAGCATAAAGTGACGAAATGACTTGAATGAAAATGACATAAACATAAAACAATGTGATTGTTTGTTGGGGACTTGTTGGGCCGGCTCCTAAGGGACCTCCTTGAGCTAGCTTTGTGAACCATGTGAGTCCTTTTATTGGAGGGTTGACTCACATGGGTGCACCCACTTCGACCACATTCAAAAATAGCATAATCTTGTCTTTTTGTTCTTTCTCCAACTTTGACTTCTCCTCGACTTAGCTTGATCACTAGGGTTGGCTCGATTTGACCATAGAGTTGACTTTACTTATCCCTAGTGACCCCTTGACCCTTGGTCTAGGCTTGGGTTTGAGCCCATGGGTCCAACCCACGGCCCCCCTCGGCTTCACCCTTGGTTTCCTTGACCAATTTTGGTCCAATCTCCTCTCCTTGGAAAGGACTTGTCCTCAAGTCCTTGGAGATCCTCTTGCTTCCTCCCTTGCTCGATTTCAAGCTAGAATCTCGGCTCAACCTTTGCTCGATCTTGGTCTTCATGGTTTTAGTCTTCCATGGGCACCACTTAGCTAGAGTTTGAAGAAGTGGTTGGACCCCTTTGCCTTGGCTCGAAGAATCGATCACATTTTCATCCTTGGTCACGGTTTTTTTGACCACGCACTCTTCCTCGAGCATTTCCTTGAGCCCACGACTCATAACCATGCCTTCCATCCATTCTTGCTCATGATCGAGCCCTTCAATGATTCTCCATCTTAAAGACCCGCTTGACCTTTCCTTGCCATCGATTTTGTTCTCTCATTGACCACATTCTCATTGTAGTCGGTTGTTTCCTTGTTGATTGATGCTTCACCCTCATGAGGCTCCTCTCCTAGAGTCCTCCTTACCATGCTAGAGCTTCCCTCACATTTCAAGTTCACCTTTGCCTCTTGCTCTTCTTCACTCGGCTCAAGGCCCTTCAACTTCTCAAACTCACTCAAGCTCGGCCCCAACTTCATCTCCATGCTAGGTTTCGGCTCAATGAAGGATTCAAACAAGCATGCATTGGATTTACATCCCATCATTGGTGGTAGGGGAGCTAAGACAATGAGCTTTTCACCATACTTGAATGAGTAGGTGTTGTCTCTTCCATGGTGGGAAGAGTTCTTTTCATACTCCCATGGCCTCCCAAGTAAGACATGACAAGCATCCATATTCAACACTTCACACACAATTTCATCTTTGTAGTCTTGTCCAATCGAGAACGAGACTTTGCATTGTTTATCGACTTTTACCTCGGCTCCTTGATTAAGCCACCTAAACTTGTAAGGATGAGGATGTTTCAAAGTTGGTAAGGCAAGTTTATCAATGAGGGTTTTGGAAGCAACATTAACACAACTTCCCCCATCGATAATCAAGTTGCACACTCTCCCCATGATGGTACATTTGGTTCGAAATATTTGATGCCTTTGATCCACACTTTCGCTTGAATCTTGAGTATGCATGACTCGCCAAGTAACCAAGCTCAACCCCGAGTCCGGGGGAACAATTGTTTCGGCCACTCTCTCATCCTCAACTCCCTCTTTCTTTTCTTCCTCACAAACCAACACTTCATCGTCTCCCCAATGCACAACCTCACTTGTGTTCAAGGTCCTCTTGCTAGGGCACTCCTTAGCAAAATGACCATACCCTTGACATTGGTAGCACTTCTTGAGAGGAATCGTTCTCTTGGGACCATAGTCAATTCCCTTTCCTTTATCGACACTTGAGGGTTTGTTAGTAGGGCAAGGCTCGGAAATCTTGACCCCTCCTTGGCTCGACATGGGGTTGGTTTTGGGGGTGCTCTTAGCCGACTCTCCTCTCCCCTTCTCTAGCCTCTCCACACGTGTGGCCATGGTAACCGCCTCATCGAATGACCACAAGTTTTGCATTTTGACTCGATTTGCTATCCTAGGGTTTAGGCCCTCCACAAACCTTGCAATTTTTTGTTCGGGTTTCTCATTCATCTCACATTGTAGGGTGAGTTGCTCAAAGTCCCTAAGATAGGTTTCAATGGGGTGTGACTCTTGTTTTAGTTGGGCTAGCTTGAGGAACATGTCTTGAGTGTAATCTTTGGGAACAAACTTGTCTTTGAGTTTCTTTTTGAGTTTGAGCCATGACTTAATGGGTTCCTTACCCTCTCGGTTTCTTTGATTCTTAAGGTTTTCATACCAAAGGGAGGCATATCCCTTGAACTTCATGATGGCCACCTTGAAACACTTCCTATCGGAGTACTCCTTGAATTCAAAAATTCTCTCAACCGATCTAAGCCAATCTAAGAGATCCTCGGGGTTCAAGCTACCATAAAAATCGGGTATATCCACTTTGATATCTCGGTCATGGTCTCTAGGGTGGGCTTCAAGGGACTCTTCCGAATCCGAAAATTGATCTTCCATGTGAGGAGGAGGGTGTCCTCTCCCACGGCCCCCATACCCAAACCCACGGCCACGTCCCCTTCCCCCTTCACCCCTTCTTGGTTCATTCATATTTTGGTCTAAGAGGGTGTTTAGAGCATTTGGAGTGAAACTAAGTGGATCAAGTTTCACTCAAGGATTGAACAAAAGTCGAACTAGAACACCCCTTGAAAATCTCGGTTATATGTATGTTTTTGTGGGATAATTTTCTGAAATTTATGTAAACAAATGAAAACAAAAGGATAGTCACTAAATCTAAACACAAAGTAGTAGATTTAGTGTTGTGATTAGTTTAAGCACATAGCCACTAAACTAATCTATCACTAATCTCAAGCACTAAGCAAGGAGATAATGAAGAACACTCAAATAAGTTGAGAACTCTCAAACTTAGGGTTTTTATCATCCAACTAAAATCTGAAAAATTTACAAGGCAATGAGAGGAGGTTATATACTACCCTTCCTCTAATCTTGACCCTACATTTAAAGGAGATCTAAAGGCTACAATTAACCCTTGAATTACATCAAATACTCGGTCCACTTAGGCTCACATGAGCTGAAAATTTTAAACATAAAACAACAAATACTTAAAGTAAAAGCATAAAGCAAAAAAGGTAGATAGTGACATGTAGGAAAGGGACATGTTGAGGAGAAACATGTGAGCTTCTCTTGGATTGAATTTGGTGACTTGGGTCTTGTACCCACTTGAGTTTGCTCTTGAAGATTTACTTGGCTTGTGGTTCGAACCCACTTGGGTGCACTCGAGCGATCACAAACAAAAATAGCACTTTAGTCGACTTTCGGTTGCTCTTCGTCTTGACTTTTCTTGACTTCCTTGACCCACCAAGCTTGACCAAGATATTATTGTTTAAATTCACTCAAAATAAGCTTGGGTGGACCTTAGGATCGGGACCTAGCCCATGGTTCGAGCCCAAGGACCTAAACCGTGATTTGGACAAAAACCGCCTTTGCTAGCCTTGACCATTTTTGGTCCAGTCTCCTCTCCTTGAAAAGGATTTGTCCTCAAATCCTCGGTCTCTCTTCCTCTTGCTCGGGTTGGACCATAGCTTGACTCATGGCTTGATCCTTTGCCTCCTTCTCGACTCGGACTCTTGTTGGCTTCATGACTTGAATCGTAGAACATGATGAGGGGTGCCCCATGAGCCCCATGACCAACTTTGGGCTCCATGGCTCTAGACTTCCAAGAATTCCACTTGCTTAGAGATTGAATGAGAGATTGATTCTTGTAAACTCGGTTCATTGAATTGAACTTGCTCTCCCCCTTACTCATGGTTTCTTTGGATTCACAATTAACCCCTAGCACAACTCGAAGTTCCTCATGTTTAGGACGGTCAATTAGCCACCCTTTGTCAATGATGAGTCCCACGTCTCTTTCCCATTTCAAGGACTCACTTGAACTTTCTAGCACATCGACCTTTGCATCTCCAAATGATTCACTTCCTTTGCACTTGATCGAGTTTCCCAAATTTTCAGTTTTGAGCTCATTGAGCTCCTCTCCTTGACTTCCCCTTATTGCTCTAGGGTTGTCTTTGATCACATGGAGGGCCACACTCTCGATCATGAAGGTACTTGTGGGATTAGACGACATAAGGAGTGTGAATAATTCGGGTGTGGCTTTGAGGGCCGTGTTCCCCTCCCACAAGTCGATCTTTGGACTTTCACTCGAGCCATCTTCTTTCTTGAGCTTAGATGAAGATTGTAGAAGATCATCACTTAGCTCTTTTTGTTCAAGCTTAGTTCCCCCTTTGAATCCCCATTTCATGAATCCACTTGAGTAGACTTGAGTAGTGGACCAAAATTGGTCAAGGAAACCAAGGGTGAAGCCGAGGGGGGCCGTGGGTTGGACCCATGGGCTCAAACCCAAGCCTAGACCAAGGGTCAAGGCATCACTAGGGGATAAGTAAAGTCAATTCTATGGTCAAATCGAGCCAACCCTAGTGATCAAGCTAAGTCAAGGAGAAGTCAAAGATGGAGAGCAATAAAAAGTCAAGATTGTGCTATTTTTGAATGTGGTCAAAGTGGGTGCACCCATGTGAGTTAACCCTCCAATAAAAGGACTCACATGGTTCACAAGCTAGCTCAAGGAGGTCCCATAGGAGCCGGCCCAACAAAGTCCCAACAAACAATCACATTGTTTTATGTTAATGTCATTTTCATTCATGTCGCTATCTACCTTTATTACTTTATGCTTTTTACTTTAAGTATTTGTTGTTTTATGTTCAAAATTTTCACTCATGTGAGCCTTATTTGACCGAGTATAATGTTGTATTTGGGGGTTTATTGTAGCCCTTAGATTAGCTTGTAATGGATGGTCAAGATTAGAATGAGGGTATTATATAAACCCTCATCCTTGCCTCACATTTTGGAGATTTTGGATGTTGAAAAGAAAACCCTAGAGTTTCTAACTTGTGTTCTTCATTTCTCATTACTTTGTGTGTGAGTGAGTGAAAGATTAGTATAGTGGCTTTGTGCTTATGCTAATCAAAACCTAATTCTCTAGCTAAGTGCTTAGAATTAGTCACTATCCTTTTTATTTTCCTTGTTCATATAATTTTCAGAAAATACTTCACAAAAAAACATTCATTGGGCCGAGATTTTTATCATTCTTGCAAGATCGATTTTGTTCATCCCTTGAGTGATTCTTATCCCCATAAGTTTCACTCCAAATTGGTTATCAAAGCTTAGGTTTGTTCTTGAATTTCATTCTCTTTTTCAATTTTTCGGTTTATCTAAGTTTAGGGTCGAATTGTTTGAAGTTTCTCTCTTACATTTTTCGTTTTCTCTTTTAATTTCCTTGTTTTATTTTCCACAAAATCTTACAAAAAATGGTTAAAGATCTACACTTGTGTTAGTATTGGTTGGGTTTGTTCTTGTGTTAGCCGAAATTTTAGGTTTGTTTTCCTCTTCAATTTTTCGTTTTCTTTCTTTGTTTTCCTTGTTTATTTTCCACCAAATTTCCACAAAAGATCTCACAAAACTTTCACAAAATGGAAGGGGATAGAGGGGAAGGTAAAAGACTTTCCGATTTAGAAGAGAAGTTAACTCAACTCACCTAATTGTACTCTAATGATGAATGCTCTAAACACCCTCTTAGACCAAAATATGAATGAACCAAGAAGGGGTGAAGGGGAAGGGGAAGAGGCGTGGGATGGGGTATGGGGCCGTGGGAGAGGACACCTCCTCCTCACATGGAAGATCAATTTTCGGATTCTAAGAGTCCTTTGAGGCCCACCCTAGAGACCATGACCGAGACATTAAGGTGGACATACCCGATTTTTATGGTAGCTTGAACCCCGAGGATCTCCTAGATTGGCTTAGATCGGTTGGGAGAATTTTTGGATTCAAGGCGTACTCCGATAGGAAGTGTTTCAAGGTGGCCATCATGAAGTTTAAGGGATATGCTTCCCTTTGGTATGAGAACCTTAAGAACCAAAGAAACCGAGAGGGTAAGGAACCCATCAAGTCATGGCTCAAACTCAAAAAGAAACTCAAAGACAAGTTTGTTCCCAAAGACTACACTCAAGACATGTTCCTCAAGCTAGCCCAACTAAAACAAGAGTCACACCCCATTGAAACCTATCTTAGGGACTTTGAGCAACTCACCCTCCAATGTGAAATGAATGAGAAACCCGAACAAAAAATTGCAAGGTTTGTTGAGGGCCTAAACCCTAGGATAGCAAATCGAGTCAAAATGCAAAACTTGTGGTCATTCGATGAGGCGGTTACCATGGCTACACGTGTGGAGAGGCTAGAGAAGGGGAGAGGAGAGTCGGCTAAGAGCACCCCCAAGACCAACCCCATGTCGAGCCAAGGGGGGATCAAAATTGTTGAGCCTTGCCCTACCACTAACCCATCAAGTGTTGACAAGGGAAAGGGAATCGACTATGGCCCTAAGAGAACCATCCCTCTCAAGAAGTGTTACCAATGTCAAGGGTATGGTCACTTTGCTAAGGAGTGCCCTAGCAAGAGGACCTTGAACACAAGTGAGGTTGTGCATTGGGGAGACGATGAAGTGTTGGTTTGTGAGGAAGAAAAAAAAGAGGGAGTTGAGGAAGTGAAGATGGCCGAGACCATTGTTCCCCCGGACTCGGGATTGAGCTTGGTCACTTGGCGAGTGATGCACACCCAAGAATCAAACGAGAATATGGACCAAAGGCACCAAATATTTCGGTCCAAATGTACCATCATGGGGAGAGTGTGTAACTTGATTATCGATGGGGGAAGTTGTGTTAATGTTGCTTCCAAGACCCTCATTGATAAGCTTGCCTTGCCTACTTTGAAGCATCCTCACCCATACAAGCTTAGATGGCTCAATCAAGGAGCCGAGGTCAAAGTTGACAAACAATGCCAAGTCTCGTTCTCAATTGGTCAAGACTATAAGGATGAAGTTGTATGTGAAGTGTTGGACATGGATGCTTGCCATGTGTTGCTTGGTAGACCTTGGGAGTTTGAAAAGAATTCTTCCCATCATGGAAGAGACAACACCTACTCATTCAAGTATGGTGAAAAGCTCATTGTCTTAGCTCCCCTACCACCAATGATGGGTTGTAAATCCAATGCGTGCCTATTTGAATCCTTCATTGAGCCAAACCTAGCAAGGAGATGAAGTCAAGGCGAAATTGCATGAGCTTGAGAAGTTGAAGGGCCTTGGGCCGAGTGGAGAAGAGCAAGGGGAAAAGGTGAGCTCGGAATGTGAGGAAGCACTAGCATGACAAGGAGGCCTCTAGGAGAGGAGCCTCATGAAGGTGAAGCATCAATCAACAAGGAAACAACCGACTACATTGAGAATGTGGTCAATGAGAGAACAAAAATCGATGGTAAGGAAAGATCAAGCGGGTCTTTAAGGTGGAGAATCATTGATGGGCTCGAACATGAGCAAGAATGGATGGATGGCATGGTTGTGAGTCGAGGGCTCAAAGAAATGCTCGAGGAAGAATGCGTGGTCAAGCAAACCGTGACCAAGGATGAAAATGTGATCAATTCTTCGAGCCAAGGCAAAGGGGTCCAACCACTTCTACAAACTCTAGCTAAGTGGTGCCCATGGAAGACTAAAACCGTGAAAGCCAAGATCGAGCAAAGGTTGAGCCGAGATTCTAGCTTGAAATCGAGCAAGGGAGGAAGCAAGAGGATCTCCAAGGACTTGAGGACAAGTCCTTTCCAAGGAGAGGAGATTGGACCAAAATTGGTCAAGGAAACCAAGGGTGAAGCCGAGGGGGGCCGTGGGTTGGACCCATGGGCTCAAACCCAAGCCTAGACCAAGGGTCAAGGCATCACTAGGGGATAAGTAAAGTCAATTCTATGGTCAAATCGAGCCAACCCTAGTGATCAAGCTAAGTCAAGGAGAAGTCAAAGATGGAGAGCAATAAAAAGTCAAGATTGTGCTATTTTTGAATGTGGTCAAAGTGGGTGCACCCATGTGAGTTAACCCTCCAATAAAAGGACTCACATGGTTCACAAGCTAGCTCAAGGAGGTCCCATAGGAGCCGGCCCAACAAAGTCCCAACAAACAATCACATTGTTTTATGTTAATGTCATTTTCATTCATGTCGCTATCTACCTTTATTACTTTATGCTTTTTACTTTAAGTATTTGTTGTTTTATGTTCAAAATTTTCAGCTCATGTGAGCCTTATTTGACCGAGTATAATGTTGTATTTGGGGGTTTATTGTAGCCCTTAGATTAGCTTGTAATGGATGGTCAAGATTAGAATGAGGGTATTATATAAACCCTCATCCTTGCCTCACATTTTGGAGATTTTGGATGTTGAAAAGAAAACCCTAGAGTTTCTAACTTGTGTTCTTCATTTCTCATTACTTTGTGTGTGAGTGAGTGAAAGATTAGTATAGTGGCTTTGTGCTTATGCTAATCAAAACCTAATTCTCTAGCTAAGTGCTTAGAATTAGTCACTATCCTTTTTATTTTCCTTGTTCATATAATTTTCAGAAAATACTTCACAAAAAAACATTCATTGGGCCGAGATTTTTATCATTCTTGCAAGATCGATTTTGTTCATCCCTTGAGTGATTCTTATCCCCATAAGTTTCACTCCAAGTAGGATGATCACATAGTAGCTCCTTGTTGTTATTATTCACTTTGAATTTCCATTTTAGAAATTCCCTTGACTCTTTGCTTGTATCAACATTCTCATACCACATGAACACCTTTCTCTTCACATTAGCCAAACACATCTCATGATCATACTCGTCCCGATGCTTGGCATTGTATCCCATGCTTTCCTCTTGATTGTTAGGATCATCTTTAGCAAAGTGAAGGGTCAATTTCTCACCAACATCCATCCCTTCACTTATTTCGGCCTCTTCACTCAATATCACATCTTTGTAAGGCTCAAACATGGAAGGTGGGGTGGAATGCTTCAAGGTAGAAGGTAGGAGGGTTGGTATGTCCTCTTGTACCATATCCCACGGCTTTACCATCCCCATTTCAGCTTGTACTTGTTTCATTTCGGGTCCCCCATCAACCTTCATGTTGTCGTGTGACTCAACCAAGGAGGGCGGGTTAGGGTTCTTCAAAATCGGAGGTAAGGGTGCAAGTTTGATTTTCTTAGCTCCAATCTTGAAAGTGTAGGTATTGTCCCTCCCATCATGATGAGCATTTCTCTCCAACTTCCAAGGTCTCCCCAAGAGGAGATGACAAACATCCATAGGAATCACATCACACAAAACCTCATCCATGTAATCCCTTCCAATGGAGAAAGAAACCAAGCATTGTCTAACCACCATCACACTCATCTCGGCTCCATTTCTTTGGCATTTCATCTTGTAAGGGTTAGGGTGTTCTTGTGTAGGCAAGGCTAATTTTCCAATGAGGGTGCTTGAGGCAACATTAGAACAACTCTCCCCATCAACAATCAAATCACAAACCCTTCCCATAATGGTACACCTAGACCTAAAGGCTTCGACTTGGTGATTCTCTTCTAGGTTTAGGGTTAGGGTTTGAGCAAGCATGTCCCTACATACCATTCGGCCAAGTTTAGGGGGTTGTTCTCCTCCTAACCGAGCCATTCTATCCTCTAACTCCCTTTGACCCCTCAAAGTCACAAGATCAAGGCTAGGGTTAGGTTTAAGTCTACCCCTCATTCGACTCATTTTGATTTCAAGCTCTCTTCTAGCTTTCTCCATAGAATCACACATGGTCTCACCAAGAGTAGTACCACAAGAAACATCAAAAGGAAGAAACACACCCATTGATATAATCAAAGAAACAAAATCTGAAAATTTTGAGTAAAGCAAGGACCTTTAAGTGTAAGAACCGAAATCAACACTAACACAAGTGTAGATCTTCAACCATTTTGTGAAAATTTTGTGAGAATGTTTGTGGAAGTATTGTGGAATAACAAGTAAAAGAAAAAAAAAAAAAAAAACGAAAATAAAAGAAGAAAACAACAACAACTCGGCAACACAAACAACAAATCGAAAACAAGGAACAAACCTAAGCTTTGATGCCAATTTGGAGTGAAACTAAGTGGATCAAGTTTCACTCAAGGATTGAACAAAAGTCGAACTAGAACACCCCTTGAAAATCTCGGTTATATGTATGTTTTTGTGGGATAATTTTCTGAAATTTATGTAAACAAATGAAAACAAAAGGATAGTCACTAAATCTAAACACAAAGTAGTAGATTTAGTGTTGTGATTAGTTTAAGCACATAGCCACTAAACTAATCTATCACTAATCTCAAGCACTAAGCAAGGAGATAATGAAGAACACTCAAATAAGTTGAGAACTCTCAAACTTAGGGTTTTTATCATCCAACTAAAATCTGAAAAATTTACAAGGCAATGAGAGGAGGTTATATACTACCCTTCCTCTAATCTTGACCCTACATTTAAAGGAGATCTAAAGGCTACAATTAACCCTTGAATTACATCAAATACTCGGTCCACTTAGGCTCACATGAGCTGAAAATTTTAAACATAAAACAACAAATACTTAAAGTAAAAAGCATAAAGCATAAAAGGTAGATAGTGACATGTAGGAAAGGGACATGTTGAGGAGAAACATGTGAGCTTCTCTTGGATTGAATTTCGGCTGACTTGGGTCTTGTACCCACTTGAGTTTGCTCTTGAAGATTTACTTGGCTTGTGGTTCGAACCCACTTGGGTGCACTCGAGCGATCACAAACAAAAATAGCACTTTAGTCGACTTTCGGTTGCTCTTCGTCTTGACTTTTCTTGACTTCCTTGACCCACCAAGCTTGACCAAGATATTATTGTTTAAATTCACTCAAAATAAGCTTGGGTGGACCTTAGGATCGGGACCTAGCCCATGGTTCGAGCCCAAGGACCTAAACCGTGATTTGGACAAAAACCGCCTTTGCTAGCCTTGACCATTTTTGG
Organism: Dianthus caryophyllus; assembly: GCA_023091065.1. NCBI lineage: Eukaryota > Viridiplantae > Streptophyta > Magnoliopsida > Caryophyllales > Caryophyllaceae > Dianthus > Dianthus caryophyllus. The sequence goes on from JALGRB010000016.1 coordinate 2,003,747, forward strand.
TCCAGCATTCATCATTAGAGTACAATTACCGGTGAGTTGAGTTAACTTCTCTTCTAAATCGGAAAGTCTTTTACCCTCTCCTCTATTCTCTTCCATTTTGTGAAAATTTTGTGAGATCTTTTGTGGAAATTTTGTGGGAAATTTATGGAAAATAAACAAGGAAAAGGAAGAAGAAAACGAAAATTAAAAGAAGAAAAATAAAAGAGTAACTCGAAAATACTAAGAAAAACCGAAAACAAAGATAAAAAAAATGAAATCAAGAACAAACCTAGGCTTTGATGACCAATTTGGAGTGAAACTAGGAGGATCAAGTTTCACTCAAGAGATGAACAAAGATCGAACTCAAACCCTTGAACAATTCGGCCGAGTATGTATGTTTTTGTGATGAAAATTTTCTGAATTTTGTTGTTAAATGCAAGAACATAAGGATAGTATCTAAATCTACACACAAAGTAATAGATTTAGGTTGTGATTAATTAAGCACAAAGCCACTAATTAATCTCTCACAAATCTCAAACACAAAGTAAAGAGATAAATGAAGAACACTCAATTTTGAAACTAGGGTTTCTTTTTCATTCAAAGCAAATCTGAAAATTTTGAGGTTAGAGTGAGGGTTTATATATGACCCTTACTCTAATCTAAGCCTTACATTTCAAAGTTAATCTAAGGGCTCACATGAGCCTTTGAAACATCCAAAAAAAACGGCCTAAAGGCCTTACAAGAGCTGAATTTTGTTGGCTAACAAACAAAAGATAAAAGCATAAAGGTAGATGTTGACATGAGGCCAATCCTCTCCATTCTTTGTTTGGTATCATCCAAGGGTCCTTGAGTGAGCCTTGGTCTTGAAGGAGGACGGTCCACATGCTCTACATTTTGATTTTTACACACTAAAACAATAAAGATAAAGCCGAAAATGACTTGAATGAAAATGACATAAACATAAAACAATGTGATTGTTTGTTGGGGACTTGTTGGGCCGGCTCCTAAGGGACCTCCTTGAGCTAGCTTTGTGAACCATGTGAGTCCTTTTATTGGAGGGTTGACTCACATGGGTGCACCCACTTCGACCACATTCAAAAATAGCATAATCTTGACTTTTTTGTTGCTCTCCAACTTTGACTTCTCCTCGACTTAGCTTGATCACTAGGGTTGGCTCGATTTGACCATAGAGTTGACTTTACTTATCCCCTAGTGACCCCTTGACCCTTGGTCTAGGCTTGGGTTTGAGCCCATGGGTCCAACCCACGGCCCCCCTCGGCTTCACCCTTGGTTTCCTTGACCAATTTTGGTCCATGGATGCAACGGGAGTTGAAAGTTCACGATCCTTTGACCTTGGGCCCGCTTCCAACCTTAGGTCCAAAGGTCAACCTCAAGTCAACTAAGTCAACAAGAGAAAATCAAGTGGAAGTAATGCCCAAGTCAGCCGAAAAAACAATCAAATGAGGGTTCACATGTGTTCCTCAATAAGTCCCTATCAACACATGTCACTATCTACCTTTATTACTTTATGCTTTTTACTTTAAGTATTTGTTGTTTTCTCTTCAAAATTTCAGCTCATGTGAGCCTTAGAAAACCGAGTATATTGATGTAATTGTGGGTTGATTGTAGCCCTTAGATTAGCTTGTGATGGATGGTCAAGATTAGAATGAGGGTAATATATAAACCCTCATTCTCACATCAAAATTTTCAGATTTGTTTTTGAATGAAAAAGAAACCCTAGTTTCATATTGAGTGTTCTTCATGGACCAAAATTGGTCAAGGAAGTCAAGGGTGGAGAAGAGGGAGACCATGGGTTAGGGCCATGGGCTCAAACCCAAGCCTAGACCAAGGGTCAAGGGATCACTAAGGGATAAGTAAAGTCAATTCTATGGTCAAATCGAGCCAACCCTAGTGATCAAGCTAAGTCAAGGAGAAGTCAAAGTTGGAGAGCAACAAAAAGTCAAGATTATGCTATTTTGAAAATGTGGTCAACTAAGGTACACCCATGTGAGTCAACCTGGACCAAAATTGGTCAAGGAAGTCAAGGGAGAAGAGTTGGGAGACCATGGGTTAGGGCCATGGGCTCAAACCCAAGCCTAGGGCTCGGTCAAGGGGATCACTAAGGGTCAACTAAAGTCAATTCTAAGGTCAAACCGAGCCAACCCTAGTGATCAAGCTAAGTCAAGGAGAAGTCAAAGTTGGAGAGCTACAAAAAGTCAAAGATCAAGCTATTTTTGAATGTGGTTAATCAAGGCACACCCATGTGAGTCACCCTCCAATAAATGGGCTCACATGGTTCAACAAGCTAGCTCAAGGAGGTCCTCAAGGAGCCGGCTTCAAATGAAAGTCCCAAGCCACCACATTGTTTTACTTTAAGTCATTTTCATTCATGTCGCTATCTACCTTTATTACTTTATGCTTTTTACTTTATGTATTTGTTGTTTTATGTTCAAATTTTCAGCTCAAGGAGCCTCTTTTGACCGAGTATATTGTAGTAATTGGGGGTTGATTGTAGCCCTTAGATCTTGTTGTAATGGATGGTCAAGATTAGAATGAGGGTATTATATAAACCCTCATCCTTCTCTCACATTTTTCAGATTTGCTTTTGATGAAATAGAAAACCCTAGAGTTTCTAACTTGTGTTCTTCATTTCTCATTACTTTGTGTGTGAGTGAGTGAAAGATTAGTATAGTGGCTTTGTGCTTATGCTAATTAAAACCTAATTCTCTTGCTAAGTGCTTAGAATTAGTCACTATCCTTTTTATTTTCCTTGTTCATACAAATTTCAGAAAATTTTATCACAAAAAGAGTGTCTTGGCCGAGATTTTCAAGAGAGTTTCAAGATCGATTTGTGTTCATCCTTTGAGTGATTCTTATCCCCATAAGTTTCACTCCAAATTGGTCATCAAAGCCTAGGTTTGTTCTTCATTTTTTCGATTTGCTCTTGTTCTTAGTTTTTCGAATTACTCCTATTTTTTCCTCTTCAATTTTCGATTTCTTTTCTTGTTTCCTTGTTTTATTTTCCACAAAATCTTACAAAAAATGGTTAAAGATCTACACTTGTGTTAGTATTGGTTGGGTTTGTTCTTGTGTTAGCCGAAATTGTAGGTTTGTTTTCCTCTTCAAATTTTTTCGTTTTCTTTCTTTGTTTTCCTTGTCTATTTTCCACAAAATTTCCACAAAAGATCTCACAAAATTGTCACAAAATGGAAGAGAATAGAGGAGAGGGTAAAAGACTTTCCGATTTAGAAGAGAAATTGACTCAACTCACCGGTAATTGCACTTTGATGATGAATGCTATTAACACACTCTTGGAACAAAACATGAATGAACCAAGAAGGGGTGAAGGGGGAAGGGGAAGAGGCCGTGGAATGGGGTATGGGGGCCGTGGGAGAGGACAAGTTCCTCCTCACATGGAAGATCAATTTTCGGATTCGGAAGAATCCCTTGAGGCCCACCCTAGAGACCATGACCGAGACATTAAGGTGGACACACCCGATTTTTATGGTAGCTTGAACCCCGAGGATCTCCTAGATTGGCTTAGATCGGTTGAGAGAGTCTTTGAATTCAAGGAGTACTCCGATAGGAAGTGTTTCAAAGTGGCCATCATGAAATTCAAGGGTTATGCCTCCCTTTGGTATGAGAACCTTAAGAATCAAAGAAACCGAGAGGGTAAGGAACCCATCAAGTCATGGCTCAAACTCAAAAAGAAACTCAAAGACAAGTTTGTTCCCAAAGACTACACTCAAGACATGTTCCTCAAGCTAGCCCAACTAAAACAAGAGTCACACCCCATTGAAACCTATCTTAGGGACTTTGAGCAACTCACCCTCCAATGTGAAATGAATGAGAAACCCGAACAAAAATTGCAAGGTTTGTTGAGGGCCTAAACCCTAGGATAGCAAATCGAGTCAAAATGCAAAACTTGTGGTCATTCGATGAGGCGGTTACCATGGCTACACGTGTGGAGAGGCTAGAAAAGGGGAGAGGAGAGCCGGCTAAGAGCACCCCCAAGTCCATCCCCATGTCGAGCCAAGGGGGGATCAAAATTGTTGAACCTAGCCCTACCATCAAGCCATCAAGTGTTGACAAGGGAAAGGGAATCGACTATGGCCCTAAGAGAACCATCCCTCTCAAGAAGTGTTACCAATGTCAAGGGTATGGTCACTTTGCTAAGGAGTGCCCTAGCAAGAGGACCTTGAACACAAGTGAGGTTGTGCATTGGGGAGACGATGAAGTGTTGGTTTGTGAGGAAGAAAAAAAAGAGGGAGTTGAAGAAGTGAAAGTGGTCAAACAATTGTGCCCCTGACTCTGGTTGAGCTTGGTCACTTGGCGAGTGATGCACACCCAAGAATCAAACGAGAATATGGACCAAAGGCATCAAATATTTCGGTCCAAATGTACCATCATGGGGAGAGTGTGTAACTTGATTATCGATGGGGGAAGTTGTGTTAATGTTGCTTCCAAGACCCTCATTGATAAGCTTGCCTTGCCTACTTTGAAGCATCCTCACCCATACAAGCTAAGGTGGCTCAATCAAGGAGCCGAGGTCAAAGTTGACAAGCAATGCCAAGTCTCGTTCTCAATTGGTCAAGACTATAAAGATGAAGTTGTGTGTGAAGTGTTGGACATGGATGCTTGCCATGTGTTGCTTGGTAGGCCTTGGGAGTTTGAAAAGAATTCTTCCCATCATGGAAGAGACAACACCTACTCATTCAAGTATGGTGAAAAGCTCATTGTCTTAGCTCCCCTACCACCAATGATGGGTTGTAAATCCAATGCGTGCTTGTTTGAATCCTTCATTGAATCAAAACCTAGCATGGAAATGAAGAGGAGGCCGAGCTTGAGTGAGCTTGAGAAGTTGGAGGGCCTTGGGCCGAGTAAGAAAGAGCAAAAGGAGAAGATGAACTTGGAGTGTGAGGGAAGCAGTAGCATGACAAGGAGGACTCTAGGAGAGGAGCCTCCTGAAGGTGAAGCATCAAACAACAAGGGAACGACCGACTACATTGAGAATGTGGTCAATGAAAGAACAAAGATCGATGGTAAGGAAAGATCAAGCGGGTCTTTAAGGTGGAGAATCATTGATGGGCTCGAACATGAGCAAGAATGGATGGATGGCATGGTCATGAGTCGAGGGCTCAAAGAAATGCTCGAGGAAGAATGCGTGGTCAAAGAAACCGTGACCAAGGATGAAAATGTGACCAATTCTTCGAGCCAAGGCAAAGGGGTTCAACCATTGCTACAAACTCTAGCTAAGTGGTGCCCATGGAAGACCAAGACCGTGAAAGCCAAGACCGAGCAAAGATTGAGCCGAGAATCAAGTGTGAAGTCAAGCAAGTCGAGCAAGAGGTTCTCCAAGGACTTGAGGGCAAGTCCTTTCCAAGGAGAGGAGATTGGACCAAAATTGGTCAAGGAAGTCAAGGGAGAAGAGTTGGGAGACCATGGGTTAGGGCCATGGGCTCAAACCCAAGCCTAGGGCTCGGTCAAGGGGATCACTAAGGGTCAACTAAAGTCAATTCTAAGGTCAAACCGAGCCAACCCTAGTGATCAAGCTAAGTCAAGGAGAAGTCAAAGTTGGAGAGCTACAAAAAGTCAAAGATCAAGCTATTTTTGAATGTGGTTAATCAAGGCACACCCATGTGAGTCACCCTCCAATAAATGGGCTCACATGGTTCAACAAGCTAGCTCAAGGAGGTCCTCAAGGAGCCGGCTTCAAATGAAAGTCCCAAGCCACCACATTGTTTTACTTTAAGTCATTTTCATTCATGTCGCTATCTACCTTTATTACTTTATGCTTTTTACTTTATGTATTTGTTGTTTTATGTTCAAATTTTCAGCTCAAGGAGCCTCTTTTGACCGAGTATATTGTAGTAATTGGGGGTTGATTGTAGCCCTTAGATCTTGTTGTAATGGATGGTCAAGATTAGAATGAGGGTATTATATAAACCCTCATCCTTCTCTCACATTTTTCAGATTTGCTTTTGATGAAATAGAAAACCCTAGAGTTTCTAACTTGTGTTCTTCATTTCTCATTACTTTGTGTGTGAGTGAGTGAAAGATTAGTATAGTGGCTTTGTGCTTATGCTAATCAAAACCTAATTCTCTTGCTAAGTGCTTAGAATTAGTCACTATCCTTTTTATTTTCCTTGTTCATACAAATTTCAGAAAATTTTATCACAAAAAGAGTGTCTTGGCCGAGATTTTCAAGAGAGTTTCAAGATCGATTTGTGTTCATCCTTTGAGTGATTCTTATCCCCATAAGTTTCACTCCACAACCCTCCAATAAATGGGCTCACATGGTTCATCAAGCTAGCTCATGGAGGTCAAGGAGCCGGCCTAGCTCAAGTCACCAAGGATCATCACATTGTTTTTATGTTATTTATGCTTTATGTCATTTTCATACAAGTCGCTTTCTTTACTTTATTGTTTTATGTAAGGAGACAATATAATCCTTTGTCTTTGATTGTTGAACCGTCCCACATGCTCTCCAAGGTCAATTCTTGGCCTTTGGATGCTACCTAAAGTGCATGGAGAGGATGTCTTTCACATGTCATCACTACTTTAAGTTTTTGTTTGTTATCAATTTCAAAATTGTAAGGTCACTAGGACCAATTATTTTCGGCTGAATTGAGGGACCTTTATGGCCCTTGGATCAACTTGTAATGTGTGGCTAAGATTAGAATGAGGGTAATATATAAACCCTCATCCTCATCTCACAATTTTCAGATTTGGCTAATGAAAAGAAACCCTAGGTTTATATGAGTGTTCTTCATTTTCTCATTACTTAGTGTGTGAGTTTAGTGAAAGATTAGTTTAGTGGCTTTGTGCTTAAACTAATCACAACCTAAATCTATTACTTAGTGTGTAGATTTAGTTACTATCCTTTTTATTTTTCCTTGTTCATAAAATTTCAGAAAATTTATCTCACAAAAACATACATATAACCGAGATTCTCAAGGGCTTTCAAAGATCGATTCTTGTTCAATCCTTGAGTGAAACTTGATCCACTTAGTTTCACTCCAAATTGGTCATCAAAGCCTAGGTTTGTTCTTGATTTCATTTTTTTTATCTTTGTTTTCGGTTTACCCTAGTAGTGTCGAGTAGGTTGTTTGTTTTCTTCTTTTAATTTTTCGTTTTTCTTCCTTCCTTTCCTTGTTTATTTTCTATAAATTTCCCACAAAATTTCCACAAAAGATCTCACAAAATTTTCACAAAATGGAAGAGAATAGAGGAGAGGGTAAAAGACTTTCCGATCTAGAAGAGAAGTTAACTCAACTCACCGGTAATTGCACTTTAATGATGAATGCTCTAAACACCCTCTTAGACCAAAATATCAATGAACCAAGAAGGGGTGAAGGGGGGAAGGGGACGTGGCCGTGGGATTGGGTATGGGGCCGTGGGAGAGGACAACCTCCTCCTCACATGGAAGATCAATTTTCGGATTCTAAGAGTCCTCAAGCCCACCCTAGTGACCATGACCGAGATATCAAAGTGGATATACCCGATTTTTATGGTAGCTTGAACCCCGAGGATCTCTTAGATTGGCTTAGATCGGTTGAGAGAATTTTTGAATTCAAGGAGTATTCCGATAGGAAGTGTTTTAAGGTGGCCATCATGAAATTCAAGGGATATGCCTCCCTTTGGTATGAAAACCTTAAGAATCAAAGAAACCGAGAGGGTAAGGAACCCATTAAGTCATGGCTCAAACTCAAAAAGAAACTCAAAGACAAGTTTGTTCCCAAAGACTACACCCAAGACATGTTTCTCAAGCTAGCTCAACTAAAACAAGAGTCACACCCCATTGAGACCTATCTTAGGGACTTTGAGCAACTCACCCTACAATGTGAGATGAATGAGAAACCCTAACAAAAATTGCAAGGTTTGTTGAGGGCCTAAACCCTAGGATAGCAAATCGGGTCAAGATGCAAAACTTGTGGTCATTCGATGAGGCCGTTACCATGGCCACACGTGTGGAAAGGCTAGAGAAGGGGAGAGGAGAGTCGACTAAGAACACCACCAAAACCAACCCCATGTCGAGCCAAGGAGGGGTCAAGATTGTTGAGCCTTGCCCTACCACCAAGCCATCAAGTGTTGATAAGGGAAAGGGAATCGACTATGGCCCTAAGAGAACAATTCCTCTCAAGAAGTGCTACCAATGTCAAGGTTACTGGTCATTTTGCTAAGGAGTGCCCTAGCAAGAGGACCTTGAATACAAGTGAGGTTGTACATTGGGGAGATGATGAGGTGTTAGTTTGTGAGGAAGAAAAAAGAGGAGTTGAGGAAGTAAGGGTGGCTGAAACAATTGTTCCCCCGGACTCGGGGTTGAGCTTGGTTACTTGGCGAGTCATGCATACTCAAGATTCAAGCGAAAGCGTGGATCAAAGGCATCAATTATTTCGAACCAAATGTACCATCATGGGGAGAGTGTGCAATTTGATTATCGATGGGGGAAGTTGTGTTAATGTTGCTTCCAAAACCCTCATTGATAAACTTGCCTTACCAACTTTGAAACATCCTCATCCTTACAAGTTAAGGTGGCTTAATCAAGGAGCCGAGGTAAAAGTCGATAAACAATGCAAAGTCTCGTTCTCGATTGGACAAGACTACAAAGATGAAATTGTGTGTGAAGTGTTGGATATGGATGCTTGTCATGTCTTACTTGGGAGGCCATGGGAGTATGAAAAGAACTCTTCCCACCATGGAAGGGACAACACCTACTCATTCAAGTATGGTGAAAAGCTCATTGTCTTAGCTCCCCTACCACCAATGATGGGATGTAAATCCAATGCATGCTTGTTTGAATCCTTCATTGAGCCGAAACCTAGCATGGAGATGAAGTTGGGGCCGAGCTTGAGTGAGCTTGAGAAATTGAAGGGCCTTGAGCCGAATGAAGAAGAGCAAGGGGAAAAGATGGACTTGAAATGTGAGGGAAGCTCTAGCATGATAAGGAGGACTCTAGGAGAGGAGCCTCATGAAGGTGAAGCATCAATCAACAAGGAAACAACCGACTACATTGAGAATGTGGTCAATGAAAGAACAAAAATCGATGGTAAGGAAAGATCAAGCGGGTCATTAAGGTGGAGAATCATTGATGGACTCGATCATGAGCAAGAATGGGTGGATGGCATGGTTATGAGTCGAGGGCTCAAAGAAATGCTCGAGGAAGAATGTGTGGTCAAGCAAACCGTGACCAAGGAAGAAAACATGATGAATTCTTCGAGCCAAGTCAAAGGGGTCCAACCGTTTCTACAAACTCTAGCTAAATGGTGCCCATGGAAGACCAAAACCGTGAAGCCCAAGATTGAACAAAGGTTGAGTCGAGAATCGAGTGTGAAGTCGAGCAAGAGAGGGAGCAAGAGGTTCTCCAAGGACTTGAGGGCAAGTCCTTTTCAAGGAGAGGAGATTGGACCAAAATTGGTCAAGGAAGTCAAGGGTGGAGAAGAGGGAGACCATGGGTTAGGGCCATGGGCTCAAACCCAAGCCTAGACCAAGGGTCAAGGGATCACTAAGGGATAAGTAAAGTCAATTCTATGGTCAAATCGAGCCAACCCTAGTGATCAAGCTAAGTCAAGGAGAAGTCAAAGTTGGAGAGCAACAAAAAGTCAAGATTATGCTATTTTGAAAATGTGGTCAACTAAGGTACACCCACGTGAGTCAACCCTCCAATAAATGGGCTCACATGGTTCATCAAGCTAGCTCATGGAGGTCAAGGAGCCGGCCTAGCTCAAGTCACCAAGGATCATCACATTGTTTTTATGTTATTTATGCTTTATGTCATTTTCATACAAGTCGCTTTCTTTACTTTATTGTTTTATGTAAGGAGACAATATAATCCTTTGTCTTTGATTGTTGAACCGTCCCACATGCTCTCCAAGGTCAATTCTTGGCCTTTGGATGCTACCTAAAGTGCATGGAGAGGATGTGCTCACATGTCATTGTCTACTTTAAGTTTTTGTTTGTTATCAATTTCAAAATTGTAAGGTCACTAGGACCAATTTTTTCGGCTGAATTGAGGGACCTTTATGGCCCTAGGATCAACTTGTAATGTGTGGCTAAGATTAGAATGAGGGTAATATATAAACCCTCATCCTCATCTCACAATTTTCAGATTTGGCTAATGAAAAGAAACCCTAGGTTTATATGAGTGTTCTTCATTTTCTCATTACTTAGTGTGTGAGTTTAGTGAAAGATTAGTTTAGTGGCTTTGTGCTTAAACTAATCACAACCTAAATCTATTACTTAGTGTGTAGATTTAGTTACTATCCTTTTTATTTTTCCTTGTTCATAAAATTTCAGAAAATTTATCTCACAAAAACATACATATAACCGAGATTCTCAAGGGCTTTCAAAGATCGATTCTTGTTCAATCCTTGAGTGAAACTTGATCCACTTAGTTTCACTCCACTTCATTTATCTCTTTACTTTGTGTTTGAGATTTGTGAGAGATTAGTTTAGTGGCTTTGTGCTTAAACTAATCAAACCCTAAATCTATTACTTTGTGTGTAGATTTAGAAACTATCTTTATGTTCTTGCATTTAACAACAAAAATCAGAAAAAATACAACACAATACACCACATTCGGCCGTTTATTTTTCAAGGGGTTTGAGATCGATTTTGTTCATCTTTTGAGTGAAGCTTTACCCACTAAGTTTCACTCCAAATTGGTTATCAAAGCTTAGGTTTGAAGAGCACAAGACCCCACCTTTGTGCTAAGTTCATACGGTCCAAAGGAGTATATCAAGGTATTCGAAATTTTCAGATTTTCTTGTGTTTGATTTCTCAATGAGTATACCTCTTTCTTTTGATACTACTCTTGAGGGAACTATGGATGACTCTATGGAGAAATTGAGAAAGGAAATTGAGTCTAAATTGAGCCGAATGAATGGAGGAATTGGGTCAAAACTTGGTCTTGTAACTTGGAGGGTTATGCATACCCAACCCCATCCCTTGGAAGAAAGTCAAAAAAATCAGATTTTTAGGTCTAAATGTACCATTGGGAAGAGGGTTTGTAACCTAATTATTGATGGAGGGAGTTGTGTTAATGTTGCTTCAAAAACCCTCATCGATAAACTTGCCTTACCCACACAAAAACACCCAAACCCTTACAAGTTGAGGTGGTTGAATAGAGAGGCCGAAATTTTGGTTGATAGGAGATGTTTGGTTTCTTTTTCCATGGGAAGAGACTATATGGATGAAGTGTGGTGTGATGTGATTCCTATGGATGCTTGTCACCTCTTATTGGGGAGACCTTGGGAATTTGATCGGAATGCGACTCATGAGGGAAGGGACAACACTTACACTTTCATGTTTGGAGACAAGAGGATCAAGCTCACACCCTTACCCCCACATATGGGTGGCCGAGCTAGCCATGCCATGACCAAGCCTCTTGAGGGAGTCCTATTGGTTGGAGAACAAGAGATGAAACAAGAGCTTAGCAAGGGAATGGTTGTTTATGCCCTCATTGCCAAAGAAACTCCTAAGGAAAGTGAAAAATCAATTCCATGTGAAGTTCAAGAGCTCTTAGAACTCTACAAGGATGTGTTTCCCCTTGAGCTACCACACGGCCTACCCCCTATTAGGGGCATTGAGCATCAAATTGATCTTGTTTCGGGAGCTACACTACCTAATAAGGCCGCATATCGAAGTGATCCTAAGGCTACACAAGAACTTCAACAACAAATTGGGGAACTCATGGAAAAGGGGTTTGTAAGAGAATCTCTTAGTCCTTGTGCCGTGCCTACACTCTTGGTACCTAAGAAGGATGGAACTTGGAGAATGTGTACGGATAGTCGAGCTATTAACAATATTACGGTCAAGTATAGGTTTCCTATACCTAGGCTTGATGACATTCTTGATGAGCTTAGTGGAGCTCGATTGTTTTCCAAGATTGATCTACGACAAGGTTACCATCAAGTGAGAATCAAAGAGGGTGATGAATGGAAGACGGCTTTTAAAACGAAGCATGGGTTATATGAATGGTTAGTCATGCCTTTCGGACTATCCAATGCTCCTAGCACCTTCATGAGATTGATGACCGAGGTTTTGAGACCTTACTTGGGAAGATTCATTGTGGTCTACTTTGACGATATCTTAGTGTATAGCCCTTCCAAGGAAGCTCACCTACATCATTTGCGAGTGTTGTTTGAGACACTTAGAGATCACAAGTTGTATGGCAAGTTAGAGAAGTGTTCTTTCATGCAAAGCGAAGTCCAATTCTTGGGCTATATTATATCTAGCCGTGGTATACTAGTGGATCAAGAGAAAGTGGAGGCTATCAAATCATGGCCAATTCAAGACCATAACCGAGGTGAGGAGCTTTCATGGCTTGGCTTCTTTTTATCGACGATTTATCAAGGATTTTAGCACCGCCATGGCACCCATCACCGAGTGTATGAAGAAAGGAGAGTTCAAGTGGAATGAGGGGGCCGAAAATTCCTTCAATAAAATCAAGAAGTTGTTGTGTGACTCACCTATTCTTACACCACCGGATTTCAATAAGCTTTTTGAAGTCGAATGTGATGCTAGTGGAGTTGGAATTGGGGCCGTCCTATTACAAGAACACAAGCCAATTGCTTACTTTAGTGAGAAGTTGAATGGTGCCAAGCTCAATTATTCCACCTACGACAAAGAATTCTATGCCATCGTTCGGGCTCTCGCTCATTGGAGCCATTACCTCAAGCCCAAGCCATTTGTTCTTCATTCCGATCATGAGGCTCTCAAATACATCAATGGACAACACAAGTTGAATCATAGGCATGCCAAGTGGGTAGAATTTCTTCAATCTTTTTCTTTCAAGCAAGTTCATTGAAGGAAAAATATCGTGGTGGCCGATGCAATATCTCGGAGGCACACCTTATTAAGTTACATGGAGCAAAGAGTGTTGGGGTTTGAATTCATGAAAGAGCTCTATGTGGAGGATCCCGACTTCAAGGATGAGTGGAATTCCATACGTGAAGGGCAAGGTAAGGTAGGAAGCAAGTACACACTTCAAGAGGGGTTCTTGTTCCATGGGAATCGGCTATGTATACCTAAGAGCCCTTATCGAAATCTCCTAGTGAGGAGGTTCATTCTAGTGGTTTAGCCGGGCATTTCGGAATTCAAAAGACTTATGACATCCTCCAAGACCAATTCCATTGGCCCAAGATGCTTGGAGATGTCCAAGATGTGATCAAGAGATGTGCTACTTGCCAACAATCCAAGTCCTTCTTTCAAACGGGACCCTACACTCCTTTACCCGTCCCAAATCGGCCATGGGAGGATGTTAGCATGGATTTCATCGTCGCTTTGCCAAGGACTCAACGAGGTAAGGATTCCATCATGGTTGTGGTAGATCGATTTAGCAAGATGGCTCATTTCATTGCGTGCAAGAAAACCGAGGATGCCATGAGTGTGGCCGAATTGTATTTCAAAGAAGTGGTCAAGTTGCATGGAGTCCCGAAAACCATTGTGTCCGATCGAGACACCAAGTTCATGAGCCACTTTTGGAAGACCTTGTGGAAGTTACTAAAAACGAGGCTATTGTTTAGCACAAGTCATCATCCTCAAACGGATGGTCAAACCGAGGTCACTAATAAAACCTTGGGGAGGATCCTTAGGAGCATCGTTTCTAGGTCCTTGAAGGATTGGGATCTCAAACTCGCCCACGCCGAGTTTGCCTTCAACCGTGCCCCTTCTTCTAGCACGGGAAGTTCACCATTTGAAGTGGTCTATGGGACTAATCCTCTCATGCCCACGGATCTAGCCCCCGTCAAGAGCAAGGAGATGAGTTACGATGCCAAGAAGCGGGTTGAGTTCATGATGAGTATCCACAACCAAGTCAAGAAGCAAATCGAGAAGTCGAACGAAGCTTACAAGGCTAGATCCAAGGGCCGAAAAAATCCAAGGGAATTTGAAGCGGGATATTTGGTGTGGCTACACTTGAGGAAGGAAAGGTTCCCGGATAAAAGAAAGAACAAACTCATGCCTAGGGCCGAGGGACCCTTCGAGATACTCGAGAAAATTGGACCGAACGCTTACAAAGTTGATCTACCGGGAGAGTACGGAGTCCATGGCACGTTCAACGTGGGAGACCTTAGCCCATACCATGAAGACTTGGAGGAGGAGGAAGTCGAGGATTTGAGGGCAAATCCTTTTCAACCCGGGGAGATTGCAACGGGAGTTGAAAGTTCACGATCCTTTGACCTTGGGCCCGCTTCCAACCTTAGGTCCAAAGGTCAACCTCAAGTCAACTAAGTCAACAAGAGAAAATCAAGTGGAAGTAATGCCCAAGTCAGCCGAAAAAACAATCAAATGAGGGTTCACATGTGTTCCTCAATAAGTCCCTATCAACACATGTCACTATCTACCTTTATTACTTTATGCTTTTTACTTTAAGTATTTGTTGTTTTCTCTTCAAAATTTCAGCTCATGTGAGCCTTAGAAAACCGAGTATATTGATGTAATTGTGGGTTGATTGTAGCCCTTAGATTAGCTTGTGATGGATGGTCAAGATTAGAATGAGGGTAATATATAAACCCTCATTCTCACATCAAAATTTTCAGATTTGTTTTTGAATGAAAAAGAAACCCTAGTTTCATATTGAGTGTTCTTCATTTATCTCTTTACTTTGTGTTTGAGATTTGTGAGAGATTAGTTTAGTGGCTTTGTGCTTAAACTAATCAAACCCTAAATCTATTACTTTGTGTGTAGATTTAGAAACTATCTTTATGTTCTTGCATTTAACAACAAAAATCAGAAAAAATACAACACAATACACCACATTCGGCCGTTTATTTTTCAAGGGGTTTGAGATCGATTTTGTTCATCTTTTGAGTGAAGCTTTACCCACTAAGTTTCACTCCAATGGAGAACCAAATCGGAAAGATAGATCCATTGTAACTCAAAAACAAAAACTGATTTTGAGATAAAGTTTATACCTTTGCTTGAACCGAAACAAAAACTAACACAAGGGTGGATCTTGTGCTCTTGAACCTAGGCTTTGACACCAATTTGGAGTGAAACTAGATGGGTTAGATTTCACTGAAGGAAACAACTAAAATCGGTTTGTTATGCTCTTGAAATTCTCGGCCAAATGGGACTTTTTTTGTGTGAATTTTTCTGATTTTTGTGAAACAAATGAAAACATAAAAGATAGGACTAATTCTAAGCACAAAGCAATAGAATTAGGGTTTGATTAATTAAGCACAAAGCCACTAATTAATCATAAAATCACTAACTCAAGCACTAAGCTAAGAGAATAATAAACACTCAAATAATTTGAGAACTCTCAAACTTAGGGTTTTTTTTCATTCATTCAAATCTGAAAATATAATGTGGAGAGGCTTGGTTTATATAGACCAAGGCTTTACATCTAGACCCTACAATTAAAGCTAATCTAAGGGCCATAAGGGCCCTGCATCACAGCCGAAATAAGGGTCCCTAAGACCTTACAAAATCTGAAAATAAACAACAACTAAAGCATAAAGGTAGAAAGTGACATCTAGGTCCATCTACACCTTGTGTTTAGGTAATCATCCAAGGGCTAGGATTGCCACCTTGGAGAGCAAGGAGTGATGGTACAAAAGACTTAAAATTCAGATCACAAACTAAAAAGAACAAATACAATAAAGCATAAAGTGAGACAAAGACATCTAGAGATAGTGACATGAACAAAATTTGATCTTCTCTTTTGAATTGTGGAATGAGCTGAATTCCTTGTCTCCTCTTGTGCTAGCCACGACTCATGTGAGCCTTAGGATGATTATGAGGCTCCCAAATGGTCCCCAAGGTGAGCTCACCCAAGGAGAATGATGTAGGTTAAGTTCATGGCTCATTACTCCAAAACCGAGTTCCTTGAGACTGAAGCGACTTGTAGGCTTCACCATTTCTCGCTCACGTTGAATTAGAAGGCCCATAATATGTCATTGGAAAGGTAATTGAGCTAGCTTTCCAATGCAAAACGAATCATCCAAATATATTGCCTAGAACTCAAGATATGCAACTTTTAGTACGGACATGTCGAATTTGCCTATGGACTAAGTTTTCACAATCTGACCCCTTACTTGTAGAGGTCATAACTCTCAGATCCCTTTGAACCAGATAGCCAACCATATGTCAAATGAAAGCTCTTTGAGTTAGCTTTCATATGCAAGTGGTTTCAACTCAATTGGATTAGCAGGTGGGGATTTATGTTAAGATCTTTACCGACATGTCAAAATGAGCTTCATGGTTCATGGCCTAGGTTGTTGTTTTCCAAGTGTGGGCTGATTTCCTTTGTTCTTCTTCGCACATTTCACTTGGTTTGACCCTAATGGTCACAAATTAAGCCATGGCTCGAGCATAGGACCCAAGTAAGCCCAAGCCTCAAATCGAGCAAAAATGAGCTTAACCATTTTTGTGCAATCTCCTCTTCTTCAAAAAAGTTTGTCCTCAAACTTTGGGGTTCTTAACATTTTCTTGAGCTCCTCTTCTTGATTCCTACCTAGTGTCTTAGGGTTGTCCTCGAATGGCTTCCCACTTTGATCATTCTTATCCGGTGGTTTCTTCTCCCTAGGGTAAGCAAACTCTTTGGAAAAGTTTGATTCACCCTTAAACTCCCATTCCATGAGCACCTTCTTCTTGAGTTTGGTTAAACAACTCCAAGGATCAAGCTCATTCCTTCCCTTGATATCTTTTTCCATGCCCTCATCTTGATTTTTAGGATGATCACTAGAAAAGTAAATGGGCACACTTTCACCAATATTCATTCCTTGACTTGTTTCTTCCTCCTTCCATTCAACCTTAAAGATGTAGTTTCTATCCTTACCATCATGGACTAAACCATCTTCATACTCCCTTGGTTCCTTAGGCACGTTAAAGAGGGATGACAAGCATCCCTCCCATCATCATCATCACACAAATCCTCATAAGATTTCTTCTTAACCTCGGCTCCTTTGTTAAACCACCATAGCTTGCAAGGATTAGAATGCTCTTTTGAAGGTAAGGCTAACTCTTCAATTAGAGGTTTAGAAGCTACAATGGTAGGCCTTCCTCCCCCTAAGATCAGTTCACTCTCCCTTACCACCACCATCTCAATTTGCTCTTGTTTCTCTTCCTCTACATCCTCATTAGCAAGGACCTCATCTCCCCCCCAATGAATAATATCACACGAGTTCAAGGTCTCCTTTGTGGGACATTCCTTGGCATTGTGACCATATCCTTGACATTGACAACATTTTTTGAGGGTGATGGTTTTTTTGTGGTTAGGGTCAATCGCCTCCCTTTGGTCTAGGGTTAGTGGTTTAGGAGAAGTGGTTGGCTCAACAACTTTGACTCTCTTTGGTGGCTCATAGGGTTGTGTTTTAGTAGGAGGGTCAAGTAAAACGGTCAACCCTTTACCCATACCAAAATTTTCTGCATTTCCCCTTATCTTAGCCATCTTGAAATCCAACTCCTTTCAAGCCCTCTCCATAGACTCGAAAATGGTCTCAACACAAGGGGTTTCACATGAAGTACCATAAGAAAATGATGGAGAACCAAATCAGAAAGATAGATCCATTGTAACTCAAAAACAAAAACTGATTTTGAGATAAAGTTTATACCTTTGCTTGAACCGAAACAAAAACTAACACAAGGGTGGATCTTGTGCTCTTGAACCTAGGCTTTGACACCAATTTGGAGTGAAACTAGATGGGTTAGATTTCACTCAAGGAAACAACTAAAATCGGTTTGTTATGCTCTTGAAATTCTCGGCCAAATGGGACTTTTTTTGTGTGAATTTTTCTGATTTTTGTGAAACAAATGAAAACATAAAAGATAGGACTAATTCTAAGCACAAAGCAATAGAATTAGGGTTTGATTAATTAAGCACAAAGCCACTAATTAATCATAAAATCACTAACTCAAGCACTAAGCTAAGAGAATAATAAACACTCAAATAATTTGAGAACTCTCAAACTTAGGGTTTTTTTTCATTCATTCAAATCTGAAAATATAATGTGGAGAGGCTTGGTTTATATAGACCAAGGCTTTACATCTAGACCCTACAATTAAAGCTAATCTAAGGGCCATAAGGGCCCTGCATCACAGCCGAAATAAGGGTCCCTAAGACCTTACAAAATCTGAAAATAAACAACAACTAAAGCATAAAGGTAGAAAGTGACATCTAGGTCCATCTACACCTTGTGTTTAGGTAATCATCCAAGGGCTAGGATTGCCACCTTGGAGAGCAAGGAGTGATGGTACAAAAGACTTAAAATTCAGATCACAAACTAAAAAGAACAAATACAATAAAGCATAAAGTGAGACAAAGACATCTAGAGATAGTGACATGAACAAAAGTTGATCTTCTCTTTTGCATTGTGGAATGAGCTGAATTCCTTGTCTCCTCTTGTGCTAGCCACGACTCATGTGAGCCTTAGGATGATTATGAGGCTCCCAAATGGTCCCCAAGGTGAGCTCACCCAAGGAGAATGATGTAGGTTAAGTTCATGGCTCATTACTCCAAAACCGAGTTCCTTGAGACTGAAGCGACTTGTAGGCTTCACCATTTCTCGCTCACGTTGAATTAGAAGGCCCATAATATGTCATTGGAAAGGTAATTGAGCTAGCTTTCCAATGCAAAACGAATCATCCAAATATATTGCCTAGAACTCAAGATATG
The DNA here is from genome assembly GCA_023091065.1 of Dianthus caryophyllus. Lineage (NCBI taxonomy): Eukaryota > Viridiplantae > Streptophyta > Magnoliopsida > Caryophyllales > Caryophyllaceae > Dianthus > Dianthus caryophyllus. The sequence goes on from JALGRB010000016.1 coordinate 2,022,345, forward strand.
CAACTTTTAGTACGGACATGTCGAATTTGCCTATGGACTGAGTTTTCACAATCTGACCCCTTACTTGTAGAGGTCATAACTCTCAGATCCCTTTGAACCAGATAGCCAACCATATGTCAAATGAAAGCTCTTTGAGTTAGCTTTCATATGCAAGTGGTTTCAACTCAATTGGATTAGCAGGTGGGGATTTATGTTAAGATCTTTACCGACATGTCAAAATGAGCTTCATGGTTGATGGCCTAGGTTGTTGTTTTCCAAGTGTGGGCTGATTTCCTTTGTTCTTCTTCGCACATTTCACTTGGTTTGACCCTAATGGTCACAAATTAAGCCATGGCTCGAGCATAGGACCCAAGTAAGCCCAAGCCTCAAATCGAGCAAAAATGAGCTTAACCATTTTTGTGCAATCTCCTCTTCTTCAAAAAAGTTTGTCCTCAAACTTTGGGGTTCTTAACATTTTCTTGAGCTCCTCTTCTTGATTCCTACCTAGTGTCTTAGGGTTGTCCTCGAATGGCTTCCCACTTTGATCATTCTTATCCGGTGGTTTCTTCTCCCTAGGGTAAGCAAACTCTTTGGAAAAGTTTGATTCACCCTTAAACTCCCATTCCATGAGCACCTTCTTCTTGAGTTTGGTTAAACAACTCCAAGGATCAAGCTCATTCCTTCCCTTGATATCTTTTTCCATGCCCTCATCTTGATTTTTAGGATGATCACTAGAAAAGTAAATGGGCACACTTTCACCAATATTCATTCCTTGACTTGTTTCTTCCTCCTTCCATTCAACCTTAAAGATGTAGTTTCTATCCTTACCATCATGGACTAAACCATCTTCATACTCCCTTGGTTCCTTAGGCACGTTAAAGAGGGGATGACAAGCATCCCTCCCATCATCATCATCACACAAATCCTCATAAGATTTCTTCTTAACCTCGGCTCCTTTGTTAAACCACCATAGCTTGCAAGGATTAGAATGCTCTTTTGAAGGTAAGGCTAACTCTTCAATTAGAGGTTTAGAAGCTACAATGGTAGGCCTTCCTCCCCCTAAGATCAGTTCACTCGGCCTTACCACCACCATCTCAATTTGCTCTTGTTTCTCTTCCTCTACATCCTCATTAGCAAGGACCTCATCTCCCCCCCAATGAATAATATATCACACGAGTTCAAGGTCTCCTTTGTGGGACATTCCTTGGCATTGTGACCATATCCTTGACATTGACAACATTTTTGAGGGTGATGGTTTTTGTGGTTAGGGTCAATCGCCTCCCTTTGGTCTAGGGTTAGTGGTTTAGGAGAAGTGGTTGGCTCAACAACTTTGACTCTCTTTGGTGGCTCATAGGGTTGTGTTTTAGTAGGAGGGTCAAGTAAAGCGGTCAACCCTTTACCCATACCAAAATTTTCAGCCTTTCCCTTATCTTAGCCATCTTGAAATCCAACTCCTTTCTAGCCCTCTCCATAGACTCAAAATGGTCTCAACACAAGGGGTTTCACATGAAGTACCATAAGAAAATGATGGAGAACCAAATCGGAAAGATAGATCCATTGTAACTCAAAAACAAAACTGATTTTGAGATAAAGTTTATACCTTTGCTTGAACCGAACAAAACTAACACAAGGGTGGATCTTGTGCTCTTGAACCTAGGCTTTGATACCAATTTGGAGTGAAACTAGATGGGTTAGATTTCACTCAAGGAAACAACTAAAATCGGTTTGTTATGCTCTTGAAATTCTCGGCCAAATGGGACTTTTTTTGTGTGAATTTTTCTGATTTTTGTGAAACAAATGAAAACATAAAAGATAGGACTGATTCTAAGCACAAAGCAATAGAATTAGGGTTTGATTAATTAATCACAAAGCCACTAATTAATCATAAAATCACTAACTCAAGCACTAAGCTAAGAGAATAATGAACACTCAAATAAGTTGAGAACTCTCAAACTTAGGTTTTTTTTTTCATTCATTCAAATCTGAAAATATAATGTGGAGAGGCTTGGTGTATATAGACTCAAGGCTTTACATCTTGACCCTACAATTAAAGCTAATCTAAGGGCCATAAGGGCCTTGCATCACAGTCAAAATAAGGGTCCCTAGGACCATACAAAATCTGAAAATAAACTACAACTAAAGCATAAAGGTAGAAAGTGTCATCTAGGACCATCTACACCTTGTGTTTAGGTAATCATCCAAGGGCTAGGATTGACACCTTGGAGAGCAAGGAGTGATGGTACAAAAGACTTAAAATTCAGATCACAAACTAAAAATAACAAATACAATAAAACATAAAGTGAGACAAAGACATGTAGAGATAGTGATACTTAACAAAAGTGGATCTTCTCTTTTGAATTGTGGAATGAGCTGAATTCCTTGTCTCCTCTTGTGCTAGCCACGACTAATGTGAGCCTTAGGATGATTATGAGGCTCCCAAATGGTCCCCAAGGTGAGCTCACCCAATGAGAATGATGTAGGTTAAGTTCATGGCTCATTACTCCAAAACCGAGTTCCTTGAGACTGAAGTGACTTGTAGGCTTCACCATTTCTCGCTCACGTTGAATTAGAAGGCCCATGATATGTCATTGGAAAGGTAATTGAGCTAGCTTTCCAATGCAAAAAGAACCATCCAAATATATTGCATAGAACTCAAGATATGCAACTTTTAGTACGGACATGTCGAATTTGCCTATGGACTGAGTTTTCACTATCTGACCCCTGACTTGTAGAGGTCATAACTCTCAGCTCCCTTTGAACCAGATAGCCAACCATATGTCAAATGAAAGCTCTTTGAGTTAGCTTTCATATGCAAGTGGTTTCAACTCAATTGGATTAGCAGGTGGAGATTTATGTTAAGATCTTTACCGACATGTCAAAATGAGCTTCATGGTTCATGGCCTAGGTTGTTGTTTTCCAAGTGTGGGCTGATTTCCTTTGTTCTTCTTCGCACATTTCACTTGGTTTGACCCTAATGGTCACAAATTAAGCCATGGCTCGAGCATAGGACCCAAGTAAGCCCAAGCCTCAAATCGAGCAAAAATGAGCTTAACCATTTTTGTGCAATCTCCTCTTCTTCAAAAAAGTTTGTCCTCAAACTTTGGGGTTCTTAACATTTTCTTGAGCTCCTCTTCTTGATTCCTACCTAGTGTCTTAGGGTTGTCCTCGAATGGCTTCCCACTTTGATCATTCTTATCCGTGGTTTCTTCTCCTAGGGTAAGCAAACTCTTTGGAAAAGTTTGATTCACCCTTAAACTCCCATTCCATGAGCACCTTCTTCTTGAGTTTGGTTAAACAACTCCAAGGATCAAGCTCATTCCTTCCCTTGATATCTTTTTCCATGCCCTCATCTTGATTTTTAGGATGATCACTAGAAAAGTAAATGGGCACACTTTCACCAATATTCATTCCTTGACTTGTTTCTTCCTCCTTCCATTCAACCTTAAAGATGTAGTTTCTATCCTTACCATCATGGACTAAACCATCTTCATACTCCCTTGGTTCCTTAGGCACGTTAAGAGGGATGACAAGCATCCCTCCCATCATCATCATCACACAAATCCTCATAAGATTTCTTCTTAACCTCGGCTCCTTTGTTAAACCACCATAGCTTGCAAGGATTAGAATGCTCTTTTGAAGGTAAGGCTAACTCTTCAATTAGAGGTTTAGAAGCTACAATGGTAGGCCTTCCTCCCCCTAAGATCAGTTCACTCGGCCTTACCACCACCATCTCAATTTGCTCTTGTTTCTCTTCCTCTACATCCTCATTAGCAAGGACCTCATCTCCCCCCCAATGAATAATATATCACACGAGTTCAAGGTCTCCTTTGTGGGACATTCCTTGGCATTGTGACCATATCCTTGACATTGACAACATTTCTTGAGGGTGATGGTTTTTGTGGTTAGGGTCAATCGCCTCCCTTTGGTCTAGGGTTAGTGGTTTAGGAGAAGTGGTTGGCTCAACAACTTTGACTCTCTTTGGTGCCTCATAGGGTTCTCTTTTAGTAGGAGGGTCAAGTAAACGGTCCACCCTTTACCCATACCAAAATTTTCAGCCTTTCCCCTTATCTTAGCCATCTTGAAATCCAACTCCTTTCTAGCCCTCTCCATAGACTCGAAAATGGTCTCAACACAAGGGGTTTCACATGAAGTACCATAAGAAAATGATGGAGAACCAAATCGGAAAGATAGATCCATTGTAACTCAAAAACAAAAACTGATTTTGAGATAAAGTTTATACCTTTGCTTGAACCGAAACAAAAACTAACACAAGGGTGGATCTTGTGCTCTTGAACCTAGGCTTTGATACCAATTTGGAGTGAAACTAGATGGGTTAGATTTCACTCAAGGAAACAACTAAAATCGGTTTGTTATGCTCTTGGAATACTCGCCAAATGGGACTTTTTTTGTGTGAATTTTTCTGATTTTTGTGAAACAAATGAAAACATAAAAGATAGGACTGATTCTAAGCACAAAGCAATAGAATTAGGGTTTGATTAATTAATCACAAAGCCACTAATTAATCATAAAATCACTAACTCAAGCACTAAGCTAAGAGAATAATGAACACTCAAATAAGTTGAGAACTCTCAAACTTAGGTTTTTTTTTTCATTCATTCAAATCTGAAAATATAATGTGGAGAGGCTTGGTTTATATAGACCAAGGCTTTACATCTTGACCCTACAATTAAAGCTAATCTAAGGGCCATAAGGGCCTTGCATCACAGCCGAAATAAGGGTCCCTAGGACCTTACAAAATCTGAAAATAAACAACAACTAAAGCATAAAGGTAGAAAGTGACATCTAGGACCATCTACACCTTGTGTTTAGGTAATCATCCAAGGGCTAGGATTGACACCTTGGAGAGCAAGGAGTGATGGTACAAAAGACTTAAAATTCAGATCACAAACTAAAAATAACAAATACAATAAAACATAAAGTGAGACAAAGACATGTAGAGATAGTGACATGAACAAAAGTTGATCTTCTCTTTTGAATTGTGGAATGAGCTGAATTCCTTGTCTCCTCTTGTGCTAGCCACGACTAATGTGAGCCTTAGGATGATTATGAGGCTCCCAAATGGTCCCCAAGGTGAGCTCACCCAATGAGAATGATGTAGGTTAAGTTCATGGCTCATTACTCCAAAACCGAGTTCCTTGAGACTGAAGTGACTTGTAGGCTTCACCATTTCTCGCTCACGTTGAATTAGAAGGCCCATGATATGTCATTGGAAAGCTAATTGAGCTAGCTTTCCAATGCAAAAAGAACCATCCAAATATATTGCCTAGAACTCAAGATATGCAACTTTTAGTACGGACATGTCGAATTTGCCTATGGACTGAGTTTTCACTATCTGACCCCTGACTTGTAGAGGTCATAACTCTCAGCTCCCTTTGAACCAGATAGCCAACCATATGTCAAATGAAAGCTCTTTGAGTTAGCTTTCATATGCAAGTGGTTTCAACTCAATTGGATTAGCAGGTGGAGATTTATGTTAAGATCTTTACCGACATGTCAAAATGAGCTTCATGGTTCATGGCCTAGGTTGTTGTTTTCCAAGTGTGGGCTGATTTCCTTTGTTCTTCTTCGCACATTTCACTTGGTTTGACCCTAATGGTCACAAATTAAGCCATGGCTCGAGCATAGGACCCAAGTAAGCCCAAGCCTCAAATCGAGCAAAAATGAGCTTAACCATTTTTGTACAATCTCCTCTTCTTCAAAAAAGTTTGTCCTCAAACTTTGGGGTTCTTAACATTTTCTTGAGCTCCTCTTCTTGATTCCTACCTAGTGTCTTAGGGTTGTCCTCGAATGGCTTCCCACTTTGATCATTCTTATCCGGTGGTTTCTTCTCCCTAGGGTAAGCAAACTCTTTGGAAAAGTTTGATTCACCCTTAAACTCCCATTCCATGAGCACCTTCTTCTTGAGTTTGGTTAAACAACTCCAAGGATCAAGCTCATTCCTTCCCTTGATATCTTTTTCCATGCCCTCATCTTGATTTTTAGGATGATCACTAGAAAAGTAAATGGGCACACTTTCACCAATATTCATTCCTTGACTTGTTTCTTCCTCCTTCCATTCAACCTTAAAGATGTAGTTTCTATCCTTACCATCATGGACTAAACCATCTTCATACTCCCTTGGTTCCTTAGGCACGTTAAAGAGGGGATGACAAGCATCCCTCCCATCATCATCATCACACAAATCCTCATAAGATTTCTTCTTAACCTCGGCTCCTTTGTTAAACCACCATAGCTTGCAAGGATTAGAATGCTCTTTTGAAGGTAAGGCTAACTCTTCAATTAGAGGTTTAGAAGCTACAATGGTAGGCCTTCCTCCCCCTAAGATCAGTTCACTCGGCCTTACCACCACCATCTCAATTTGCTCTTGTTTCTCTTCCTCTACATCCTCATTAGCAAGGACCTCATCTCCCCCCCAATGAATAATATATCACACGAGTTCAAGGTCTCCTTTGTGGGACATTCCTTGGCATTGTGACCATATCCTTGACATTGACAACATTTTTTGAGGGTGATGGTTTTTTTGTGGTTAGGGTCAATCGCCTCCCTTTGGTCTAGGGTTAGTGGTTTAGGAGAAGTGGTTGGCTCAACAACTTTGACTCTCTTTGGTGGCTCATAGGGTTGTGTTTTAGTAGGAGGGTCAAGTAAAACGGTCAACCCTTTACCCATACCAAAATTTTCAGCCTTTCCCCTTATCTTAGCCATCTTGAAATCCAACTCCTTTCTAGCCCTCTCCATAGACTCGAAAATGGTCTCAACACAAGGGGTTTCACATGAAGTACCATAAGAAAATGATGGAGAACCAAATCGAAAGATAGATCCATTGTAACTCAAAAACAAAACTGATTTTGAGATAAAGTTGATACCCTTGCTTGAACCGAAACTATAACTAACACAAGGGTGGATCTTGTGCTCTTGAACCTAGGCTTTGATACCAATTTGGAGTGAAACTAGATGGGTTAGATTTCACTCAAGGAAACAACTAAAATCGGTTTGTTATGCTCTTGAAATTCTCGGCCAAATGGGACTTTTTGTGTGAATTTTTCTGATTTTTGTGAAACAAATGAAAACATAAAAGATAGGACTGATTCTAAGCACAAAGCAATAGAATTAGGGTCTGATTAATTAATCACAAAGCCACTAATTAATCATAAAATCACTAACTCAAGCACTAAGCTAAGAGAATAATGAACACTCAAATAAGTTGAGAACTCTCAAACTTAGGTTTTTTCATTCATTCAAATCTGAAAATATAATGTGGAGAGGCTTGGTTTATATAGACCAAGGCTTTACATCTTGACCCTACAATTAAAGCTAATCTAAGGGCCATAAGGGCCTTGCATCACAAGTCAAATAAGGGTCCCTAGGACCTTACACAAACTGAAAATAAACAACAACTAAAGCATAAAGGTAGAAAGTGACATCTAGGACCATCTACACCTTGTGTTTAGGTAATCATCCAAGGGCTAGGATTGACACCTTGGAGAGCAAGGAGTGATGGTACAAAAGACTTAAAATTCAGATCACAAACTAAAAATAACAAATACAATAAAACATAAAGTGAGACAAAGACATGTAGAGATAGTGACATGAACAAAAGTTGATCTTCTCTTTTGAATTGTGGAATGAGCTGAATTCCTTGTCTCCTCTTGTGCTAGCCACGACTAATGTGAGCCTTAGGATGATTATGAGGCTCCCAAATGGTCCCCAAGGTGAGCTCACCCAATGAGAATGATGTAGGTTAAGTTCATGGCTCATTACTCCAAAACCGAGTTCCTTGAGACTGAAGTGACTTGTAGGCTTCACCATTTCTCGCTCACGTTGAATTAGAAGGCCCATGATATGTCATTGGAAAGGTAATTGAGCTAGCTTTCCAATGCAAAAAGAACCATCCAAATATATTGCCTAGAACTCAAGATATGCAACTTTTAGTACGGACATGTCGAATTTGCCTATGGACTGAGTTTTCACTATCTGACCCCTGACTTGTAGAGGTCATAACTCTCAGCTCCCTTTGAACCAGATAGCCAACCATATGTCAAATGAAAGCTCTTTGAGTTAGCTTTCATATGCAAGTGGTTTCAACTCAATTGGATTAGCAGGTGGAGATTTATGTTAAGATCTTTACCGACATGTCAAAATGAGCTTCATGGTTCATGGCCTAGGTTGTTGTTTTCCAAGTGTGGGCTGATTTCCTTTGTTCTTCTTCGCACATTTCACTTGGTTTGACCCTAATGGTCACAAATTAAGCCATGGCTCGAGCATAGGACCCAAGTAAGCCCAAGCTCAAATCGAGCAAAAATGAGCTTAACCATTTTTGTGCAATCTCCTCTTTCTTCAAAAAAGTTTGTCCTCAAACTTTGGGGTTCTTAACATTTTCTTGAGCTCCTCTTCTTGATTCCTACCTAGTGTCTTAGGGTTGTCCTCGAATGGCTTCCCACTTTGATCATTCTTATCCTAATGGTTTCTTCTCCCTAGGGTAAGCAAACTCTTTGGAAAAGTTTGATTCACCCTTAAACTCCCATTCCATGAGCACCTTCTTCTTGAGTTTGGTTAAACAACTCCAAGGATCAAGCTCATTCCTTCCCTTGATATCTTTTTCCATGCCCTCATCTTGATTTTTAGGATGATCACTAGAAAAGTAAATGGGCACACTTTCACCAATATTCATTCCTTGACTTGTTTCTTCCTCCTTCCATTCAACCTTAAAGATGTAGTTTCTATCCTTACCATCATGGACTAAACCATCTTCATACTCCCTTGGTTCCTTAGGCACGTTAAAGAGGGGATGACAAGCATCCCTCCCATCATCATCATCACACAAATCCTCATAAGATTTCTTCTTAACCTCGGCTCCTTTGTTAAACCACCATAGCTTGCAAGGATTAGAATGCTCTTTTGAAGGTAAGGCTAACTCTTCAATTAGAGGTTTAGAAGCTACAATGGTAGGCCTTCCTCCCCCTAAGATCAGTTCACTCGACCTTACCACCACCATGGAGTGAAACTAGGAGGATCAAGTTTCACTCAAGAGATGAACAAAATCGATCTTGAACACTTGATGAATGTTGGCCGAGAATATGAGTTTTTTTGTGGAAAATTTTCTGATTTTTGTGACAAATGAAAAACATAAGGATAGTAACTAATTCTAAGCACTAAGCTAGAGAATTAGGGTTTGATTAGTCTAAGCACAAAGCCACTAAACTAATCTATCACTCACTCAAACACAAAGTAATGAGAAAATGAGAATACTCAACAAAAACTAGGGTTTTCTTTTCAATATCCAAATCTGAAAATTGTGAGGTGAGGATGTGGGTTTATATATTACCCTCATTCTAATCCTACCCACACATTACAAGTTGATCCAAGGGCCATAAAGGTCCCTCAAATCAGCCGAAATAGTTGCTCCTAGTGACCTTACAAATTTGAAATTGATAACAAACAAAAACTTAAAGTAGACAATGACATTTGAACACATCCTATCCATGCACTTTAGGAAGCATCCAAGGGTCAAGATTTGACCTTGGTTGGCATGTGGGACGGTCCAAGTGACCAATAATCAAGGGATTATATTGTCTCTTACATTAAAGATAAAGTAAAAGTAATGAAAAACGATACGTATTTAAAACGATACTTAAATATAAAAACAATGTGATGATCCTTGGTGACTTGATTTGAACCGGCCCCTTGACCTCCATGAGCTAGCTTGATGAACCATGTGAGCCCATTTTATTGGAGGGTTGACTCACATGGGTGTACCATAGTTGACCACATTTCAAAAATAGCATGATCTCGACTTTTTGTTGCTCTCCATCCTTGACTTCTCCTTGACTTAGCTTGATCACTAGGGTTGGCTCGATTTGACCATAGAATTGACTTTACTTATCCCCTAGTGATGCCTTGACCCTTGGTCTAGGCTTGGGTCTGAGCCCATGGGTCCAACCCACGGCCCCCCTCGGCTTCACCCTTGGTTTCCTTGACCAATTTTGGTCCAATCTCCTCTCCTTGGAAAGGACTTGTCCTCAAGTCCTTGGAGATCCTCTTGCTTCCTCCCTTGCTCGATTTCAAGCTAGAATCTCGGCTCAACCTTTGCTCGATCTTGGCTTTCACGGTTTTAGTCTTCCATGGGCACCACTTAGCTAGAGTTTGTAGAAGTGGTTGGACCCCTTTGCCTTGGCTCAAGAATTGATCACATTTTCATCCTTGGTCACGGTTTGCTTGACCACGCATTCTTCCTCGAGCACTTCTTTGAGCCCTCGACTCATAACCATGCCATCCATCCACTCTTGCTCATGTTCGAGCCCATCAATGATTCTCCACCTTAAAGACCCGCTGATCTTTCCTTACCATCGATTTTGTTCTTTCATTGACCACATTCTCAACGTAGTCGGTTGTTTCCTTGTTGATTGATGCCTCACCTTCATGAGGCTCCTCTCCTAGAGTCCTCCTTGTCATGCTAGTGCTTCCCTCACATTCCAAGCTCACCTTTTCCCCTTGCTCTTCCCTACTCGGCTCAAGGCCCTTCAATTTCTCAAGCTCATGCAATTTCGGCCTTAACTTCATCTCCTTGCTAGGTTTCGACTCAAGGAAGGATTCAAATAGGCACGCATTGGATTTACAACCCATCATTGGTGGTAGGGGAGCTAAGACAATGAGCTTTTCACCATACTTGAATGAGTAGGTGTTGTCTCTTCCATGATGGGAAGAATTCTTTTCAAATTCCCAAGGTCTACCAAGCAACACATGGCAAGCATCCATGTCCAACACTTCACACACAACTTCATCCTTATAGTCTTGACCAATTGAGAACGAGACTTGGCATTGTTTGTCAACTTTGACCTCGGCTCCTTGATTGAGCCATCTTAGCTTGTATGGGTGAGGATGCTTCCAAGTAGGCAAGGCAAGCTTATCAATGAGGGTCTTGGAAGCAACATTAACACAACTTCCCCCATCGATAATCAAGTTACACACTCTCCCCATGATGGTACATTTGGACCGAAATATTTGGTGCCTTTGGTCCATATTCTCGTTTGATTCTTGGGTGTGCATCACTCGCCAAGTGACCAAGCTCAATCCCGAGTCCGAACAATGGTCTCGGCCATCTTCACTTCCTCAACTCCCTCTTTTTTTTCCTCCTCACAAACTAACACCTCATCATCTCCCCAATGCACAACCTCACTTGTATTCAAGGACCTCTTGCTTGGGCCTTCCTTAGCAAAGTGACCATAGCCTTGACATTGGTAGCATTTTTGAGGGGAATCGTTCTCTTGGGGCCATAGTCAATTCCCTTTCCTTTATCAACACTTGAGGGTTTGTTAGTAGGACAAGGCTCGGAAATCTTGATCCCTCCTTGGCTCGACATGGGGTTGGGTTTGGGGTTGCTCTTAGCCGACTCTCCTCTCCCCTTCTCTAGCTTCTCCACACGTGTGGCCATGGTAACGGCCTCATCGAATGACCACAAGTTTTGCATTTTGACTCGATTTGCTATCCTAGGGTTTAGGCCCTCAACAAACCTTGCAATTTTTTGTTCGGGTTTCTCATTCATCTCACATTGTAGGGTGAGTTGCTCAAAGTCCCTAAGATAGGTTTCCAATGGGGTGTGACTCTTGTTTTAGTTGAGCTAGCTTGAGGAACATGTCTTGAGTGTAGTCTTTGGGAACAAACTTGTCTTTGAGTTTCTTTTTGAGTTTGAGCCATGACTTGATGGGTTCCTTACCCTCTCGGTTTCTTTGGTTCTTAAGGTTCTCATACCAAAGGGAAGCATATCCCTTAAACTTCATGATGGCTACCTTGACACACTTCCTATCCGAGTACTCCTTGAATTCAAAAATTCTCACAACCGATCTAAGCCAATCTAGGAGATCCTGGGTTCAAGCTACCATAAAAATCGGGTATGTCCACCTTAATGTCTCGGTCATGGTCTCTAGGGTGGGCCTCAAGGGACTCTTCCGAATCCAAAATTGATCTTCCATGTGAGGAGGAGGGTGTCCTCTCCCACGGCCCCATACCCCATCCCACGGCCTCTTCCCCTTCCCCTTCACCCCTTCTTGGTTCATTCATGTTTTGTTCCAAGAGTGTGTTAATAGCATTCATCATCAAAGTGCAATTAATGTGAGTTGAGTCAATTTCTCTTCTAAATCGGAAAGTCTTTTACCCTCTCCTCTATTCTCTTCCATTTTGTGAAAATTTTGTGGAAATTGAACAAGGAAAACAAAGAAAGAAAAACGAAAAATTTGAAGAGGGAAACAAAGGGTAAACCGAGAAACACAAGAGCAAATCGAAAATGAGGAACAACCCCAAAATTTCGGCTAAGCAAGGGGCTTTGTGTTTCAAACCCAACCAACACTAATACAAGTGTAAACCTTTAATCATTTTGTAAGATTTTGTGGAAAATAAAACAAGGAAAAACAAGGAAAGAAATCGAAAATTTGAAGAGGAAAAATAGGAGTAACTCGAGAAACACACAAACAAGATCGAAAACAAAAACAAACCTTGGCTTTGATGACCAATTTGGAGTGAAACTAGGAGGATCAAGTTTCACTCAAGAGATGAACAAAATCGATCTTGAACACTTGATGAATGTTGGCCGAGAATATGAGTTTTTTTGTGGAAAATTTTCTGATTTTTGTGACAAATGAAAAACATAAGGATAGTAACTAATTCTAAGCACTAAGCTAGAGAATTAGGGTTTGATTAGTCTAAGCACAAAGCCACTAAACTAATCTATCACTCACTCAAACACAAAGTAATGAGAAAATGAGAATACTCAACAAAAACTAGGGTTTTCTTTTCAATATCCAAATCTGAAAATTGTGAGGTGAGGATGTGGGTTTATATATTACCCTCATTCTAATCCTACCCACACATTACAAGTTGATCCAAGGGCCATAAAGGTCCCTCAAATCAGCCGAAATAGTTGGTCCTAGTGACCTTACAAATTTGAAATTGATAACAAACAAAAACTTAAAGTAGACAAACGACATCTGAACACATCCTATCCATGCACTTTAGGAAGCATCCAAGGGCCAAGATTTGACCTTGGTTGGCATGTGGGACGGTCCAAGTGACCAATAATCAAGGGATTATATTGTCTCTTACATTAAAGCATAAAGTAAAAGTAATGAAAACGACATGTATTTAAAAATGACATGAAATATAAAAACAATGTGATGATCCTTGGTGACTTGATTTGAACCTACCCTTGACCTCCATGAGCTAGCTTGATGAACCATGTGAGCCCATTTTATTGGAGGGTTGACTCACATGGGTGTACCATAGTTGACCACATTTCAAAAATAGCATGATCTCGACTTTTTTGTTGCTCTCCATCCTTGACTTCTCCTTGACTTAGCTTGATCACTAGGGTTGGCTCGATTTGACCATAGAATTGACTTTACTTATGGAGTGAAACTTATGGGGATAAGATTCACTCAAAGGATGAACAAAATCGAACCTTGAAACCCCTTGAAATATTTCGGCCAAGACACTCTTTTTGTGATATATTTTTCTGAAATTTTTGTAAACAAGGAAAATAAAAGGATAGTATCTAAATCCACTCACAAAGTTATAGATTTAGAGGTTTAATTAACTAAGCACTAAGCCACTAGTTAATTGATTCACAAATCTCAACACAAAGTAAGAGATAAATGAAGAACACTCAAGAAAACAACTAGGGTTTTTATCATTCATTCAAATCTGAAAAATGTGAGGCAAGGATGAGGGTTTATATATTACCCTCATCTAATCTTGACCCTCCATTACAACAAGATCTAAGGGCTACAATCAACCCCCAAATGCTTCAAAATACTCGGTCAAGAGAGGCTCATAAGAGCTGAAAATTTGAACATAAGACAACAAATACATAAAGTAAAAAGCATAAAGTAATAAAGGTGGATAGTGACATGTATGAAAATGACTTGAAAGATAAAACAATGTGATGATCTTGGTTGGCTTGATTAGGCCGGCTCCTTGGACCTCCATTGAGCTAGCTTTGTGAACCATGTGAGTCCTTTATTGGAGGGTTAACTCACATGGGTGCACCCAATTAACCACATTCAAAAATAGCATGATCTTGACTTTTGTTGCTCTCCAACTTTGACTTCACCTTGACTTAGCTTGATCACTAGGGTTGGCTCGATTGACCATAGAATTGACTTTGGTTGACCCCTAGTGACCCCCTGAGGCCGAGCCCTAGGCTTGGGTTTGAGCCCATGGCCCTAACCCATGGTCTCCCAACTCTTCTCCCTTGACTTCCTTGACCAATTTTGGTCCAATCTCCTCTCCTTGGAAAGGACTTGCCCTCAAGTCCTTGGAGAACCTCTTGCTCGACTTGCTTGACTTCACACTTGATTCCCGACTCAATCCTTGCTCGAATTTGGGCTTCACGTTTTTCTTCCATGGGCGCCACTTGATGATGGTTTGGAGGAGTGGTTGGATTCCTTTGCTTGGGCTCGAGGGATTGATCATGTTTTCCTCCTTGGTCACGGTTTGCTTGACCACACATTCTTCCTCAAGCATCTCTTTGAGTCCACGGTTCTTAGCCACGCCATCCATCCACTCTTGCTCGTGGTCGAGCCCATCAATGATCCTCCATCTCAAGGATCCACTTGACCTCTCTAGGCCATCGATTTTTGTTCTTTCATTGACCACATTCTCAATGTAGTCGGTTGTTTCCTTGTTGGTTGATGCTTCACCTTCATGAGGCTCCTCTCCTAGAGTCCTTCTTGTCATGCTAGTGCTTCCCTCACACTCCAAGTTCATCTTCTCCTTTTGCTCTTTCTTACTCGGCCCAAGGCCCTCCAACTTCTCAAGCTCACTCAAGCTCGGCCTCCTCTTCGTTTCCATGCTAGGTTTTGATTCAATGAAGGATTCAAACAAGCACGCATTGGATTTACAACCCATCATTGGTGGTAGGGGAGCTAAGACAATGAGCTTTTCACCATACTTGAATGAGTAGGTGTTGTCTCTTCCATGATGGGAAGAATTCTTTTCAAACTCCCAAGGCCTACCAAGCAACACATGGCAAGCATCCATGTCCAACACTTCACACACAACTTCATCTTTATAGTCTTGACCAATTGAGAACGAGACTTGGCATTGCTTGTCAACTTTGACCTCGGCTCCTTGATTGAGCCACCTTAGCTTGTATGGGTGAGGATGCTTCAAAGTAGGCAAGGCAAGCTTATCAATGAGGGTCTTGGAAGCAACATTAACACAACTTCCCCCATCGATAATCAAGTTACACACTCTCCCCATGATGGTACATTTGGACCGAAATATTTGATGCCTTTGGTCCATATTCTCGTTTGATTCTTGGGTGTGCATCACTCGCCAAGTGACCAAGCTCAACCCCGAGTCCGGGGGCACAATTGTTTCGGCCACATTCACTTCCTCAACTCCCTCTTTTTTTTCTTCCTCACAAACCAACACTTCATCATCTCCCCAATGCACAACCTCACTTGTGTTCAAGGTCCTTTTGCTAGGACACTCCTTAGCAAAGTGACCATACCCTTGACATTGGTAACACTTCTTGAGAGGGATGGTTCTCTTAGGGCCATAGTCGATTCCCTTTCCCTTGTCAACACTTGACGGCTTGATGGTAGGGCTAGGTTCAACAATTTTGATCCCCCCTTGGCTCGACATGGGGTTGGACTTGGGGGTGCTCTTAGCCGGCTCTCCTCTCCCCTTTTCTAGCCTCTCCACACGTGTAGCCATGGTAACCGCCTCATCGAATGACCACAAGTTTTGCATTTTGACTCGATTTGCTATCCTAGGGTTTAGGCCCTCAACAAACCTTGCAATTTTTTGTTCGGGTTTCTCATTCATTTCACATTGGAGGGTGAGTTGCTCAAAGTCCCTAAGATAGGTTTCAATGGGGTGTGACTCTTGTTTTAGTTGGGCTAGTTTGAGGAACATGTCTTGAGTGTAGTCTTTGGGAACAAACTTGTCTTTGAGTTTCTTTTTGAGTTTGAGCCATGACTTGATGGGTTCCTTACCCTCTCGGTTTCTTTGATTCTTAAGGTTCTCATACCAAAGGGAGGCATAACCCTTGAATTTCATGATGGCCACTTTGAAACACTTCCTATCGGAGTACTCCTTGAATTCAAAGACTCTCTCAACCGATCTAAGCCAATCTAGGAGATCCTCGGGGTTCAAGCTACCATAAAAATCGGGTATGTCCACCTTAATGTCTCGGTCATGGTCTCTAGGGTGGGCCTCAAGGGACTCTTCCGAATCCGAAAATTGATCTTCCATGTGAGGAGGAACTTGTCCTCTCCCACGGCCTCCATACCCCATTCCACGGCCCCTTCCTCTTCCCCCTTCCCCCCTCCTTGGTTCATTCATGTTTTGTTCCAAGAGTGTGGTAATAGCAATCATCATCAAAGGGCAATTACTATGAGTTGAGTCAATTTCTCTTCTAAATCGGAAAGTCTTTTACCCTCTCCTCTATTCTCTTCCATTTTGTGAAAGTTTTGTGAGATCTTTTGTGGAAATTTTGTGAAAAATGAACAAGGAAAACAAAGAAAGAAATCGAAAAATTGAAGAGGAAAAACAAACCTAAAATTTTCGGCCAACACAAAAAAACAAACCCAACCAATACTAACACAAGTGTAGATCTTTAACCATTTTTTGTAAGATTTTGTGGAAAATAAAACAAGGAAATTAAAAGAGAAAACGAAAAAGTAAGAGAAAAACTTCAAACAATTCGACCCTGAACTTAGATAAACCGAAAAAATTGAAAAAGAAAATGAAATTCAAGAACAAACCTAGGCTTTGATAACCAATTTGGAGTGAAACTTATGGGGATAAGATTCACTCAAAGGATGAACAAAATCGAACCTTGAAACCCCTTGAAATATTTCGGCCAAGACACTCTTTTTGTGATATATTTTTCTGAAATTTTTGTAAACAAGGAAAATAAAAGGATAGTATCTAAATCCACTCACAAAGTTATAGATTTAGAGGTTTAATTAACTAAGCACTAAGCCACTAGTTAATTGATTCACAAATCTCAACACAAAGTAAGAGATAAATGAAGAACACTCAAGAAAACAACTAGGGTTTTTATCATTCATTCAAATCTGAAAAATGTGAGGCAAGGATGAGGGTTTATATATTACCCTCATCTAATCTTGACCCTCCATTACAACAAGATCTAAGGGCTACAATCAACCCCCAAATGCTTCAAAATACTCGGTCAAGAGAGGCTCATAAGAGCTGAAAATTTGAACATAAGACAACAAATACATAAAGTAAAAAGCATAAAGTAATAAAGGTGGATAGTGACATGTATGAAAATGACTTGAAAGATAAAACAATGTGATGATCTTGGTTGGCTTGATTAGGCCGGCTCCTTGGACCTCCATTGAGCTAGCTTTGTGAACCATGTGAGTCCTTTATTGGAGGGTTAACTCACATGGGTGCACCCAATTAACCACATTCAAAAATAGCATGATCTTGACTTTTGTTGCTCTCCAACTTTGACTTCACCTTGACTTAGCTTGATCACTAGGGTTGGCTCGATTGACCATAGAATTGACTTTGGTTGACCCCTAGTGACCCCCTGAGGCCGAGCCCTAGGCTTGGGTTTGAGCCCATGGCCCTAACCCATGGTCTCCCAACTCTTCTCCCTTGACTTCCTTGACCAATTTTGGTCCAACTTATCCCCTAGTGATGCCTTGACCCTTGGTCTAGGCTTGGGTCTGAGCCCATGGGTCCAACCCACGGCCCCCCTCGGCTTCACCCTTGGTTTCCTTGACCAATTTTGGTCCACACCATCTCAATTTGCTCTTGTTTCTCTTCCTCTACATCCTCATTAGCAAGGACCTCATCTCCCCCCCAATGAATAATATATCACACGAGTTCAAGGTCTCCTTTGTGGGACATTCCTTGGCATTGTGACCATATCCTTGACATTGACAACATTTTTTGAGGGTGATGGTTTTTGTGGTTAGGTCAATCGCCTCCCTTTGGTCTAGTGGTTAGTGGTTTAGGAGAAGTGGTTGGCTCAACAACTTTGACTCTCTTTGGTGGCTCATAGGGTTGTGTTTTAGTAGGAGGGCCAAGTAAAACGGTCAACCCTTTACCCATACCAAAATTTTCAGCCTTTCCCCTTATCTTAGCCATCTTGAAATCCAACTCCTTTCTAGCCCTCTCCATAGACTCGAAAATGGTCTCAACACAAGGGTTTCACATGAAGTACCATAAGAAAATGATGGAGAACCAAATCTAAAGATAGATCCATTGTAACTCAAAACAAAAACTGATTTTGAGATAAAGTTTATACCTTTGCTTGAACCGAAACAAAAACTAACACAAGGGTGGATCTTGTGCTCTTGAACCTAGGCTTTGATACCAATTTGGAGTGAAACTAGATGGGTTAGATTTCACTCAAGGAAACAACTAAAATCGGTTTGTTATGCTCTTGAAATTCTCGGCCAAATGGGACTTTTTTTGTGTGAATTTTTCTGATTTTTGTGAAACAAATGAAAACATAAAAGATAGGACTGATTCTAAGCACAAAGCAATAGAATTAGGGTTTGATTAATTAATCACAAAGCCACTAATTAATCATAAAATCACTAACTCAAGCACTAAGCTAAGAGAATAATGAACACTCAAATAAGTTGAGAACTCTCAAACTTAGGTTTTTTTCATTCATTCAAATCAAAATATAATGTGGAGAGGCTTGGTTTATATAGACCAAGGCTTTACATCTTGACCCTACAATTAAAGCTAATCTAAGGGCCATAAGGGCCTTGCATCACAGTCTAAATAAGGGTCCCTAGGACCTTACAAAATCTGAAAATACACAACAACTAAAGCTTAAAGGTAGAAAGTGACATCTAGGACCATCTACACCTTGTGTTTAGGTAATCATCCAAGGGCTAGGATTGACACCTTGGAGAGCAAGGAGTGATGGTACAAAAGACTTAAAATTCAGATCACAAACTAAAAATAACAAATACAATAAAACATAAAGTGAGACAAAGACATGTAGAGATAGTGACATGAACAAAAGTTGATCTTCTCTTTTGAATTGTGGAATGAGCTGAATTCCTTGTCTCCTCTTGTGCTAGCCACGACTAATGTGAGCCTTAGGATGATTATGAGGCTCCCAAATGGTCCCCAAGGTGAGCTCACCCAATGAGAATGATGTAGGTTAAGTTCATGGCTCATTACTCCAAAACCGAGTTCCTTGAGACTGAAGTGACTTGTAGGCTTCACCATTTCTCGCTCACGTTGAATTAGAAGGCCCATGATATGTCATTGGAAAGGTAATTGAGCTAGCTTTCCAATGCAAAAAGAACCATCCAAATCTACTGCCTAGAACTCAAGATATGCAACTTTTAGTACGGACATGTCGAATTTGCCTATGGACTGAGTTTTCACTATCTGACCCCTGACTTGTAGAGGTCATAACTCTCAGCTCCCTTTGAACCAGATAGCCAACCATATGTCAAATGAAAGCTCTTTGAGTTAGCTTTCATATGCAAGTGGTTTCAACTCAATTGGATTAGCAGGTGGAGATTTATGTTAAGATCTTTACCGACATGTCAAAATGAGCTTCATTGTTCATGGCCTAGGTTGTTGTTTTCCAAGTGTGGGCTGATTTCCTTTGTTCTTCTTCGCACATTTCACTTGGTTTGACCCTAATGGTCACAAATTAAGCCATGGCTCGAGCATAGGACCCAAGTAAGCCCAAGCCTCAAATCGAGCAAAAATGAGCTTAACCTGGAGTGAAACCTATGAGACTTGATTTCACTCAAGGAGACAACAAAAATCGATCTTTGAAAACCCTTGAAATTTCGGCCAAGTGACTATTTTTGGTGAAGTATTTTTCTGAAATTTTATGAACAAGGAAAAATAAAAGGATAGTAACTAAATCTACACACTAAGTAATAGATTTAGGTTGTGATTAGTTTAAGCACAAAGCCACTAAACTAATCTTTCACTAAACTCACACACTAAGTAATGAGAAAATGAAGAACACTCATGTAAACCTAGGGTTTCTTTTCATTAGCCAAATCTCAAAAAATGATGTGTGAGGGTGGGTTTATATATTACCCAATGCCTCATCTCAACCCTACATTACAAGATAATCTAAGGGCTACAATCAACCCCCAAATGCAACATTATACTCGGTCCAACAAGCTCACTTGAGCTGAAAATTTTGAACATAAAACAACAAATACTTAAAGTAAAAAGCATAAAGTAATAAAGGTAGATAGCGACATGTGTTGATAGTGACTTATTGAGGAACACATGTGAGGACTTCTTGTGATCATTTCTCGGCTGACTTGGGCTTCTTCCCTTGACTTTGACTTTTGTTGACTTAGTTGACTTGTGGTTGACTCTTGGACCTAAGGTTGGAAGCGGGCCCTAGGTCAATGGATCGCAAATTCTCAACTCCCGTTGCATAACCATTTTTGTGCAATCTCCTCTTCTTCAAAAAAGTTTGTCCTCAAACTTTGGGGTTCTTAACATTTTCTTGAGCTCCTCTTCTTGATTCCTACCTAGTGTCTTAGGGTTGTCCTCGAATGGCTTCCCACTTTGATCATTCTTATCCGGTGGTTTCTTCTCCCTAGGGTAAGCAAACTCTTTGGAAAAGTTTGATTCACCCTTAAACTCCCATTCCATGAGCACCTTCTTCTTGAGTTTGGTTAAACAACTCCAAGGATCAAGCTCATTCCTTCCCTTGATATCTTTTTCCATGCCCTCATCTTGATTTTTAGGATGATCACTAGAAAAGTAAATGGGCACACTTTCACCAATATTCATTCCTTGACTTGTTTCTTCCTCCTTCCATTCAACCTTAAAGATGTAGTTTCTATCCTTACCATCATGGACTAAACCATCTTCATACTCCCTTGGTTCCTTAGGCACGTTAAAGAGGGGATGACAAGCATCCCTCCCATCATCATCATCACACAAATCCTCATAAGATTTCTTCTTAACCTCGGCTCCTTTGTTAAACCACCATAGCTTGCAAGGATTAGAATGCTCTTTTGAAGGTAAGGCTAACTCTTCAATTAGAGGTTTAGAAGCTACAATGGTAGGCCTTCCTCCCCCTAAGATCAGTTCACTCGGCCTTACCACCACCATCTCAATTTGCTCTTGTTTCTCTTCCTCTACATCCTCATTAGCAAGGACCTCATCTCCCCCCCAATGAATAATATATCACACGAGTTCAAGGTCTCCTTTGTGGGACATTCCTTGGCATTGTGACCATATCCTTGACATTGACAACATTTTTTGAGGGTGATGGTTTTTTTGTGGTTAGGGTCAATCGCCTCCCTTTGGTCTAGGGTTAGTGGTTTAGGAGAAGTGGTTGGCTCAACAACTTTGTGGACCAAAATTGGTCAAGGCGGTCAAGGGAGAAACCGAGGGAGACCATGGGTTGGACCCATGGGCTCAAACCCACGCCTAGACCATGGGTCAAGGGGATCACTAAGGGTCAACTAAAGTCAATTCTATGGTCAACTCGAGCCAACCCTAGTGATCAAGCTAAGTCAAGGAGAAGTCAAAGTTGGAGAGCTACAAAAAGTCAAAGATCAAGCTATTTTTGAATGTGGTTAATCAAGGCACACCCATGTGAGTCACCCTCCAATAAATGGGCTCACATGGTTCAACAAGCTAGCTCAAGGAGGTCCTCAAGGAGCCGGCTTCCAAATGAAAGTCCCAAGCCACCACATTGTTTTACTTTAAGTCATTTTCATTCAAGTCGCTATCTACCTTTATTACTTTATGCTTTTTACTTTATGTATTTGTTGTTTTATGTACAAATTTTCAGCTCAAGGAGCCTCATTTTGACCGAGTATATTGATGTATGTGGGGATTGATTGTAGCCCTTAGATTAGATTGTAATGGAGGGTCAAGATTAGATGAGGGTATTATATAAACCCTCATCCTTGCCTCACATTTTTCAGATTTGAATGAATGATAAAAACCCTAGTTGTTTTCTTGAGTGTTCTTCATTTATCTCTTACTTTGTGTTGAGATTTGTGAATCAATTAACTAGTGGCTTAGTGCTTAGTTAATTAAACCTCTAAATCTATAACTTTGTGAGTGGATTTAGTTACTATCATTTTTATTTTCCTTGTTCTTAAAATTTCAGAAAATATTTCACCAAAAAGAGGTACTTGGGCCGAGATTTCTATCATCATCATAAGTCGACTTTTGTTCATCCTTTGAGTGATTCTTATCCCCATA
The DNA here is from genome assembly GCA_023091065.1 of Dianthus caryophyllus. Taxonomy (NCBI): domain Eukaryota; kingdom Viridiplantae; phylum Streptophyta; class Magnoliopsida; order Caryophyllales; family Caryophyllaceae; genus Dianthus; species Dianthus caryophyllus. The sequence continues at coordinate 2,044,551 of JALGRB010000016.1, forward strand.
AGTTTCACTCCAAATTGGTCATCAAAGCCTAGGTTTGTTCTTCATTTTTCGATTTGCTCTTGTTCTTAGTTTTTTCGAATTACTCCTATTTTTTCCTCTTCAATTTTCGATTTCTTTTCTTGTTTCCTTGTTTTATTTTCCACAAAATCTTACAAAAAATGGTTAAAGATCTACACTTGTGTTAGTATTGGTTGGGTTGTTCTTGTGTTGGCCGAAATTTTAGGGTTTGTTTTCCTCTTCAATTTTTCGTTTTCTTTCTTTGTTTTCCTTGTTCATTTTCCACAAAATTTCCACAAAAGATCTCACAAAACTTTCACAAAATGGAAGAGAATAGAGGAGAGGGTAAAAGACTTTCCGATTTAGAAGAGAAATTGACTCAACTCACCGGTAATTGCACTTTGATGATGAATGCTATTAACACACTCTTGGAACAAAACATGAATGAACCAAGAAGGGGTGAAGGGGGAAGAGGGAGGGGCCGTGGAATGGGGTATGGGGGCCGTGGGAGAGGACAAGTTCCTCCTCACATGGAAGATCAATTTTCGGATTCGGAAGAGTCCCTTGAGGCCCACCCTAGAGACCATGACCGAGACATTAAGGTGGACATACCCGATTTTTATGGTAGCTTGAACCCCGAGGATCTCCTAGATTGGCTTAGATCGGTTGAGAGAGTCTTTGAATTCAAGGAGTACTCCGATAGGAAGTGTTTCAAAGTGGCCATCATGAAATTCAAGGGTTATGCCTCCCTTTGGTATGAGAACCTTAAGAATCAAAGAAACCGAGAGGGTAAGGAACCCATCAAGTCATGGCTCAAACTCAAAAAGAAACTCAAAGACAAGTTTGTTCCCAAAGACTACACTCAAGACATGTTCCTCAAGCTAGCCCAACTAAAACAAGAGTCACACCCCATTGAAACCTATCTTAGGGACTTTGAGCAACTCACCCTCCAATGTGAAATGAATGAGAAACCAGAACAAAAAATTGCAAGGTTTGTTGAGGGCCTAAACCCTAGGATAGCAAATCGAGTCAAAATGCAAAACTTGTGGACATTCGTTGAGGCGGTTACCATGGCTACACGTGTGGAGAGGCTAGAAAAGGGGAGAGGAGAGCTGCTAAGAGCGCCCCCAAGTCCAACCCCATGTCGAGCCAAGGGGGGATCAAAATTGTTGAACCTAGCCCTACCATCAAGCCATCAAGTGTTGACAAGGGAAAGGGAATCGACTATGGCCCTAAGAGAACCATCCCCCTCAAGAAGTGTTACCAATGTCAAGGGTATGGTCACTTTGCTAAGGAGTGCCCTAGCAAGAGGACCTTGAACACAAGTGAGGTTGTGCATTGGGGAGACGATGAAGTGTTGGTTTGTGAGGAAGAAAAAAAAGAGGGAGTTGAAGAAGTGAAAGTGGCCGAAACAATTGTGCCCCCTGACTCGGGGTAGAGCTTGGTCACTTGGCGAGTGATGCACACCCAAGAATCAAGCGAGAAAATGGACCAAAGACACCAAATATTTCGGTCCAAATGTACAATCATGGGGAGAGTGTGTAACTTGATTATCGATGGGGGAAGTTGTGTTAATGTTGCTTCCAAGACCCTCATTGATAAGCTTGCCTTGCCTACTTTGAAGCATCCTCACCCATACAAGCTAAGGTGGCTCAATCAAGGAGCCGAGGTCAAAGTGGACAAACAATGCCAAGTCTCATTCTCAATTGGTCAAGACTATAAGGATGAAGTTGTATGTGAAGTGTTGGACATGGATGCTTGCCATGTGTTGCTTGGTAGACCTTGGGAGTTTGAAAAGAATTCTTCCCACCATGGAAGAGACAACACCTACTCGTTCAAGTATGGTGAAAAGCTCATTGTCTTAGCTCCCCTACCACCAATGATGGGTTGTAAATCCAATGCGTGCTTGTTTGAATCCTTCATTGGATCAAAACCTAGCATGGAAATGAAGAGGAGGCCGAGATTGAGTGAGCTTGAGACGTTGGATGGCCTTGAGCCGAGAATGGAAGAGCAAAGGAGAAGGTGAACTTGGAGTGTGAGGGAAGCACTAGCATGACAAGGAGGACTCTAGGAGAGGAGCCTCATGAAGGTGAAGCATCAAACAACAAGGGAACAACCGACTACATTGAGAATGTGGTCAATGAAAGAACAAAGATCGATGGTAAGGAAAGATCAAGCGGGTCTTTAAGGTGGAGAATCATTGATGGGCTCGAACATGAGCAAGAATGGATGGATGGCATGGTCATGAGTCGAGGGCTCAAAGAAATGCTCGAGGAAGAATGCGTGGTCAAAGAAACCGTGACCAAGGATGAAAATGTGACCAATTCTTCGAGCCAAGGCAAAGGGGTTCAACCATTGCTACAAACTCTAGCTAAGTGGTGCCCATGGAAGACCAAGACCGTGAAAGCCAAGACCGAGCAAAGATTGAGCCGAGAATCAAGCATGAAGTCGAGCAAGGGAGGAAGCAAGAGGATCTCCAAGGACTTGAGGACAAGTCCTTTCCAAGGAGAGGAGATTGGACCAAAATTGGCGAGGGCGAGCAAGGGAGAAAGCGAGGGAGACCAGGGGGTGGACCCAGGGACTCAAACCCACGCCTAGACCATGGGTCAAGGGGATCACTAAGGGTCAACTAAAGTCAATTCTATGGTCAACTCGAGCCAACCCTAGTGATCAAGCTAAGTCAAGGAGAAGTCAAAGTTGGAGAGCTACAAAAAGTCAAAGATCAAGCTATTTTTGAATGTGGTTAATCAAGGCACACCCATGTGAGTCACCCTCCAATAAATGGGCTCACATGGTTCATCAAGCTAGCTCAAGGAGGTCCTCATGAGCCGCTTCCAAATGAAAGTCCCAAGCCACCACATTGTTTTACTTTAAGTCATTTTCATTCAAGTCGCTATCTACCTTTATTACTTTATGCTTTTTACTTTATGTATTTGTTGTTTTATGTTCAAATTTTCAGCTCAAGGAGCCTCATTTTGACCGAGTATATTGATGTATGTGGGGATTGATTGTAGCCCTTAGATTAGATTGTAATGGAGGGTCAAGATTAGATGAGGGTATTATATAAACCCTCATCCTTGCCTCACATTTTTCAGATTTGAATGAATGATAAAAACCCTAGTTGTTTTCTTGAGTGTTCTTCATTTATCTCTTACTTTGTGTTGAGATTTGTGAATCAATTAACTAGTGGCTTAGTGCTTAGTTAATTAAACCTCTAAATCTATAACTTTGTGAGTGGATTTAGTTACTATCATTTTTATTTTCCTTGTTCTTAAAATTTCAGAAAATATTTCACCAAAAAGAGGTACTTGGGCCGAGATTTCTATCATCATCATAAGTCGACTTTTGTTCATCCTTTGAGTGATTCTTATCCCCATAAGTTTCACTCCACTTTGACTCTCTTTGGTGGCTCATAGGGTTGTGTTTTAGTAGGAGGGTCAAGTAAAACGGTCAACCCTTTACCCATACCAAAATTTTCAGCCTTTCCCCTTATCTTAGCCATCTTGAAATCCAACTCCTTTCTAGCCCTCTCCATAGACTCGAAAATGGTCTCAACACAAGGGGTTTCACATGAAGTACCATAAGAAAATGATGGAGAACCAAATCGGAAAGATAGATCCATTGTAACTCAAAAACAAAAACTGATTTTGAGATAAAGTTTATACCTTTGCTTGAACCGAAACAAAAACTAACACAAGGGTGGATCTTGTGCTCTTGAACCTAGGCTTTGATACCAATTTGGAGTGAAACTAGATGGGTTAGATTTCACTCAAGGAAACAACTAAAATCGGTTTGTTATGCTCTTGAAATTCTCGGCCAAATGGGACTTTTTTTGTGTGAATTTTTCTGATTTTTGTGAAACAAATGAAAACATAAAAGATAGGACTGATTCTAAGCACAAAGCAATAGAATTAGGGTTTGATTAATTAATCACAAAGCCACTAATTAATCATAAAATCACTAACTCAAGCACTAAGCTAAGAGAATAATGAACACTCAAATAAGTTGAGAACTCTCAAACTTAGGTTTTTTTTTTCATTCATTCAAATCTGAAAATATAATGTGGAGAGGCTTGGTTTATATAGACCAAGGCTTTACATCTTGACCCTACAATTAAAGCTAATCTAAGGGCCATAAGGGCCTTGCATCACAGCCGAAATAAGGGTCCCTAGGACCTTACAAAATCTGAAAATAAACAACAACTAAAGCATAAAGGTAGAAAGTGACATCTAGGACCATCTACACCTTGTGTTTAGGTAATCATCCAAGGGCTAGGATTGACACCTTGGAGAGCAAGGAGTGATGGTACAAAAGACTTAAAATTCAGATCACAAACTAAAAATAACAAATACAATAAAACATAAAGTGAGACAAAGACATGTAGAGATAGTGACATGAACAAAAGTTGATCTTCTCTTTTGAATTGTGGAATGAGCTGAATTCCTTGTCTCCTCTTGTGCTAGCCACGACTAATGTGAGCCTTAGGATGATTATGAGGCTCCCAAATGGTCCCCAAGGTGAGCTCACCCAATGAGAATGATGTAGGTTAAGTTCATGGCTCATTACTCCAAAACCGAGTTCCTTGAGACTGAAGTGACTTGTAGGCTTCACCATTTCTCGCTCACGTTGAATTAGAAGGCCCATGATATGTCATTGGAAAGGTAATTGAGCTAGCTTTCCAATGCAAAAAGAACCATCCAAATCTACTGCCTAGAACTCAAGATATGCAACTTTTAGTACGGACATGTCGAATTTGCCTATGGACTGAGTTTTCACTATCTGACCCCTGACTTGTAGAGGTCATAACTCTCAGCTCCCTTTGAACCAGATAGCCAACCATATGTCAAATGAAAGCTCTTTGAGTTAGCTTTCATATGCAAGTGGTTTCAACTCAATTGGATTAGCAGGTGGAGATTTATGTTAAGATCTTTACCGACATGTCAAAATGAGCTTCATGGTTCATGGCCTAGGTTGTTGTTTTCCAAGTGTGGGCTTTATGTTAAGATGAGATTTATGTTAAGATCTTTATCTTTTCTACTTAAATTCGATAAATAGGTTTAAAATTTTCTTAAGGGGGTAGGACAAAATATGATGTTTTAAAATCATTGATTTAAAATTATTTAAAATCTTTATTGCAACCAACTTTTAACTATATATATTTAATTTCAAATAAAATTAAGATTTGTCTCATTTTAAAGCCCTTACAATTTTATTTTAAATTAATTCTGTACAAAACTTCTAGGCCCCACCTTTTTGAAAATCCTTTTGAAATCGATTTCAGAAATGACAACCTAGCAATATTTTTATATTAATTCAAAATATCCCATTTGTAAATATAAAACGATTGTAATCTTCAATCTTTCCACTCTGTCTAACACCTTGTCAATAATTCAATAATTCAAACTTTTTGAAAAGTCATATTCAATCAAAATAAAATGTCATTATCAAAATCAAAAAAAATCTTGATATACTCTCTAACTACCTTGCCTAACTGCAAGTAGTTATCCACTCTATCTAAGTTTCGGGACGAAACTTTTCTTAAGGGGGTAGGTTTGTAACACCCCGTGTTATTTTAACACAATATGATAAAAGAATTTAATTCCTCAAATTAAATTCATCCTTTTTCCATATAATAAAAATGCGACTGAATTTTTTTCGCAAAATAATACTAAAATTTCCTAAGTACAAATTTAAAAATTTTGAAAAAATAAAGTTTGTTGTTTTATCTTCAGAATTGAAAAAGAAACACATTTCAAAATTTTATAAAAAAATCAATATAAAATTTATATCGCCTTCAAATTTCAAACATGTTAAGTTATGTTTACTATTCACAAAAATAAATGTAAAACCTTTTATTCATAAAATTTAATTTCGAACATTTTTCGTTTTAAAATAAAAATGGACCCGTATAATTTCCCCGTCTTTGAAATTCGGGTCAACAATTTCAAACACGCAAATCAAAAAAATCAAACAATCTTATCACCTTCCATTTTCCTCCTTTTTGATAAAGCAAACTTAACATCAAACCTTTTCATTTCTAATCATTTTGATTTTTATTTTTAAAAACATATTATATTAATATCCAGTTACTATTTCAATTCTATTAAACTAGCATTTTCACAAAACATCGAAATTCTAAGTTATACTTAATTTAAACTGGTAAACGTTTTGACGTTTGATTCTAATTATTTAAATCATTAACTTTCATCCAAAAAAAAAATATATATTTCGGACTAGTAAATTTTTAATCAAAATTTCGAGGGTTATAAACCCAATTTTTGTTTTGATCACCCATCGAAGTTTATTTTCATTTTTATTTTCAATCTTATTTCGAAACATTATCTTAAAATCATATATTTTATTTCGAGACTTTCCACGCGCGCATAAATCGAAAATTCCGAAAACGAAAAATCGAGCCAACTTGGCTCATGTAGGCCGGCCCTCTCAAGCACATGCTTGACCACTTTAGTCTCCTCTACTCTTACACAAGCCACCCTATTAAGCCACCCTACCTATGCATCATCATGCTTACACACCTATAATCCATCATCATGCTTTAACTTAATTAAAATTTAAAGTTAATACATCCTAAATACTAAATACATAATATATACAATACAAATACAAGTGTTAGCACTTGTTTTCATTTTCACACAACACTTTAAAGTGCATTTCTAAAATAAAATGAAATGTAATCGTGTAATTCAATTTCTATAGAAATTATATTTCTTACGATCGTTTAAAATCACTTTTAACTAAAACTTTCGTTTTGAAAATTTATCGACGTTCCTCAACTTTTAAATATTTTCTCGAATAATAAATAAAATATTTTAATCTTAAAATTTAAAAGTAGAAATATTTTGAAAAATCGTCAAACGCGCACACTTTAACTTTTATCGCTTTTAACGCCCGACTTTTTAAAACTGATTAATTTCGTAAAAGCATTAAAACATCCATGAGACAATTTCTAACACAAATAGTAATGTGGACTCTAAGTAGTCTATGTTGATCATTGTATTTCCTATTATAATTTAATTAAAACCTTATTTCTAATTAAACCAAAACTTACACAATACATTTTCCTTCACCTAAATTCATTACTACCTTTCCTCATTTTTTTTTCTAAGTCTAAAACTCCCTTCTTTTCTCTCCCTTGGACCGAACTACTCTAGCTCATTTCCTCTCTTTGTTTTTCTTATATTTTCTTCCAAAACCTCATAAATAAAACTCATATTATTTCCTTAATATTTCACTAGTACTTCTAGCTTATCCTTGGGTATTTTGGAGCTAACTTTACTTGGTTTTATGGGTGGAGAACTTGGGTATTTTGGGTGAAGAAATTTCCGATCTAAAATTTATTTTAGATCCCCGACGATTAACATCCTAATTAAGGTGACTAGCCTTGTCTTATATTATTCTCTTAGTAAATTAACTTGTTTTGTTATTATAATTTTATGAGTATGAAAATTATGTTAAAATATATAAAACATCACTTGTGTGCTTTGAATGTTTATGTGTTGTATAATAATGATAATAACTAATAATAATGTTAGTATACTTTATTGTTTTCATTTTTGAATCATTTGGTTTTTTTTTCACTTTAAATCGATGTTCATATGTTTAGTTATGTTTTTATGAGTTTTAAGCATATTATAAGTATATGTAAAATTATGATAAATTTCAACAATGAGTTTAAAGTGATTAAAAATCGAAAATGAAATTTGTTTGTGTATGTTTATGGCTCACGGCTGGAGCGATTCGGGGCGGGCCTCTTTGTACCTTGTAACCACACTCACCCTAAACTCGACTCACTCATGAGCACTCACTCAAATACACGGTTTTAGGGCTGAAAATGGTGGTTTCGTTTTCTGAAATTTTATTTGCAAACATAAAACAAAGATAAAAAGGATATGAATTAGACTAAGCACAAAGCCACTAGCCTAAGACTAAGGTTCCGATCAATCATCGCACAAAGCTATGATCATTACCCAAGAAACTCGAAACACCAAGCACAAAGCCAAGGTGGTTTCCAAGAGAAAAACTCACTAAAACTCATCTTTTTTTTTATAAACTCCAATCTGATTTTTACAAGGGAGATAGGTGGGTTTATATAAGACCCATGCTATCATCTAAACCCTACATCTAATATCTAATCTAAGGGCTATGAGGAGCCTTACAAATCAGCCAAAAAGTTGGGTCACAAGACCTTACAAAATCTGAAAAAATACAACAACTAACAACTAAAGTAGACAATGACATCTTGGTGCATCCTCTCCCTTCATTGTTGTTCTTGATTTAAGGGCCTTGATCTTCTCCTTGGAGCTCAAGTACACGTCCAAATAAGGTCCCAAGGCTGATTTGTTTGTTGTTGAATTCAAAAGATCAAAGGTGACAAAGACATAAAGTTTTAAAGCAACTTTATTGAAAGGGACATGTGTTGAATTAAAATGTTTCTCTTGAACTTAAATTTCAGCACAAAGCCACTAAACTAATCTTTCACTAAACTCACACACTTAGTAATGAGAAAAATGAAGAGAACTCAAGATAAACAACTAGGGTTTCATTCAATATCAAAGCTGAAAATTTTGAGGTTAGAGTGAGGGTTTATATATGACCCTTACTCTAATCTAAGCCTTACATTTCAAAGTTAATCTAAGGGCTCACATGAGCCTTTGAAACATCCAAAAAAACGGCCTAAAGGCCTTACAAGAGCTGAATTTTGTTGGCTAACAAACAAAAGATAAAAGCATAAAGGTAGATGTTGACATGAGGCTCAATCCTCTCCATTCTTTGTTTGGGATCATCCAAGGGTCCTTGAGTGAGCCTTGGTCTTGAAGGAGGACGGTCCACATGCTCTATATTTTGATTTTTACACACTAAAACAATAAAGCGTAAAGTGGCAAAGCGACTTGAATGAAAATGACATAAACATAAAACAATGTGATTGTTTGTTGGGGACTTGTTGGGCCGGCTCCTAAGGGACCTCCTTGAGCTAGCTTTGTGAACCATGTGAGTCCTTTTATTGGAGGGTTAACTCACATGGGTGCACCCACTTTGACCACATTCAAAAATAGCATAATCTTGACTTTTTTGTTGCTCTCCAACTTTGACTTCTCCTCGACTTAGCTTGATCACTAGGGTTGGCTCGATTTGACCATAGAATTGACTTTACTTATCCCCTAGTGACCCCTTGACCCTTGGTCTAGCCTTGGGTTTGAGCCCATGGCCCTAACCCATGGTCTCCCTCTTCTCCACCCTTGACTTCCTTGACCAATTTTGGTCCAATTGGATTAGCAGGTGGGGATTTATGTTAAGATCTTTACCGACATGTCAAAATGAGCTTCATGGTTCATGGCCTAGGTTGTTGTTTTCCAAGTGTGGGCTGATTTCCTTTGTTCTTCTTCGCACATTTCACTTGGTTTGACCCTAATGGTCACAAATTAAGCCATGGCTCGAGCCATAGGACCCAAGTAAGCCCAAGCCTCAAATCGAGCAAAAATGAGCTTAACCATTTTTGTGCAATCTCCTCTTCTTCAAAAAAGTTTGTCCTCAAACTTTGGGGTTCTTAACATTTGCTTGAGCTCCTCTTCTTGATTCCTACCTAGTGTCTTAGGGTTGTCCTCGAATGGCTTCCCACTTTGATCATTCTTATCCAGGTGGTTTCTTCTCCCTAGGGTAAGCAAACTCTTTGGAAAAGTTTGATTCACCCTTAAACTCCCATTCCATGAGCACCTTCTTCTTGAGTTTGGTTAAACAACTCCAAGGATCAAGCTCATTCCTTCCCTTGATATCTTTTTCCATGCCCTCATCTTGATTTTTAGGATGATCACTAGAAAAGTAAATGGGCACACTTTCACCAATATTCATTCCTTGACTTGTTTCTTCCTCCTTCCATTCAACCTTAAAGATGTAGTTTCTATCCTTACCATCATGGACTAAACCATCTTCATACTCCCTTGGTTCCTTAGGCACGTTAAAGAGGGATGACAAGCATCCCTCCCATCATCATCATCACACAAATCCTCATAAGATTTCTTCTTAACCTCGGCTCCTTTTTAAACCACCATAGCTTGCAAGGATTAGAATGCTCTTTTGAAGGTAAGGCTAACTCTTCAATTAGAGGTTTAGAAGCTACAATGGTAGGCCTTCCTCCCCCTAAGATCAGTTCACTCGGCCTTACCACCACCATCTCAATTTGCTCTTGTTTCTCTTCCTCTACATCCTCATTAGCAAGGACCTCATCTCCCCCCCAATGAATAATATCACACGAGTTCAAGGTCTCCTTTGTGGGACATTCCTTGGCATTGTGACCATATCCTTGACATTGCCAACATTTTTGAGGGTGATGGTTTTTTGTGGTTAGGGTCAATCGCCTCCCTTTGGTCTAGGGTTAGTGGTTTAGGAGAAGTGGTTGGCTCAACAACTTTGACTCTCTTTGGTGGCTCATAGGGTTGTGTTTTAGTAGGAGGGTCAAGTAAAACGGTCAACCCTTTACCCATACCAAAATTTTCAGCCTTTCCCCTTATCTTAGCCATCTTGAAATCCAACTCCTTTCTAGCCCTCTCCATAGACTCGAAAATGGTCTCAACACAAGGGGTTTCACATGAAGTACCATAAGAAAATGATGGAGAACCAAATCGGAAAGATAGATCCATTGTAACTCAAAAACAAAAACTGATTTTGAGATAAAGTTTATACCTTTGCTTGAACCGAAACAAAAACTAACACAAGGGTGGATCTTGTGCTCTTGAACCTGGGCTTTGACACCAATTTGGAGTGAAACTAGATGGGTTAGATTTCACTCAAGGAAACAACTAAAATCGGTTTGTTATGCTCTTGAAATTCTCGGCCAAATGGGACTTTTTTTGTGTGAATTTTTCTGATTTTTGTGAAACAAATGAAAACATAAAAGATAGGACTAATTCTAAGCACAAAGCAATAGAATTAGGGTTTGATTAATTAAGCACAAAGCCACTAATTAATCATAAAATCACTAACTCAAGCACTAAGCTAAGAGAATAATGAACACTCAAATAATTTGAGAACTCTCAAACTTAGGGTTTTTTTTTCATTCATTCAAATCTGAAAATATAATGTGGAGAGGCTTGGTTTATATTGCGCAAGGCTTTACATCTGAACCCTACAATTAAAGCTAATCTAAGGGCCATAAGGGCCCTGCATCACAACGAAATAAGGGTCCCTAAGACCTTACAAAATCTGAAAATAAACAACAACTAAAGCGTAAAGGTAGAAAGTGACATCTAGGTCCATCTACACCTTGTGTTTAGGTAATCATCCAAGGGCTAGGATTGACACCTTGGAGAGCAAGGAGTGATGGTACAAAAGACTTAAAATTCAGATCACAAACTAAAAAGAACAAATACAATAAAGCATAAAGTGAGACAAAGACATCTGTAGATAGTGGCGATGAACAAAAGTTGATCTTCTCTTTTGAATTGTGGAATGAGCTGAATTCCTTGTCTCCTCTTGTGCTAGCCACGACTCATGTGAGCCTTAGGATGATTATGAGGCTCCCAAATGGTCCCCAAGGTGAGCTCACCCAAGGAGAATGATGTAGGTTAAGTTCATGGCTCATTACTCCAAAACCGAGTTCCTTGAGACTGAAGTGACTTGTAGGCTTCACCATTTCTCGCTCACGTTGAATTAGAAGGCCCATGATATGTCATTGGAAAGGTAATTGATCTAGCTTTCCAATGCAAAATGAATCATCCAAATATATTGCCTAGAACTCAAGATATGTAACTTTTAGTACGGACATGTCGAATTTGCCTATGGACTGAGTTTTCACAATCTGACCCCTGACTTGTAGAGGTCATAACTCTCAGCTCCCTTTGAACCAGATAGCCAACCATATGTCAAATGAAAGCTCTTTGAGTTAGCTTCCATATGCAAGTGGTTTCAACGCAATTGGATTAGCAGGTGGGGATTTATGTTAAGATCTTTACCGACATGTCAAAATGAGCTTCATGGTTCATGGCCTAGGTTGTTGTTTTCCAAGTGTGGGCTGATTTCCTTTGTTCTTCTTCGCACATTTCACTTGGTTTGACCCTAATGGTCACAAATTAAGCCATGGCTCGAGCCATAGGACCCAAGTAAGCCCAAGCCTCAAATCGAGCAAAAATGAGCTTAACCATTTTTGTGCAATCTCCTCTTCTTCAAAAAAGTTTGTCCTCAAACTTTGGGGTTCTTAACATTTGCTTGAGCTCCTCTTCTTGATTCCTACCTAGTGTCTTAGGGTTGTCCTCGAATGGCTTCCCACTTTGATCATTCTTATCCGGTGGTTTCTTCTCCCTAGGGTAAGCAAACTCTTTGGAAAAGTTTGATTCACCCTTAAACTCCCATTCCATGAGCACCTTCTTCTTGAGTTTGGTTAAACAACTCCAAGGATCAAGCTCATTCCTTCCCTTGATATCTTTTTCCATGCCCTCATCTTGATTTTTAGGATGATCACTAGAAAAGTAAATGGGCACACTTTCACCAATATTCATTCCTTGACTTGTTTCTTCCTCCTTCCATTCAACCTTAAAGATGTAGTTTCTATCCTTACCATCATGGACTAAACCATCTTCATACTCCCTTGGTTCCTTAGGCACGTTAAAGAGGGGATGACAAGCATCCCTCCCATCATCATCATCACACAAATCCTCATAAGATTTCTTCTTAACCTCGGCTCCTTTGTTAAACCACCATAGCTTGCAAGGATTAGAATGCTCTTTTGAAGGTAAGGCTAACTCTTCAATTAGAGGTTTAGAAGCTACAATGGTAGGCCTTCCTCCCCCTAAGATCAGTTCACTCGGCCTTACCACCACCATCTCAATTTGCTCTTGTTTCTCTTCCTCTACATCCTCATTAGCAAGGACCTCATCTCCCCCCCAATGAATAATATCACACGAGTTCAAGGTCTCCTTTGTGGGACATTCCTTGGCATTGTGACCATATCCTTGACATTGACAACATTTTTTGAGGGTGATGGTTTTTTTGTGGTTAGGGTCAATCGCCTCCCTTTGGTCTAGGGTTAGTGGTTTAGGAGAAGTGGTTGGCTCAACAACTTTGACTCTCTTTGGTGGCTCATAGGGTTGTGTTTTAGTAGGAGGGTCAAGTAAAACGGTCAACCCTTTACCCATACCAAAATTTTCAGCCTTTCCCCTTATCTTAGCCATCTTGAAATCCAACTCCTTTCTAGCCCTCTCCATAGACTCGAAAATGGTCTCAACACAAGGGGTTTCACATGAAGTACCATAAGAAAATGATGGAGAACCAAATCGGAAAGATAGATCCATTGTAACTCAAAAACAAAAACTGATTTTGAGATAAAGTTTATACCTTTGCTTGAACCGAAATAAAAACTAACACAAGGGTGGATCTTGTGCTCTTGAACCTAGGCTTTGATACCAATTTGGAGTGAAACTAGATGGGTTAGATTTCACTCAAGGAAACAACTAAAATCGGTTTGTTATGCTCTTGAAATTCTCGGCCAAATGGGACTTTTTTTGTGTGAATTTTTCTGATTTTTGTGAAACAAATGAAAACATAAAAGATAGGACTAATTCTAAGCACAAAGCAATAGAATTAGGGTTTGATTAATTAAGCACAAACCCACTAATTAATCATAAAATCACTAACTCAAGCACTAAGCTAAGAGAATAATGAACACTCAAATAAGTTGAGAACTCTCAAACTTGGAGTTTTTTTTTCATTCATTCAAATCTGAAAATATAATGTGGAGAGGCTTGGTTTATATAGACCAAGGCTTTACATCTAGACCCTACAATTAAAGCTAATCTAAGGGCCATAAGGGCCCTGCATCACAGCCGAAATAAGGGTCCCTAAGACCTTACAAAATCTGAAAATAAACAACAACTAAAGCATAAAGGTAGAAAGTGACATCTAGGTCCATCTACACCTTGTGTTTAGGTAATCATCCAAGGGCTAGGATTGACACCTTGGAGAGCAAGGAGTGATGGTACAAAAGACTTAAAATTCAGATCACAAACTAAAAAGAACAAATACAATAAAGCATAAAGTGAGACAAAGACATATAGAGATAGTGACATGAACAAAAGTTGATCTTCTCTTTTGAATTGTGGAATGAGCTGAATTCCTTGTCTCCTCTTGTGCTAGCCACGACTCATGTGAGCCTTAGGATGATTATGAGGCTCCCAAATGGTCCCCAAGGTGAGCTCACCCAAGGAGAATGATGTAGGTTAAGTTCATGGCTCATTACTCCAAAACCGAGTTCCTTGAGACTGAAGTGACTTGTAGGCTTCACCATTTCTCGCTCACGTTGAATTAGAAGGCCCATGATATGTCATTGGAAAGGTAATTGATCTAGCTTTCCAATGCAAAATGAATCATCCAAATATATTGCCTAGAACTCAAGATATGTAACTTTTAGTACGGACATGTCGAATTTGCCTATGGACTGAGTTTTCACAATCTGACCCCTGACTTGTAGAGGTCATAACTCTCAGCTCCCTTTGAACCAGATAGCCAACCATATGTCAAATGAAAGCTATTTGAGTTAGCTTCCATATGCAAGTGGTTTCAACGCAATTGGATTAGCAGGTGGGGATTTATGTTAAGATCTTTACCGACATGTCAAAATGAGCTTCATGGTTCATGGCCTAGGTTGTTGTTTTCCAAGTGTGGGCTGATTTCCTTTGTTCTTCTTCGCACATTTCACTTGGTTTGACCCTAATGGTCACAAATTAAGCCATGGCTCGAGCCATAGGACCCAAGTAAGCCCAAGCCTCAAATCGAGCAAAAATGAGCTTAACCATTTTTGTGCAATCTCTCTTCTTCAAAAAAGTTTGTCCTCAAACTTTGGGGTTCTTAACATTTGCTTGAGCTCCTCTTCTTGATTCCTACCTAGTGTCTTAGGGTTGTCCTCGAATGGCTTCCCACTTTGATCATTCTTATCCAGGTGGTTTCTTCTCCCTAGGGTAAGCAAACTCTTTGGAAAAGTTTGATTCACCCTTAAACTCCCATTCCATGAGCACCTTCTTCTTGAGTTTGGTTAAACAACTCCAAGGATCAAGCTCATTCCTTCCTTGATATCTTTTTCCATGCCCTCATCTTGATTTTTAGGATGATCACTAGAAAAGTAAATGGGCACACTTTCACCAATATTCATTCCTTGACTTGTTTCTTCCTCCTTCCATTCAACCTTAAAGATGTAGTTTCTATCCTTACCATCATGGACTAAACCATCTTCATACTCCCTTGGTTCCTTAGGCACGTTAAAGAGGGGATGACAAGCATCCCTCCCATCATCATCATCACACAAATCCTCATAAGATTTCTTCTTAACCTCGGCTCCTTTGTTAAACCACCATAGCTTGCAAGGATTAGAATGCTCTTTTGAAGGTAAGGCTAACTCTTCAATTAGAGGTTTAGAAGCTACAATGGTAGGCCTTCCTCCCCCTAAGATCAGTTCACTCGGCCTTACCACCACCATCTCAATTTGCTCTTGTTTCTCTTCCTCTACATCCTCATTAGCAAGGACCTCATCTCCCCCCCAATGAATAATATATCACACGAGTTCAAGGTCTCCTTTGTGGGACATTCCTTGGCATTGTGACCATATCCTTGACATTGACAACATTTTTGAGGGTGATGGTTTTTGTGGTTAGGGTCAATCGCCTCCCTTTGGTCTAGGGTTAGTGGTTTAGGAGAAGTGGTTGGCTCAACAACTTTGACTCTCTTTGGTGGCTCATAGGGTTGTGTTTTAGTAGGAGGGTCAAGTAAAACGGTCAACCCTTTACCCATACCAAAATTTTCAGCCTTTCCCCTTATCTTAGCCATCTTGAAATCCAACTCCTTTCTAGCCCTCTCCATAGACTCGAAAATGGTCTCAACACAAGGGGTTTCACATGAAGTACCATAAGAAAATGATGGAGAACCAAATCGGAAAGATAGATCCATTGTAACTCAAAAACAAAAACTGATTTTGAGATAAAGTTTATACCTTTGCTTGAACCGAAATAAAAACTAACACAAGGGTGGATCTTGTGCTCTTGAACCTAGGCTTTGATACCAATTTGGAGTGAAACTAGATGGGTTAGATTTCACTCAAGGAAACAACTAAAATCGGTTTGTTATGCTCTTGAAATTCTCGGCCAAATGGGACTTTTTTTGTGTGAATTTTTCTGATTTTTGTGAAACAAATGAAAACATAAAAGATAGGACTAATTCTAAGCACAAAGCAATAGAATTAGGGTTTGATTAATTAAGCACAAACCCACTAATTAATCATAAAATCACTAACTCAAGCACTAAGCTAAGAGAATAATGAACACTCAAATAAGTTGAGAACTCTCAAACTTGGAGTTTTTTTTTCATTCATTCAAATCTGAAAATATAATGTGGAGAGGCTTGGTTTATATAGACCAAGGCTTTACATCTAGACCCTACAATTAAAGCTAATCTAAGGGCCATAAGGGCCCTGCATCACAGCCGAAATAAGGGTCCCTAAGACCTTACAAAATCTGAAAATAAACAACAACTAAAGCATAAAGGTAGAAAGTGACATCTAGGTCCATCTACACCTTGTGTTTAGGTAATCATCCAAGGGCTAGGATTGACACCTTGGAGAGCAAGGAGTGATGGTACAAAAGACTTAAAATTCAGATCACAAACTAAAAAGAACAAATACAATAAAGCATAAAGTGAGACAAAGACATATAGAGATAGTGACATGAACAAAAGTTGATCTTCTCTTTTGAATTGTGGAATGAGCTGAATTCCTTGTCTCCTCTTGTGCTAGCCACGACTCATGTGAGCCTTAGGATGATTATGAGGCTCCCAAATGGTCCCCAAGGTGAGCTCACCCAAGGAGAATGATGTAGGTTAAGTTCATGGCTCATTACTCCAAAACCGAGTTCCTTGAGACTGAAGTGACTTGTAGGCTTCACCATTTCTCGCTCACGTTGAATTAGAAGGCCCATGATATGTCATTGGAAAGGTAATTGATCTAGCTTTCCAATGCAAAATGAATCATCCAAATATATTGCCTAGAACTCAAGATATGTAACTTTTAGTACGGACATGTCGAATTTGCCTATGGACTGAGTTTTCACAATCTGACCCCTGACTTGTAGAGGTCATAACTCTCAGCTCCTTTGAACCAGATACCCAACCATAAGTCAAATGAAAGCTATTTGAGTTAGCTTCCATATGCAAGTGGTTTCAACGCAATTGGATTAGCAGGTGGGGATTTATGTTAAGATCTTTACCGACATGTCAAAATGAGCTTCATGGTTCATGGCCTAGGTTGTTGTTTTCCAAGTGTGGGCTGATTTCCTTTGTTCTTCTTCGCACATTTCACTTGGTTTGACCCTAATGGTCACAAATTAAGCCATGGCTCGAGCCATAGGACCCAAGTAAGCCCAAGCCTCAAATCGAGCAAAAATGAGCTTAACCATTTTTGTGCAATCTCTCTTCTTCAAAAAAGTTTGTCCTCAAACTTTGGGGTTCTTAACATTTGCTTGAGCTCCTCTTCTTGATTCCTACCTAGTGTCTTAGGGTTGTCCTCGAATGGCTTCCCACTTTGATCATTCTTATCCAGGTGGTTTCTTCTCCCTAGGGTAAGCAAACTCTTTGGAAAAGTTTGATTCACCCTTAAACTCCCATTCCATGAGCACCTTCTTCTTGAGTTTGGTTAAACAACTCCAAGGATCAAGCTCATTCCTTCCCTTGATATCTTTTTCCATGCCCTCATCTTGATTTTTAGGATGATCACTAGAAAAGTAAATGGGCACACTTTCACCAATATTCATTCCTTGACTTGTTTCTTCCTCCTTCCATTCAACCTTAAAGATGTAGTATCTATCCTTACCATCATGGACTAAAACCATCTTCATACTCCCTTGGTTCCTTAGGGCACGTTAAAGAGGGATGACAAGCATCCCTCCCATCATCATCATCACACAAATCCTCATAAGATTTCTTCTTAACCTCGGCTCCTTTGTTAAACCACCATAGCTTGCAAGGATTAGAATGCTCTTTTGAAGGTAAGGCTAACTCTTCAATTAGAGGTTTAGAAGCTACAATGGTAGGCCTTCCTCCCCCTAAGATCAGTTCACTCGGCCTTACCACCACCATCTCAATTTGCTCTTGTTTCTCTTCCTCTACATCCTCATTAGCAAGGACCTCATCTCCCCCCCAATGAATAATATCACACGAGTTCAAGGTCTCCTTTGTGGGACATTCCTTGGCATTGTGACCATATCCTTGACATTGACAACATTTTTGAGGGTGATGGTTTTTTGTGGTTAGGGTCAATCGCCTCCCTTTGGTCTAGGGTTAGTGGTTTAGGAGAAGTGGTTGGCTCAACAACTTTGACTCTTTTTGGTGGCTCATAGGGTTGTGTTTTAGTAGGAGGGTCAAGTAAAACGGTCAACCCTTTACCCATACCAAAATTTTCAGCCTTTCCCCTTATCTTAGCCATCTTGAAATCCAACTCCTTTCTAGCCCTCTCCATAGACTCGAAAATGGTCTCAACACAAGGGGTTTCACATGAAGTACCATAAGAAAATGATGGAGAACCAAATCGGAAAGATAGATCCATTGTAACTCAAAAACAAAACTGATTTTGAGATAAAGTTTATACCTTTGCTTGAACCGAAATAAAAACTTACACAAGGGTGGATCTTGTGCTCTTGAACCTAGGCTTTGATACCAATTTGGGGTGAAACTAGATGGGTTAGAGTTCACTCCAGGAAACAACTAAAATCGGCTTGTTGTGCTCTTGGAATTCTCGGCCAACTGGGACTTTTTTGTGTGAATTTTTCTGATTTTTGTGAAACAAATGAAAACATAAAGATAGGACTAATTCTAAGCACAAAGCAATAGAATTAGGGTTTGATTAATTAAGCACAAACCCACTAATTAATCATAAAATCACTAACTCAAGCACTAAGCTAAGAGAATAATGAACACTCAAATAAGTTGAGAACTCTCAAACTTGGAGTTTTTTTTCATTCATTCAAATCTGAAAATATAATGTGGAGAGGCTTGGTTTATATAGACCAAGGCTTTACATCTAGACCCTACAATTAAAGCTAATCTAAGGGCCATAAGGGCCCTGCATCACAGCCGAAATAAGGGTCCCTAAGACCTTACAAAATCTGAAAATAAACAACAACTAAAGCATAAAGGTAGAAAGTGACATCTAGGTCCATCTACACCTTGTGTTTAGGTAATCATCCAAGGGCTAGGATTGACACCTTGGAGAGCAAGGAGTGATGGTACAAAAAGACTTAAAATTCAGATCACAAACTAAAAAGAACAAATACAATAAAGCATAAAGTGAGACAAAGACATATAGAGATAGTGGCGTGAGAACTAAAGTTGTTCTTCTCTTTTGACTTGTGGAAAGAGCTGAATACCTTGTCTCCTCTTGTGCTAGCCACGACTCATGTGAGCCTTAGGATGATTATGAGGCTCCCAAATGGTCCCCAAGGTGAGCTCACCCAAGGAGAATGATGTAGGTTAAGTTCATGGCTCATTACTCCAAAACCGAGTTCCTTGAGACTGAAGTGACTTGTAGGCTTCACCATTTCTCGCTCACGTTGAATTAGAAGGCCCATGATATGTCATTGGAAAGGTAATTGATCTAGCTTTCCAATGCAAAAATGAATCATCCAAATATATTGCCTAGAACTCAAGATATGTAACTTTTAGTACGGACATGTCGAATTTGCCTATGGACTGAGTTTTCACAATCTGACCCCTGACTTGTAGAGGTCATAACTCTCAGCTCCCTTTGAACCAGATAGCCAACCATATGTCAAATGAAAGCTATTTGAGTTAGCTTCCATATGCAAGTGGTTTCAACGCAATTGGATTAGCAGGTGGGGATTTATGTTAAGATCTTTACCGACATGTCAAAATGAGCTTCATGGTTCATGGCCTAGGTTGTTGTTTTCCAAGTGTGGGCTGATTTCCTTTGTTCTTCTTCGCACATTTCATTTGGTTTGACCCTAATGGTCACAAATTAAGCCATGGCTCGAGCCATAGGACCCAAGTAAGCCCAAGCCTCAAATCGAGCAAAAATGAGCTTAACCATTTTTGTGCAATCTCCTCTTCTTCAAAAAAGTTTGTCCTCAAACTTTGGGGTTCTTAACATTTGCTTGAGCTCCTCTTCTTGATTCCTACCTAGTGTCTTAGGGTTGTCCTCGAATGGCTTCCCACTTTGATCATTCTTATCCGGTGGTTTCTTCTCCCTAGGGTAAGCAAACTCTTTGGAAAAGTTTGATTCACCCTTAAACTCCCATTCCATGAGCACCTTCTTCTTGAGTTTGGTTAAACAACTCCAAGGATCAAGCTCATTCCTTCCCTTGATATCTTTTTCCATGCCCTCATCTTGATTTTTAGGATGATCACTAGAAAAGTAAATGGGCACACTTTCACCAATATTCATTCCTTGACTTGTTTCTTCCTCCTTCCATTCAACCTTAAAGATGTAGTTTCTATCCTTACCATCATGGACTAAACCATCTTCATACTCCCTTGGTTCCTTAGGCACGTTAAAGAGGGATGACAAGCATCCTCCCATCATCATCATCACACAAATCCTCATAAGATTTCTTCTTAACCTCGGCTCCTTTGTTAAACCACCATAGCTTGCAAGGATTAGAATGCTCTTTTGAAGGTAAGGCTAACTCTTCAATTAGAGGTTTAGAAGCTACAATGGTAGGCCTTCCTCCCCCTAAGATCAGTTCACTCGGCCTTACCACCATCATCTCAATTTGCTCTTGTTTCTCTTCCTCTACATCCTCATTAGCAAGGACCTCATCTCCCCCCCAATGAATAATATCACACGAGTTCAAGGTCTCCTTTGTGGGACATTCCTTGGCATTGTGACCATATCCTTGACATTGACAACATTTTTTGAGGGTGATGGTTTTTTTGTGGTTAGGGTCAATCGCCTCCCTTTGGTCTAGGGTTAGTGGTTTAGGAGAAGTGGTTGGCTCAACAACTTTGACTCTCTTTGGTGGCTCATAGGGTTGTGTTTTAGTAGGAGGGTCAAGTAAAACGGTCAACCCTTTACCCATACCAAAATTTTCAGCCTTTCCCCTTATCTTAGCCATCTTGAAATCCAACTCCTTTCTAGCCCTCTCCATAGACTCGAAAATGGTCTCAACACAAGGGGTTTCACATGAAGTACCATAAGAAAATGATGGAGAACCAAATCGGAAAGATAGATCCATTGTAACTCAAAAACAAAAACTGATTTTGAGATAAAGTTTATACCTTTGCTTGAACCGAAACAAAAACTAACAGAAGGGTGGATCTTGTGCTCTTGAACCTAGGCTTTGATACCAATTTGGAGTGAAACTAGATGGGTTAGATTTCACTCAAGGAAACAACTAAAATCGGTTTGTTATGCTCTTGAAATTGTCGGCCAAATGGGACTTTTTTTGTGTGAATTTTTCTGATTTTTGTGAAACAAATGAAAACATAAAAGATAGGACTAATTCTAAGCACAAAGCAATAGAATTAGGGTTTGATTAATTAAGCACAAACCCACTAATTAATCATAAAATCACTAACTCAAGCACTAAGCTAAGAGAATAATGAACACTCAAATAAGTTGAGAACTCTCAAACTTAGGGTTTTTTTTCATTCATTCAAATCTGAAAATATAATGTGGAGAGGCTTGCTTTATATAGACCAAGGCTTTACATCTTGACCCTACAATTAAAGCTAATCTAAGGGCCATAAGGGCCTTGCATCACAGCCGAAATAAGGGTCCCTAGGACCTTACAAAATCTGAAAATAAACAACAACTAAAGCATAAAGGTAGAAAGTGACATCTAGGTCCATCTACACCTTGTGTTTAGGTAATCATCCAAGGGCTAGGATTGACACCTTGGAGAGCAAGGAGTGATGGTACAAAAGACTTAAAATTCAGATCACAAACTAAAAAGAACAAATACAATAAAGCATAAAGTGAGACAAAGACATGTAGAGATAGTGACATGAACAAAAGTTGATCTTCTCTTTTGAATTGTGGAATGAGCTGAATTCCTTGTCTCCTCTTGTGCTAGCCACGACTCATGTGAGCCTTAGGATGATTATGAGGCTCCCAAATGGTCCCCAAGGTGAGCTCACCCAAGGAGAATGATGTAGGTTAAGTTCATGGCTCATTACTCCAAAACCGAATTCCTTGAGACTGAAGTGACTTGTAGGCTTCACCATTTCTCGCTCACGTTGAATTAGAAGGCCCATGATATGTCATTGGAAAGGTAATTGAGCTAGCTTTTCAATGCAAAAAGAATCATCCAAATATATTGCCTATAACTTAAGATATGCAACTTTTAGTACGGACATGTCGAATTTGCCTATGGACTGAGTTTTCACAATCTGACCCCTGACTTGTAGAGGTCATAACTTTCAGCCCCCTTTGAACCAGATAGCCAACCATATGTCAAATGAAAGCTCTTTGAGTTAGCTTTCATATGCAAGTGGTTTCAACTCAATTGAATTATCTGGTGGGGAGTTATGTTAAGATCTTTACCGACATGTCAAAATGAGCTTCATGGTTCATGGCCTAGGTTGTTGTTTTCCAAGTGTGGGCTGATTTCCTTTGTTATTCTTCGCACATTTCACTTGGTTTGACCCTAATGGTCACAAATTAAGCCATGGCTCGAGCCATAGGACCCAAGTAAGCCCAAGCCTCAAATCGAGCAAAAATGAGCTTAACCATTTTTGTGCAGAACCTCGATGAAATCTGAAGCTTCTTAGGACAAATCCAATACATCTCACGCTTCATAAGCAAACTCACCATGATATGTGCGCCGATCTTAAAAAAGCTCAAGAAGACCGACCATGTTGAATGGGACGAGGCGTGCCAACAAGCATTTGATAAGGTCAATGAGCTACTATCAAACCCTCCGGTACTAAGGCCACCTCAAAAGGACCTACCTTTATCCCTCTACCTAACAACAACACCAACCGCAATGGGCACCACGCTCGCACAAGAGGTCAACGGCGAAGAGCACGCCATCTATTACATCAGCAAAAAGTTTCTCGACTACGAAACTCGATACGCGCCCGTCGAGAAAAGTTGCTTAGCACTAGTGTGGGCATCCAAAAAGCTTCATCACTACATGCTTGCACACCAAACGAGGGTTTACTCCAAAATGGACCCATTCAAATACCTTTTCGAGAAACCCGTGCCAAACGGACACATGGCAAGATGGACATTGCTTTTAGCCGATTTTGAGATCGTATACGTCCCTCTCAAAGCAATCAAGGGACGAGCAGTCTCAAATTTTCTCGCCGAACATGCAATCGACAAATAACCCATCGTCAACACCACATCATTTCCCGACGACGGAATCTACAACATCGACGACGAGCAATGGGAGTTATACTTTGATGGTTCATCCAACTATCGAGGTTGTGGAATAGGAATACTCCTCATATCCCCAAACGGCGAACACACACCCCTCTCCATCAAACTAGACTTTGATGTGACAAACAACGCTGCCGAATATGAAACGTGTCTTCACGGACTCCAAGCCGCGCTCATAGTCAATGCAAGGAACTTACGAGTATATGGGGATTCCTCCCTAATCATCAACCAAGTATCTGGAGCATGGAAGATACTTAACAAAAACCTCGCACTATATCAAAGCAAAATCCAAGAACTCATCACAAAATTCAATCGCGTAGAGTTCTTGCACCTTCATCACGAAGAAAACCAATTCGCGGATGCCTTATCAAAACTGGCGTCACTAATAAGCATACCTCCGGGAATGCAAACCCTTCCCTGTAGGGATCTCATACCCTTCACTAATCAAATATTAGTGTAAATCAAATTACTCTAATTTGATGAGCAAGATCTATGTAGTTACAAACATACTTTGTTACAAGTTTATAGAAATTTATACCTTTCTAACAAAAGAAAAAGGGCACAAAACAAGAACTCCTTTCTTGTTTTGTTTCTTGAGCTATCAAAATGGATGATCCTCCAAACCAAGTTTCCAAACAAGGAAACCTCCTTCTTGTTACACCCAAGAAGTACTCCAAAGTTCACTAATGATTTTGATCTAGAAATCACTAGTAAATACTTGATAATATGTGAATATTATTATTACTAACACTTAGTAATATTATAAATATTATTAGAACTAGTTTCTATTAGTTTAGAGAGTTTTTTGATGTGAGAGATGGAGAGAATGCATGAATCAATCTCATTCACTCAAGGCCTTATGTTTTATAACAAAACAAGCAAAATGAAGTGTATTACACACTCCATTTTTTCGGCCACTAGGAGAAGAGAGGAGGGAAGTGTCTTTGCATTGTTTAGAACAAATGCATGCAAGGAAATCATTGCGTTTCTCATGCATAAAGTAAACAAACAAAGTGAATAGGACAAAGAGGAATCTTTTCCTCTTACTTGCCCTATTTGGACGGTCCAAGGCCCCTTACATGGGTCCATTTTGTTTATCAATATTTGTCCCACAAATACTTATAATTTATCACTTAATCATCTAATATGATAAAGTATATAAATTAATTAATCTCCTCTCTAAAAATACATGTACACTTACATATATTTAAAATGTACTTTTACTAATCTCATTAGTAAAATATACATGATTAGTGAATTAACGGTTAATCACTAATTCCCATCTCCTCAAATAATTTTATCGATATAAAATTCAATCATCTGAGTTCACAACTCGATTTCTCTCTAAATTAATACACTGACTAGGTTAGTCGATTTATCAAGTTACTAATCTAATCGTATCTCATACAATTAATTAGCTCAATAATTTTGGAGTACGTTCCTATAGGTGTGACTTAAAGGGATCTGGACCAAGAATGGTCAAGGCGATCAAGGATGGAGAGGAGTTAGACCATGGGTTGGGTCCACGGTCTCAAACCCTAACCTAGGTCTTGGACTTAGGGGCCACTAAGAGCTAAGTCAAGTCAATTCTATGGTCAATCTAGCCATACTTAGTGGTCAAAGGAAGTCAAGGGAAGTCAAGATGGAGAGCAACCAAAAAAGTCAATGCATGTGCTACTTTTGAATGTGATCACCTTGGGTGCACCATGTGGGTTAGTCCTCCAATAAACTAGACCCACATGGCTCGAAAAAGTCAGCTAGAGGAGGCCTTAGAGCCGGCTTGATCAATCACTCACCACAATCACATTATTTTGTGCTTTATGTCATTTTCACTTATGTCGCTTTCGTTACTTTATGCTTTATTGTTTTTAGTTTACAAAATCATATTTGAAGGAGCTTGGACCGTCCCACTTGAGCCCCAAGGTTCTCTCAAGACCCTTGGATGATCATCTAATAAAGAAAGGAGGGGATTGAGTCAAGTGTCACCGTCAAACTTTATGCTTTTGTATTTGTTTGTTTGCTCTAGAATTTTCAGCCAATGTAAGGCCTTTTGGCCGTTATTTTGTGATGACTAGGGAAGCTCTTTGAGCCCTTAGATCATCTTTGAATTGTAGGGTCAAGAGTAGAGGGAGGGTATTATATAAACCCCTCTCATTGCCTTGTATTTTTGAGATTTGATTGAATGAAAAAAAACCCTAGAGTTTGAGTTTGAGTTTCTTCATTATTCTCTTAGCTTAGTGCTTGAGTTAGTGAATGATTAATTAGTGGCTTAGTGCTTGATTAATCAAAACCTAAATCTATTACTTTGTGTTTAGATGGACCAAAAATGGTCAAGTCGAGCAAAGGCGGTTTTTGTCTAAATCACGGTTTGAGTCCTTGGGCTCGAACCATGGGCTAGATCACGGTCCTAGGGTCCACCCAAGCTTATTTTGAGTGAATTAAACAATAATATCTTGGTCAAGCTTGGTGGGTCAAAGAAGTCAAGGAAAGTCAAGAAGGAGAGCAACCGAAAGTCGACAAATGTGCTATTTTGAATGTGATCGCTTGAGTGCACCCATGTGGGTTCGAACCCCAATAAAACACGAGCCAACAAGGTCCAAGAAGGTCAGCTAAGGGGAGAATTCGGCTGACCCAAAGAAGCCCTCAAATGATACATTATTTTGTGCTTTAAGTCATTTTCATTAATGTCGACTTTCACGCTTTATCTTTATTGTTTTTAGTTGATAAAATCTGATTTGTGAGTAATGTTGGACGTCCCACATGCTCTCCCAAGGTCTATCATGACCCTTGGATGATCACCTAAAAGCATGGAGAGGATTGAGCCACAAGTCACTATCACACTTTATGCTTTTGTAGTTTGTCATTTACTTTGAATTTTTCAGCTCTTGTATGCTCAAGTGAGCCGTTATTTTGTAGCATTCAAGGGGCCTCTATGAGCCCTTAGATTAGATATTAGATGAAGGGTCAAGGTTAGAGTGTGGGTATTATATAAACCCTCACTCTCCCATTGTAATTTTCAGATTTGGATATTGAATGAAAACCCTAGAGTTTTAAGAGTTGAGTGTTCATCATTTTCTCCTTGCTTTGTGCTTGAGATTTATGATTAATTAGTTAGTGGCTTAGTGCTTGACTAATTAAACCCCTAAATCTATTACTTTGTGTTTAGATTTAGGTACTATCCTTATGTTTCCTTTTGCTTTACAAAAAACGGAAAAATCATCACAAAAACACAACACTTTGGCCGAAAATTTCTAGGGTTTCACAAGTCGATTTTAGTTCATCCTTTGAGTGAAACTTAATCCATCTAGTTTCATTCCAAATTGGTCATCAAAGCTTTGGTTGGGTTTGAAGCACAAGATCCCACCTTTGTGCTTAAGAAACACACGGTCCAAAACAATTCTTGAGGTACCCGAAAATTTTTTCAGATTTGTTCTTTGGTTAGTCCAATGGGTATGTTTCTTCCTTTTGATGTTTCTTATGATACTACTCTTGGTGAGACCATGTATGATTCTATGGAGAAAACTAGAAGAGAGCTTGAAATCAAAATGAGTCGAATGAGGGGTAGACCTATCCCTAACCCTAACCTTATGATCTTGAGGAAGTTAGAAGCTAGAATGGCTCGGTTAGGAGGAGAGCCACCCCCTAGCCATGGCCGTGTGACTTGTAGAGCAATACATGCTCAAACCCTAACCCTAGAAGAGAATCACCAAGTCCAAAACTTTAGATCTAGGTGTACCATTATGGGAAGGGTTTGTAATTTGGTTGTTGATGGGGAAAGTTGCAATAATGTTGCCTCAAATACTCTCATTGAAAAACTAGCCTTACCCACACAAGATCACCCTAACCCTTACAAGATGAAATGGCAAAAAAATGGAGCCGAGATGAGTGTGATGGTGGTTAGACAATGCTTGGTTTCTTTCTCCATTGGAAGGGATTACATGGATGAGGTTTTGTGTGATGTGATTCCCATGGATGCTTGTCACCTTCTCTTGGGGAGACCTTGGAAGTTTAAAAGAAATGCTAATCATGATGAGAGGGACAATACTTATACTTTTAAAATTGGAGCTAAGAAAATCAAACTTACACCCTTACCTCCGATTTTGAAGAACCCTAACCCTCCCTCCTTGATTGGGTCTCACGAAAAAGTGAAGGTTGATGGGAGACCCGAAATGAAACAAGTGCAAACTGAAAAGTTGGTGGTAAAGCCGTGTGATATGATGCTAGGGAACATACCAACACCCCTACCTTCTACCTTGAAGTATTCCACCCCACCCTCCATGGTTGAGCCAAGCAAAGATGTTGTATTAAGTGGCGGACCAGAAATGAAGCTAGGGTTTGGTCATGGGAAAGATGTGCTCGTACTCCTTGTTAAGGACAATCCTAGAGCAATAGGGCAAGGCAAAGGAGAGGAGCCCAACGAAGTCAAAACTGAAATTTTGGGAAACTCAATCAAGAGCAAGGAAAGTGAATCATTTGGAGATGCAAAGCTTGATGTTTTGCAAAGTTCAAGTGAGTTCTTGAGATGGATGTTCAAAGTGGGAACTAACAATACCAAAAAAATGCTATGTGGTTATCATAACCAAGTCTACTCAAGTGGTTTCATGAAATGGGGATTCAAAGGAGGAACTAAGCTTGAACAAAAAGAGCTAAGTGATGATCTCCCACAATGCTCTCCTAAGTTCAAGAAAGAAGATCCTAAGGATGTACTAGGGTTAGCACTCGAGCCAAGGGAAACCGAAAGTGTTGGAGAAGAAAAATCAATCCTAATGGTCAAGAACAACCCTACGACAATAAGAAGGAACAAAGGAGAGGAGCACAAATTTGATGGAACCACCGTGCTTATTGTGAAAATTCCGAACCATTACAA
Source organism: Dianthus caryophyllus (assembly GCA_023091065.1). Lineage (NCBI taxonomy): Eukaryota > Viridiplantae > Streptophyta > Magnoliopsida > Caryophyllales > Caryophyllaceae > Dianthus > Dianthus caryophyllus. Next base: position 2,072,798 of record JALGRB010000016.1, read on the forward strand.
GGATGAGTCCATTGGAAGTGCAAGGAATGATGGCATGGAAAGGCCAAGAAGAACCATGAAATGGAGGATCATGGAAAGGAATGACCGTAGCAAGGAGTGGCGTCATGGTGATCCTAAGCAAGCTTCAATTGAGTTTGGGTATGAAGAGCTTGAGGATGAGCTAGGAAATGAATGTAGATTCAAGGAAGCCATGGTAAGAGAAGAGAGTAAGGTCATTTGCACGAGCCAAACAAGGAACAATTATTCTCTCGATCAATCTCTAGACCTATGGTGTTCTTGGGCATCAACAATCATGAAGTCCAATTCTTGTCAAGAAGCAAAAGGGATATCAATCAATCTCATCAATGATCAAAGTTCAAACCGAGCAAGAGGAAGAGAGACCGAGGATTTGAGGACAAATCCTTTTCAAGAAGAGAAGATTGGACCAAAAATGGTCAAGTCGAGCAAAGGCGGTTTTTGTCTAAATCACGGTTTGAGTCCTTGGGCTCGAACCATGGGCTAGATCACGGTCCTAGGTCCACCCAAGCTTATTTTGAGTGAATTAAACAATAATATCTTGGTCAAGCTTGGTGGGTCAAAGAAGTCAAGGAAAGTCAAGTGGACCAAAATTGGTCAAGGAAGTCAAGGGTGGAGAAGAGGGAGACCATGGGTTAGGGCCATGGGCTCAAACCCAAGGCTAGACCAAGGGTCAAGGGGTCACTAGGGGATAAGTAAAGTCAATTCTATGGTCAAATCGAGCCAACCCTAGTGATCAAGCTAAGTCGAGGAGAAGTCAAAGTTGGAGAGCAACAAAAAAGTCAAGATTATGCTATTTTTGAATGTGGTCAAAGTGGGTGCACCCATGTGAGTTAACCCTCCAATAAAAGGACTCACATGGTTCACAAAGCTAGCTCAAGGAGGTCCCTTAGGAGCCGGCCCAACAAGTCCCCAACAAACAATCACATTGTTTTATGTTTATGTCATTTTCATTCAAGTCGCTTTCGTCACTTTATGCTTTATTGTTTTAGTGTGTAAAAATCAAAATATAGAGCATGTGGACCGTCCTCCTTCAAGACCAAGGCTCACTCAAGGACCCTTGGATGATCCCAAACAAAGAATGGAGAGGATTGAGCGCACGCCAACATCTACCTTTACGCTTATCTTTTGTTTGTTAGCCAACAAAATTCAGCTCTTGTAAGGCCTTTAGGCCGTTTTTTTTGGATGTTTCAAAGGCTCATGTGAGCCCTTAGATTAACTTTGAAATGTAAGGCTTAGATTAGATTAAGGGTCATATATAAACCCTCACTCTAACCTCAAAATTTTCAGCTTTGATATTGAATGAAACCCTAGTTGTTTATCTTGAGTTCTCTTCATTTTTCTCATTACTAAGTGTGTGAGTTTAGTGAAAGATTAGTTTAGTGGCTTTGTGCTTAAACTAATCACAACCTAAATCTATTACTTAGTGTGTAGATTTAGTTACTATCCCTTTTATTTTTCCTTGTTCTCAAAATTTGTAAAATATTTCACCAAAAACATTCACTTTGGCGAGAATTTCAAAGACTTTTCAAAGTCGATTTGTGTTCATCTCTTGAGTGAAACTTGATCCTCCTAGTTTCACTCCAAATTGGTCATCAAAGCCTAGGTTTGTGCTTGATTTCTTTTTCTTTCTCTATTTTTCGGTTTCCCTTAGAAATGTCGAGTTACTCTTTTGTTTTCCTCTTTTAGTTTTTCGTTTTTTCTTCTTCCTTTCCTTGTTTATTTTCTATAAATTTCCCACAAAATTTCCACAAAAGATCTCACAAAATTTTCACAAAAATGGAAGAGAATAGAGGAGAGGGTAAAAGACTTTCCGATTTAGAAGAGAAGTTAACTCAACTCACCGGTAATTGTACTCTAATGATGAATGCTCTAAACACCCTCTTAGACCAAAATATTAATGAACCAAGAAGGGGTGAAGGGGGAAGGGGACGTGGCCGTGGGTTTGGGTATGGGGGCCGTGGGAGAGGGCACCCTCCTCCTCACATGGAAGATCAATTTTCGGATTCGGAAGAGTCCCTTGAAGCCCACCCTAGAGACCATGACCGAGATATCAAAGTGGATATACCCGATTTTTATGGTAGCTTGAACCCCGAGGATCTCTTAGATTGGCTTAGATCGGTTGAGAGAATTTTTGAATTCAAGGAGTACTCCGATAGGAAGTGTTTCAAGGTAGCCATCATGAAGTTTAAGGGATATGCCTCCCTTTGGTATGAAAACCTTAAGAATCAAAGAAACCGAGAGGGAAAGGAACCAATTAAGTCATGGCTCAAACTCAAAAAGAAACTCAAAGACAAGTTTGTTCCCAAAGACTACACCCAAGACATGTTTCTCAAGCTAGCTCAACTAAAACAAGAGTCACACCCCATTGAGACCTATCTTAGGGACTTTGAGCAACTCACCCTACAATGTGAGATGAATGAGAAACCCGAACAAAAAATTGCAAGGTTTGTTGAGGGCCTAAACCCTAGGATAGCAAATCGGGTCAAAATGCAAAACTTGTGGTCATTCGATGAGGCCGTTACCATGGCCACACGTGTGGAGAGGCTAGAGAAGGGGAGAGGAGAGTCGGCTAAGAACACCCCCAAAACCAACCCCATGTCGAGCCAAGGAGGGGTCAAGATTGTTGAGCCTTGCTCTACCACCAAGCCATCAAGTGTTGATAAGGGAAAGGGAATTGACTATGGTCCCAAGAGAACAATTCCTCTCAAGAAGTGCTACCAATGTCAAGGGTATGGTCATTTTGCTAAGGAGTGTCCTAGCAAGAGGACCTTGAACACAAGTGAGGTTGTGCATTGGGGAGACGATGAAGTGTTAGTTTGTGAGGAAGAAAAGAAAGAGGGAGTTGAGGATGAGAGAGTGGCCGAAACAATTGTTCCCCCGGACTCGGGGTTGAGCTTGGTTACTTGGCGAGTCATGCATACTCAAGATTCAAGCGAAAGTGTGGATCAAAGGCATCAAATATTTCGAACCAAATGTACCATCATGGGGAGAGTGTGCAACTTGATTATCGATGGGGGAAGTTGTGTTAATGTTGCTTCCAAAACCCTCATTGATAAACTTGCCTTACCAACTTTGAAACATCCTCATCCTTACAAGTTAAGGTGGCTTAATCAAGGAGCCGAGGTAAAAGTCGATAAACAATGCAAAGTCTCGTTCTCGATTGGACAAGACTACAAAGATGAAATTGTGTGTGAAGTGTTGAATATGGATGCTTGTCATGTCTTACTTGGGAGGCCATGGGAGTATGAAAAGAACTCTTCCCACCATGGAAGAGACAACACCTACTCATTCAAGTATGGTGAAAAGCTCATTGTCTTAGCTCCCCTACCACCAATGATGGGATGTAAATCCAATGCATGCTTGTTTGAATCCTTCATTGAGCCAACCCTAGCATGGAGATGAAGTTGAAGGGCCTTGAGCCGAGTGAAGAAGAGCAAGAGGCAAAGGTGATCTTGAAATGTAAGGGAAGCTCTAGCATGGTAAGGAGGACTCTAGGAGAGGAGCCACATGAGGGTGAAGCATCAATCAACAAGGAAACATCCGACTACAATGAGAATGTGGTCAATGAAAGAACAAAATCGATGGCAAGGAAAGATCAAGTGGGTCTTTAAGATGGAGAATCATTGAAGGGCTCGATCATGAGCAAGAATGGATGGATGGCATGGTTATGAGTCGAGGGCTCAAAGAAATGCTCGAGGAAGAATGTGTGGTCAAGCAAACCGTGACCAAGGAAGAAAACATGATGAATTCTTCGAGCCAAGTCAAGAGGGGTGCAACCGTTTCTACAAACTCTAGCTAAATGGTGCCCATGGAAGACCAAAACCGTGAAAGCCAAGATTGAACAAAGGTTGAGCCGAGAATCGAGTGTGAAGTCGAGCAAGAGAGGGAGCAAGAGGTTCTCCAAGGACTTGAGGGCAAGTCCTTTCCAAGGAGAGAGATTGGACCAAAATTGGTCAAGGAAGTCAAGGGTGGAGAAGAGGGAGACCATGGGTTAGGGCCATGGGCTCAAACCCAAGGCTAGACCAAGGGTCAAGGGGTCACTAGGGGATAAGTAAAGTCAATTCTATGGTCAAATCGAGCCAACCCTAGTGATCAAGCTAAGTCGAGGAGAAGTCAAAGTTGGAGAGCAACAAAAAAGTCAAGATTATGCTATTTTTGAATGTGGTCAAAGTGGGTGCACCCATGTGAGTTAACCCTCCAATAAAAGGACTCACATGGTTCACAAAGCTAGCTCAAGGAGGTCCCTTAGGAGCCGGCCCAACAAGTCCCCAACAAACAATCACATTGTTTTATGTTTATGTCATTTTCATTCAAGTCGCTTTCGTCACTTTATCTTTATTGTTTTAGTGTGTAAAAATCAAAATATAGAGCATGTGGACCGTCCTCCTTCAAGACCAAGGCTCACTCAAGGACCCTTGGATGATCCCAAACAAAGAATGGAGAGGATTGAGCCTCATGTCAACATCTACCTTTATCTTTTATCTTTGTTTGTTAGCCAACAAATTTCAGTTCTTGTAAGGCCTTTAGGCCGTTTTTTTTGGATGTTTCAAAGGCTCATGTGAGCCCTTAGATTAACTTTGAAATGTAAGGCTTAGATTAGAGTAAGGGTCATATATAAACCCTCACTCTAACCTCAAAATTTTCAGCTTTGATATTGAATGAAACCCTAGTTGTTTATCTTGAGTTCTCTTCATTTTTCTCATTACTAAGTGTGTGAGTTTAGTGAAAGATTAGTTTAGTGGCTTTGTGCTTAAACTAATCACAACCTAAATCTATTACTTAGTGTGTAGATTTAGTTACTATCCCTTTTATTTTTCCTTGTTCTCAAAATTTCAGAAAATATTTCACCAAAAACATTCACTTTGGCCGAGAATTTCAAAGACTTTTCAAAGTCGATTTGTGTTCATCTCTTGAGTGAAACTTGATCCTCCTAGTTTCACTCCATCAAGAAGGAGAGCAACCGAAAGTCGACAAATGTGCTATTTTGAATGTGATCGCTTGAGTGCACCCATGTGGGTTCGAACCCCAATAAAACACGAGCCAACAAGGTCCAAGAAGGTCAGCCAAGGGGAGAATTCGGCTGACCCAAAGAAGCCCTCAAATGATACATTATTTTGTGCTTTAAATCATTTTCATTAATGTCGCTTTCATGCTTTATGCTTTATTGTTTTTAGTTGATAAAATCTGATTTGTGAGTAATGTTGGACGTCCCACATGCTCTCCCAAGGTCTATCATGACCCTTGGATGATCACCTAAAAGCATGGAGAGGATTGAGCCACAAGTCACTATCTGGACCAAAAATGGTCAAGGCGAGCAAAGGCGGTTTTTGTCTAAATCACGGTTTGGGTCCTTGGGCTCGAACCATGGGCTAGACCACGGTCCTAGGGTCCACCCAAGCTTATTTTTAGTGAATTGAACAATAATATTTTGGTCAATCTTGGTGGGTCATGGAAGTCAAGGAAAGTCAAGAAGGAGAGCAACCGAAAGTCAACCAAAGTGCTATTTTTGAATGTGATCGCTTGAAGTGCACCCATGTGGGTTCGAACCACAAGTCAATTAAAATCATCAAGAGCAAGAATCAAGAGGGAAAGGTCCCAAGTCAGCCGAAAAACAAATCAAAGGAAGGTTCACATGTGTTCCTCAATAAGTCCCTTTCAACACATGTCACTATCTACCTTTACGCTTTATCTTTATACTTTATGTATTTGTTTGTTTTCTTCAAATTTTCAGCTCTTGTGAGCCTTTGGAAACCGAGTATTATGTTGTATTGTGGGTTTAATTGTAGCCCTTAGATTAGCTTTGAATTGTAAGGCTAGGATGTAAAGACTTGGTCTATATAAACCAAGCCTCACCACATCATTTTTTTTTCAGATTTTGAATGAAAGAAAACCCTAGTGTTTATTTGAGTGTTCTTCATTTTTCTCATTACTTTGTGTTTGAGATTTGTGAACAATTAGTTAGTGGCTTAGTGCTTAACTAATTACAACCCTAGATCTATTACTTTGTGTGTAGATTTAGTGACTATCTTTTATGTTTTTTCATTTATCCACAAAATCAGAAAATTTCAACATAAAAATACATATACTCGGCCAAATTTCATCAAGTGTTCAAGATCGATTTTTGTTCATCCTTTGAGTGAGACTTAAACCACCTAGTTTCACTCCAAATTGGTCATCAAAGCCTAGGTTTGTTCTTATTTTTTTCGATTTGTTCTTGTTCTTAGTTTTTTTCGAGTTACTCCTTTTTTTCATCTTTTATTTTCGTTTTCTCTTTTATTTTCTACTTGTTATTTCACAAAACTTCCACAAATTCTCACAAAATTTTCACAAAATGGTTGGAGATCTACACTTGTGTTAGTGTTGGTTTCGGTTCTTACACCCAAAGGTCCAAACTTTGCTCGAATTTTTCAGATTTGTTCTTTGGTTATTTCAATGGGTATGTTTCTTCCTTTTGATGTTTCTTGTGGTACTACCCTTGATGAGACCATGTATGATTCCATGGAGAAAGCTAGAAGGGAGCTTGAAACCAAAATGAGTCGAATGAGGGGTAGACTTAAACCTAACCCTAACCTTGATCTTGTGACTTTGAGGGGTCAAAGGGAATTAGAGGCTAGAATGGCTTGGTTAGGAGGAGAGCCACCCCCTAGTCTAGGCCGTGTGGTTCATAGAGCAACACATGCTCAAACCCTAACCCTAGAAGGGAATCACCAAGTCCAAAACTTTAGATCTAGGTGTACCATTATGGGAAGGGTTTGTAATTTGGTTGTTGATGGGGAAAGTTGTTCTAATGTTGCCTCAAACACCCTCATTGAAAAACTTGCTTTGCCTACACAAGATCACCCTAACCCTTACAAGACGAAATGGCAAAAAAATGGAGCCGAGATGAGTGTGATGGTGGTTAGACAATGCTTGGTTTCTTTCTCCATTGGAAGGGATTACATGGATGAGGTTTTGTGTGATGTGATTCCCATGGAGGCTTGTCATCTCCTCTTGGGGAAACCATGGAAGTTGGAAAGAAATGCTAATCATGATGGGAGGGACAATACTTACAAATTTAAGATTGGAGCCAAGAATTTCAAACTTACACCCTTACCTCCAACTTTGAAGAACCCTAGCCCACCCTCCTTGGTTGAATCACACGAAAACATGAAGGATGATAGGAGACCGAAAATGAAGCATGGGTTTAGTGTTGAGAAGGTTGAATGTGTTCTTCTTCTCCAAGACATCCCTAATGATCAAGAGAGGTTGCCCACCAAGGAAGTACAAGCCTTGCTAGATTCTCATGGAGTTAAGCATGATGTCCTAACCCCATTGCCACGTACCTTGGGGTACAAGGCTGCCTCTTACTTGATTGAGGCCTCCATGAGAGTGTTGTTGAGTAAGGAGGTTGAAACGAGCCATGGGATGAATGTTGGTGAAAGTGTGTCCATTTACTTTGCTAATGATCATCCTAAGAATCAAGATGAGGGCATGGAAAAGGAGACCAAGGAAGAAGATGACTTGGGAATGAGAAGTCTACCTAAGTCCAAGGAAAGGAGATACACTTGGAGTGGGAGTGCTAATGAAAGCAAAGAGTTTTGGGATTTCCTAAGATGGAAATTCAAAGTGAACACTAACAACAACAAAGGAGAGGAGGACAAGACCAATCATTTGAAAAATCCGAAACATTGCAAGGAGGATGAGTCCCTTGAAAGTCCAAAGATCGATTTGTGGAAGGGGGACACGGCCCTCAAGGCCATACATGAGTTGGTCGCGCTCCTTAGGTCATCTAATTCAACAAGTACCTTCACGATCGAGAATGTAGCTCTCCATGTGATCGAAGACAATCCTAGAACAATAAGGAGGAACAAAGGAGAGGAGCACGAGCTCAATGTCAAAGTTCCAAGTTTGAAAGTTTCGATCAAGAGCAAAGAAAGTGAATCATTTGGAGATGCAAAGGCCGATGTGTAAAAAGGTTCAAGTGAATCCTTGAAATGGGAAAAAAACGTGGGACTCATCATTGACAAAGGGTGGCTAGATGACGATTCTAAGCATGAGGAACTTCGAGTTGTGCTAGGGGATAATTGTGAATCCAAGGAAACCATGAGTAAGGGAGAGAGTAAGTTCAATTCAATGAGCCGAGTCTACAAGAATCAATCTCTCATTCAATCTCTAAGCAAGTGGTGTTCTTGGGAGTCTAGGATCATGGAGCCCAAGGTTGGTCATGGGGCTCATGGGGCACTCCTCATCATGGACTACGAATCAAGTCATGAAGCCAACAAGAGTCCGAGTCGAGAAGAAGGCAAAGGTTCAAATCATGAGTCAAACAAAAGTTCAAGTCGAGAAGGGAACAAAGAGATCTCTGAGGATTTGAGGGCAAGAATGGTCAAGGCGAGCAAAGGCGGTTTTTGTCTAAATCACGGTTTGGGTCCTTGGGCTCGAACCATGGGCTAGACCACGGTCCTAGGGTCCACCCAAGCTTATTTTGAGTGAATTAAACAATAATATTTTGGTCAAGCTTGGTGGGTCATGGAAGTCAAGGAAAGTCAAGAAGGAGAGCAACCGAAAGTCAACCAAAGTGCTATTTTTGAATGTGATCGCTTGAAGTGCACCCATGTGGGTTCGAACCACAAGTCAATTAAAATCATCAAGAGCAAGAATCAAGAGGGAAAGGTCCCAAGTCAGCCGAAAAACAAATCAAAGGAAGGTTCACATGTGTTCCTCAATAAGTCCCTTTCAACACATGTCACTATCTACCTTTTATGCTTTATGCTTTATACTTTATGTATTTGTTTGTTTTCTCTTCAAATTTTCAGCTCTTGTGAGCCTTTGGAAACCGAGTATTATGTTGTATTGTGGGTTTAATTGTAGCCCTTAGATTAGCTTTGAATTGTAAGGCTAGGATGTAAAGACTTGGTCTATATAAACCAAGCCTCACCACATCATTTTTTTTTCAGATTTTGAATGAAAGAAAACCCTAGTGTTTATTTGAGTGTTCTTCATTTTTCTCATTACTTTGTGTTTGAGATTTGTGAACAATTAGTTAGTGGCTTAGTGCTTAACTAATTACAACCCTAGATCTATTACTTTGTGTGTAGATTTAGTGACTATCTTTTATGTTTTTTCATTTATCCACAAAATCAGAAAATTTCAACATAAAAATACATATACTCGGCCAAATTTCATCAAGTGTTCAAGATCGATTTTTGTTCATCCTTTGAGTGAGACTTAAACCACCTAGTTTCACTCCACTATCACACTTTATGCTTTTGTAGTTTGTCATTTGCTTTGAATTTTTCAGCTCTTCTATGCTCAAGTGAGCCGTTATTTTGTAGCATTCAAGGGGCCTCTATGAGCCCTTAGATTAGATATTAGATGAAGGGTCAAGGTTAGAGTGTGGGTATTATATAAACCCTCACTCTCCCATTGTAATTTTCAGATTTGGATATTTAATGAAAACCCTAGAGTTTTAAGAGTTGAGTGTTCATCATTTTCTCCTTGCTTTGTGCTTGAGATTTATGATTAATTAGTTAGTGGCTTAGTGCTTGACTAATTAAACCCCTAAATCTATTACTTTGTGTTTAGATTCAGGTACTATCCTTATGTTTCCTTTTGCTTTACAAAAATCGGAAAAATCATCACAAAAACACAACACTTTGGCCGAAAATTTCTAGGGTTTCACAAGTCGATTTTAGTTCATCCTTTGAGTGAAACTTAATCCATCTAGTTTCATTCCATTAGATTTAGTTCTATCTTTTATGTTTTTCATTTACTTACAAAAAATCAGAAAATTCACACCAAAAAACAACACTTTGGCCGAGTAAAACACAAGCATTTCAAGATCGATTTTTGTTGTTCTCTTGAGTGAAATCAAACCCCATAGGTTTCACTCCAAATTGGTCATCAAAGCCTAGGTTTGTTCTTGTTTTCGATTTGTTCTTTGTTTTCGGTTTTACTCTTGTTTTCTTTTCAAAATTTTTTCGTTTTCCTTCTTCCTTTTCTTACCTTGTTTCTTCCACAAAATGCACTGAAACGGCTTGACGATTTAGTCCCGATTTTTGGTCTACGTTTTAACCATGGTCTTTGGACCCATGGTCACGTTTTTTCAGCCATTTTAGGCCAAATTCTCGGCTGAAATTTAAGTCAAGGATGACACATTATAATTCATACAAGTCCCTTTCAATAAAGTTGCTTTAAACTTTATGTCTTTGTCACCTTTTGTCTTTTGAATTCAACAACAAACAAATCAGCTTGGAGCCTCAAGTGGGACGTCCTACCTTGCCCAACAAGGACCAATCATGACCCTTAGATGAAGAGCAACCAATGAAGGGAGAGGATGCATTCAAGAGTCGCTTTCTAACTTTATGCTTTTGTTTGTTGTATTTGATTTGTTGAAATCAGATTTTTGTAGCTCATGTGAGCCGTGTTTTTAGTTGTTTTGTAAGGCATTTGTAGCCCTTAGATTAGATATTAGATGTAGGGTTTAGATGATAGCATGGGTCTTATATAAACCCACCTATCCCCCTTGTAAAAATCAGATTTGAAGTTATAAGAAAATGAGTTTTAAAAGTGAGTTTTTCTCTTGGAAACCACCTTGGCTTTGTGCTTGGTGTTTCGAGTTTCTTGGGTAATGATCATAGCTTTGTGCGATGATTGATCGGAACCTTAGTCTTAGGCTAGTGGCTTTGTGCTTAGTCTAATTCATATCCTTAATCTTTAGTTTGTTTTATGTTTTCACAATAAAAACCGAAACAATCATCACCAAAACAGCCCTAAAACCGTGTGTATTGAGTGAGGCTCATGAGTGAGTCGAGTTTAGGGTTAGTGTGGTTACAAGGTACAAAGAGGCCCGCCCCGAATCGCTCCAATTGGTATCAGAGCTTCGGCTCTTGAGTTTTCTTAAACCAAGACGATCTTGGGATGAGTTGGGTTTAGATGTTTTCGAGTGTCACCTTGCAAGTTTGTGTGCATCTTGACTTGTGAGTGTCGACTTGAGTCGAGCACCTTTGTAGGTGTTTGAGTCGAGTTGGCTAACAAGAGGATTCGATGAATTTGCTATGTGCTTTTCATAGGATTTGCTCTTGTTGTTTCTCTCTTTTTCATCAAAATCTTATTCTTCAAAAATCGTTTTAATTTCTGAAAATTTCATCTTTTTGGATACCATTTTATTTGGCCAAAGTTTGAGGACAAACTTTTTTTGAAGAAAGGGAGAGTTGCACTGAAACGGCTTGACGATTTAGTCCCGATTTTTGGCCTACGTTTTAACCATGGTCCTTGGACCCATGGTCACGTTTTTTCAGCCATTTTAGGCCAAATTCTCGGCTGAAATTTAAGTCAAGGATGATACATTATAATTCATACAAGTCCCTTTCAATAAAGTTGCTTTAAACTTTATGTCTTTGTCACCTTTTGTCTTTTGAATTCAACAACAAACAAATCAGCTTGGAGCCTCAAGTGGGACGTCCTACCTTGCCCAACAAGGACCAATCATGACCCTTAGATGAAGAGCAACCAATGAAGGGAGAGGATGCATTCAAGAGTCGCTTTCTACCTTTATGCTTTTGTTTGTTGTATTTGATTTGTTGAAATCAGATTTTTGTAGCTCATGTGAGCCGTGTTTTTAGTTGTTTTGTAAGGCATTTGTAGCCCTTAGATTAGATATTAGATGTAGGGTTTAGATGATAGCATGGGTCTTATATAAACCCACCTATCCCCCTTGTAAAAATCAGATTTGAAGTTATAAGAAAATGAGTTTTAAAAGTGAGTTTTTCTCTTGGAAACCACCTTGGCTTTGTGCTTGGTGTTTCGAGTTTCTTGGGTAATGATCATAGCTTTGTGCGATGATTGATCGGAACCTTAGTCTTAGGCTAGTGGCTTTGTGCTTAGTCTAATTCATATCCTTAATCTTTAGTTTGTTTTATGTTTTCACAATAAAAACCGAAACAATCATCACCAAAACAGCCCTAAAACCGTGTGTATTGAGTGAGGCTCATGAGTGAGTCGAGTTTAGGGTTAGTGTGGTTACAAGGTACAAAGAGGCCCGCCCCGAATCGCTCCACAAAACTTCCACAAAATTCTCACAAAACTTTCACAAAATGGATGAGGATAAGAGAATTTCGGATTTAGAAGAGAAGATGAACCAACTAGCCGGTAGTTGCAATACGATGATGAATGCTCTAAACACCCTCTTAGAGCAAAAACCTTAATGAACCAAGAAGGGGTGGAGGAGGAAGAGGCCGTGGGTTTGGCCAAGGGAGAGGGCAACTACCCCCTCACATGGAAGATCACCCCTCGGATTCGGAGGAGTCCCTTGAAGCTCACCCTAGAGATCATGACCGAGACATCAAGGTAGATATCCCCGACTTTTATGGTAGTTTGAATCCCGAGGATTTACTAGATTGGCTTAGATCGGTTGAAAGAATCTTTGAATTTAAGGAATACCCCGATAGAAAGTGTTTTAAGGTGGCTATAATGAAATTCAAAGGATATGCTTCACTTTGGTATGAGAACCTTAAGAACCAAAGAAGTCGAGAGGGAAAGGAACCCATTAGGTCATGGCTCAAACTCAAGAAAAAGCTCAAAGATAAGTTTGTTCCCAAGGATTACACCCAAGACATGTTCCTTAGGTTGGCTCAACTCAAACAAGAAACACAACCCATCGAATCCTACCTTAGGGACTTTGAACAACTCACCCTACAATGTGAGATGAGTGAAAAACCCGAGCAAAAGATTGCGAGATTTGTCGAGGGCCTAAACCCTAGGATAGCCAACCGGGTGAAGATGCAAAACTTATGGTCGTTTGATGAGGCCGTCACCATGGCCATGAGAGTAGAAAGGCTAGAGAAGGGGAGAGGGGATTCGGCCAAGCACACTACCAAGGCCAATCCTACCACAAGCCAAGGAGGGGTAAAGATAGTTGAGCCTAGCCCTACTACAAAGCCATCAAGTGTTGACAAAGGGAAAGGAATCGACTTTGGCCCTAAAAAGACGATTCCCCTCAAGAGGTGCTACCAATGTCAAGGGTATGGTCATTTTGCTAAGGAGTGCCCTAACAAGAGGGCCTTGAACACGTGTGTAGTAGTGCATTGGGGAGACGATGAGGTCTTAGTTTGTGAGGAAAAAAAAAAAAGAGGAAGTTGTGGGAGAGAAGTTGGCCGAAACCCTAGTTCCTCCGGACTCGGGGTTGAGCTTGGTCACATGGCGAGTGATGCACACTCAAGAATCAAATGAGAGCTTGGTCCAAAAGCATCAAATTTTTCGGTCCAAATGTACAATCATGGGAAGAGTGTGTAACCTAATCATTGATGGAGGAAGTTGTGTTAATGTCGCTTCAAAAACTCTCATTGATAAACTTGCCCTACCCACCTTGAAACATCCTCATCCTTACAAGCTAAGGTGGCTTAATCAAGGAGCCGAGGTAAAGGTCGATAAACAATGCAAAGTTTCGTTCTCGATTGGACAAGACTATAAGGATGAAGTTGTGTGTGAAGTGTTGGACATGGATGCGTGTCATGTGTTGCTTGGTAGGCCATGGGAATATGAGAAAAATTCTTCCCACCATGGGAGAGACAACACTTACTCATTCAAGTATGGTGAAAAGCTTATCGTTCTAGCCCCCCTACCACCAATGATGGGATATAAAGCCAATGCGTGTTTGTTCGAATCACTCAAGAAAGGGAGTCCTAGCAAGGAGGTGGATGTGGAGCCGAAAATGAGTGTAGGTGAAGAGGTGGTGAGCCTAGAACGTGAGGAGAGCCTTAGAGCAACAAGGATGATTCTAGGAGAGGAGCAATATGAGAGTAATGCATCAACCAACAATGAAACAATCGACTACAACAAGAATGTGGTCAATGAAAGGGCAAAAATCGATGGTAAGGAAAGATCAAGTGGATCTTTGCGATGGAGAATCATTGATGGGCTCGATCATGAGCAAGAATGAATGGATGGCATGGCTATGAGTCGTGGTCTCAAAGAAATGCTCGAGGAAGAATGTGTAGACAAGCAAGCCATGATCAAGGATGAACATGTGGTCAATCACACGAGCCAAGCAAAAGGGGTCCATCCTCTTCTCCAAAATTTGATCAAGTGGTGTCCTTGGAAGCTTAGAGCCGTGAAAGCCAAGGTCGAGCAAAGGTTAAGTCGAGAATCAAGCATGAAATCGAGCCAAAGGGGAAGCAAAAGGATCTCCAAGGATTTGAGGGCAAATCCTTTCCAAGGAGAGGAGATTGGACCAAGAATGGTCAAGGCGATCAAGGATGGAGAGGAGTTAGACCATGGGTTGGGTCCATGGTCTCAAACCCTAACCTAGGTCTTGGACTTAGGGGCCACTAAGAGCTAAGTCAAGTCAATTCTATGGTCAATCTAGCCATACTTAGTGGAGCGATTCGAAGCGGGCCTCTTTGTACCTTGTAACCACACTCACCCTAAACTCGACTCACTCATGAGCCTCACTCATTATACACGGTTTTAGGGGCTGTTTTGGTGAGGATTGTTTCGGTTTTTATTTGCAAAAACATAAAACGAAAATAAAAGGATATGAATTAGACTAAGCACAAAGCCACTAGCCTAAGACTAAGGTTCCGATCAATCATCGCACTAAGCTATGATCTTCACCCATGGAAACTCGAATCTCCAAGCACAAAGCTAAGGAGGTTTGAAGAGAAAACCCTCTCTAAAACTCATCTTTTTTATATCATCACAAATCTGAAAAATTACAAGGAGATAGGTGGGTTTATATAAGACCCATGCTATCATCTAAACCCTACATCTAATATCTAATCTAAGGGCTATGAGGGGCCTTACAAATCAGCCAAAAAGGGTCCTAAAGACCTTACAAAAATCTGATTACAACAAACAAAATACAACAACTAAAGCATAAAGGTTGATAGTGACCCATGAATGCATCCTCTCCCTTCATTGTTGTTCTTCATCTAAGGCCTTCATTTGCTCCTTGGAGAGCAAGTCTTACACGTCCATTTGAAGGTCCCAAGCTGATTTGTTTGTTGTTGAATTCAAAAGATCAAAAGGTGACAAAGACATAAAGTAGTAAAACAAACTATAATGAAAGGGACTTGTGTTTGAATTTGTGTGTATCATTTTGAGTTGAATTTCAGCCGAGATTTAGGCCAATTTTGGCTGAAAAAACGTGACCATGGGTCCAAGGACCATGGTTAAAACGTAGACAAAAAATCGGGTCCAAATCGTCTGCCGCTTGCCCAACTCTCCCTTTCTTCAAAAAAAGTTTGTCCTCAAACTTTGGCCAAATAAAAATGGTATCCAAAAGATAAATTTTCAGAAAATAAAACGATTTTGAAAGAATGAAATTTTGATGAAAAAGAGGGAAACAACAAGAGCAAATCCTATGAAAAGCACATAGCAAATTCATCGAATTCCTCTTGTTAGCCAACTCGACTCAAACACCTACAAAGGTGCTCGAATCAAGTCGACACTCACAAACCAAGACTCGCCCAGATTTGTAAGGCTACACTCGAAGACACCAAGACCCAACTCATCCCAAGATCGTCTCGGTTTAAGAAAACTCGAGAGCCGAAGCTCTGATACCAATTGGAGCGATTCGAAGCGGGCCTCTTTGTACATTGTAACCACACTCACCCTAAACTCGACTCACTCATGAGCCTCACTCATTATACACGGTTTTAGGGGCTGTTTTGGTGAGGATTGTTTCGGTTTTTATTTGCAAAAACATAAAACGAAAATAAAAGGATATGAATTAGACTAAGCACAAAGCCACTAGCCTAAGACTAAGGTTCCGATCAATCATCGCACTAAGCTATGATCTTCACCCGTGGAAACTCGAATCTCCAAGCACAAAGCTAAGGAGGTTTGAAGAGAAAACCCTCTCTAAAACTCATCTTTTTTATATCATCACAAATCTGAAAAATTACAAGGAGATAGGTGGGTTTATATAAGACCCATGCTATCATCTAAACCCTACATCTAATATCTAATCTAAGGGCTATGAGGGGCCTTACAAATCAGCCAAAAAGGGTCCTAAAGACCTTACAAAAATCTGATTACAACAAACAAAATACAACAACTAAAGCATAAAGGTTGATAGTGACCTATGAATGCATCCTCTCCCTTCATTGTTGTTCTTCATCTAAGGCCTTCATTTGCTCCTTGGAGAGCAAGTCTTACACGTCCATTTGAAGGTCCCAAGCTGATTTGTTTGTTGTTGAATTCAAAAGATCAAAAGGTGACAAAGACATAAAGTAGTAAAACAAACTATAATGAAAGGGACTTGTGTTTGAATTTGTGTGTATCATTTTGAGTTGAATTTCAGCCGAGATTTAGGCCAATTTTGGCTGAAAAAACGTGACCATGGGTCCAAGGACCATGGTTAAAACGTAGACAAAAAATCGGGTCCAAATCGTCAAGCCGTTTCGTTCCACTTAGTGGTCAAAGGAAGTCAAGGGAAGTCAAGATGGAGAGCAACCAAAAAAGTCAATGCATGTGCTACTTTTGAATGTGATCACCTTGGGTGCACCATGTGGGTTAGTCCTCCAATAAACTAGACCCACATGGCTCGAAAAAGTCAGCTAGAGGAGGCCTTAGAGCCGGCTTGATCAATCACTCACCACAATCACATTATTTTGTGCTTTATGTCATTTTCACTTATGTCGCTTTCGTTACTTTATGCTTTATTGTTTTTAGTTTACAAAATCATATTTGAAGGAGCTTGGACCGTCCCACTTGAGCCCCAAGGTTCTCTCAAGACCCTTGGATGATCATCTAATAAAGAAAGGAGGGGATTGAGTCAAGTGTCACCGTCAAACTTTATGCTTTTGTATTTGTTTGTTTGCTCTAGAATTTTCAGCCAATGTAAGGCCTTTTGGCCGTTATTTTGTGATGACTAGGGAAGCTCTTTGAGCCCTTAGATCATCTTTGAATTGTAGGGTCAAGATTAGAGGGAGGGTATTATATAAACCCCTCTCATTGCCTTGTATTTTTGAGATTTGATTGAATGAAAAAAACCCTAGAGTTTGAGTTTGAGTTTCTTCATTATTCTCTTAGCTTAGTGCTTGAGTTAGTGAATGATTAATTAGTGGCTTAGTGCTTGATTAATCAAAACCTAAATCTATTACTTTGTGTTTAGATTTAGTTCTATCTTTTATGTTTTTCATTTACTTACAAAAAATCAGAAAATTCACACCAAAAAACAACACTTTGGCCGAGTAAAACACAAGCATTTCAAGATCGATTTTTGTTGTTCTCTTGAGTGAAATCAAACCCCATAGGTTTCACTCCAGGATCAATTGATTACCGCCGTATCACGACAATAACGTCAAACTCTAGTCAGCCAACCGTTATTGATTTACGTTAATCAATTGACAATAATACAGGATTATCCCCATGTATTCCTTAATTGAGATTTATTAAGTAATCGCACTATTGTGGAGGACACTTACTCCAACAATCTCCCACTTGTCCGAGACAAGTTGTGCATTACCAATTCTCATGTCCGTTTCACATCTCCCACTCAATGCAAGGTGTCTTACAGGTCGTACTTGCATTCAAGAGATATATATCATGAGTGGTTTCCTCGATATGGAGAGTAGGTCATTCGGCCGAGAATCTACCGTAGATTCTTACCGAGCGGGGCCACGCATTTTCAACGACTACTCCTCGAGTGGCCCAAACATGTTTTACCCTGACGAGGGTGGACATTTCCCTTCCACTCGATTGTACTGTATGATGCAGATCACCATGACCCCAAAGATGCCCTTATAACCCCCATTCACGGCATGGCTTAGGACAAAAATGAAAGTCACTTTCGAAACCTGCATGCAGGCTGCATAATCAATTTCCAGTCAAAGAATCGACTCAAAGGAATACTATAGAAATTCCCACCACGACCAGGCTTCAATCTCATTGAAAAGGAATTCTATAAGCGTCACAGTCCGACAGAGTGTCTCACAGTCTGTCTATGCAAACGACAAGTCATCACTATGACTCCATGGTGTTGAACCCACCATCGATCGACTTGCAATCTAGTCTCTTCGAGACGTCACCTCTTATGAGAGACCAGGGACCAAATACTTAGTTTATGTCGTTCACTTGAATACGTTCAAAGTTGTCACACAATTATTCGGATAAACAAAGTATGCATTCAAAATGACTTAAGATTAAACAATGAATGTTATTTTCATATATGTAATAGGATACATCATACAATTACATATCACGAAACTAAAGGAAATCTAGCATACGCCGCAACCCCATGGAGGCGGTGTGCGCGTCATGCTTAGCCCTCGAAAGGGGCTTGGTTAAAGGATCAGCGACATTATCGTCTATCCCAACCTTACAAAGATCTATTTCCTTCCTTTCCACATTATCTCTAATAACGTGGTATTTCCTCAAAACATGTCTAGACATGTTACTAGACTTGGGCTCTTTTGCTTGGAAAATGGCCCCACTATTATCACAATAAATAGTGATCGGATCTGCGGCACTTGGGACTACTTTTAGTCCATCCAAGAATTCCCGAATCCACACAGCTTCTTTAGCAGCTTCAGATGCTGCCAAATATTCAGCTTCCGTTGTAGCATCCGCAGTGACACTCTGTTTGAAGCTCTTCCAACAACCAGCTCCTCCATTCAACATAAAGACATAGCCGGATTGGGATTTCAAATCATCCCCATCGGTTTGGAAACTTCATCCGTGTAACCCTTTACACGCAGCTCAAATTCTCCTCCAAACACTAGAAACAAATCCTTAGTTCTTCTCAAGTACTTAAGGATGTTCTTTACAGCTATCCAGTGACTCTCACCGGGATTGGCTTGATACCGGCTCGTCATGCTCAAGGCGAAAGCGACATCGGGACGAGTGCACATCATAGCATACATGATTGATCCTACAGGGGAAGCATAAGGGATCAATTTCATGCGTTCAATTTCCGCAGGAGTCGTAGGACATTGAGATTTCTTCAACGTTATTCCTACACTCATCGGAAGAAAGCCTCTCTTAGAGTCTTTCATATTGAACCTATCAGGAATCTTATCGATATATAAGCTTCTTGACTCAATGCTAGTATCCTTTTAGATCTATCTCTATAGATCCGGATACCCAAGATGCGTTGTGCCTCTCCCAAGTCCTTCATTTGGAAATGGTTTCCCAATTCCACCTTTACCAAATGGGCGGTGATGTTTAATGGACCACACACATCGGTATGTATGAGTCCTAAAACCTCACTTGCTCGTGTTCCTTTACCACTAAAGGGTGCACGAGTCATCTTGCCTAAAAGGCAAGCCTCGCATGTACCATATGATTCGTAATCAAATGGTTTGAGAACCTTGGTCTCAACAAGTCTCTTTATGCGTCCATCGTTTATATGACCTAAACGACAATGCCAAAGGTAGGATTTGTTTGATTCATTCGTTTTGAGCCACTTGTTCTCGACATGATAAACATCATTGACATCATTTAAAACATAAATACCTCCAATTGAAATGGCTTCACCATAAACCATTTCATTAAATGAAAAAGTACACCGATTGTTCTTAATCATAAAACAAAAGCCTTCCGCATCTAACACGGAGACGGAGATAATGTTTTTCGTTAGAGTTGGTACAAAATAACAGTTATTCAAATACAACTCTAATCCACTAGCAAGAGCGAGTACAAAAGTTCCCACTAAACTACGCTACTCTAGCTCCATTGCCCATGCGGAGATCTACATCACCCTTGGCTAGAGCTCGCACGTTTCTCATCCCCTGCAAGTGATTACAAAGGTGAGATCCACATCCGGTATTCAATACCCATGTAGAAATGCAAGCATGATTGATGTCTATCATATAGAGATTAGAAGGAACAATACCTTTGGATGTCGCACATCCATTTTTCAATTCCTTCTTGTACGTGGGACAATTGCGCTTCCAATGACCTACTTCATTGCAAAATTTGCAAGTGTCATTGAGAGGTCTACCCTTGTTGATCTTGGGCTTAGGCTTATGTGGAACACTTTCCACAATAGCCTTCCCCTTTCCCTTGCCTTTGTAAGATGGCGCCTTCTTGGCCACCTTCCCCTTCTTGACTCCTAGATTCATGTTCTTCATTTTCATGGAGAAAACATCTTTCATCTCCACCTCATTCACTTCCATATCCCTCTCGGCTTGGACCAAGAGTGCATGAAGTTCATGGTCACTCTTATCCATGTTGTTCATGTTATAGTTTACTCGAAAATGAGCAAACTTGCTTGGAAGAGAATGAAGAATGCGGTTAATTGCAAGAGCTTTCGGTATAGCACACTCTTGACGCTCAAGAGTGTCTATGTACTCAACCATTTTGAGCACATGAGGACCAACTTTTTGGTTCCTCTCAAGCTTTGCATCGAAAAATCGCACCGCGGCTTCATAAAGCCTAATTTGCGGTGCTTTGGAGAACATAGTTGTCACTCTAGTGAATATCTCATATGCACTTTTTTGAGTGACAAAACGGAGTTTGAGAGCGGGTGCCATGGACCAAATCAAGACGTTTTTCACGTCATTGTCCACTTTCACATGCTCATCATAGGCGGCTCGTGCCGCGCCGGTTCGAGAAGTGGGTTCGGCGGGTGGTCGATCGGTAAGGTGTTTGAGCACATTGTCGGATTGAGCGGCGCCCCTCATCGTCGAATCCCATTCGACAAAGTTGCTACCGTCATCCTTGAGGATACACTTATCCATCACGGTTCTCAACCATGAATCTTTGCCCGAAATGGGCGCGGGAGTTGATGATGATGATGCCATTGCGATTTGAAATAAATAATTCTACAACAAATATGAGGAAATATATTAACATTCATTGTACATTAATAACATTTGCTAAAACACCTTTTAAAACAAATGTCCATTTATATAATGATCTCCCACGAAATTATATAAATGATTCCAAGACTCGTTCTCATATAAAATTAGACATCTCATGTTTCCTTTTATATAAAAACGATAAGTCAACACTTGACTAATTCTACACTAGAATGCTTGGTTGATGATTTTCTTTAAAAAGCATCCATTAGCCCCAAATAACTCTTATTTGGTTGAGTCCAAACCAAATTAGCATGAGATTTCCTCCCACTACTTACCCATGGTAACGAGGCTCCACGTTGCGGAGGTCCTCATGAACATGGGGTTCATAGTTGCCACATTTGGAAAGGCTTAATCTCAATTCATTTGTTAAATTATGTGGGTGATCTTGTCAATTTTAGTCATTAAAATTCTTTTATAAGTGAACTAATTTAAGAATCGCGGCCTAAAACGACAATCACAGTGGGATATCTTAGCATGCATGGCGATTTTGGCATGTAAGCGGAAAAATAAGCAATCAAACAAGCATAAGCATAAACCTAGTATGGCCACCTAAAGTAATTAAAATTACAAGGAGTTACAAATTGAAAACCAACTCCTTTGGTCCCTTTTCATATGGACTTCATCCATGGCTCCTCCTTGCAAGCTTAAGAACACTGCTAAGGCTTCAACTCGATCCATCGCCGGTCTTCGAATTACAAATAGTTACAATTATAAATTTACAAATGAATACATAGCAACCCTATTATACATTTATAAATAAAATAAACAATTAAAATTACAAATCGGCGATGCGAGATCGCATTTAAATTACATACCCACACGATATATCCTTTCATTACGGGTAATATCGGTAAAAATATAACAAACTATGGCCATACTAGTAAAAATAAACATTCATTCAAAAATAAACATTCATTCAAACATGCATAATGAAAAGCTTATAAATAAAAACATGCCAAAATCGCCCTAAACAATAATCGCATTAAATCGTTTAAAAACGGTCTCATCAAATATCGATTAATCTCATATTAATCAAATATGCTTAAAACACCTTTTAAGCATGAACTAAAACTTCTAAACTGATTTAGAACACCCAAAATTAGGTTTTACTAATTTATGGTATTTTAGTTCATAATAGTGGTCATTTGCTAATTACTTTTAACATTAATCATAACTATATATGAATAAAGCTTTATAAAATCATTATAAAATAAAATAAAACCATTTTTATTTTGGCAAAATTTTGTATATTCTGGAACACTTCCGGAATGTCAAAAATGAAAAGTTTGGTCAAAAATGTTTACGAATTAATTTTGGTACAAATAACATACGGTTTCATCGATTTTATCTCATAAAATCAACAAAACGTCCAAAACAGTGAGGACAAAACCCAACATTTATACCTTAGCATCCTTTTAATGTATAAAAATATTGGTATAAATTTCATGTCCACAAAACAACGTTTACTATATTTTGGACATTAAAATGCATAATATACCGATTTTAATCATATAAAAGAATAAATATTCAAAACTCAAAATCTGACTTTGAAAATTTACATTCAGAAAGTATAAATATGTTCACTGTGTAAAAATTTCGTGACCAGATTCCAACTATAACTATTTATAGTTATTATTTTAGCCAAAAACACACTTTTTGACTCGATTTTGTATAAAACACATTTTAATTAGCAAACAAATTCCAAAAAATACAAAATTTGACCAGTGACAACATAAGACCAGAAACTTTGCATGCTATAAAAATCTCGTGTTAAAACCAATTTTAACACTATTTTCGGATTTTATCATATTTACTCTCAATAAATACATAAAACTCCAAAAACAACAAAATATATTTGTAACTACAAGCCTAAGCTTTGATACCACTTGTAGGGATCTCATACCCTTCACTAATCAAATATTAGTGTAAATCAAATTACTCTAATTTGATGAGCAAGATCTATGTAGTTACAAACATACTTTGTTACAAGTTTATAGAAATTTATACCTTTCTAACAAAAGAAAAAGGGCACAAAACAAGAACTCCTTTCCTGTTTTGTTTCTTGAGCTATCAAAATGGATGATCCTCCAAACCAAGTTTCCAAACAAGGAAACCTCCTTCTTGTTGCACCCAAGAAGTACTCCAAAGTTCACTAATGATTTTGATCTAGAAATCACTAGTAAATACTTGATAATATGTGAATATTATTATTACTAACACTTAGTAATATTATAAATATTATTAGAACTAGTTTCTATTAGTTTAGAGAGTTTTTTGATGTGAGAGATGGAGAGAATGCATGAATCAATCTCATTCACTCAAGGCCTTATGTTTTATAACAAAACAAGCAAAATGAAGTGTATTACACACTCCATTTTTTCGGCCACTAGGAGAAGAGAGAAGGGAAGAGTTTTTGCATTGTTTAGAACAAATGCATGCAAGGAAATCATTGTGTTTCTCATGCATAAAGTAAACAAACAAAGTGAATAGGACAAAGAGGAATCTTTTCCTCTTACTTGCCCTATTTGGACGGTCCAAGGCCCCTTACATGGGTCCATTTTGTTTATCAATATTTGTCCCACAAATACTTATAATTTATCACTTAATCATCTAATATGATAAAGTATATAAATTAATTAATCTCCTCTCTAAAAATACATGTACACTTACATATATTTAAAATGTACTTTTACTAATCTCATTAGTAAAATATACATGATTAGTGAATTAACGGTTAATCACTAATTCCCATCTCCTCAAATAATTTTATCGATATAAAATTCAAACATCCGAGTTCACAACTCGATTTCTCTCTAAATTAATTCACTGACTAGGTTAGTCGATTTATCAAGTTACTAATCTAATCGTATCTCATACAATTAATTAGCTCAATAATTTTGGAGTACGTTCCTATAGGTGTGACTTAAAGGGATCAATTGATTACCGCCGTATCACGACAATAATGTCAAACTCTAGTCAGCCAACCGTTATTGATTTACGTTAATCAATTGACAATAATACAGGATTATCCCCATGTATTCCTTAATTGAGATATATTAAGTAATCGCACTATTGTGGAGGACACTTACTCCAACATTCCCATCGTCGTGGAATGAGGAAACGAACCCGCATACTGATATAGAACGCGTAGGTTCTTTAGAAACTTAGCAGCGGAATTTGTAACTGTGAATACGTACGCAACGTGATGTTGCTGTTTTTGGGTGGAAACGCAACGTGAGGTTGCAAATAAGATGGATAATGCAAGTTCTTGATAACAAGAACGGATAAGCAAGCAATCTTGATCAATCCTCGCAAGGAAATCACTTGATTAGCTAAATCTCAACCTCGCAAGGAAGAGTTTGAAATCAATCTCGCAAGAAAGAATTCAAGGGTTAAACTCGCAAGTTTAGGCAAAGTATAAAACTTTATTCAAAGTATGATAAGATATGAAATAAGGTCACAATCCAACCTTATTTATAGTACTCTAAAAACTATATTGGTCCTAATATAATTAGAAAACCAAATTATTCATCAACTAAGACTTTTCTAATCTAATTAGGAAATAAAATAAAATCAACTAAAATACATTATTACTTCTACCACTTCTAGGAAACTTTCCCAAGTTTATTTGCAAGTAAATAAAGAAAATAAACTAAGAATAATTAAAATTATACTAGCTGATCCTACGGACTAATTTAAGGAAAGCGTGTTGAGTCACACGCTTCCAGCCGCTTTCCAGCTAGTCTGTGGGAAACGTGTCTGCGTTTCCTGTGAGTTTCCAGGAACCTTCAAAGCCTGCGTTTCCTTCTGCGTTTCCAGTTAGACAATAGGAAACGTGTCTGCGTTTCCTGCCAGATAGTGAGAAACGTGCTTGCGTTTCCACTGTGGTTCCATTCAGATGGTCGAAATCGTGCCCTAGAAGGTTTTGTTATTGCTGTGTTTCCAATGCTCCCGCACCATGTGCTCTCCAAGGCCTCGTTTCCATTGTGTTCCCACTGCTCCCGCATCATTCTCCCCTTCTTTAAAAAAGAATCGTCCCGATTCTTGGACCAATGACCTTGTGGATCAACCACAAATCTTGGAAACAAAAAACAAGAAACAACAATTTGAAAACTTAAGTGGATATGAAATTGATCTTTAAGGTCATCATCTTCAACCCAAACTAGCAGTTTAGTCTTCTTCTTCTTAGGTTTTCCATGATTATCCCAATTCAACTCATACATTCCAAGCTTGCATCTTTTCTTGAAGCGTTTTTTGTGTGTTTCAGTTTCTTCTCCTCGTGCACTGAAACGGCTTGACGATTTGGTCCCGATTTTTGGCCTACGATCGAACCATGGTCCTTGGACCCATGGTCACGAATTTTCAGCCCAAAAAGGCTCAAAATCTCGACTGAAATTTAAGTCAAGGATGATACATTATAATTCATACATGTCCCTTTCGATTAAAGTTGCTTTAAACTTTATGTCTTTGTCACCTTTTGATCTTTTGAATTCAAAGAACAAAATCAGCTAGGAAACTAAGGGAGGGCCGAGATACTTGTGCTTCAAGGAGATAATCTAGGCCCTTGATTCAACAACACAATGAAGGGAGAGGATGCACCAAGATGTCATTGTCTACTTTAGTTGTTAGTTGTTGTAATTTTTCAGATTTTGTAAGGTCTTGTGACCAATTATTTTCGGCTGTTTTTGTAAGGCCTCATGGCCCTTAGATTAGATATTAGATGTAGGGTTTAGATGATAGCATGGGTCTTATATAAACCCACCTATCTCCCTTGTAAAAATCAGATTTGAAGATATAAGAAAATGAGTTTTAAAAGTGAGTTTTTCTCTTGGAAACCACCTTGGCTTTGTGCTTGGTGTTTCGAGTTCCATGGGTAATGATCATAGCTTAGTGCGATGATTGATCGGAACCTTAGTCTTAGGCTAGTGGCTTTGTGCTTAGTCTAATTCATATCCTTAATCTTTAGTTTTGTTTTATGTTTTCACAATAAAAACCAAAACAATCATCACCAAAACAGCCCTAAAACCGTGTGTATTGAGTGAGGCTCATGAGTGAGTCGAGTTTAGGGTGAGTATGGTTACAAGGTACAAAGAGGCCCGCCCCAAATCGCTCCAATTGGTATCAAAGCTTCGGCTCTTGAGTTTTCTTAAACCAAGACGATCTTGGGATGAGTTGGGTTTAGATGTTTTCGAGTGTCACCTTGCAAGTTTGTGTGCATCTTGACTTGTGAGTGTCGACTTGAGTCGAGCACCTTTGTAGGTGTTTGGGTCGAGTTGGCTAACAAGAGGATTCGATGAATTTGCTATGTGCTTTTCATAGGATTCGAGTCTTGTTGTTTCATTCGTTTTTATCAAAATCTTATTCTTCAAAAAATCGTTTTAATTTCTGAAAATTTCGTCTTTTTGGATACCATTTTATTTGGCCAAAGTTTGAGGACAAACTTTTTTTGAAGAAAGGGAGAGTTGCACTGAAACGGCTTGACGATTTGGTCCCGATTTTTGGCCTACGATCGAACCATGGTCCTTGGACCCATGGTCACGAATTTTCAGCCCAAAAAGGCTCAAAATCTCGGCTGAAATTTAAGTCAAGGATGATACATTATAATTCATACATGTCCCTTTCGATTAAAGTTGCTTTAAACTTTATGTCTTTCACACCTGATCTTTTGAATTCAAAGAACAAAATCAGCTAGGAAACTAAGGGAGGGCCGAGATACTTGTGCTTCAAGGAGATAATCTAGGCCCTTGATTCAACAACACAATGAAGGGAGAGGATGCACCAAGATGTCATTGTCTACTTTAGTTGTTAGTTGTTGTAATTTTTCAGATTTTGTAAGGTCTTGTGACCAATTATTTTCATTTGTTTTGTAAGGCCTCATGGCCCTTAGATTAGATATTAGATGTAGGGTTTAGATGATAGCATGGGTCTTATATAAACCCACCTATCTCCCTTGTAAAAATCAGATTTGAAGATATAAGAAAATGAGTTTTAAAAGTGAGTTTTTCTCTTGGAAACCACCTTGGCTTTGTGCTTGGTGTTTCGAGTTCCATGGGTAATGATCATAGCTTAGTGCGATGATTGATCGGAACCTTAGTCTTAGGCTAGTGGCTTTGTGCTTAGTCTAATTCATATCCTTAATCTTTAGTTTTGTTTTATGTTTTCACAATAAAAACCAAAACAATCATCACCAAAACAGCCCTAAAACCGTGTGTATTGAGTGAGGCTCATGAGTGAGTCGAGTTTAGGGTGAGTATGGTTACAAGGTACAAAGAGGCCCGCCCCAAATCGCTCCACTTTGTGCTTGAGATTTATGATTAATTAGTTAGTGGCTTAGTGCTTAACTAATTAAACCCCTAAATCTATTACTTTGTGTTTGGATTTAGGTACTATCTTTTATGTTTTCCATTTGTTTACAAAAATCAGAAAAATACTTCACAAAAATTATTACTTTGGCCGAAAATTTCATCATCTTCACAAGTCGATTTTAGTTCATCCTTTGAGTGAAACTTAGCCCATCTAGTTTCATTCCAAATTGGTTATCAAAGCTTTGGTTTAAGAGCACAAGATCCATCCTTGTGTTAGTGTTCATTTCGGTTTATACAATCCAAGATTCAAACTTTGTTTAACAAAATCAGTTTTTGTTTTTTTTTGTTTCTAAGTTTCAATGAGTCTTTCTTTTCCTTTTAGTTCTAAATCTTTTTCCTATGATACCACATATGAAACCCTTATTGGTGAGTCCATTTTTGAGTCTATGGAGAGGGTTAGAAAGGAGTTGGAATTCAAGGTGGCTAAGATGAAGAGAAGGGCTGATAATTTTAGTTTGGGTAAAGGGATGGCTATTTTACTTGACCCTCCTACTAAAACACAACCCTATGAGCCACCAAAGAGAGTCAAAATTGTTGAGCCAACCACTTCTCCTAAACCACTAACCCTAGACCCAAGGGAGTCGATTGACCCTAACCACAAAAAAACCATCACCCTCAAAAAATGTTGTCAATGTCAAGGATATGGTCACAATGCCAAGGAATGTCCCACAAAGGAGACCTTGAACTCGTGTGATATTATTCATTGGGGGGGAGATGAGATCCTTGTTTGTGAGGATGAGGGGAATGAGGTCCTTGCTAATAAGGATATAGAGGAAGAAGAGGTTGTGAGTCAAGGACAAGTTGGTATGTTGTCGTGTGATTTGGTCAAGGATGGAGGTAGTTCGATCAAAGTGGCTCCTAAGACTCAAAGTGAAGACCTAACCTTGCCTTCACAAAAACACCCTAATCCTTTCAAGCTAGAGTACTTAAACAAAGAAGCCGAGTTGAGGGACCATGGTGATGAGGCTTTGGATGATGTGGTTGTAAGGGATGCTTGTCATCTCATCTTTGATAAGCCTTGTAAACCGTGGGAGCACCATCATCAAGATGAAAGTATGGGAGAGGAGCACAAGGAAAGCGATGAGCTTGATCCTTGGAGTTGTTTAACCAAACTCAAGAAGAAGGTGCTCATGGAATGGGAGTTCAAGGGTGAGTCAAACTTTTCCAAAGAGTTTGCTTACCCTAGGGAGAAGAAACCACCGGATAAGAGTGATCAAAATGGGAAGCCATTCAAGGACAACCCCAAGACACTAAGGAGAAATCAAGAAGAGGAGCTAAGGGGAAAGGATGAAACGGCTGGTCATTTGTGGAGTTTATGCTCCATGTCATGGTCAAGCAAATGTTAAGAACCCCAAAGTTTGAGGACAAACTTTTTTTGAAGAAGAGGAGATTGCACCAAAATGGATAAGCTCATTTTTGCTCATTTTGAGGCTTGGGCTTACTTGGGTCCTATGGCTCGAGCCATGGCTTAATTTGTGATCATTAGGATCAAACCAAGTGAAATGTACTAGGAGGAACGAAGGAAATCAGCCCACACATGGAAAACAACAATCTAGGCCATGAACCATAAAGCCCATCTTGACATGTCGGTAGAGATGGTAACATAACTCCCAATCTACTCATCCAATTGAGGTGAAACCACTTGCATATGAAAGCTAGCTCAAAGAGCTTTCATTTGACATATGGTTGGCTATCTGGTTCAAAGGGAGCTGAGAGTTATGGCCTCTACAAGTCAAGGGTCAGATTGTGAAACTTCAGTCCAAAGGAGGATTCGACATGTCTGTACTAAAAGCTCAATATCTTGAGTTTTAGGCCATATTTTTGGATGATTCTTTTTGCATTGGAAAGCCAGCTCAATTACCTTTCCAATGACATGTCATGTGCCTTCTAATTCAACGTGAGCGAGAAATGGTGAAGCCTACAAGTCACTTCAGTCTCAAGGAACTCGGTTTTGAAGTAATGAGCCATGAACTTAACCTACATCATTCTCCTTGAGTGAGCTCACCTTGGGGACCATTTGGGAGCCTCATAATCATCCTAAGGCTCACATGAGTCGTGGCTAGCACAAGAGGAGACAAGAAATTCAGCTCATTCCACAATTCAAAAGAGAAGATCAACTTTTGTTCATGTCACTATCTCTAGATGTCTTTGTCTCACTTTATGCTTTATTGTATTTGTCTCCTTTAGTTTGTGATCTGAATTTTAGTGCTTTGTACCATCACTCCTTGCTCTCCAAGATTAAGATCTCAACCCTTGGATTTAAACCTAAATGCAAGGTGTGGATGTAGTCACAAGTCACTATCTACTTTAGTTGTTATAGTTTGTTTTATTTTCAGCTTTTGTAAGGTCTTTTAAGACCCAAATTTTCGGCTGACTTGGGGACCCTTTTAGGACCCTTAGATCAAGCTTGGATTGTATGGTTAGGATGAAAAGCCTTGGTCTATATAAACCAAGCACTCACATTGTAAAAATCAGATTTGGTTGAATGAAAAAAAACCCTAGAGTTTAACTTGTGTGTTCCTCATTTTTCTCCTTGCTTTGTGCTTGAGATTTATGATTAATTAGTTAGTGGCTTAGTGCTTAACTAATTAAACCCCTAAATCTATTACTTTGTGTTTGGATTTAGGTACTATCTTTTATGTTTTCCATTTGTTTACAAAAATCAGAAAAATACTTCACAAAAATTATTACTTTGGCCGAAAATTTCATCATCTTCACAAGTCGATTTTAGTTCATCCTTTGAGTGAAACTTAGCCCATCTAGTTTCATTCCATTCTCAAGGACCTAAAGGTAATCGTTCCTTTCACTGAATTAGTCACTCAAATTCCGGCTTATGCTAAATTTCTCAAAGACATCCTCACCCGTAAACGATCTTTTAGTGAGGTCGAGACTGTGGCTTTTACTGCGGAATGCAGCGCTCTTTTGCAAAACCAGTCTCCTCCTAAACTGAAGGATCCGGGTAGTTTCTCCATACCTTGCACTATTGGTACCATTTCTATTGCTAACGCTTTATGTGATTTAGGTGCAAGTGTAAGTGTCATGCCTTACTCCGTATGCGAGAAACTCAACATGGGCGAGTTAAAGGTTACGAACATCACGCTCCAAATGGCGGATCGTTCTGTCAAATGCCCCTTGGGTGTTTTAGAGGACGTTCCCGTCAAGGTTGGTAAGTTTTTTATTCCCGTCGATTTCATAGTTCTTGACATGGCCGAGGACTCCCAAATTCCTATCATTTTGGGTCGACCCTTCTTGCACACTGCTGGTGCTATTATTGATGTCAAGAACGGGAAATTGACATTGGATGTCGGAGGTGATAAAATTACTTTAAACCTTTCTAACGCTTTAAAGCGCCCGATGTTGGGGGAGTCTGTCTTTGCTATAGATGTTGTTGATGATTGTGTGGACGAGAACTTACCTAAAGTCCTCGAGAGAGATCCTCTTGAGGCCGTGCTATGCTGTCATGATGTTGTTGCAGGTGACCTAGGGAGGAAGGAAGCGGGTAAAGATGCGCTCAAGGACGTGTTGGGTGTCGATGACGTTGGCTTTGCTGCAGGCCAAGAAGTGGATGTGCCAATGAGAGTGGAGGTCGTGCTGCTGGAGATGATGGCCGAGCTGCTGTTGATGATTATGGTTGTAATGATGAAGATGGAGTGAAACCTATGGGGGTTGATTTCACTCAAGAGAACAACAAAAATCAAACTTGTAAACCCTTGAAAATTTTCGGCCAAAGTGATGTTTTTGTGATAAATTTTCTGATTTTTTGTAAGACAAAGGAAAACATAAATGGATAGGCTAAATCTAAGCACAAAGCAATAGATTTAGGTTTTGATTAATCAAGCACAAAGCCACTAATTAATCACTCACTAACTCAAGCACTTAGCTAAGAGAAAATGAAGGCAACTCACAAAACTCTAGGGTTTTTCATTCATTCATCAAATCTGAAAATTACAATGAGAGTGCTTGGTTTATATAGACCAAGGCTTTACATCCTAACCATACAATCTAAGCTTGATCTAAGGGTTACAAAAGGGTTCCCAAGTCAGCCGAAATATTGGTCCTAAAGGACCTTACAAAACTGAAAAAAATACAAGCAAACAAAATACAAAAGCATAAAGTTTGATGGTGACAAGTGACTCAATCCTATCCTTGATCTTTAGGTGATCATCCAAGGGCCTTGATAGAGCCTTGGGGTTCAAGGGGGACGGTCCACACTCCCAACAAATCTGAAATTTGAAGACTAAAAACAATAAAGCATGAAAGCGACATTAATGAAAAAGACTTAAAGCACAAAATAATGGATATCTTGGTGAACTTTTGTGGGAGCCGGCTCCTAGCCTCCTTGAGTCGACTTTTGTGAGTCTTGTGAGTCTAGTTTATTGGAGGATTAGCCCACTTAGGTGCACCCAAGGTGATCACATTCAAAATAGCACATTTGTTGACTTTTTGGTTGCTCTCCTTCTTGACTTTCCCTTGACTTCCTTTGTCCCACTAAGTTTGGCTAAAATGACCATTGGATTAGCTTGACTTAGCACTTAGTGGACCCTAGGTCCAAGGCCTAGGCTAGGGTTCGAGTCCATGGACCCAAACCAACCCTTACTCTCAAACCGAACAAAATCGAGCTTGCTTGATTTGGTTCAATCTCCCCTTCTTGAAAAGGATTTGTCCTCAAATCCTCGGTCTCTCTTCCTCTTGCTCGGTTTGAACTTTGATCATTGATGAGATTGATTGATACCCCTTTTGCTTCTTGACAAGAATTGGACTCCATGATTATTGATGCCCAAGAACACCATAGGCCTAGAGATTGATCGAGAGAATAATTGTTCCTTGTTTGGCTCGTGCAAATGACCCTACTCTCTTCTCTTACCATGGCTTCCTTGAATCTACATTCATTTCCTAGCTCATCCTCAAGCTCTTCATACCCAAACTCAATTGAAGCTTGCTTAGGATCACCATGACGCCACTCCTTGCTACGGTCATTCCTTTCCATGATCCTCCATTTCATGATTCTTCTTGGCCTTTCCATGCCATCATTCCTTGCACTCCCATTTGACTCATCCTCGTAATGGTTCGGATTTTTCAACATAAGCACGGTGGACCCATCAAATTCACCCTCCTCTCCTTTGTTCCTTCTTATTGTCCTAGGGTTGTTCTTGACCATTAGGATTGATTTTTCTTCTCCAACACTTTCGGTTTCCCTTGGCTCGAGTGCTAACCCTAGTACATCCTTAGGATCTTCTTTCTTGAACTTAGGAAAGGATTGTAGGAGATCATCACTTAGCTCTTTTTGTTCAAGCTTAGTTACTCCTTTGATGAATCCCCACTTCATGAATCCACTTAGAAAGACTTGATTAGGATAATCACATAGTAGCTCCTTGTTGTTGTTAGTATTCTCTTTGAATTTCCATTTTAGGAAATCCCTTGACTCTTTGCTTGCATAAACATTCCCACTCCAAATGAATCTCCTTCCCATGTACTTATGTAAGCACCTCATCTCACATTCATCCCCTTCCTTGAGCATAGGTAGACTTTCTATTCCAAACTCATCTTCTTCCTTGGTCTCCCTAATCTGATTTTGGAACGGTTGAATAACCCTAGTAGGCTCACCTTTATGGACAACCTTGTTGGGTAACAAAGCTCCGGAAACAAACTCATTTAGAAGCTCAATGCCACCAATGGATGATGATCCACTAAGTAGCTCAATGAGGTAGGCCTCCTCATAGGAATCCAACGGCTCTTGCTCTTCCTTGAGGGGCGGTTTGCATTGCTCTTTGGGGACTTCCTTAGCAAGGACATCAAAGACACTCTCCCCCTTGCTAGGCTCTTGTTTCATTTCTGGTCCCCCATCAACCTTCATGTTTTCGTGTGATTCAACCAAGGAGGGTGGGTTAGGGTTCTTCAAAATTGGAGGTAAGGGGGTAAGTTTGATATTCTTAACTCCAATCTTAAAATTATAAGTATTGTTCCTCCCATCATGATTAGCATTTCTATCAAGCTCCCAAGGTCTCCCCAATAGAAGGTGACAAGCATCCATGGGAATCACATCACACAAAACCTCATCCATGTAATCCCCTCCAATGGAGAAAGAAACCAAGCATTGTCTATCCACCATCACCTCGGCTCCCTTGTTTAACCACTTTAACTTGTAAGGGTTAGGGTGTTCTTGTGTAGGCAAGGCTAATTTTTCAATGAGGGTGTTTGAGGCAATATTGAAACAACTTTTCCCATCAATGGTTAGATTACAAACCCTTCCCATAATGGTACATTTCGACTTAAAGCCTTGCTGATTTTCGTTTTCCTCCAAGGGTTGAGGTTGGTTGTACATATCCCTCAAGATCACAAGGTTAGGGTTAGGGATAGGTCTACCCCTCATTCGACTCATTTTGATTTCAAGCTCTCTTCTAGTTTTCTCCATAGAATCATACATGGTCTCACCAAGAGTAGTATCATAAGAAACATCAAAAGGAAGAAACATACCCATTGAAATAACCAAAGAAACAAATCTGAAAATTTTCGAGCAAAGCAAGGACCTTTGAGTGTGTATGAACCGACTTCTAGCACAAGGTGGATCTTGTGCTCTCAAATCCAACCTAAGCTTTGATGACCAATTTGGAGTGAAACCTATGGGGGTTGATTTCACTCAAGAGAACAACAAAAATCAAACTTGTAAACCCTTGAAAATTTTCGGCCAAAGTGATGTTTTTGTGATAAATTTTCTGATTTTTTGTAAGACAAAGGAAAACATAAATGGATAGGCTAAATCTAAGCACAAAGCAATAGATTTAGGTTTTGATTAATCAAGCACAAAGCCACTAATTAATCACTCACTAACTCAAGCACTTAGCTAAGAGAAAATGAAGGCAACTCACAAAACTCTAGGGTTTTTCATTCATTCATCAAATCTGAAAATTACAATGAGAGTGCTTGGTTTATATAGACCAAGGCTTTACATCCTAACCATACAATCTAAGCTTGATCTAAGGGTTACAAAAGGGTTCCCAAGTCAGCCGAAATATTGGTCCTAAAGGACCTTACAAAACTGAAAAAAATACAAGCAAACAAAATACAAAAGCATAAAGTTTGATGGTGACAAGTGACTCAATCCTATCCTTGATCTTTTGGTGATCATCCAAGGGCCTTGATAGAGCCTTGGGGTTCAAGGGGGACGGTCCACACTCCCAACAAATCTGAAATTTGAAGACTAAAAACAATAAAGCATAAAGCATGAAAGCGACATTAATGAAAAAGACTTAAAGCACAAAATAATGGATATCTTGGTGAACTTTTGTGGGAGCCGGCTCCTAGCCTCCTTGAGTCGACTTTTGTGAGTCTTGTGAGTCTAGTTTATTGGAGGATTAGCCCACTTAGGTGCACCCAAGGTGATCACATTCAAAATAGCACATTTGTTGACTTTTTGGTTGCTCTCCTTCTTGACTTTCCCTTGACTTCCTTTGTCCCACTAAGTTTGGCTAAAATGACCATTGGATTAGCTTGACTTAGCACTTAGTGGACCCTAGGTCCAAGGCCTAGGCTAGGGTTCGAGTCCATGGACCCAAACCAACCCTTACTCTCAAACCGAACAAAATCGAGCTTGCTTGATTTGGTTCAGAAGAGGACGATGGTAGTGGGTTCGTGTACGACGCGACCCATGGATGGTGGTACTTCTAGTACCGTTGCTGAGCCCCCCGTTTGATGATGGTTTGGGGGGACGTATTCCTTTGTAAATAAATTGTATGTACACTTTTTCTTTAGACTTTTATCGTTTTTCTCCCCTATTTTATGGTTCCCGTGTTGATGTGCTTTAGGACACATTGCGGACAATGTGTTGTTTGGTTTGGGGGGAGGAACGCTTCGCGATTCGCTTTGCTTTTCATTTTTTGCGTTTTCTTTTTCGTTTTTCATTTTCCAAAAAAAATTCAGAAAATTTCTCAAAAAATACCAAAAATACGTATCCCGTTCCGTTGTTGCGAGCTTGTTTTTACCTTGATCTTTCCCGACATCCCTTCCCTTGTATGCTTTTAGCTTTGGCATTATTTTATATTGTTGGATTAGCGCTACGGGGATATTTAGACATAGTGGATGATGGCATGCTTTTACTTGTTGGCTTTATCATTTGCGGACTTTAGCTACTCTTTTCGTGAGGTTTTGAGCCTCCAGTGGCCGGTTCATCTATCCCGGTCCCCGTGCTTTATTGTGAGAAGTTCTCCTCGTGGGGTACGTAATATTAACGCGCATAAGTGTGGCCCCTATCCCGTTTTTCCCCACGATTTTGTCACATGTTTTGCATATGAGGCTTTAGTTGATTTCCATATTATTCACCTTGTTCTTACATTGTCTTTATCCTCTCATATATGATCCTTTACCCCTTTACCCACTTGAGTTTGCTAGCTACTTGCCAAATAGCCTAACCTAGCCTTGCTAGTTACCGCTTTTGCTTACTCTTGTGCTCGTTCTTTGGGTTGTGATCGTTGCTTCGACTTGCTGATGTCGTTTGCTTGGAGAGTTTTGGTGAATATGTGTCGGGATTGCTGTTTCCCCGACCTTTGATGAGGTATTTCCGCAACTTGTGAGTGTGCTCTTTGCTCAAGAAAAAAATAATAATGAACAAAAATCTGATAAAACAAACACGACACGAAAACACAAAAGAAAAGAAAAATTGTGTGCACAAAATGAAGAGTTGTTGTTGTTGTTGCATGAGCGAGCACTTGTAATCGATTGTTTTGTTGCGATGATGTGTAGAGGAGACCGATTTACTGCTTCCGGTCCGTTTATTATGAGAGTTGGGTTCCTTGTTGGCTTGGACGAGCACTTGAGTAGTACTAGTGGTTTCTAGTGGCTTAGCTCCACGATTCCATAACTATTTGTCCACCTTCTTACCCTTACCTCTCTTTAGCCTTTACACACCTCATTTCCTATGTAAGTCCTCATGTTTGTATCGTTTTGTGACATTATTTTTGTACGGGAATGCGAGATTTGGTCCACATTCGATTGCGGGCATGCTTCCACAAGTCGAGTAGGTGAGTGTCACTACATACTTCACCTTGTTCATCATTTGTGCTAGAGTGGAAACCGCGAGAGGTCCGTGATTTGATTGCTAGAGAGCCAAAGTTTAAGCCATGCTATTCATTCTACGCCGTCTTGTAATTCTCATTTGTTAGCTAGCTATTTCCATACGTCCCATGCTGCTTCGGGATCGATTGCCATTTGCTTAAGCTACTTGTGGTTTGGTGATTGTTTGGGGAAGTATTCTTTTTTCTCGTTTTGTCCTCTGTTTTCTGTCATGCTTTGTTGCTTGAGGACAAGCAACGGTTCGGTTTGGGGGAGTTTGACGTGTCATATATTTATATACTTATAGCCCCCTTGTTCACTAGCGATTCTATGCGATTCCCGTGCTTTTATTTGCATTTCGCCTCCTATTTTTCTCCGTATGGCTCTGCTGCGTTTTTATGTCTATTTTGTAGGGAAACGCGCTTATTTGGAGGACTGGGTGCTGGTCGGGAAGTTTCGTGAAGTTTCGTGAAGTTCCGTGGTGTTTCGAGTTGGTTTCGTGCCGTTTCGGTTGCGTACGAGCCATGTTTGAAGCCGTCCCGGGACCTTGGGACAGGATGTGAAGCTCATATGATCATTATAGACCTCGTCCCTACCCCTTGGGACGACCTAGGCCTCGTCCCTATGCCTTGGGACGATATACAAAGCAAAAGAAATCAACCAAAAAAGGAGCCAAAAAGCTGAATTTTCTGAACTCTCCGGGATGGCTGTCCCGGAGCTCATCCCGGTCGGCACCACCTTGTCCCGGTCGGGACACCTGTCCCGGACCCTAGGGACGGCCCCCGACTCCTCGCGTGCTTCATCTGTTCGTCTATTTTAAAGGGGTTTTGGTAATTGGAATGAAACTAGATGGATTAAGTTTCACTCAAAGGATGAACTAGAATCGATTTGTAGAACATGTATAATTTTCGGCCAAGTGATGTGTTTTTGTGTTGATTTTTCTGATTTTTGTAAAACAAAAGAAAACATAAAGGATAGAACTAATTCTAAGCACTAAGCAAAAGAATTAGGTTTTGATTAATTCAAGCACTAAGCCACTAAATTAATCATTCACTAACTCAAGCACTAAGCAAAGAGTATAATGAAGCCACACAAGTTCAAACTCTAGGGTTTGTTTTTTTTCATTCAACCAAATCTGAAAAATTACAAGGGTTAGAGCTTGGTTTATATAGACCAAGTCTTTACATCCTAGCCATTCAATTCAATGATAATCTAAGGGCTCACATGAGCCTTGAAAAGCAACAAAAAAAACGGCCAAAGCCTTACACATAGCTGAAAATTTGAAGTCTAACAAACAAATTCAAAAGTATAAAGTTTGATGGTGACACTTGACTCCATCCTCTCCATTCTTTGTTTATGATCATCCAAGGGTCCTTGAGTGAGCTTTGGGGTTGAGTTAGGACGGTCCATGCTCCCATTTTTTCAGAAATTTAAAAGCTAATACAATAAAGCATAAAGTAGTGAAAGTGACATGAAAGAAAATGACATAAAACATAAAACAATGTGAGGGTTTTGGGGATTGATTGAGCCGGCTCCATGGGACCTCCTTGAGCTAGCTTTTGTGAGCCATGTGAGTCTTTTATTGGAGGGTTAACTCACATGGGTGTGCCCAAATTGACCACATTCAAAATAGCATATTCATTGACTTTCTAGTTGCTCTCCAACTTGACTTCTCTTGACTTCCCTTGACCACTAAGTATGGCTTGATTTGACCATAGAATTGACTTGACTTTACTCTTAGTGGCCCCTAGGATCATGGCCTAGGCTTGCTTCGAGCCCAAGGGCCCAACCCTTGGCCCAACTCCATCTCTTCTTTGACCACCTTGACCATTCTTGGTCCAATCTCCTCTCCTTGGAAAGGACTTGCCCTCAAGTCCTTGGAGACCTTTTCATTGCTCTCTTGATTCGATTTCTTGCTTGAATTTCGACTTAGTATTCGTCCAATTTTGGCCCTCGGGGTCTTGGCCTTCCATGGACACCACTTGACTAGAGTTCGGAAAAGAGGTTGACTCCCTTGGAGTTGGCTTGATTGAACGGCCTTGCACTCCTCCCCACCCACGGTTTGTTTGTCTACAAACCCTTGCTCGAGTACACTCTTGAGTCCATGGTTCGTAGGCTTGCTTTCCATCCATTCTTGTCCATGATCAAGCCCTTCAATGATCCTCCATCTCATGGACCCGCTTGATCTCCCTATGCCATCGATTTTTGCTCTTTCATTGACCACATTCTCGTTGTAGTCGATTGTTTCATTGTTGATTGATGCACCCTCTTCATGTTGCTCCTCTCCTAGAATCATTCTTGTTGCTCTAAGGCCCTCCTCTTCTTCACCTATACCCATTCTCGGCTCCTCTTCCACCACTTTGTTAGGATTCCCTTCCTTGAATGATTCGAACAAACAAGCATTGGCCTTGCAACCCATCATTGGTGGATGGGGGCCAGGACAATAAGCTTTTCACCATGCTTGAATGAGTAGGTGTTGTCCCTCCCATGGTGGGAAGAATTTTTCTCATATTCCCATGGCCTACCAAGCAATACATGACACGCATCCATGTCTAACACTTCACACACAATCTCATCCTTATAGTCTTGTCCAATCGAGAACTAAACTTTGCATTGTTTATCGACCTTTACCTCGGCTCCTTGATTAAGCCACCTTAGCTTGTAAGGATGAGGATGCTTCAAAGTAGGTAAGGCAAGTTTATCAATGAGGGTTTTTGAAGCAACATTAACACAACTTCCTCCATCGATAATTAGGTTACACACTCTCCCCTTGATTGTACACTTGGACCGAAAAATTTGGTGCCTTTGGTCTATGCCCTCATTTGACTCTCGAGTGTGCATCACTCGCCATGTGACTAAGCTCAACCCCGAGTCCTGGAAACTATGGTTTCGGCCTCCTTCATCTCGTCTACTTCCTCTTTTTCTTCTTCCTCACAAACTAAGACCTCATCGTCTCCCCAATGCACTACTTCACTTGTGATCAAGGCTCTCTTGTTTGGGCACTCCTTAGCAAAATGGCCATACCCTTGACATTGGTAGCATCTCTTGAGAGGAATCGTCTTTTTAGGGCCATAGTCAATTCCCTTCCCTTTGTCAACACTTGATGGCTTGATGGTAGGGCAAGGCTCGGCTAATTTGACCCCTCCTTGACTCGAGGTAGGGTTGGTCTTGGTAGTGCTCTTAGCCGAATCCCCTCTCCCCTTCTCTAACCTTTCCACACGAGTGGCCATAGTGTGACCTCATCGAATGACCACAAGTTTTGCATCTTCACCCGGCTAGCTATCCTAGGGTTTAGGCCCTCGACAAACCTAGCTATCTTTTGCTCGGGTTTTTCATTCATCTCACATTGTAAGGTGAGTTGTTCAAAGTCCCTAAGATAGGTTTCGATGGGGTGTGTCTCTTGTTTTAGTTGGGTCAATCTAAGGAACATGTCTTGAGAGTAATCTTTGGGAACAAACTTATCCTTGAGCTTTTTCTTGAGTTTGAGCCATGACCTAATGGGTTCCTTTCCCTCTCGATTTCTTTGGTTCTTAAGGTTTTCATACCAAAGGGAGGCATAGCCTTTGAATTTCATGATGGCCACCTTAAAACACTTTCTATCGGGGTATTCTTTAAATTCAAAGATTCTTTCAACCGACCTAAGCCAATCTAGTAGATCCTCGGGATTAAGACTACCATAAAAGTCGGGAATTTCTACCTTGATGTCTCGGTCATGATCTATTGGTTGGACTTCAAGGGACTCCTCCGAATCCGATTGTTGATCTTCCATGTGAGGAGGGGGTTGGCCTCTCCCACGGCCTCCTAACCCACGGCCTCTTCCTCCTCCACCCCTAGGTGGTGGTCTTGGCTCATGAATGTTTTGTTCCAAGAGGGTATTTATAGCATTCATCATTAAAGTATAATTACCGGTGAGTTGAGTCAACTTCTCTTCTAAATCGGAAAGCCTTTTATCCTCTTCCATTTTGTGAAAATTTTGTGAGATTTTTGTGGAAGTTTTGTGGAAATAAACAAGGAAAACAGAAGGAAAGAAAACGAAAAATGAAGAGGAAAACAAGAGTAAAAACCGAGAAACACACAAACAAATCGAAAA
This sequence comes from Dianthus caryophyllus, assembly GCA_023091065.1. NCBI lineage: Eukaryota > Viridiplantae > Streptophyta > Magnoliopsida > Caryophyllales > Caryophyllaceae > Dianthus > Dianthus caryophyllus. The sequence continues at coordinate 2,113,102 of JALGRB010000016.1, forward strand.
CAAGAACAAACCTAGGCTTTGATGACCAATTTGGAATGAAACTAGATGGATTAATGGAGTGAAACTAGGAGGATAAAGCTTCACTCAAAGGATGAACAAAATCGAACTTGAAGTGGTGATGAAAATCTCGGCCCTATGATGTATTTTTGTGAAGTATTTTCTGAAATTTTGTGGAAACAATAAAACATAAAGGATAGTATCTAAATCTACACACAAAGTAATAGATTTAGGTTTTGATTAGCTTATGGAGTGAAACTTATGGGGATAAGAATCACTCAAGAGATGAACAAAAATCGATCCTTGAACACCCTTGAAAATCTCGGCCACTACAATGTTTTTGTGGGATAATTTTCTGAAAATTTTATGAACAAGGAAAATAAAAAGGATAGTAACTAAATCTACACACAAAGTAATAGATTTAGTGTGGTGATTAGTTTAAGCACAAAGCCACTAAACTAATCTATCACTAATCTCAAGCACTAAGCAAGGAGATAATGAGGAACACTCAAATAAGTTGAGAACTCTCAAACTTAGGGTTTTTATCATTCAATTCAAAGCTGAAAAATACAATGTGAGGGTGAGGGTTTATATAAAGCCCTTGTTCTAATCTTGACCCTTCATCTAATAACTAATCTAAGGGCTACAATCAACCCATAAAAACAACAACATTTCGGCTCACATGAGCTCAACTTTGCTGAAAATTTGAAAAGGAAACAAACAAATACATAAAGTAAAAAGCATAAAGTAGTAAAGGTAGATAGTGACATGTGTTGAAAGTGACTTATTGAGGACAAACATGTGAAGCTCCTCCTTGTGTATTTTCGGCTGACTTGGGGTTCATTCCCACTTGATTTTTGCTCTTGATGATCTTAATTGACTTGTGGTTCGAACCCACTTGGGCGCACTCGGCGATCACAAACAAAAATAGCACTTTAGTCGACTTTCGCTGCTCTCCGTCTTGACTTTCTCGACCTCGTTGACCCACCAAGCTTGACCAAGATATTATTATGTAATTCACTCAAAATAAGCTTGGGTGGACCTTAGGATCGTGACCTAGCCCATGATTCGAGCCCAAGGACCTAAACCGTGATTTGGACAAAAACCGCCTTTGCTAGCCTTGACCATTTTTGGTCCAATCTCCTCTCCTTGAAAAGGATTTGTCCTCAAATCCTCGGTCTCTCTTCCTCTTGCTCGGTTTGGACTATAGTTTGACTCATGGCTTGATCCTTTGCCTCCTTCTCTACTCCGGACTCGTGTTGGCTTCATGACTTGAATCGTAGAACATGATGAGGGGTGCCCCATGAGCCCCATGACCAACCTTGGGCTCCATGGCTCTAGACTTCCAAGAATTCCACTTGCTTAGAGATTGAGTGAGAGATTGATTCTTGTAAACTCGGTTCATTGAATTGAACTTGCTCTCCCCCTTACTCATGGTTTCTTTGGATTCACAATTAACCCCTAGCACATCTCGAAGTTCCTCATGTTTAGGACCGTCAATTAGCCACCCTTTGTCAATGATGAGTCCCACGTCTCTCTCCCATTTCAAGGACTCACTTGAGCTTTCTAGCGCATCGACCTTTGCATCTCCAAATGATTCACTTCCCTTGCACTTGATTAAGCTCCCCAAATTTTCGGTTTTGAGCTCATTGAGCTCCTCTCCTTGACTTCCCCTTATTGCTCTAGGGTTGTCTTTGATCACATGGAGGGCTACACTCTCGATCATGAAGGTACTTGTGGAATTAGATGACATGAGGAGTGTGATTAAGTCGGTTATGGTCTTGAGGGCCGTGTTCTCCTCCCACAAGTCGATCTTTGGGCTTTCACTTTGACTTGAGCCATCATCACTTAGCTCTTTTGTTCAAGCTTAGTTCCCCCTTTGAATCCCCATTTCATGAAACCACTTGAGTAGACTTGGTTATGACAACCACATTGCATTTCTTTGGCATTGTTAGTACTCACTTTGAATTTCCACTTTAGAAATCCCCTCGACTCTTTGCTTGCATCAACATTCTCATACCACATGAATACCTTCCTCTTGACATTGGCCAAACACTTCCCATGATCATACTCATCCCTTGGCTTGGCATTGTACCCCATGCTTTCCTCTTGAGTGTTAGGATTATCTTTAGCAAAGTGAATGGTCAATTTCTCACCAACATTCATCTCCTCACTTGATTCGGCCTCTTCACTCAAAATAACCTCTTTGAACGACTCAAGTATGGGGGGTGGTTTGCATTGCTCTTTGGGGAACTCCTTAGCAAGGACATTAATCTCATCCTTCCCATGACTAACCCCACGCTCAATTTCTCGTCCCCCATCAATCCCCATGTTGTCGTGTGACTCAACCAAGGAGGGTGGGTTAGGGTTCTTCAAAATCGGAGGTAAGGGTGCAAGTTTGATTTTCTTAGCTCCAATCTTGAAAGTATAGGTATTGTCCCTCTCATCATGATGAGCATTTCTTTCCAACTTCCATGGTCTCCCCAAGAGGAGATGACAAGCATCCATGGGAATCACATCACACAAAACCTCATCCATGTATTCCCCACCAATGGAGAAAGAAACCAAGCATTGTCTAACCACCATCACACTCATCTCGGCTCCATTTCTTTGGCATTTCATTTTGTAAGGGTTAGGGTGTTCTTGTGTGGGCAAGGCTAACTTTTCAATGAGAGTGCTTGAGGCCACATTAGAACAACTCTCCCCATCAACAATCAAATCACAAACCCTTCCCATAATGGTACACCTAGACCTAAAGGCTTCGACTTGGTGATTCTCTTCTAGGTTTAGGGTTAGGGTTTGGGCATGTAAAGCCCCACAACTCACACGGCCATGGCTAGGGTTTGGTCCTCCTCCTAACCGAGCCATTCTAGCCTCTAACTCCCTTTGACCCCTCAAAGTCACAAGATCAAGGTTAGGGTTAGGTTTAAGTCTACCCCTCATTTGACTCATTTTGGTTTCAAGCTCTCTTCTAGCTTTCTCCATGGAACCATACATGGTTTCACCAAGAGTAGTATAAAGTGAAACACCAAAATGATGGAACACATCCATTGACATAACCAAAGAACAAAAATCTGAAAATTTTTGAGTAAAACAAGGACCTTTGAGTGTGAAAATCAAAACCAACACTAACACAAGTGTAGATCCTCAACCATTTTGTGAAAATTTTGTGAGTATGCTTGTGGATTTTGTGGAAACAAGAAAATTAAAAGAGAAAAACGAAAAAAATAAAAGATGAAAAAAACAAGAATATAACCGAGTAACAAGAACAACTCGGTCAATACAAAAAATACAAAAAGCAAATCGAAAACAAGGAACAAACCTAAGCTTTGATTACCAATTTGGAGTGAAACTTATGGGGATAAGAATCACTCAAGAGATGAACAAAAATCGATCCTTGAACACCCTTGAAAATCTCGGCCACTACAATGTTTTTGTGGGATAATTTTCTGAAAATTTTATGAACAAGGAAAATAAAAAGGATAGTAACTAAATCTACACACAAAGTAATAGATTTAGTGTGGTGATTAGTTTAAGCACAAAGCCACTAAACTAATCTATCACTAATCTCAAGCACTAAGCAAGGAGATAATGAGGAACACTCAAATAAGTTGAGAACTCTCAAACTTAGGGTTTTTATCATTCAATTCAAAGCTGAAAAATACAATGTGAGGGTGAGGGTTTATATAAAGCCCTTGTTCTAATCTTGACCCTTCATCTAATAACTAATCTAAGGGCTACAATCAACCCATAAAAACAACAACATTTCGGCTCACATGAGCTCAACTTTGCTGAAAATTTGAAAAGGAAACAAACAAATACATAAAGTAAAAAGCATAAAGTAGTAAAGGTAGATAGTGACATGTGTTGAAAGTGACTTATTGAGGACAAACATGTGAAGCTCCTCCTTGTGTATTTTCGACTGACTTGGGGTTCATTCCCACTTGATTTTTGCTCTTGATGATCTTAATTGACTTGTGGTTCGAACCCACTTGGGCGCACTCGAGCGATCACAAACAAAAATAGCACTTTAGTCGACTTTCGGTTGCTCTCCGTCTTGACTTTCTCGACCTCGTTGACCCACCAAGCTTGACCAAGATATTATTATGTAATTCACTCAAAATAAGCTTGGGTGGACCTTAGGATCGTGACCTAGCCCATGATTCGAGCCCAAGGACCTAAACCGTGATTTGGACAAAAACCGCCTTTGCTAGCCTTGACCATTTTTGGTCCAGCTTAAGCACAAAGCCACTAAACTAATCTTTCACTAACTCACACACAAAGTAATGAGAAAATGAAGAACACTCAAGTAAGTTGAGAACTCTCAAACTTAGGGTTTTCTTTTCATTCATCAAATCTGAAAATTTACAAGGCAATGAGAGGAGGTTATATACTACCCTTCCTCTAATCTTGACCCTACATTTAAAGGAGATCTAAAGGCTACAATTAACCCTTGAATTACATCAAATACTCGGTCCACTTAAGCTCACATGAGCTGAAAATTTTGAACATAAAACAACAAATACTTAAAGTAAAGATAAAGTATAAAAGGTAGATAGAGACATGTGTGAAAGGGACATGTTGAGGAGAAACATGTGAGCTCCTCTTGAATAAATTTTCGGCTGACTTGGTGGCTCTTCCCATTTGATTTGTTCCTCTTGATAATTTAATTGACTTGTGGTTCGAACCCATATGGGTGCACTCGAGCGATCACAAACAAAAATAGCACTTTAGTCGACTTTCGGTTGCTCTCCGTCTTGACTTTTCTTGACCTTCTTGACCCACCAAGCTTGACCAAGATATTATTGTTTAAATTCACTCAAAATAAGCTTGGGTGGACCTTAGGATCGTGACTCAGCCCATGGTTCGAGCCCAAGGACCTAACCCGTGATTTGGACAAAATCCGCCTTTGCTAGCCTTGACCATTTTTGGTCCAATCTCCTCTCCTTGAAAAGGATTTGTCCTCACATCCCCGGTCTCTCTTCCTCTTGCTCGGTTTGGACTATAGCTTGACTCATGGCTTGATCCTTTGCCTCCTTCTCGACTCGGACTCTTGTTGGCTTCATGACTTGAATCGTAGAACATGATGAGGGGTGCCCCATGAGCCCCATGACCAACTTTGGGCTCCATGGTTCTAGGCTTCCAAGAATTCCACTTGCTTAGAGATTGAATGAGAGATTGATTCTTGTAAACTCGGTTCATTGAATTGAACTTGCTCTCCCCCTTACTCATGGTTTCTTTGGATTCACAATTAACCCCTAGCACAACTCGAAGTTCCTCATGTTTAGGACCGTCAATTAGCCATCCTTTGTCAATGATGAGTCCCACGTCTCTTTCCCATTTCAAGGACTCACTTGAACTTTCTAGCACATCGACCTTTGCATCTCCAAATGATTCACTTCCTTTGCACTTGATCGAGTTTCCCAAATTTTCAGTTTTGAGCTCATTGAGCTCCTCTCCTTGACTTCCCCTTATTGCTCTAGGGTTGTCTTTGATCACATGGAGGGCTACACTCTCGATCATGAAGGTACTTGTGGGATTAGACGACATAAGGAGCGTGAATAATTCGGGTGTGGCTTTGAGGGCCGTGTTCCCCTCCCACAAGTCGATCTTTGGACTTTCACTTGAGCCATCTTCTTTCTTGAGCTTAGATGAAGATTGTAGAAGATCATCACTTAGCTCTTTTTGTTCAAGCTTAGTTCCCCCTTTGAATCCCCATTTCATGAATCCACTTGGAGCGATTCGGGGCGGGCCTCTTTGTACCTTGTAACCACACTAACCCTAAACTCGACTCACTCATGAGCCTCACTCAATACACACGGTTTTAGGGTTGTTTTGGTGATGATTGTTTCGGTTTTTATTGTGAAAACATAAAACAAACTAAAGATTAAGGATATGAATTAGACTAAGCACAAAGCCACTAGCCTAAGACTAAGGTTCCGATCAATCATCGCACTAAGCTATGATCATTACCCAAGAAACTCGAAACACCAAGCACAAAGCCAAGGTGGTTTCCAAGAGAAAAACTCACTAAAACTCATCTTTTTTTATATACTCAAATCTGATTTTTACAAGGGAGATAGGTGGGTTTATATAAGACCCATGCTATCATCTAAACCCTACATCTAATATCTAATCTAAGGGCTATGAGGAGCCTTACAAATCAGCCAAAAAGTTGGGTCACAAGACCTTACAAAATCTGAAAAATACAACAACTAACAACTAAAGTAGATAAACGACATCTTGGTGCATCCTCTCCCTTCATTGTTGTTCTTGATTTAAGGGCCTTGATCTTCTCCTTGGAGCTCAAGTACACGTCCAAATAAGGTCCCAAGGCTGATTTGTTTGTTGTTGAATTCAAAAGATCAAAGGTGACAAAGACATAAAGTTTTAAAGCAACTTTATTGAAAGGGACATGTGTTGAATTAAAATGTTTCTCTTGAACTTAAATTTCAGCCGAGATTTTTGGCCTAATATGGCTGAAAAAAACGTGACCATGGGTCCAAGGACCATGGTTAAAACGTAGACCAAAAATCGGGTCCAAATCGTCAAGCCGTTTCAGTGCAACTCTCCCTTTCTTCAAAAAAAGTTTGTCCTCAAACTTTGGCCAAATAAAATGGTATCCAAAAAGATGAAATTTTCAGAAATTAAAACGATTTTTTTGAAGAATAAGATTTTGATAAAAACGAATGAAACAACAAGACTCGAATCCTATGAAAAGCACATAGCAAATTCATCGAATCCTCTTGTTAGCCAACTCGACCCAAACACCTACAAAGGTGCTCGACTCAAGTCGACACTCACAAGTCAAGATGCACACAAACTTGCAAGGTGACACTCGAAAACATCTAAACCCAACTCATCCCAAGATCGTCTCGGTTTAAGAAAACTCAAGAGCCGAAGCTTTGATACCAATTGGAGCGATTCGGGGCGGGCCTCTTTGTACCTTGTAACCACACTAACCCTAAACTCGACTCACTCATGAGCCTCACTCAATACACACGGTTTTAGGGTTGTTTTGGTGATGATTGTTTCGGTTTTTATTGTGAAAACATAAAACAAACTAAAGATTAAGGATATGAATTAGACTAAGCACAAAGCCACTAGCCTAAGACTAAGGTTCCGATCAATCATCGCACTAAGCTATGATCATTACCCAAGAAACTCGAAACACCAAGCACAAAGCCAAGGTGGTTTCCAAGAGAAAAACTCACTAAAACTCATCTTTTTTTATATACTCAAATCTGATTTTTACAAGGGAGATAGGTGGGTTTATATAAGACCCATGCTATCATCTAAACCCTACATCTAATATCTAATCTAAGGGCTATGAGGAGCCTTACAAATCAGCCAAAAAGTTGGGTCACAAGACCTTACAAAATCTGAAAAAATACAACAACTAACAACTAAAGTAGACAATGACATCTTGGTGCATCCTCTCCCTTCATTGTTGTTCTTGATTTAAGGGCCTTGATCTTCTCCTTGGAGCTCAAGTACACGTCCAAATAAGGTCCCAAGGCTGATTTGTTTGTTGTTGAATTCAAAAGATCAAAGGTGACAAAGACATAAAGTTTTAAAGCAACTTTATTGAAAGGGACATGTGTTGAATTAAAATGTTTCTCTTGAACTTAAATTTCAGCCGAGATTTTTGGCCTAATATGGCTGAAAAAAACGTGACCATGGGTCCAAGGACCATGGTTAAAACGTAGACCAAAAATCGGGTCCAAATCGTCAAGCCGTTTCAGTGCACCACTTGAGTAGACTTGGTTATGACAACCACATTGCATTTCTTTGGCATTGTTAGTACTCACTTTGAATTTCCACTTTAGAAATCCCCTCGACTCTTTGCTTGCATCAACATTCTCATACCACATGAATACCTTTCTCTTGACATTAGCCAAACACATCTCATGATCATACTCGTCCCGATTCTTGGCATTGTATCCCATGCTTCCCTCTTGATTGTTAGGATCATCTTTAGCAAAGTGAAGGGTCAATTTCTCACCAACATCCATCCCTTCACTTATTTCGGCCTCTTCACTCAATATCACATCTTTGTAAGGCTCAAACATGGAAGGTGGGGTGGAATGCTTCAAGGTAGAAGGTAGGAGGGTTGGTATGCCCTCTTGTACCATATCCCACGGCTTTACCATCCCCATTTCAGCTTGCACTTGTTTCATTTCGGGTCCCCCATCAACCTTCATGTTGTCGTGTGACTCAACCAAGGAGGAGGCGGGTTAGGGTTCTTCAAAATCGGAGGTAAGGGTGCAAGTTTGATTTTCTTAGCTTCAGTCTTGAAAGTGTAGGTATTGTCCCTCCCATCATGATGAGCATTTCTCTCCAACTTCCAAGGCCTCCCCAAGAGGAGATGACAAACATCCATAGGAATCACATCACACAAAACCTCATCCTTGTAATCCCTTCCAATGGAGAAAGAAACCAAGCATTGTCTAACCACCATCACACTCACCTCGGCTCCATTTTTTTGCCATTTCATCTTGTAAGGGTTAGGGTGTTCTTGTGTAGGCAAGGCTAATTTTTCAATGAGGGTGCTTGAGGCCACATTAGAACAACTCTCCCCATCAACAATCAAATCACAAACCCTTCCCATAATGGTACACCTAGACCTAAAGGCTTCGACTTGGTGATTCTCTTCTAGGTTTAGGGTTAGGGTTTGAGCAAGCTTGCCCCTACATATCACACGGCCATGGTTAGGGGGTGGTTCTCCTCCTAACCGAGCCATTCCACCTTCTAACTCCCTCAAGTTCACAAGGTTAGGGTTAGGAATAGGTCTACTCCTCATTCGACTCAGTTTGATTTCAAGCTCTCTTCTAGCTTTCTCCATAGAATCATATATGGTTTCACCAAGAGTAGTATCAAGTGAAACACCAAAATGATGGAACACATCCATTGAAATAACCAAAGAACAAATCTGAAAATTTTCAAGTAAAGTTTGGACCTTTGATTGTAAAAAACCGAAACCAACACTAACACAAGTGTAGATCTTCAACCATTTTGTGAAAATTTGTGAGAATTTTGTCGAAGTTTTGTGTAAATTTTATAGAAAATAAACAAGGAAAACGAAAAGAAGGAAAAACGAAAATAAAAAGAGCAAAAACAACAAAGAACAACTCGACACAAGTAGAGGTAAACCGAAAATATAGATAAAAATCGAAAATCAAGAACAAACCTAGGCTTTGATAACCAATTTGGAGTGAAACTAGGAGGATAAAACTTCACTCAAAGGATGAACAAAATCGAACTTGAAGTGGTGATGAAAATCTCGGCCCTATGATGTATTTTTGTGAAGTATTTTCTGAAATTTTGTGGAAACAATAAAACATAAAGGATAGTATCTAAATCTACACACAAAGTAATAGATTTAGGTTTTGATTAGCTTAAGCACAAAGCCACTAAACTAATCTTTCACTAACTCACACACAAAGTAATGAGAAAATGAAGAACACTCAAGTAAGTTGAGAACTCTCAAACTTAGGGTTTTCTTTTCATTCATCAAATCTGAAAATTTACAAGGCAATGAGAGGAGGTTATATACTACCCTTCCTCTAATCTTGACCCTACATTTAAAGGAGATCTAAAGGCTACAATTAACCCTTGAATTACATCAAATACTCGGTCCACTTAAGCTCACATGAGCTGAAAATTTTGAACATAAAACAACAAATACTTAAAGTAAAAAGCATAAAGTATAAAAGGTAGATAGAGACATGTGTGAAAGGGACATGTTGAGGAGAAACATGTGAGCTCCTCTTGAATAAATTTTCGGCTGACTTGGTGGCTCTTCCCATTTGATTTGTTCCTCTTGATAATTTAATTGACTTGTGGTTCGAACCCATATGGGTGCACTCGAGCGATCACAAACAAAAATAGCACTTTAGTCGACTTTCGGTTGCTCTCCGTCTTGACTTTTCTTGACCTTCTTGACCCACCAAGCTTGACCAAGATATTATTGTTTAAATTCACTCAAAATAAGCTTGGGTGGACCTTAGGATCGTGACCTAGCCCATGGTTCGAGCCCAAGGACCTAAACCGTGATTTGGACAAAAACCGCCTTTGCTAGCCTTGACCATTTTTGGTCCAATTAAGTTTCACTCAAAGGATGAACTAGAATCGATTTGTAGAACATGTATAATTTTCGGCCAAGTGATGTGTTTTTGTGTTGATTTTTCTGATTTTTGTAAAACAAAAGAAAACATAAAGGATAGAACTAATTCTAAGCACTAAGCAAAAGAATTAGGTTTTGATTAATTCAAGCACTAAGCCACTAAATTAATCATTCACTAACTCAAGCACTAAGCAAAGAGTATAATGAAGCCACACAAGTTCAAACTCTAGGGTTTGTTTTTTTTCATTCAACCAAATCTGAAAAATTACAAGGGTTAGAGCTTGGTTTATATAGACCAAGTCTTTACATCCTAGCCATTCAATTCAATGATAATCTAAGGGCTCACATGAGCCTTGAAAAGCAACAAAAAAAACGGCCAAAGGCCTTACACATAGCTGAAAATTTGAAGTCTAACAAACAAATTCAAAAGTATAAAGTTTGATGGTGACACTGACTCCATCCTCTCCATTCTTTGTTTATGATCATCCAAGGGTCCTTGAGTGAGCTTTGGGGTTGAGTTAGGGCGGTCCATGCTCCCATTTTTTCTGAAATCTAAAAGCTAATACAATAAAGCATAAAGTAGTGAACGTGATACGAAAGAAAATGACATAAAACATAAAACAATGTGAGGGTTTTGGGGATTGATTGAGCGGCTCCATGGGACCTCCTTGAGCTAGCTTTTGTGAGCCATGTGAGTCTTTTATTGGAGGGTTAACTCACATGGGTGTGCCCAAATTGACCACATTCAAAATAGCATATTCATTGACTTTCTAGTTGCTCTCCAACTTGACTTCTCTTGACTTCCCTTGACCACTAAGTATGGCTTGATTTGACCATAGAATTGACTTGACTTTACTCTTAGTGGCCCCTAGGATCATGGCCTAGGCTTGGGTTCGAGCCCAAGGGCTCAACCCTTGGCTCAACTCCATCTCTTCTTTGACCACCTTGACCATTCTTGGTCCAATCTCCTCTCCTTGGAAAGGACTTGCCCTCAAGTCCTTGGAGACCTTTTCATTGCTCTCTTGATTCGATTTCTTGCTTGAATTTCGACTTAGTATTCGACCAATTTTGGCCCTCGTGATCTTGGCCTTCCATGGACACCACTTGACTAGAGCTCGGAAAAAGGGTTGTCTCCCTTGGAGTTGGCATGATTGAACGGCCTTGCACTCCTCCCCACCCACGGTTTGTTTGTCTACAAACCCTTGCTCGAGTACACTCTTGAGTCCATGGTTCGTAGGCTTGCTTTCCATCCATTCTTGTCCATGATCAAACCCTTCAATGATCCTCCATCTCATGGACCCGCTTGATCTCCCTATGCCATCGATTTTTGCTCTTTCATTGACCACATTCTCGTTGTAGTCGATTGTTTCATTGTTGATTGATGCACCCTCTTCATGTTGCTCCTCTCCTAGAATCATTCTTGTTGCTCTAAGGCCCTCCTCTTCTTCACCTATACCCATTCTCGGCTCCTCTTCCACCACTTTGTTAGGATTCCCTTCCTTGAATGATTCGAACAAACAAGCATTGGCCTTGCAACCCATCATTGGTGGTAGGGGGGCTAGAACAATAAGCTTTTCACCATGCTTGAATGAGTAGGTGTTGTCCCTCCCATGGTGGGAAGAATTTTTCTCATATTCCCATGGCCTACCAAGCAATACATGACACGCATCCATGTCTAACACTTCACACACAATCTCATCCTTATAGTCTTGTCCAATCGAGAACGAAACTTTGCATTGTTTATCGACCTTTACCTCGGCTCCTTGATTAAGCCACCTTAGCTTGTAAGGATGAGGATGCTTCAAAGTAGGTAAGGCAAGTTTATCAATGAGGGTTTTTGAAGCAACATTAACACAACTTCCTCCATCGATAATTAGGTTACACACTCTCCCCTTGATTGTACACTTGGACCGAAAAATTTGGTGCCTTTGGTCTATGCCCTCATTTGACTCTTGAGTGTGCATCACTCGCCATGTGACCAAGCTCAACCCCGAGTCCGGGGAAACTATGGTTTCGGCCTCCTTCATCTCGTCTACTTCCTCTTTTTCTTCTTCCTCACAAACTAAGACCTCATCGTCTCCCCAATGCACTACTTCACTTGTGATCAAGGCTCTCTTGTTTGGGCACTCCTTAGCAAAATGGCCATACCCTTGACATTGGTAGCATCTCTTGAGAGGAATCGTTTTTTTAGGGCCATAGTCAATTCCCTTCCCTTTGTCAACACTTGATGGCTTGATGGTAGGGCAAGGCTCGGCTAATTTGACCCCTCCTTGACTCGAGGTAGGGTTGGTCTTGGTAGTGCTCTTAGCCGAATCCCCTCTCCCCTTCTCTAACCTTTCCACACGAGTGGCCATAGTAACGGCCTCATCGAATGACCACAAGTTTTGCATCTTCACCCGGTTAGCTATCCTAGGGTTTAGGCCCTCGACAAACCTAGCTATCTTTTGCTCGGGTTTTTCATTCATCTCACATTGTAAGGTGAGTTGTTCAAAGTCCCTAAGATAGGTTTCGATGGGGTGTGTCTCTTGTTTTAGTTGGGTCAATCTAAGGAACATGTCTTGAGAGTAATCTTTGGGAACAAAATTATCCTTGAGCTTTTTCTTGAGTTTGAGCCATGACCTAATGGGTTCCTTTCCCTCTCGATTTCTTTGGTTCTTAAGGTTTTCATACCAAAGGGAGGCATAGCCTTTGAATTTCATGATGGCCACCTTAAAACACTTTCTATCGGGGTATTCTTTAAATTCAAAGATTCTTTCGACCGACCTAAGCCAATCTAGTAGATCCTCGGGATTAAGACTACCATAAAAGTCGGGAATTTCTACCTTGATGTCTCGGTCATGATCTATTGGTTGGACTTCAAGGGACTCCTCCGAATCCGATTGTTGATCTTCCATGTGAGGAGGGGGTTGGCCTCTCCCACGGCCTCCTAACCCACGGCCTCTTCCTCCTCCACCCCTAGGTGGTGGTCTTGGCTCATGAATGTTTTGTTCCAAGAGGGTATTTATAGCATTCATCATTAAAGTATAATTACCGGTGAGTTGAGTCAACTTCTCTTCTAAATCGGAAAGCCTTTTATCCTCTTCCATTTTGTGAAAATTTTGTGAGATTTTTGTGGAAGTTTTGTGGAAATAAACAAGGAAAACAGAAGGAAAGAAAACGAAAAATGAAGAGGAAAACAAGAGTAAAAACCGAGAAACACACAAACAAATCGAAACAAGAACAAACCTAGGCTTTGATGACCAATTTGGAATGAAACTAGATGGATTAAGTTTCACTCAAAGGATGAACTAGAATCGATTTGTAGAACATGTATAATTTTCGCCAAGTGATGTGTTTTTGTGTTGATTTTTCTGATTTTTGTAAAACAAAAGAAAACATAAAGGATAGAACTAATTCTAAGCACTAAGCAAAGAATTAGGTTTTGATTAATTCAAGCACTAAGCCACTAAATTAATCATTCACTAACTCAAGCACTAAGCAAAGAGTATAATGAAGCCACACAAGTTCAAACTCTAGGGTTTGTTTTTTTTCATTCAACCAAATCTGAAAAATTACAAGGGTTAGAGCTTGGTTTATATAGACCAAGTCTTTACATCCTAGCCATTCAATTCAATGATAATCTAAGGGCTCACATGAGCCTTGAAAAGCAACAAAAAAAACGGCCAAAGGCCTTACACATAGCTGAAAATTTGAAGTCTAACAAACAAATTCAAAAGTATAAAGTTTGATGGTGACACTTGACTCCATCCTCTCCATTCTTTGTTTATGATCATCCAAGGGTCCTTGAGTGAGCTTTGGGGTTGAGTTAGGACGGTCCATGCTCCCATTTTTTCAGAAATTTAAAAGCTAATACAATAAAGCATAAAGTAGTGAAAGTGACAAGAAAGAAAATGACATAAAACATAAAACAATGTGAGGGTTTTGGGGATTGATTGAGCCGGCTCCATGGGACCTCCTTGAGCTAGCTTTTGTGAGCCATGTGAGTCTTTTATTGGAGGGTTAACTCACATGGGTGTGCCCAAATTGACCACATTCAAAATAGCATATTCATTGACTTTCTAGTTGCTCTCCAACTTGACTTCTCTCGACTACCCTTGACTACTAGGTCAGGCTTGATTTGACCATAGAATTGACTTGACTTTACTCTTAGTGGCCCCTAGGATCATGGCCTAGGCTTGGGTTCGAGCCCAAGGGCTCAACCCTTGGCTCAACTCCATCTCTTCTTTGACCACCTTGACCATTCTTGGTCCAATCTCCTCTCCTTGGAAAGGACTTGCCCTCAAGTCCTTGGAGACCTTTTCATTGCTCTCTTGATTCGATTTCTTGCTTGAATTTCGACTTAGTATTCGACCAATTTTGGCCCTCGTGATCTTGGCCTTCCATGGACACCACTTGACTAGAGCTCGGAAAAGAGGTTGACTCCCTTGGAGTTGGCATGATTGAACGGCCTTGCACTCCTCCCCACCCACGGTTTGTTTGTCTACAAACCCTTGCTCGAGTACACTCTTGAGTCCATGGTTCGTAGGCTTGCTTTCCATCCATTCTTGTCCATGATCAAGCCCTTCAATGATCCTCCATCTCATGGACCCGCTTGATCTCCCTATGCCATCGATTTTTGCTCTTTCATTGACCACATTCGTTGTAGTCGATTGTTTCATTGTTGATTGATGCACCCTCTTCATGTTGCTCCTCTCCTAGAATCATTCTTGTTGCTCTAAGGCCCTCCTCTTCTTCACCTATACCCATTCTCGGCTCCTCTTCCACCACTTTGTTAGGATTCCCTTCCTTGAATGATTCGAACAAACAAGCATTGGCCTTGCAACCCATCATTGGTGGTAGGGGGCTAGAACAATAAGCTTTTCACCATGCTTGAATGAGTAGGTGTTGTCCCTCCCATGGTGGGAAGAATTTTTCTCATATTCCCATGGCCTACCAAGCAATACATGACACGCATCCATGTCTAACACTTCACACACAATCTCATCCTTATAGTCTTGTCCAATCGAGAACGAAACTTTGCATTGTTTATCGACCTTTACCTCGGCTCCTTGATTAAGCCACCTTAGCTTGTAAGGATGAGGATGCTTCAAAGTAGGTAAGGCAAGTTTATCAATGAGGGTTTTTGAAGCAACATTAACACAACTTCCTCCATCGATAATTAGGTTACACACTCTCCCCTTGATTGTACACTTGGACCAAAATTTGGTGCCTTTGGTCTATGCCCTCATTTGACTCTTGAGTGTGCATCACTCGCCATGTGACCAAGCTCAACCCCGAGTCCGGGGAAACTATGGTTTCGGCCTCCTTCATCTCGTCTACTTCCTCTTTTTCTTCTTCCTCACAAACTAAGACCTCATCGCCTCCCCAATGCACTACTTCACTTGTGATCAAGGCTCTCTTGTTTGGGCACTCCTTAGCAAAATGGCCATACCCTTGACATTGGTAGCATCTCTTGAGAGGAATCGCTTTTTAGGGCCATAGTCAATTCCCTTCCCTTTGTCAACACTTGATGGCTTGATGGTAGGGCAAGGCTCTACTAATTTGACCCCTCCTTGACTCGAGGTAGGGTTGGTCTTGGTAGTGCTCTTAGCCTAATCCCCTCTCCCCTTCTCTAACCTTTCCACACGAAAGTGGCCATAAGTAACGGCCTCATCGAATGACCACAAGTTTTGCATCTTCACCCTAAGCTAGCTATCCTAGGGTTTAGGCCCTCGACAAACCTAGCTATCTTTTGCTCTGGTTTTTCATTCATCTCACATTGTAAGGTGAGTTGTTCAAAGTCCCTAAGATAGGTTTCGATGGGGTGTGTCTCTTGTTTTAGTTGGGTCAATCTAAGGAACATGTCTTGAGAGTAATCTTTGGGAACAAAATTATCCTTGAGCTTTTTCTTGAGTTTGAGCCATGACCTAATGGGTTCCTTTCCTCTCGATTTCTTTGGTTCTTAAGGTTTTCATACCAAAGGGAGGCATAGCCTTTGAATTTCATGATGGCCACCTTAAAACACTTTCTATCTGGGTATTCTTTAAATTCAAAGATTCTTTCGACCGACCTAAGCCAATCTAGTAGATCCTGGGATTAAGACTACCATAAAAGTCTGAATTTCTACCTTGATGTCTCGGCCATGATCTATTGGTTGGACTTCAAGGGACTCCTCCGAATCCGATTGTTGATCTTCCATGTGAGGAGGGGTTGGCCTCTCCACGGCCTCCTAACCCACGGCCTCTTCCTCCTCCACCCCTAGGTGGTGGTCTTGGCTCATGAATGTTTTGTTCCAAGAGGGTATTTATAGCATTCATCATTAAAGTATAATTACTGGTGAGTTGAGTCAACTTCTCTTCTAAATCTGAAAGCCTTTTATCCTCTTCCATTTTGTGAAAATTTTGTGAGATTTTTGTGGAAGTTTTGTGGAAATAAACAAGGAAAGCAAGGAAAGAAAAGCGAAAAATGAAGAGGAAAACAAGAGTAAAAACCGAGAAACACACAAACAAATCGAAACAAGAACAAACCTAGGCTTTGATGACCAATTTGGAATGAAACTAGATGGATTAAGTTTCACTCAAAGGATGAACTAGAATCGATTTGTAGAACATGTATAATTTTCTACCAAGTGATGTGTTTTTGTGTTGATTTTTCTGATTTTTGTAAAACAAAAGAAAACATAAAGCGATAGAACTAATTCTAAGCACTAAGCAAAAGAATTAGGTTTTGATTAATTCAAGCACTAAGCCTCTAAATTAATCATTCACTAACTCAAGCACTAAGCAAAGAGTATAACGACGCCACACAAGTTCAAACTCTAGGGTTTGTTTTTCATTCAACCAAATCTGAAAAATTACAAGGGTTAGAGCTTGGTTTATATGTACCAAGTCTTTACATCCTAGCCATTCAATTCAATGATAATCTAAGGGCTCACATGGGCCTTGAAAAGCAACAAAAAAAACGGCCAAAGGCCTCACACATAGGTGAAAATTTGAAGTCTAACAACCAAATTCAAAAGTATAAAGTTTGATGGTGACACTTGACTCCATCCTCTCCATTCTTTGTTTATGATCATCCAAGGGTCCTTGAGTGAGCTTTGGGGTTGAGTTAGACGGTCCATGCTCCCATTTTTTCAGAAATTTAAAAGCTAATACAATAAAGATAAAGTAGTGAAAGTGATACGAAAGAAAATGACATAAAACATAAAACAATGTGAGGGTTTGGGGATTGATTGAGCGGGTCCATGGCACCTCCTTGAGCTAGCTTTTGTGAGCCATGTGAGTCTTTTATTGGAGGGTTAACTCACATGGGTGTGCCCAAATTGACCACATTCAAAATAGCATATTCACTGACTTTCTAGTTGCTCTCCAACTTGACTTCTCTTGACTTCCCTTGACCACTAAGTATGGCTTGATTTGACCATAGAATTGACTTGACTTTACTCTTAGTGGCCCCTAGGATCATGGCCTAGGCTTGGGTTCGAGCCCAAGGGCTCAACCCTTGGCTCAACTCCATCTCTTCTTTGACCACCTTGACCATTCTTGGTCCAATCTCCTCTCCTTGGAAAGGACTTGCCCTCAAGTCCTTGGAGACCTTTTCATTGCTCTCTTGATTCGATTTCTTGCTTGAATTTCGACTTAGTATTCGACCAATTTTGGCCCTCGTGATCTTGGCCTTCCATGGACACCACTTGACTAGAGCTCGGAAAAGAGGTTGACTCCTTGGAGTTGGCATGATTGAACGGCCTTGCACTCCTCCCCACCCACGGTTTGTTTGTCTACAAACCCTTGCTCGAGTACACTCTTGAGTCCATGGTTCGTAGGCTTGCTTTCCATCCATTCTTGTCCATGATCAAGCCCTTCAATGATCCTCCATCTCATGGACCCGCTTGATCTCCCTATGCCATCGATTTTTGCTCTTTCATTGACCACATTCTCGTTGTAGTCGATTGTTTCATTGTTGATTGATGCACCCTCTTCATGTTGCTCCTCTCCTAGAATCATTCTTGTTGCTCTAAGGCCCTCCTCTTCTTCACCTATACCCATTCTCGGCTCCTCTTCCACCACTTTGTTAGGATTCCCTTCCTTGAATGATTCGAACAAACAAGCATTGGCCTCAGAACCCATCATTGGTGGTAGGGGGCTAGAACAATAAGCTTTTCACCATGCTTGAATGAGTAGGTGTTGTCCCTCCCATGGTGGGAAGAATTTTTCTCATATTCCCATGGCCTACCAAGCAATACATGACACGCATCCATGTCTAACACTTCACACACAATCTCATCCTTATAGTCTTGTCCAATCGAGAACGAAACTTTGCATTGTTTATCGACCTTTACCTCGGCTCCTTGATTAAGCCACCTTAGCTTGTAAGGATGAGGATGCTTCAAAGTAGGTAAGGCAAGTTTATCAATGAGGGTTTTGAAGCAACATTATCACAAGTTCCTCCATCGATAATTAGGTTACACACTCTCCCCTTGATTGTACACTTGGACCGAAAAATTTGGTGCCTTTGGTCTATGCCCTCATTTGACTCTTGAGTGTGCATCACTCGCCATGTGACCAAGCTCAACCCCGAGTCCGGGGAAACTATGGTTTCGGCCTCCTTCATCTCGTCTACTTCCTCTTTTTCTTCTTCCTCACAAACTAAGACCTCATCGCCTCCCCAATGCACTACTTCACTTGTGATCAAGGCTCTCTTGTTTGGGCACTCCTTAGCAAAATGGCCATACCCTTGACATTGGTAGCATCTCTTGAGAGGAATCGCTTTTTTAGGGCCATAGTCAATTCCCTTCCCTTTGTCAACACTTGATGGCTTGATGGTAGGGCAAGGCTCTGGCTAATTTGACCCCTCCTTGACTCGAGGTAGGGTTGGTCTTGGTAGTGCTCTTAGCCGAATCCCCTCTCCCTTCTCTAACCTTTCCACACGAGTGGCCATAGTAACGGCCTCATCGAATGACCACAAGTTTTGCATCTTCACCCTGCTAGCTATCCTAGGGTTTAGGCCCTCGACAAACCTAGCTATCTTTTGCTCGGGTTTTTCATTCATCTCACATTGTAAGGTGAGTTGTTCAAAGTCCCTAAGATAGGTTTCATGGGGTGTGTCTCTTGTTTTAGTTGGGTCAATCTAAGGAACATGTCTTGAGAGTAATCTTTGGGAACAAAATTATCCTTGAGCTTTTTCTTGAGTTTGAGCCATGACCTAATGGGTTCCTTTCCCTCTCGATTTCTTTGGTTCTTAAGGTTTTCATACCAAAGGGAGGCATAGCCTTTGAATTTCATGATGGCCACCTTAAAACACTTTCTATCGGGGTATTCTTTAAATTCAAAGATTCTTTCGACCGACCTAAGCCAATCTAGTAGATCCTGGATTAAGACTACCATAAAAGTCGGGACTTTCTACCTTGATGTCTCGGTCATGATCTATTGGTTGGACTTCAAGGGACTCCTCCGAATCCGATTGTTGATCTTCCATGTGAGGAGGGGGTTGGCCTCTCCCACGGCCTCCTAACCCACGGCCTCTTCCTCCTCCACCCCTAGGTGGTGGTCTTGGCTCATGAATGTTTTGTTCCAAGAGGGTATTTATAGCATTCATCATTAAAGTATAATTACCGGTGAGTTGAGTCAACTTCTCTTCTAAATCGGAAAGCCTTTTATCCTCTTCCATTTTGTGAAAATTTTGTGAGATTTTTGTGGAAGTTTTGTGGAAATAAACAAGGAAAACAGAAGGAAAGAAAACGAAAAATGAAGAGGAAAACAAGAGTAAAAACCGAGAAACACACAAACAAATCGAAAACAAGAACAAACCTAGGCTTTGATGACCAATTTGGAATGAAACTAGATGGATTAAGTTTCACTCAAAGGATGAACTAGAATCGATTTGTAGAACATGTATAATTTTCGGCCAAGTGATGTGTTTTTGTGTTGATTTTTCTGATTTTTGTAAAACAAAAGAAAACATAAAGGATAGAACTAATTCTAAGCACTAAGCAAAAGAATTAGGTTTTGATTAATTCAAGCACTAAGCCACTAAATTAATCATTCACTAACTCAAGCACTAAGCAAAGAGTATAATGAAGCCACACAAGTTCAAACTCTAGGGTTTGTTTTTTTTCATTCAACCAAATCTGAAAAATTACAAGGGTTAGAGCTTGGTTTATATAGACCAAGTCTTTACATCCTAGCCATTCAATTCAATGATAATCTAAGGGCTCACATGAGCCTTGAAAAGCAACAAAAAAAACGGCCAAAGGCCTTACACATAGCTGAAAATTTGAAGTCTAACAAACAAATTCAAAAGTATAAAGTTTGATGGTGACACTTGACTCCATCCTCTCCATTCTTTGTTTATGATCATCCAAGGGTCCTTGAGTGAGCTTTGGGGTTGAGTTAGGACGGTCCATGCTCCCATTTTTTCAGAAATTTAAAAGCTAATACAATAAAGCATAAAGTAGTGAAAGTGACATGAAAGAAAATGACATAAAACATAAAACAATGTGAGGGTTTTGGGGATTGATTGAGCTGGTCCATGGGACCTCCTTGAGCTAGCTTTTGTGAGCCATGTGAGTCTTTTATTGGAGGGTTAACTCACATGGGTGTGCCCAAATTGACCACATTCAAAATAGCATATTCACTGACTTTCTAGTTGCTCTCCAACTTGACTCTCTTGACTTCCTTGACCACTAAGTATGGCTTGATTTGACCATAGAATTGACTTGACTTTACTCTTAGTGGCCCCTAGGATCATGGCCTAGGCTTGGGTTCGAGCCCAAGGGCTCAACCCTTGGCTCAACTCCATCTCTTCTTTGACCACCTTGACCATTCTTGGTCCAATCTCCTCTCCTTGGAAAGGACTTGCCCTCAAGTCCTTGGAGACCTTTTCATTGCTCTCTTGATTCGATTTCTTGCTTGAATTTCGACTTAGTATTCGACCAATTTTGGCCCTCGTGATCTTGGCCTTCCATGGACACCACTTGACTAGAGCTCGGAAAAGAGGTTGACTCCCTTGGAGTTGGCATGATTGAACGGCCTTGCACTCCTCCCCACCCACGGTTTGTTTGTCTACAAACCCTTGCTCGAGTACACTCTTGAGTCCATGGTTCGTAGGCTTGCTTTCCATCCATTCTTGTCCATGATCAAGCCCTTCAATGATCCTCCATCTCATGGACCCGCTTGATCTCCCTATGCCATCGATTTTTGCTCTTTCATTGACCACATTCTCGTTGTAGTCGATTGTTTCATTGTTGATTGATGCACCCTCTTCATGTTGCTCCTCTCCTAGAATCATTCTTGTTGCTCTAAGGCCCTCCTCTTCTTCACCTATACCCATTCTCGGCTCCTCTTCCACCACTTTGTTAGGATTCCCTTCCTTGAATGATTCGAACAAACAAGCATTGGCCTTGCAACCCATCATTGGTGGTAGGGGGGCTAGAACAATAAGCTTTTCACCATGCTTGAATGAGTAGGTGTTGTCCCTCCCATGGTGGGAAGAATTTTTCTCATATTCCCATGGCCTACCAAGCAATACATGACACGCATCCATGTCTAACACTTCACACACAATCTCATCCTTATAGTCTTGTCCAATCGAGAACGAAACTTTGCATTGTTTATCGACCTTTACCTCGGCTCCTTGATTAAGCCACCTTAGCTTGTAAGGATGAGGATGCTTCAAAGTAGGTAAGGCAAGTTTATCAATGAGGGTTTTTGAAGCAACATTAACACAACTTCCTCCATCGATAATTAGGTTACACACTCTCCCCTTGATTGTACACTTGGACCGAAAAATTTGGTGCCTTTGGTCTATGCCCTCATTTGACTCTTGAGTGTGCATCACTCGCCATGTGACCAAGCTCAACCCCGAGTCCGGGGAAACTATGGTTTCGGCCTCCTTCATCTCGTCTACTTCCTCTTTTTCTTCTTCCTCACAAACTAAGACCTCATCGTCTCCCCAATGCACTACTTCACTTGTGATCAAGGCTCTCTTGTTTGGGCACTCCTTAGCAAAATGGCCATACCCTTGACATTGGTAGCATCTCTTGAGAGGAATCGTTTTTTTAGGGCCATAGTCAATTCCCTTCCCTTTGTCAACACTTGATGGCTTGATGGTAGGGCAAGGCTCGGCTAATTTGACCCCTCCTTGACTCGAGGTAGGGTTGGTCTTGGTAGTGCTCTTAGCCGAATCCCCTCTCCCCTTCTCTAACCTTTCCACACGAGTGGCCATAGTAACGGCCTCATCGAATGACCACAAGTTTTGCATCTTCACCCGGTTAGCTATCCTAGGGTTTAGGCCCTCGACAAACCTAGCTATCTTTTGCTCGGGTTTTTCATTCATCTCACATTGTAAGGTGAGTTGTTCAAAGTCCCTAAGATAGGTTTCGATGGGGTGTGTCTCTTGTTTTAGTTGGGTCAATCTAAGGAACATGTCTTGAGAGTAATCTTTGGGAACAAAATTATCCTTGAGCTTTTTCTTGAGTTTGAGCCATGACCTAATGGGTTCCTTTCCCTCTCGATTTCTTTGGTTCTTAAGGTTTTCATACCAAAGGGAGGCATAGCCTTTGAATTTCATGATGGCCACCTTAAAACACTTTCTATCGGGGTATTCTTTAAATTCAAAGATTCTTTCGACCGACCTAAGCCAATCTAGTAGATCCTCGGGATTAAGACTACCATAAAAGTCGGGAATTTCTACCTTGATGTCTCGGTCATGATCTATTGGTTGGACTTCAAGGGACTCCTCCGAATCCGATTGTTGATCTTCCATGTGAGGAGGGGGTTGGCCTCTCCCACGGCCTCCTAACCCACGCCTCTTCCTCCTCCACCCCTAGGTGGTGGTCTTGGCTCATGAATGTTTTGTTCCAAGAGGGTATTTATAGCATTCATCATTAAAGTATAATTACTATGAGTTGAGTCAACTTCTCTTCTAAATCGGAAAGCCTTTTATCCTCTTCCATTTTGTGAAAATTTTGTGAGATTTTTGTGGAAGTTTTGTGGAAATAAACAAGGAAAATGTAAGGAAAGAAAACGAAAAAAGAAGAGGAAAACAAGAGTAAAAACCGAGAAACACACAAACAAATCGAAAACAAGAACAAACCTAGGCTTTGATGACCAATTTGGAATGAAACTAGATGGATTAAGTTTCACTCAAAGGATGAACTAGAATCGATTTGTAGAACATGTATAATTTTCGCCAAGTGATGTGTTTTTGTGTTGATTTTTCTGATTTTTGTAAAACAAAAGAAAACATAAAGGATAGAACTAATTCTAAGCACTAAGCAAAGAATTAGGTTTTGATTAATTCAAGCACTAAGCCACTAAATTAATCATCCACTAACTCATGCACTAAGCAAAGTGTATAATGAAGCTACACAAATTCAAACTCTAGGATTTGACTATTTTTCATTCAACCAAATCTGAAAAATTACAAGGGTTAGAGCTTGGTTTATATAGACCAAGTCTTTACATCCTAGCCATTCAATTCAATGATAATCTAAGGGCTCACATGAGCCTTGAAAAGCAACAAAAAAAACGGCCAAAGGCCTTACACATAGCTGAAAATTTGAAGTCTAACAAACAAATTCAAAAGTATAAAGTTTGATGGTGACACTTGACTCCATCCTCTCCATTCTTTGTTTATGATCATCCAAGGGTCCTTGAGTGAGCTTTGGGGTTGAGTTAGGACGGTCCATGCTCCCATTTTTTCAGAAATTTAAAAGCTAATACAATAAAGCATAAAGTAGTGAAAGTGACATGAAAGAAAATGACATAAAACATAAAACAATGTGAGGGTTTTGGGGATTGATTGAGCCGGGTCCATGGGACCTCCTTGAGCTAGCTTTTGTGAGCCATGTGAGTCTTTTATTGGAGGGTTAACTCACATGGGTGTGCCCAAATTGACCACATTCAAAATAGCATATTCATTGACTTTCTAGTTGCTCTCCAACTTGACTTCTTGACTTCCCTTGACCACTAAGTATGGCTTGATTTGACCATAGAATTGACTTGACTTTACTCTTAGTGGCCCCTAGGATCATGGCCTAGGCTTGGGTTCGAGCCCAAGGGCTCAACCCTTGGCTCAACTCCATCTCTTCTTTGACCACCTTGACCATTCTTGGTCCAATCTCCTCTCCTTGGAAAGGACTTGCCCTCAAGTCCTTGGAGACTCTTTCATTGCTCTCTTGATTCGATTTCTTGCTTGAATTTCGACTTAGTATTCGACCAATTTTGGCCCTCGTGATCTTGGCCTTCCATGGACACCACTTGACTAGAGCTCGGAAAAGAGGTTGACTCCCTTGGAGTTGGCATGATTGAACGGCCTTGCACTCCTCCCCACCCACTGCTTGTTTGTCTACAAACCCTTGCTCGAGTACACTCTTGAGTCCATGGTTCGTAGGCTTGCTTTCCATCCATTCTTGTCCATGATCAAGCCCTTCAATGATCCTCCATCTCATGGACCCGCTTGATCTCCCTATGCCATCGATTTTTGCTCTTTCATTGACCACATTCTCGTTGTAGTCGATTGTTTCATTGTTGATTGATGCACCCTCTTCATGTTGCTCCTCTCCTAGAATCATTCTTGTTGCTCTAAGGCCCTCCTCTTCTTCACCTATACCCATTCTCGGCTCCTCTTCCACCACTTTGTTAGGATTCCCTTCCTTGAATGATTCGAACAAACAAGCATTGGCCTTGCAACCCATCATTGGTGGTAGGGGGCTAGAACAATAAGCTTTTCACCATGCTTGAATGAGTAGGTGTTGTCCCTCCCATGGTGGGAAGAATTTTTCTCATATTCCCATGGCCTACCAAGCAATACATGACACGCATCCATGTCTAACACTTCACACACAATCTCATCCTTATAGTCTTGTCCAATCGAGAACGAAACTTTGCATTGTTTATCGACCTTTACCTCGGCTCCTTGATTAAGCCACCTTAGCTTGTAAGGATGAGGATGCTTCAAAGTAGGTAAGGCAAGTTTATCAATGAGGGTTTTTGAAGCAACATTAACACAACTTCCTCCATCGATAATTAGGTTACACACTCTCCCCTTGATTGTACACTTGGACCGAAAAATTTGGTGCCTTTGGTCTATGCCCTCATTTGACTCTTGAGTGTGCATCACTCGCCATGTGACCAAGCTCAACCCCGAGTCCTGGAAACTATGGTTTCGGCCTCCTTCATCTCGTCTACTTCCTCTTTTTCTTCTTCCTCACAAACTAAGACCTCATCGTCTCCCCAATGCACTACTTCACTTGTGATCAAGGCTCTCTTGTTTGGGCACTCCTTAGCAAAATGGCCATACCCTTGACATTGGTAGCATCTCTTGAGAGGAATCGCTTTAGGGCCATAGTCAATTCCCTTCCCTTTGTCAACACTTGATGGCTTGATGGTAGGGCAAGGCTCGGCTAATTTGACCCCTCCTTGACTCGAGGTAGGGTTGGTCTTGGTAGTGCTCTTAGCCGAATCCCCTCTCCCCTTCTCTAACCTTTCCACACGAGTGGCCATAGTAACGGCCTCATCGAATGACCACAAGTTTTGCATCTTCACCCGGTTAGCTATCCTAGGGTTTAGGCCCTCGACAAACCTAGCTATCTTTTGCTCGGGTTTTTCATTCATCTCACATTGTAAGGTGAGTTGTTCAAAGTCCCTAAGATAGGTTTCGATGGGGTGTGTCTCTTGTTTTAGTTGGGTCAATCTAAGGAACATGTCTTGAGAGTAATCTTTGGGAACAAAATTATCCTTGAGCTTTTTCTTGAGTTTGAGCCATGACCTAATGGGTTCCTTTCCCTCTCGATTTCTTTGGTTCTTAAGGTTTTCATACCAAAGGGAGGCATAGCCTTTGAATTTCATGATGGCCACCTTAAAACACTTTCTATCGGGGTATTCTTTAAATTCAAAGATTCTTTCGACCGACCTAAGCCAATCTAGTAGATCCTCGGGATTAAGACTACCATAAAAGTGGGAATTTCTACCTTGATGTCTCTGGTCATGATCTATTGGTTGGACTTCAAGGGACTCCTCCGAATCCGATTGTTGATCTTCCATGTGAGGAGGGGTTGGCCTCTCCCACGCCTCCTAACCCACGGCCTCTTCCTCCTCCACCCCTAGGTGGTGGTCTTGGCTCATGAATGTTTTGTTGCAAGAGGGTATTTATAGCATTCATCATTAAAGTATAATTACCGGTGAGTTGAGTCAACTTCTCTTCTAAATCGGAAAGCCTTTTATCCTCTTCCATTTTGTGAAAATTTTGTGAGATTTTTGTGGAAGTTTTGTGGAAATAAACAAGGAAAACAGAAGGAAAGAAAACGAAAAATGAAGAGGAAAACAAGAGTAAAAACCGAGAAACACACAAACAAATCGAAACAAGAACAAACCTAGGCTTTGATGACCAATTTGGAATGAAACTAGATGGATTAAGTTTCACTCAAAGGATGAACTAGAATCGATTTGTAGAACATGTATAATTTTTCGGCCAAGTGATGTGTGTTTTTGTGTTGATTTTTCTGATTTTTGTAAAACAAAAGAAAACATAAAGGATAGAACTAATTCTAAGCACTAAGCAAAAGAATTAGGTTTTGATTAATTCAAGCACTAAGCCACTAAATTAATCATTCACTAACTCAAGCACTAAGCAAAGAGTATAATGAAGCCACACAAGTTCAAACTCTAGGGTTTGTTTTTTTCATTCAACCAAATCTGAAAAATTACAAGGGTTAGAGCTTGGTTTATATAGACCAAGTCTTTACATCCTAGCCATTCAATTCAATGATAATCTAAGGGCTCACATGAGCCTTGAAAAGCAACAAAAAAACCGGCCAAAGGCCTTACACATTGCTGAAAATTTGAAGTCTAACAAACAAATTCAAAAATATAAAGTTTGATGGTGACCCTTGACTCCATCCTCTCCATTCTTTGTTTATGATCATCCAAGGGTCCTTGAGTGAGCTTTGGGGTTGAGTTAGGACGGTCCATGCTCCCATTTTTTCAGAAATTTAAAAGCTAATACAATAAAGCATAAAGTAGTGAAAGTGACACGAAAGAAAATGACATAAAACATAAAACAATGTGAGGGTTTTGGGGATTGATTGAGCCGGGTCCATGGGACCTCCTTGAGCTAGCTTTGTGAGCCATGTGAGTCTTTTATTGGAGGGTTAACTCACATGGGTGTGCCCAAATTGACCACATTCAAAATAGCATATTCATCGACTTTCTAGTTGCTCTCCAACTTGACTTCTCTTGACTTCCTTGACCACTAAGTATGGCTTGATTTGACCATAGAATTGACTTGACTTTACTCTTAGTGGCCCCTAGGTTCATGGCCTAGGCTTGGGTTCGAGCCCAAGGGCTCAACCCTTGGCTCAACTCCATCTCTTCTTTGACCACCTTGACCATTCTTGGTCCAATCTCCTCTCCTTGGAAAGGACTTGCCCTCAAGTCCTTGGAGACCTTTCATTGCTCTCTTGATTCGATTTCTTGCTTGAATTTCGACTTAGTATTCGACCAATTTTGGCCCTCGTGATCTTGGCCTTCCATGGACACCACTTGACTAGAGCTCTGAAAAGAGGTTGACTCCCTGGAGTTGGCATGATTGAACGGCCTTGCACTCATCCCCACCCACGGTTTGTTTGTCTACAAACCCTTGCTCGAGTACACTCTTGAGTCCATGGTACGTAGGCTTGCTTTCCATCCATTCTTGTCCATGATCAAGCCCTTCAATGATCCTCCATCTCATGGACCCGCTTGATCTCCCTATGCCATCGATTTTGCTCTTTCATTGACCACATTCTCGTTGTAGTCGATTGTTTCATTGTTGATTGATGCACCCTCTTCATGTTGCTCCTCTCCTAGAATCATTCTTGTTGCTCTAAGGCCCTCCTCTTCTTCACCTATACCCATTCTCGCTCCTCTTCCACCACTTTGTTAGGATTCCTTCCTTGAATGATTCGAACAAACAAGCATTGGCCTTGCAACCCATCATTGGTGGTAGGGGGCTAGAACAATAAGCTTTTCACCATGCTTGAATGAGTAGGTGTTGTCCCTCCCATGGTGGGAAGAATTTTTCTCATATTCCCATGGCCTACCAAGCAATACATGACACGCATCCATGTCTAACACTTCACACACAATCTCATCCTTATAGTCTTGTCCAATCGAGAACGAAACTTTGCATTGTTTATCGACCTTTACCTCGGCTCCTTGATTAAGCCACCTTAGCTTGTAAGGATGAGGATGCTTCAAAGTAGGTAAGGCAAGTTTATCAATGAGGGTTTTTGAAGCAACATTAACACAACTTCCTCCATCGATAATTAGGTTACACACTCTGCCCTTGATTGTACACTTGGACCGAAAAATTTGGTGCCTTTGGTCTATGCCCTCATTTGACTCTTGAGTGTGCATCACTCGCCATGTGACCAAGCTCAACCCCGAGTCCGGGGAAACTATGGTTTCGGCCTCCTTCATCTCGACTACTTCCTCTTTTTCTTCTTCCTCACAAACTAAGACCTCATCGTCTCCCCAATGCACTACTTCACTTGTGATCAAGGCTCTCTTGTTTGGGCACTCCTTAGCAAAATGGCCATACCCTTGACATTGGTAGCATCTCTTGAGAGGAATCGTGTTTTTAGGGCCATAGTCAATTCCCTTCCCTTTGTCAACACTTGATGGCTTGATGGTAGGGCAAGGCTCGGCTAATTTGACCCCTCCTTGACTCGAGGTAGGGTTGGTCTTGGTAGTGCTCTTAGCCGAATCCCCTCTCCCCTTCTCTAACCTTTCCACACGAGTGGCCATAGTAACGGCCTCATCGAATGACCACAAGTTTTGCATCTTCACCCGGTTAGCTATCCTAGGGTTTAGGCCCTCGACAAACCTAGCTATCTTTTGCTCGGGTTTTTCATTCATCTCACATTGTAAGGTGAGTTGTTCAAAGTCCCTAAGATAGGTTTCGATGGGGTGTGTCTCTTGTTTTAGTTGGGTCAATCTAAGGAACATGTCTTGAGAGTAATCTTTGGGAACAAACTTATCCTTGAGCTTTTTCTTGAGTTTGAGCCATGACCTAATGGGTTCCTTTCCCTCTCGATTTCTTTGGTTCTTAAGGTTTTCATACCAAAGGGAGGCATAGCCTTTGAATTTCATGATGGCCACCTTAAAACACTTTCTATCGGGGTATTCTTTAAATTCAAAGATTCTTTCGACCGACCTAAGCCAATCTAGTAGATCCTCGGGATTAAGACTACCATAAAAGTCTGAATTTCTACCTTGATGTCGCGGTCATGATCTATTGGTTGGACTTCAAGGGACTCCTCCGAATCCGATTGTTGATATTCCATGTGAGGAGGGGGTTGGCCTCTCCCACGGCCTCCTAACCCACGGCCTCTTCCTCCTCCACCCCTAGGTGGTGGTCTTGGCTCATGAATGTTTTGTTCCAAGAGGGTATTTATAGCATTCATCATTAAAGTATAATTACCTATGAGTTGAGTCAACTTCTCTTCTAAATCGGAAAGCCTTTTATCCTCTTCCATTTTGTGAAAATTTTGTGAGATTTTTGTGGAAGTTTTGTGGAAATAAACAAGGAAAACAGAAGGAAAGAAAACGAAAAATGAAGAGGAAAACAAGAGTAAAAACCGAGAAACACACAAACAAATCGAAAACAAGAACAAACCTAGGCTTTGATGACCAATTTGGAATGAAACTAGATGGATTAAGTTTCACTCAAAGGATGAACTAGAATCGATTTGTAGAACATGTATAATTTTCGGCCAAGTGATGTGTTTTTGTGTTGATTTTTCTGATTTTTGTAAAACAAAAGAAAACATAAAGGATAGAACTAATTCTAAGCACTAAGCAAAAGAATTAGGTTTTGATTAATTCAAGCACTAAGCCACTAAATTAATCATTCACTAACTCAAGCACTAAGCAAAGAGTATAATGAAGCCACACAAGTTCAAACTCTAGGGTTTGTTTTTTTTTCATTCAACCAAATCTGAAAAATTACAAGGGTTAGAGCTTGGTTTATATAGACCAAGTCTTTACATCCTAGCCATTCAATTCAATGATAATCTAAGGGCTCACATGAGCCTTGAAAAGCAACAAAAAAAACGGCCAAAGGCCTTACACATAGCTGAAAATTTGAAGTCTAACAAACAAATTCAAAAGTATAAAGTTTGATGGTGACACTTGACTCCATCCTCTCCATTCTTTGTTTATGATCATCCAAGGGTCCTTGAGTGAGCTTTGGGGTGGAGTTAGGACGGACCATGTTCCGATTTTTTCAGAAATTTAAAAGCTATTACAATAAAGAATAAAGAAGTGAAAGTGATACGAAAGAAAATGACATAAAACATAAAACAATGTGAGGGTTTTGGGGATTGATTGAGCCGGCTCCATGGGACCTCCTTGAGCTAGCTTTTGTGAGCCATGTGAGTCTTTTATTGGAGGGTTAACTCACATGGGTGTGCCCAAATTGACCACATTCAAAATAGCATATTCATTGACTTTCTAGTTGCTCTCCAACTTGACTTCTCTTGACTTCCCTTGACCACTAAGTATGGCTTGATTTGACCATAGAATTGACTTGACTTTACTCTTAGTGGCCCCTAGGATCATGGCCTAGGCTTGGGTTCGAGCCCAAGGGCTCAACCCTTGGCTCAACTCCATCTCTTCTTTGACCACCTTGACCATTCTTGGTCCAATCTCCTCTCCTTGGAAAGGACTTGCCCTCAAGTCCTTGGAGACCTTTTCATTGCTCTCTTGATTCGATTTCTTGCTTGAATTTCGACTTAGTATTCGACCAATTTTGGCCCTCGTGATCTTGGCCTTCCATGGACACCACTTGACTAGAGCTCGGAAAAGAGGTTGACTCCCTTGGAGTTGGCATGATTGAACGGCCTTGCACTCCTCCCCACCCACGGTTTGTTTGTCTACAAACCCTTGCTCGAGTACACTCTTGAGTCCATGGTTCGTAGGCTTGCTTTCCATCCATTCTTGTCCATGATCAAGCCCTTCAATGATCCTCCATCTCATGGACCCGCTTGATCTCCCTATGCCATCGATTTTTGCTCTTTCATTGACCACATTCTCGTTGTAGTCGATTGTTTCATTGTTGATTGATGCACCCTCTTCATGTTGCTCCTCTCCTAGAATCATTCTTGTTGCTCTAAGGCCCTCCTCTTCTTCACCTATACCCATTCTCGCTCCTCTTACACCACTTTGTTAGGATTCCCTTCCTTGAATGATTCGAACAAACAAGCATTGGCCTTGTAACCCATCATTGGTGGTAGGGGGGCTAGAACAATAAGCTTTTCACCATGCTTGAATGAGTAGGTGTTGTCCCTCCCATGGTGGGAAGAATTTTTCTCATATTCCCATGGCCTACCAAGCAATACATGACACGCATCCATGTCTAACACTTCACACACAATCTCATCCTTATAGTCTTGTCCAATCGAGAACGAAACTTTGCATTGTTTATCGACCTTTACCTCGGCTCCTTGATTAAGCCACCTTAGCTTGTAAGGATGAGGATGCTTCAAAGTAGGTAAGGCAAGTTTATCAATGAGGGTTTTTGAAGCAACATTAACACAACTTCCTCCATCGATAATTAGGTTACACACTCTCCCCTTGATTGTACACTTGGACCGAAAAATTTGGTGCCTTTGGTCTATGCCCTCATTTGACTCTTGAGTGTGCATCACTCGCCATGTGACCAAGCTCAACCCCGAGTCCAGAAACTATGGTTTCGGCCTCCTTCATCTCGCCTACTTCCTCTTTTTCTTCTTCCTCACAAACTAAGACCTCATCGCCTCCCCAATGCACTACTTCACTTGTGATCAAGGCTCTCTTGTTTGGGCACTCCTTAGCAAAATGGCCATACCCTTGACATTGGTAGCATCTCTTGAGAGGAATCGCTTTTAGGGCCATAGTCAATTCCCTTCCTTTGTCAACACTTGATGGCTTGATGGTAGGGCAAGGCTCGGCTAATTTGACCCCTCCTTGACTCGAGGTAGGGTTGGTCTTGGTAGTGCTCTTAGCCGAATCCCTCTCCCCTTCTCTAACCTTTCCACACGAGTGGCCATAGTAACGGCCTCATCGAATGACCACAAGTTTTGCATCTTCACCCTAAGTTAGCTATCCTAGGGTTTAGGCCCTCGACAAACCTAGCTATCTTTTGCTCGGTTTTTCATTCATCTCACATTGTAAGGTGAGTTGTTCAAAGTCCCTAAGATAGGTTTCGATGGGGTGTGTCTCTTGTTTTAGTTGGGTCAATCAATCTAAGGAACATGTCTTGAGAGTAATCTTTGGGAACAAACTTATCCTTGTGCTTTTTCTTGAGTTTGAGCCATGACCTAATGGGATCCTTTCCCTCTCGATTTCTTTGGTTCTTAAGGTTTTCATACCAAAGGGAGGCATAGCCTTTGAATTTCATGATGGCCACCTTAAAACACTTTCTATCGGGGAATTCTTTACATTCAAAGATTCTTTCGACCTACCTAAGCCAATCTAGTAGATTCTCTGGATTAAGACTACCATAAAAGTCTGAATTTCTACCTTGATGTCTCTGGTCATGATCTATTGGTTGGACTTCAAGGGACTCCTCCGAATCCGATTGTTGATATTCCATGAGGAGGGGGTTGGCCTCTCCCACGGCCTCCTAACCCACGGCCTCTTCCTCCTCCACCCCTAGGTGGTGGTCTTGGCTCATGAATGTTTTGTTCCAAGAGGGTATTTATAGCATTCATCATTAAAGTATAATTACCGGTGAGTTGAGTCAACTTCTCTTCTAAATCGGAAAGCCTTTTATCCTCTTCCATTTTGTGAAAATTTTGTGAGATTTTTGTGGAAGTTTTGTGGAAATAAACAAGGAAAACAGAAGGAAAGAAAACGAAAAATGAAGAGGAAAACAAGAGTAAAAACCGAGAAACACACAAACAAATCGAAAACAAGAACAAACCTAGGCTTTGATGACCAATTTGGAATGAAACTAGATGGATTAAGTTTCACTCAAAGGATGAACTAGAATCGATTTGTAGAACATGTATAATTTTCGGCCAAGTGATGTGTTTTTGTGTTGATTTTTCTGATTTTTGTAAAACAAAAGAAAACATAAAGGATAGAACTAATTCTAAGCACTAAGCAAAAGAATTAGGTTTTGATTAATTCAAGCACTAAGCCACTAAATTAATCATTCACTAACTCAAGCACTAAGCAAAGAGTATAATGAAGCCACACAAGTTCAAACTCTAGGGTTTGTTTTTTTTCATTCAACCAAATCTGAAAAATTACAAGGGTTAGAGCTTGGTTTATATAGACCAAGTCTTTACATCCTAGCCATTCAATTCAATGATAATCTAAGGGCTCACATGAGCCTTGAAAAGCAACAAAAAAAACGGCCAAAGGCCTTACACATAGCTGAAAATTTGAAGTCTAACAAACAAATTCAAAAGTATAAAGTTTGATGGTGACACTTGACTCCATCCTCTCCATTCTTTGTTTATGATCATCCAAGGGTCCTTGAGTGAGCTTTGGGGTTGAGTTAGGACGGTCCATGCTCCCATTTTTTCAGAAATTTAAAAGCTAATACAATAAAGCATAAAGTAGTGAAAGTGACATGAAAGAAAATGACATAAAACATAAAACAATGTGAGGGTTTTGGGGATTGATTGAGCCGGCTCCATGGGACCTCCTTGAGCTAGCTTTTGTGAGCCATGTGAGTCTTTTATTGGAGGGTTAACTCACATGGGTGTGCCCAAATTGACCACATTCAAAATAGCATATTCATTGACTTTCTAGTTGCTCTCCAACTTGACTTCTCTTGACTTCCCTTGACCACTAAGTATGGCTTGATTTGACCATAGAATTGACTTGACTTTACTCTTAGTGGCCCCTAGGATCATGGCTCAGGCTTGGGTTCGAGCCCAAGGGCTCAACCCTTGGCTCAACTCCATCTCTTCTTTGACCACCTTGACCATTCTTGGTCCAATCTCCTCTCCTTGGAAAGGACTTGCCCTCAAGTCCTTGGAGACCTTTTCATTGCTCTCTTGATTCGATTTCTTGCTTGAATTTCGACTTAGTATTCGACCAATTTTGGCCCTCGTGATCTTGGCCTTCCATGGAGACCACTTGACTAGAGCTCTGAAAGAGGTTGACTCCCTGGAGTAGGCATGATTGAACGGCCTTGCACTCCTCCCCACCCACGGTTTGTTTGTCTACAAACCCTTGCTCGAGTACACTCTTGAGTCCATGGTTCGTAGGCTTGCTTTCCATCCATTCTTGTCCATGATCAAGCCCTTCAATGATCCTCCATCTCATGGACCCGCTTGATCTCCCTATGCCATCGATTTTTGCTCTTTCATTGTCCACATTCTCGTTGTAGTCGATTGTTTCATTGTTGATTGATGCACCCTCTTCATGTTGCTCCTCTCCTAGAATCATTCTTGTTGCTCTAAGGCCCTCCTCTTCTTCACCTATACCCATTCTCGGCTCCTCTTCCACCACTTTGTTAGGATTCCCTTCCTTGAATGATTCGAACAAACAAGCATTGGCCTTGTAACCCATCATTGGTGGTAGGGGGGCTAGAACAATAAGCTTTTCACCATGCTTGAATGAGTAGGTGTTGTCCCTCCCATGGTGGGAAGAATTTTTCTCATATTCCCATGGCCTACCAAGCAATACATGACACGCATCCATGTCTAACACTTCACACACAATCTCATCCTTATAGTCTTGTCCAATCGAGAACGAAACTTTGCATTGTTTATCGACCTTTACCTCGGCTCCTTGATTAAGCCACCTTAGCTTGTAAGGATGAGGATGCTTCAAAGTAGGTAAGGCAAGTTTATCAATGAGGGTTTTTGAAGCAACATTAACACAACTTCCTCCATCGATAATTAGGTTACACACTCTCCCCTTGATTGTACACTTGGACCGAAAAATTTGGTGCCTTTGGTCTATGCCCTCATTTGACTCTTGAGTGTGCATCACTCGCCATGTGACTAAGCTCAACCCGAGTCCGGAAACTATGGTTTCGGCCTCCTTCATCTCGCCTACTTCCTCTTTTTCTTCTTCCTCACAAACTAAGACCTCATCGCCTCCCCAATGCACTACTTCACTTGTGATCAAGGCTCTCTTGTTTGGGCACTCCTTAGCAAAATGGCCATACCCTTGACATTGGTAGCATCTCTTGAGAGGAATCGTTTTTTTAGGGCCATAGTCAATTCCCTTCCCCTTGTCAACACTTGATGGCTTGATGGTAGGGCAACGCTCGGCTAATTTGACCCTCCTTGACTCGAGGTAGGGTTGGTCTTGGTAGTGCTCTTAGCCGAATCCCTCTCCCCTTCTCTAACCTTTCCACACGAGTGGCCATAGTAACGCCTCATCGAATGACCACAAGTTTTGCATCTTCACCCTGTTAGCTATCCTAGGGTTTAGGCCCTCGACAAACCTAGCTATCTTTTGCTCGGTTTTTCATTCATCTCACATTGTAAGGTGAGTTGTTCAAAGTCCCTAAGATAGGTTTCGATGGGGTGTGTCTCTTGTTTTAGTTGGGTCAATCTAAGGAACATGTCTTGAGAGTAATCTTTGGGAACAAACTTATCCTTGAGCTTTTTCTTGAGTTTGAGCCATGACCTAATGAGTTCCTTTCCCTCTCGATTTCTTTGGTTCTTAAGGTTTTCATACCAAAGGGAGGCATAGCCTTTGAATTTCATGATGGCCACCTTAAAACACTTTCTATCGGGGTATTCTTTAAATTCAAAGATTCTTTCAATCGACCTAAGCCAATCTAGTAGATCCTCGGGATTAAGACTACCATAAAAGTCTGAATTTCTACCTTGATGTCTCGGTCATGATCTATTGGTTGGACTTCAAGGGACTCCTCCGAATCCGATTGTTGATCTTCCATGTGAGGAGGGGTTGGCCTCTCCCACGGCCTCCTAACCCACGCCTCTTCCTCCTCCACCCCTAGGTGGTGGTCTTGGCTCATGAATGTTTTGTTCCAAGAGGGTATTTATAGCATTCATCATTAAAGTATAATTACCGTGAGTTGAGTCAACTTCTCTTCTAAATCGGAAAGCCTTTTATCCTCTTCCATTTTGTGAAAATTTTGTGAGATTTTTGTGGAAGTTTTGTGGAAATAAACAAGGAAAACAGAAGGAAAGAAAACGAAAAATGAAGAGGAAAACAAGAGTAAAAACCGAGAAACACACAAACAAATCGAAAACAAGAACAAACCTAGGCTTTGATGACCAATTTGGAATGAAACTAGATGGATTAAGTTTCACTCAAAGGATGAACTAGAATCGATTTGTAGAACATGTATAATTTTCGGCCAAGTGATGTGTTTTTGTGTTGATTTTTCTGATTTTTGTAAAACAAAAGAAAACATAAAGGATAGAACTAATTCTAAGCACTAAGCAAAAGAATTAGGTTTTGATTAATTCAAGCACTAAGCCACTAAATTAATCATTCACTAACTCAAGCACTAAGCAAAGAGTATAATGAAGCCACACAAGTTCAAACTCTAGGGTTTGTTTTTTTCATTCAACCAAATCTGAAAAATTACAAGGGTTAGAGCTTGGTTTATATAGACCAAGTCTTTACATCCTAGCCATTCAATTCAATGATAATCTAAGGGCTCACATGAGCCTTGAAAAGCAACAAAAAAAACGGCCAAAGGCCTTACACATAGCTGAAAATTTGAAGTCTAACAAACAAATTCAAAAGTATAAAGTTTGATGGTGACACTTGACTCCATCCTCTCCATTCTTTGTTTATGATCATCCAAGGGTCCTTGAGTGAGCCTTGGGGTTGAGTTAGGACGGTCCATGCTCCCATTTTTTTCAGAAATTTAAAAGCTAATACAATAAAGCATAAAGTAGTGAAAGTGACATGAAAGAAAATGACATAAAACATAAAACAATGTGAGGGTTTTGGGGATTGATTGAGCCGGCTCCATGGGACCTCCTTGAGCTAGCTTTTGTGAGCCATGTGAGTCTTTTATTGGAGGGTTAACTCACATGGGTGTGCCCAAATTGACCACATTCAAAATAGCATATTCATTGACTTTCTAGTTGCTCTCCAACTTGACTTCTCTTGACTTCCTTGACCACTAAGTATGGCTTGATTTGACCATAGAATTGACTTGACTTTACTCTTAGTGGCCCCTAGGATCATGGCTCAGGCTTGGGTTCGAGCCCAAGGGCTCAACCCTTGGCTCAACTCCATCTCTTCTTTGACCACCTTGACCATTCTTGGTCCAATCTCCTCTCCTTGGAAAGGACTTGCCCTCAAGTCCTTGGAGACCTTTCATTGCTCTCTTGATTCGATTTCTTGCTTGAATTTCGACTTAGTATTCGACCAATTTTGGCCCTCGTGATCTTGGCCTTCCATGGACACCACTTGACTAGAGCTCTGAAAAGAGGTTGACTCCTTGGAGTTGGCATGATTGAACGGCCTTGCACTCCTCCCCACCCACGGTTTGTTTGTCTACAAACCCTTGCTCGAGTACACTCTTGAGTCCATGGTTCGTAGGCTTGCTTTCCATCCATTCTTGTCCATGATCAAGCCCTTCAATGGTCCTCCCTCTCATGGACCCGCTGATCTCCCTATGCCATCGATTTTTGCTCTTTCATTGACCACATTCTCGTTGTAGTCGATTGTTTCATTGTTGATTGATGCACCCTCTTCATGTTGCTCCTCTCCTAGAATCATTCTTGTTGCTCTAAGGCCCTCCTCTTCTTCACCTATACCCATTCTCGGCTCCTCTTCCACCACTTTGTTAGATTCCCTTCCTTGAATGATTCGAACAAACAAGCATTGGCCTTGCAACCCATCATTGGTGGTAGGGGCTAGAACAATAAGCTTTTCACCATGCTTGAATGAGTAGGTGTTGTCCCTCCCATGGTGGGAAGAATTTTTCTCATATTCCCATGGCCTACCAAGCAATACATGACACGCATCCATGTCTAACACTTCACACACAATCTCATCCTTATAGTCTTGTCCAATCGAGAACGAAACTTTGCATTGTTTATCGACCTTTACCTCGGCTCCTTGATTAAGCCACCTTAGCTTGTAAGGATGAGGATGCTTCAAAGTAGGTAAGGCAAGTTTATCAATGAGGGTTTTTGAAGCAACATTAACACAACTTCCTCCATCGATAATTAGGTTACACACTCTCCCCTTGATTGTACACTTGGACCGAAAAATTTGGTGCCTTTGGTCTATGCCCTCATTTGACTCTTGAGTGTGCATCACTCGCCATGTGACCAAGCTCAACCCCGAGTCCTGGAAACTATGGTTTCGGCCTCCTTCATCTCGTCTACTTCCTCTTTTTCTTCTTCCTCACAAACTAAGACCTCATCGACTCCCCAATGCACTACTTCACTTGTGATCAAGGCTCTCTTGTTTGGGCACTCCTTAGCAAAATGGCCATACCCTTGACATTGGTAGCATCTCTTGAGAGGAATCGTTTTTTTAGGGCCATAGTCAATTCCCTTCCCTTTGTCAACACTTGATGGCTTGATGGTAGGGCAAGGCTCGGCTAATTTGACCCCTCCTTGACTCGAGGTAGGGTTGGTCTTGGTAGTGCTCTTAGCCGAATCCCCTCTCCCCTTCTCTAACCTTTCCACACGAGTGGCCATAGTAACGGCCTCATCGAATGACCACAAGTTTTGCATCTTCACCCGGATAGCTATCCTAGGGTTTAGGCCCTCGACAAACCTAGCTATCTTTTGCTCGGGTTTTTCATTCATCTCACATTGTAAGGTGAGTTGTTCAAAGTCCCTAAGATAGGTTTCGATGGGGTGTGTCTCTTGTTTTAGTTGGGTCAATCTAAGGAACATGTCTTGAGAGTAATCTTTGGGAACAAACTTATCCTTGAGCTTTTTCTTGAGTTTGAGCCATGACCTAATGGGTTCCTTTCCCTCTCGATTTCTTTGGTTCTTAAGGTTTTCATACCAAAGGGAGGCATAGCCTTTGAATTTCATGATGGCCACCTTAAAACACTTTCTATCGGGGTATTCTTTAAATTCAAAGATTCTTTCGACCGACCTAAGCCAATCTAGTAGATCCTCGGGATTAAGACTACCATAAAAGTCGGGAATTTCTACCTTGATGTCTCGGTCATGATCTATTGGTTGGACTTCAAGGGACTCCTCCGAATCCGATTGTTGATCTTCCATGTGAGGAGGGGGTTGGCCTCTCCCACGGCCTCCTAACCCACTACTCTTCCTCCTCCACCCCTAGGTGGTGGTCTTGGCTCATGAATGTTTTGTTCCAAGAGGGTATTTATAGCATTCATCATTAAAGTATAATTACTGGGTGAGTTGAGTCAACTTCTCTTCTAAATCTGAAAGCCTTTTATCCTCTTCCATTTTGTGAAAATTTTGTGAGATTTTTGTGGAAGTTTTGTGGAAATAAACAAGGAAAACAGAAGGAAAGAAAACGAAAAA
Organism: Dianthus caryophyllus; assembly: GCA_023091065.1. NCBI lineage: Eukaryota > Viridiplantae > Streptophyta > Magnoliopsida > Caryophyllales > Caryophyllaceae > Dianthus > Dianthus caryophyllus. The sequence goes on from JALGRB010000016.1 coordinate 2,152,647, forward strand.
TGAAGAGGAAAACAAGAGTAAAAACCGAGAAACACACAAACAAATCGAAAACAAGAACAAACCTAGGCTTTGATGACCAATTTGGAATGAAACTAGATGGATTAAGTTTCACTCAAAGGATGAACTAGAATCGATTTGTAGAACATGTATAATTTTCGGCCAAGTGATGTGTTTTTGTGTTGATTTTTCTGATTTTTGTAAAACAAAAGAAAACATAAAGGATAGAACTAATTCTAAGCACTAAGCAAAAGAATTAGGTTTTGATTAATTCAAGCACTAAGCCACTAAATTAATCATTCACTAACTCAAGCACTAAGCAAAGAGTATAATGAAGCCACACAAGTTCAAACTCTAGGGTTTGTTTTTTTTCATTCAACCAAATCTGAAAAATTACAAGGGTTAGAGCTTGGTTTATATGTACCAAGTCTTTACATCCTAGCCATTCAATTCAATGATAATCTAAGGGCTCATGAGCCTTGAAAAGCAACAAAAACGCCAAAGGCCTTACACATAGCTGAAAATTTGAAGTCTAACAAACAAATTCAAAAGTATAAAGTTTGATGGTGACACTTGACTCCATCCTCTCCATTCTTTGTTTATGATCATCCAAGGGTCCTTGAGTGAGCTTTGGGGTTGAGTTAGGACGGTCCATGCTCCCATTTTTTCAGAAATTTAAAAGCTAATACAATAAAGCATAAAGTAGTGAAAGTGACATGAAAGAAAATGACATAAAACATAAAACAATGTGAGGGTTTTGGGGATTGATTGAGCCGGCTCCATGGGACCTCCTTGAGCTAGCTTTTGTGAGCCATGTGAGTCTTTTATTGGAGGGTTAACTCACATGGGTGTGCCCAAATTGACCACATTCAAAATAGCATATTCATTGACTTTCTAGTTGCTCTCCAACTTGACTTCTCTTGACTTCCCTTGACCACTAAGTATGGCTTGATTTGACCATAGAATTGACTTGACTTTACTCTTAGTGGCCCCTAGGATCATGGCCTAGGCTTGGGTTCGAGCCCAAGGGCTCAACCCTTGGCTCAACTCCATCTCTTCTTTGACCACCTTGACCATTCTTGGTCCAATCTCCTCTCCTTGGAAAGGACTTGCCCTCAAGTCCTTGGAGACCTTTTCATTGCTCTCTTGATTCGATTTCTTGCTTGAATTTCGACTTAGTATTCGACCAATTTTGGCCCTCGTGATCTTGGCCTTCCATGGACACCACTTGACTAGAGCTCTGAAAAGAGGTTGACTCCTTGGAGTTGGCATGATTGAACGGCCTTGCACTCCTCCCCACCCACGGTTTGTTTGTCTACAAACCCTTGCTCGAGTACACTCTTGAGTCCATGGTTCGTAGGCTTGCTTTCCATCCATTCTTGTCCATGATCAAGCCCTTCAATGATCCTCCATCTCATGGACCCGCTTGATCTCCCTATGCCATCGATTTTTGCTCTTTCATTGACCACATTCTCGTTGTAGTCGATTGTTTCATTGTTGATTGATGCACCCTCTTCATGTTGCTCCTCTCCTAGAATCATTCTTGTTGCTCTAAGGCCCTCCTCTTCTTCACCTATACCCATTCTCGGCTCCTCTTCCACCACTTTGTTAGGATTCCCTTCCTTGAATGATTCGAACAAACAAGCATTGGCCTTGCAACCCATCATTGGTGGTAGGGGGCTAGAACAATAAGCTTTTCACCATGCTTGAATGAGTAGGTGTTGTCCCTCCCATGGTGGGAAGAATTTTTCTCATATTCCCATGGCCTACCAAGCAATACATGACACGCATCCATGTCTAACACTTTTCACACAATCTCATCTGGACCAAAAATGGTCAAGGCTAGCAAGGGCGGTTTTTGTCCAAATCACGGTTTAGGTCCTTGGGCTCGAACCATGGGCTAGGTCACGATCCTAAGGTCCACCCAAGCTTATTTTGAGTGAATTTAAACAATAATATCTTGGTCAAGCTTGGTGGGTCAAGGAAGTCAAGAAAAGTCAAGACGGAGAGCAACCGAAAGTCGACTAAAGTGCTATTTTTGTTTGTGATCGCTCGAGTGCACCCATATGGGTTCGAACCACAAGTCAATTAAATTATCAAGAGGAACAAATCAAATGGGAAGAGCCACCATATCAGCCGAAAAATGATCAAAAGAAAGCTTCACATGTGTTCCACAATAAGTCGCTTTCAACACATGTCGCTATCTACCTTTACTACTTTATGCTTTTTACTTTAAGTATTTGTTGTTATATGTTCAAATTTTTCAGCTCAATAGAGCTTGATGGACCGAGTATATTGTAGGATTTGTGGGTTTATTGAAGCCCTTAGATTAGCTTGTAATGGATGGTCAAGATTAGAATGAGGGTAATATATAAACCCTCATTCTCACATCAAAATTTTCAGATTTGCTTTGAATGAAAAGAAACCCTAGTTTCAAAATTGAGTGTTCTTCATTTATCTCTTTACTTTGTGTTTGAGATTTGTGAGAGATTAATTAGTGGCTTTGTGCTTAATTAATCACAACCTAAATCTATTACTTTGTGTGTAGATTTAGATACTATCCCTTTTATTTTCCTTGTTTACAATTTTTTCAGAAAATTCTCACAAAAATAGTGTCTTGGCCGAGAATTTTCAACATCATTTCAAGGTTCGATTTTGGGTTCATCCCTTGAGTGATTCTTATCCCCATAAGTTTCACTCCAAATTGGTTATCAAAGCCTAGGTTTGTTCTTGTTTTTTTCGATTAGTTTTTGTTGTTGGTTTGATCTTATTTTTTCGGTTACCCTCTTGTTTTTCATCTTTTATTTTTCGTTTTTTTTCCCTTCTTTTTACGTGTGTCTTCCACAAAATCCACAAGCATACTCACAAAATTTTCACAAAATGGTTGAAGATCTACACTTGTGTTAGTGTTGATTTCGGTTCTCACACTCAAAGGTCCTTGCTTTACTCAAAAATTTTCAGATTTTTGTTCTTTGGTTATTTCAATGGATGTGTTCCATCATTTTGGTGTTTCTTGTGGTACTACTCTTGGTGAGACCATGTGTGATTCTATGGAGAAAGCTAGAAGAGAGCTTGAAATCAAAATGAGTCGAATGAGGGGTAGACTTAAACCTAACCCTAGCCTTGATCTTGTGACTTTGAGGGGTCAAAGGGAGTTAGAGGATAAAATGGCTCGGTTAGGAGGAGAACAACCCCCTAACCTTGGCCGAATGGTATGTAGGGGCATGCTTGCTCAAACCCTAACCCTAAACCTAGAAGAGAATCACCAAGTCGAAGCCTTTAGGTCTAGGTGTACCATTATGGGAAGGGTTTGTGATTTGATTGTTGATGAGGAGAGTTGTTCTAATGTGGCCTCAAGCACCCTCATTGAAAAATTAGCCTTGCCTACACAAGAACACCCTAAACCTTACAAGATGAAGTGGCTAAACAATGGAGCCGAGATGAGTGTAAGTGTGGTTAGACAATGCTTGGTTTCTTTCTCCATTGGTGGGGATTACATGGATGTGGTTTTGTGTGATGTGTTACCTATGGAGGCTTGTCATCTCCTCTTAGGGAGACCTTGGAAGTTGGAGAGAAATGCTAGTCATGATGAGAGGGACAATACCTATACTTTCAAGATTGGGGCTAACAAAATCAAACTTACACCCTTACCTCCGATTTTGAAGAACCCTAACCCACCCTCCTTGATCATGTCACACGAAACAATGGGGAATGATGGAGGACCAGAAATTGAACTTGGGGTTAGTCATGGGAAGGATGAGATTAATGTCCTTGCTAAGGAGTTCCCCAAAGAGCAATGCAAACCGCCCTCCATACTTGAGTCATCCAAAGAGGTTGTTTTAAGTGAGGAGGCCGAAACAAGTGAGGAAGTGAATGTTGGTGAGAGATTGACCATTCACTTTGCTAAAGATTATCCTAACACTCAAGAGGAAAGCATGGGGTACAATGCCAAGCCAAGGGATGAGTATGATCGTGAGACGTGTTTGGCTAATGTCAAGAGAAAGGTGTTCATGTGGTATGAGAATGTTGATACAAGCAAAGAGTCAAGGGAATTTCTAAAATGGAAATTCAAAGTGAATAATAACAACAAGGAGCTACTATGTGATCATCCTACTCAAGTCTACTCAAGTGGATTCATGAAATGGGGATTCAAAGGGGGAACTAAGCTTGAACAAAAAGAGCTAAGTGATGGTGGCTCAAGTCAAGGTGAAAGTCCAAAGATCGACTTGTGGGAGGAGAACACGGCCCTCAAGACCATAACCGACTTAATCACACTCCTCATGTCATCTAATTCCACAAGTACCTTCATGATCGAGAGTGTAGCCCTCCATGTGATCAAAGACAACCCTAGAGCAATAAGGGGAAGTCAAGGAGAGGAGCTCAATGAGCTCAAAACTGAAAATTCGGGGAGCTCAATCAAGTGCAAGGGAAGTGAATCATTTGGAAATGAAAAGGTCGATGTGTTAGAAGGTTCAAGTGAGTCCTTGAAAGGGGAGAAAAACGTGGGATTTAAGCGTGGCAAAGGGTGGCTAATTGACGGTCCTAAACATGAGGAACTTCGAGTTGTGCTAGGGGTTAATTGTGAATCCAAAGAAACCATGAGTAAGGGAGAGAGCAAGTTCAATTCAATGAACCGAGTTTACAAGAATCAATCTCTCATTCAATCTCTAAGCAAGTGGAATTCTTGGAAGTCTAGAGCCATGGAGCCCAAAGTTGGTCATGGGGCTCATGGGGCACCCCTCATCATGTTCTACGATTCAAGTCATGAAGCCAACAAGAGTCCGAGTCGAGAAGGAGGCAAAGGATCAAGCCATGAGTCAAGCTATAGTCCAAACCGAGCAAGAGGAAGAGAGACCGAGGATTTGAGGACAAATCCTTTTCAAGGAGTGGAGATTGGACCAAAAATGGTCAAGGCTAGCAAGGGCGGTTTTTGTCCAAATCACGGTTTAGGTCCTTGGGCTCGAACCATGGGCTAGGTCACGATCCTAAGGTCCACCCAAGCTTATTTTGAGTGAATTTAAACAATAATATCTTGGTCAAGCTTGGTGGGTCAAGGAAGTCAAGAAAAGTCAAGACGGAGAGCAACCGAAAGTCGACTAAAGTGCTATTTTTGTTTGTGATCGCTCGAGTGCACCCATATGGGTTCGAACCACAAGTCAATTAAATTATCAAGAGGAACAAATCAAATGGGAAGAGCCACCATATCAGCCGAAAAATGATCAAAAGAAAGCTTCACATGTGTTCCACAATAAGTCGCTTTCAACACATGTCGCTATCTACCTTTACTACTTTATGCTTTTTACTTTAAGTATTTGTTGTTATATGTTCAAATTTTTCAGCTCAATAGAGCTTGATGGACCGAGTATATTGTAGGATTTGTGGGTTTATTGAAGCCCTTAGATTAGCTTGTAATGGATGGTCAAGATTAGAATGAGGGTAATATATAAACCCTCATTCTCACATCAAAATTTTCAGATTTGCTTTGAATGAAAAGAAACCCTAGTTTCAAAATTGAGTGTTCTTCATTTATCTCTTTACTTTGTGTTTGAGATTTGTGAGAGATTAATTAGTGGCTTTGTGCTTAATTAATCACAACCTAAATCTATTACTTTGTGTGTAGATTTAGATACTATCCCTTTTATTTTCCTTGTTTACAATTTTTTCAGAAAATTCTCACAAAAATAGTGTCTTGGCCGAGAATTTTCAAGAGTATTATAGATCGATTTTGGGTTCATCCCTTGAGTGATTCTTATCCCCATAAGTTTCACTCCACATCCTTATAGTCTTGTCCAATCGAGAACGAAACTTTGCATTGTTTATCGACCTTTACCTCGGCTCCTTGATTAAGCCACCTTAGCTTGTAAGGATGAGGATGCTTCAAAGTAGGTAAGGCAAGTTTATCAATGAGGGTTTTTGAAGCAACATTAACACAACTTCCTCCATCGATAATTAGGTTACACACTCTCCCCTTGATTGTACACTTGGACCGAAAAATTTGGTGCCTTTGGTCTATGCCCTCATTTGACTCTTGAGTGTGCATCACTCGCCATGTGACCAAGCTCAACCCCGAGTCCGGGGAAACTATGGTTTCGGCCTCCTTCATCTCGTCTACTTCCTCTTTTTCTTCTTCCTCACAAACTAAGACCTCATCGTCTCCCCAATGCACTACTTCACTTGTGATCAAGGCTCTCTTGTTTGGGCACTCCTTAGCAAAATGGCCATACCCTTGACATTGGTAGCATCTCTTGAGAGGAATCGTTTTTTTAGGGCCATAGTCAATTCCCTTCCCTTTGTCAACACTTGATGGCTTGATGGTAGGGCAAGGCTCGGCTAATTTGACCCCTCCTTGACTCGAGGTAGGGTTGGTCTTGGTAGTGCTCTTAGCCGAATCCCTCTCCCCTTCTCTAACCTTTCCACACGAGTGGCCATAGTAACGCCTCATCGAATGACCACAAGTTTTGCATCTTCACCCGGTTAGCTATCCTAGGGTTTAGGCCCTCGACAAACCTAGCTATCTTTTGCTCGGGTTTTTCATTCATCTCACATTGTAAGGTGAGTTGTTCAAAGTCCCTAAGATAGGTTTCGATGGGGTGTGTCTCTTGTTTTAGTTGGGTCAATCTAAGGAACATGTCTTGAGAGTAATCTTTGGGAACAAACTTATCCTTGAGCTTTTTCTTGAGTTTGAGCCATGACCTAATGAGTTCCTTTCCCTCTCGATTTCTTTGGTTCTTAAGGTTTTCATACCAAAGGGAGGCATAGCCTTTGAATTTCATGATGGCCACCTTAAAACACTTTCTATCGGGGTATTCTTTAAATTCAAAGATTCTTTCACCGACCTAAGCCAATCTAGTAGATCCTCGGGATTAAGACTACCATAAAAGTCTGAATTTCTACCTTGATGTCTCGGTCATGATCTATTGGTTGGACTTCAAGGGACTCCTCCGAATCCGATTGTTGATCTTCCATGTGAGGAGGGTTGGCCTCTCCCACGGCCTCCTAACCCACGGCCTCTTCCTCCTCCACCCCTAGGTGGTGGTCTTGGCTCATGAATGTTTTGTTCCAAGAGGGTATTTATAGCATTCATCATTAAAGTATAATTACGGTGAGTTGAGTCAACTTCTCTTCTAAATCTAAAGCCTTTTATCCTCTTCCATTTTGTGAAAATTTTGTGAGATTTTTGTGGAAGTTTTGTGGAAATAAACAAGGAAAACAGAAGGAAAGAAAAGCGAAAAATGAAGAGGAAAACAAGAGTAAAAGCGAGAAACACACAAACAAATCGAAAACAAGAACAAACCTAGGCTTTGATGACCAATTTGGAATGAAACTAGATGGATTAAGTTTCACTCAAAGGATGAACTAGAATCGATTTGTAGAACATGTATAATTTTCGGCCAAGTGATGTGTTTTTGTGTTGATTTTTCTGATTTTTGTAAAACAAAAGAAAACATAAAGGATAGAACTAATTCTAAGCACTAAGCAAAAGAATTAGGTTTTGATTAATTCAAGCACTAAGCCACTAAATTAATCATTCACTAACTCAAGCACTAAGCAAAGAGTATAATGAAGCCACACAAGTTCAAACTCTAGGGTTTGTTTTTTTTCATTCAACCAAATCTGAAAAATTACAAGGGTTAGAGCTTGGTTTATATAGACCAAGTCTTTACATCCTAGCCATTCAATTCAATGATAATCTAAGGGCTCACATGAGCCTTGAAAAGCAACAAAAAAAACGGCCAAAGGCCTTACACATAGCTGAAAATTTGAAGTCTAACAAACAAATTCAAAAGTATAAAGTTTGATGGTGACACTTGACTCCATCCTCTCCATTCTTTGTTTATGATCATCCAAGGGTCCTTGAGTGAGCTTTGGGGTTGAGTTAGGACGGTCCATGCTCCCATTTTTTCAGAAATTTAAAAGCTAATACAATAAAGCATAAAGTAGTGAAAGTGACATGAAAGAAAATGACATAAAACATAAAACAATGTGAGGGTTTTGGGGATTGATTGAGCCGGGTCCATGGGACCTCCTTGAGCTAGCTTTTGTGAGCCATGTGAGTCTTTTATTGGAGGGTTAACTCACATGGGTGTGCCCAAATTGACCACATTCAAAATAGCATATTCACTGACTTTCTAGTTGCTCTCCAACTTGACTTCTCTTGACTTCCCTTGACCACTAAGTATGGCTTGATTTGACCATAGAATTGACTTGACTTTACTCTTAGTGGCCCCTAGGATCATGGCCTAGGCTTGGGTTCGAGCCCAAGGGCTCAACCCTTGGCTCAACTCCATCTCTTCTTTGACCACCTTGACCATTCTTGGTCCAATCTCCTCTCCTTGGAAAGGACTTGCCCTCAAGTCCTTGGAGACCTTTTCATTGCTCTCTTGATTCGATTTCTTGCTTGAATTTCGACTTAGTATTCGACCAATTTTGGCCCTCGTGATCTTGGCCTTCCATGGACACCACTTGACTAGAGCTCGGAAAAGAGGTTGACTCCCTTGGAGTTGGCTTGATTGAACGGCCTTGCACTCCTCCCCACCCACGGTTTGTTTGTCTACAAACCCTTGCTCGAGTACACTCTTGAGTCCATGGTTCGTAGGCTTGCTTTCCATCCATTCTTGTCCATGATCAAGCCCTTCAATGATCCTCCATCTCATGGACCCGCTTGATCTCCCTATGCCATCGATTTTTGCTCTTTCATTGACCACATTCTCGTTGTAGTCGATTGTTTCATTGTTGATTGATGCACCCTCTTCATTGTCTCCCCGGCTCTGGGCTTGTGCATCCGATTTTGTATGGATGCTGTGAGGCCGCGTACGATGCACTTGGGGTCCAGGATTCCGCTTGTTTCTCCTGGCTTGCTGATGGAGGTTAGTCGTTTTTGTTTTTGCTTAGATTTGCATCTTGTTTGCTTTGTATAGTGTCTTAGTTTGTATTTTTTGTGCAGTGCTGGATCTATAGCCATTTCCCTTTCTTCCTTCCTGAGAAGGCCGCGGCTATAGAGAAGAGGTATCCGGCGGTGCTTACTTGGGGCACCTGCAGCCGTATTGGGTTCGACTGGACGCACGATCTTGTTCGGAGGCAGTTGAACCAGCTGAGGATCGGTTAGGTAAGTTCTGAATCATTCTGAATAGCGTGTATTTAGATGACTTGTGGGAATGTTCTGACATGTGTTGTTCGTGTAGTTCCGTACGCGTCCGTGGGAGTTGTACTTGGGTGTCCCAGAGGGGTTATGGGCGCGTTTTCGGGAGCGTGACGCCCAGCGGCTGTACCTGGCGACACCGTATGGGTGTGTCTGGTACTTAGGTAAGCGCTTGTCCGCTCAGACGAGGCATCCAGATTTCATTGTGCCTGCTGACCCGCCTAAGGCGTTGTTCGAGCCGCGTGTCTTGAGTCCACTCCAGAGGCGGCAGTATCGCGAGGGGGAATCGGAGAGTCTCCTGTACCGTGGTATGGACTACGCTCAGTTTGCGTGGGGTAGGCTCGCTTGTGGGCCCGTCGAGGTATGTCTTGTTTTTGTTTCTTGTGTAGAGTGAAATTTCTGCGAAAAATTACGCTAATTTGTGTTCTCGTGTTTATTTTTGCAGCAACCTGACCCTGATCTGGCGGATCAGCCCCTATATTTCTCGACTACGGTGGAGTGGGATAACGCTGGTGTTCGAGAGACGTTCCATGTGCCTGCGTACCTGTCGGTGATCACGGACGCTGGAATCGACGGCTGGGGCGACAAGGTTAAGAAGGTATGGTTCCTTCATCTTGCGTTTGTGTATCTGTGTGAGCCCCCAGTTTGACCGAGTTAGTGTGTAATGATGGGCAAACTTAGACGAAGGACGTGTTTTTGTGTTACCCCCTCGAGTTTGACTGTAGTTTAGTATGAAACTTAAGTCAAAATGAAAAGTTTAGGCGGAGGAGTGCTAATTTTGGAATTTCCCCGGTAGTTTGTCTTATTTTAGTCTGAAAATAAGGCAAAATGAGGTAGAATGTGCGTGCTTGAAATTTCCCCCGTAGTTTGGCTTAATTTGATGTGAAATTAAGGCGAAATGGAGTAAAAATGTACGTGTTTTGAAATTTCCCCCGTAGTTTGTCTTAATTTGGTGTGAAATTAAGGCAAAATGGTGTGAAAGTGTTTGAAATGTTTTGTGTATTGCAGGTTGCCAAGGACGTTCACAAGAAGTTATGGCGAACGGCAAACCGGTGGAGGATGGCTTGGGCGGAGCAAGCGGCCCATGTAACACCCCGTGTTAATCTAATACAATAATTAGCCATCGAATATTATTTTCAAGTCTTAAATCTCTTCATAATCTTTTAACCTTCCAAAATCGCATTTTAGCAAAAACTTTCGTTTTGAAAAATTTATCGACTTCCTTAACTTTTGAAAACTTTTGTAAATAGTAAATAAAATATTTTAGTCTTAGAATTCAAAAGTAGAAATATTTCGAAAAATCGTCAAACGCGCACACATTAACTTTTACCGTCTTTGACGCCCGACTTTTTAAACCCGATTTATTTCGTAAAAACATTTTAAAACATGGGGGGAACATTTTCTATGTCCAAATAGTAATGAAGACTTTAGTAACCTATAATGATAATTATGTTTCCTATTTTCATTTAATTAAACTTTATTTACATAAAAAATTAAACCTTATCCTAAATTACTTAACCTAATTCATACTAACTCATCCTCATTATTTTCTAAGTACAAAAATCACCTCTTTTCTCCTCATTTTGGCCGAGCTCCTTGCCTCCTTATTCTCCCTTAATTTTTCTTCCATTTTTCTCTTAAAACACTCTAAATTAAAACCCTAATATTATTCAAATAATCTTTAAGTATTCCTTAGTAATTAGTGGGTAATTGAAGGTTATTATTTACGGGTTTGGTTTGAAGGTGAAGACGGGTGTTTAGGTGAAGCACTTGACTTAGATAATATTATCGATCCGGATAACCAATAACTTTGCCGATCAAGGTGACTAGCTATTTCTTATATTAGCCTCTTTGTAAATTAATTTGATTTTTATTATAATTTTATGAGTATGAACCTTATGATAAAATTATGTTAAACATCAACTTTGATTTCCTTATATGTTTATGTGATGTTAACAAATGATAATAACTAAATAATAGTTTTACTAGAAAAGTTGTAGTAATATGAAAGTATGTTTATTTTAATTAGTTTTGAGCATTTTTAATTATTGTTCATATTGTTTTTATGTTTATTTAAGTTTTAGTTATGTAGTAATCTTATATAAAAATTATGTTAAATATTAACAATGAGTTTATTAAAGTGAAGAAGAATCGAAAACAAAATTTATGTACAACACACCTATCTCACGGCATTCCCTTATTTTATTTTTTTTTTATAAATTTTCACTTTTAATTTTTGTAAATAATATGTTATATTAAGTTGCATTAAAATGGATGTTGTTATGTTATAAAAATTAATTTAGGAAAATAAATTATATGTTGTTAAAAATGCATATGTGTTCTTGAATTTAGTTTTGGTGTTCTTGATATTCATGTGATGTTCATGTGATGTTCGTGTATTTAGCACACTTTGATTTTATTGATTTTATGTTTGTTAGTAATTTTTGTTTTTGTTTAATCATTGGTTTATATATTATTAGTAATATAGTTTAAATCAACTTAAACTTTTAGAAAAACTTTTAGGAAATTAAACTTTATATTTTAGCTCAAAATTTTAGTCAAATGAAATTTTTAGTAAAATTTCATTTTAGTTTAAATCGTTTTAGTATAATTAGAATAATTAGAATATAAAAACTTTAAGCTAAAAACCGATAAAAATCGAAAAACCAAATTTAGAACATACACATGAGTGGCCACGGCTTGTACACCTATTTTAGGTTAAATTTATCTTTTATCAATTTTTAGTTTATTGTTAAGATAATTAAATTATTAGTTAATAAGTTAGAATTAAGAAATTAAAATAAATAAATGAATTTTGACATATATAGTAACCACACGGCATTTCCATTTAAAATGGACTTAAATTGATCAAAATGAAATTTTAGTGTAAATCAATTCTACTAACTAAAAATTGATAAAAGATAAATTTTAGTGTAAATCAATTTCGTTATAAAAGAAATATAATAAACCGATAAAAAGTGTAACCGTTATAAAAATGAATTAAATCGTGTGCTACTGCCTTTGCAAATTAGACTAGTGGACTTGGACGATACGGACTAAATGAACCATCCACGACACTATTATTATTAAAAATAAAAAATCGCTAAATTTAGTAAATAGATGACTAAATTTAACTAAATGTCAATTTGAAATAAATATCGCTTATCACTATTTACAAACTGAACTTAACGACTTTGAAACTAGATTTTTAAACTTAGTAACTAAGTTAGGAAGTGAATAGTGACCGATGTGAATAGTGACTGAAATGAATAGTGACTGAGATGAATAGTGACCGATGAATAGTGACTGAGGTGAATAGTGACGGATGAATAGTAACCGTCATGAATAGTAACTAGGGACGAAACTTGTTAAACAAGTAACGTCCCAAAAGTTTAAAAACTTGTTTTAAGGGGAATTTGAGGTAACTTGTTGAACAAGTTATCTTTTCAAATCCCGAGACGTGAATAGTGAAAAATTCACGAAACTTGTTAAACAAGTTACGTCTCAAAATTCAAAGATATTTCAAATTTCAAAATTTGAAATATTGTAAATAATTGAAAAATTTCCTAAGTATAGAAAATTGAAAATTAATAAGTTAAACTTAAAAACATTAAAGTCTCAACAACACTTCAAATAATAAACGAACATGTTATGTGATCATATGAAACCGAAAATAAAATACATAAACGTTTGACGATGAGACTAGGAGAGTCTAGTAACATGAGATATAAAATATCAAATAAATGATAAATCATGAGTAAGTTAAGGAACGGGTCAAAAGCTTGAGCCTCCGATATGAAAACGTCAATCGTAAGTGAAGTAGGGTTTAGGATAGTCTTGTAAGGACGCCACTATCTCGGTCTCTGACGCTGGTCATCCCGAATAGTGTGGTTAAGCCGGTAGCCTAATTGCGATTGTCATCCTGCCCATGCCTTTACGCCTTAAGTCGTACTGCCTACTCCGTACAAGATAATGAATACGCCAACTCTTTTGGGTCAGTCTCTAGGAAGTAGTCGCTTTATTCAGAGTTAAGATGCTCTATGAATAGCATAGCCCATTCTTAAAGTGAATATTAGAATATGCATATTAGACTAGGGTTAATTCCCCTATTTGGCTAGAGGTAACAGGGCCATCGTGACCTTATTGCGATTGTCATCTTGCGGTTCTGTCTCCTTGCCGTGTTTCGTTCTTAGTGGGCGCGACGCTTGCTTTCGTTCCTACCATGCGTAAAGATTACTTGACGGGATTGTATCTGAAGTTCGAATCATTTCGAACACTAGAAGATGAGATGCAAGTACTATAGTATTCGGCGTGGTTTACGAGTCGAGTAAGTCGCTGCACTATGGTAGTGAGATGCAAACGACTAGAGTACAATGGCCTACTCAATGGTCAGGCTCGTAAGCAGTATGTGTTGTTTGAATTGTGTGAAAGTGAGTCGTAACATCTTTAAAAATTAAAGACCACAAATTTCTGAAGTGAATCGAGTCTGCATGATGTGAATGATACAGTATGTCTGTTAGTTGCGATCTGTTATCGTACTGTAATCCTATTGAATTGCTGTGACGCTATTAGTATGATATTATCTGTTATTTCCATTTCTAACTGAATATCATGCCTTTTATGATTTATCGCTTTAAATCTCATGCTTATTATGACTTATATGTCTTTATATGCTATATGTAATAAGCATGTTTATCGTTTTATCATATTGTTATAATTATAAAGTGATAGTAATAAACCAAAGTAATTGAAATCGAGGGTAAGTATGAGCGTATCTAGTCATCTTGTCGCTCAGTAGCACCCCATCAGTTTATTGTGCAGGACGATCGTGGACCGGATGCTGGATTTTGGACGGGGCCACTCGACGTTTTATGCTTTATTTTAAGTTGTTTTTCGAGAGATTTGTAATATATAATACGCTACTCTTTTTAATTTCCGTACTTAGAGTTGATTTATTCAATTCTTGAACGATGATGTAACATTTTGGGTTTTATGTATAATTAATGACGCTGGTTTAAGACTTAATTAATTTCCGCCTTAGTAATTAAAGTCGACTAAAAACCAGGTTATTCTGTTGACTATGTCAGTCGGTGACATGGCCCAGTCTGTGAGACTTTGACGAGTAGCGTCGCCGTCATCCGTAGCTTAGCCTGTTGTTGCTTGAACTGCCTGAATCGCAAGGTTCCTTGCGTTGTATGCTAAAGGTGTGGGTGTTTTTATAGGCTTCAGGCAGATGCGTGTTGAGGTTGACTTCCTGGATGCGTGCCTTGACTATTGGGATCCTAATTTGCATGTTTTTAGGTTCCCGGGAGGAGAAGTGTGTCCGCTTTTGGAGGAGTTCTCGGCTATCGCGGGATGGTCCACACGTACGACCCCCGTAGTTGTGAGGAATGAGCTCAATTTCAACGGGAGACTGCGACAATATCTCTCCATGACTAATGCACAAGCTGATGGGTTGTTTGACGGTGGCCTCTTCAATTTTAGGCGTTTATGCGAACGATATATGAATTGCGGGGATGTTAGCATTTCGGACCGTTCGAGGAGGATAGCCCTTGGGTTCTGTTTGATTCACCGCTATTGCTTCGCGAGGACCATGACGGATGGTGTGCATGGAAATGCGCGGTATGCGCGGGTGATGGAGGAAATGGGTTTAGACGACCGTCATGCTAATCGTCTGAGCCCGTACCTCGGATGTGTTAGGATTCTACCGGTCTAGCTTATGGAGCGTCTGCGTGTATTAGCTCCTCCAGGTGATAATTCGTACAAGCCGGCTGGGTTGACGACTAGTGCACTTCACTGGGTTGTACCTCGGGAGCGTTCGGTGAACTACTTCCAAGGGTTCGTGCGGGAGAGGAACACTAGGTGGGTGGTGTTGTGGTTGTCCATACGACACGTTACGACGCCTTTTGTCACGGATGCCGCCAATGGCATCATGCTATACGGGTTTGAGCGAGCTGTGTGGATCCACCCTCATCGGTTGAGGAGACAGATCGGTCAAGCTCAAGTCATCTCTGCAGAGGATACCCGTATTCGAGAGGCGGTTGTTCTGAACAACCAAATGATTGATGCATGGGCTCGAGGATGGTCTGATCGGGTGACTTGGGCTAAGCCAGCTGGTTCCGAGACCACGCGCGTCTCGGACTTCTACCGACGGTGGTGTATTTCTCACGATCCTCGTGAGAGGGAGAACATGCGAAGACGGGAGAGGACCGGTCCAAGGCCTTCTCTGGCGCACGCGGCGGTGCGGGGAAAGCGAGACTATTGCGATTTGGCGAGCTCGAGTTCAGGAGCGGCTTCATCCAAGCCGGTTAGGGAACGACTTGGACCGAAGGTGACTATTAAGGATCGTCTGGGCGAGAAGGTGAAGGATGCTAAGGATGCTGAGATCGATGAGGATGATCCTGTAGAGCCCCAGGATTCGAGAGGAATGCGCCGAATTCGGCGATTGCTTCGGTGATCGTGAGCGCGGATGTACCTTAGGATGACGAAGAAAAAAGGAACCCCAAGCAACGTAGGAGTGATTCTTAGCCTTAGGATTTTATGTTTTGTTTTATTCAAAGAGGAGTTTTGTTTTTTGTTTTGTTCATCGAATAAAAGAGTTTGAAAGCTAGTTTTAAACTCAAGTCTGAATTGTAAACATTTCCTAATTAATGAGTAACAAAGAAAGTGTTTGTTTTTGTCTTGTCTCGTTGCTTTTGTATTATTTATCCTCGACCTTTTAAGCTTTGGATATGCGTTTTTGTTTTAAGTCCTCGACCTTTTTAAGCTTTGGACTTGTTAATTTCGTGAGGATTTGGGTTGTGCCCTTGCGAGCTGCCTACGTATCCGCGTATGGTACGAAATCAAACCTAGCGTAGTTCGTGATTTTGGTTGAGTCTTTTGCAAGACTGCCTACGTATCCATATGTATGGAATCAAACCAAGCGTAGTTCACTCGTGCGAGTGTGTTTGTTTACTTGAAATACATTGCAAAGTTGTTTTGAGCGCAAGGGTAGTATTTCTTAAGCTGGTTGAGATTTATAGGCAAGTTGAACTCTTCGCCGTCGAGGTCGGTTAGCTTGACGGCTCCTCCGGGAAGGATTTCCTTGACCAAAAACGGTCCAGCCCAATTAGGTTTGAATTTCCCTCTTGGATCGACCGGTAATGGTGCTCTAACCGATTTGAGGACTAAGTCTCCCACGTTGATGTTTCGTGGTTTGACTCGCTTGTTGTTTGCGCATTGTAGACGTGATTGGTACATTCGTACTGTACTTAGTGAATGTAGGCGTCTCTCGTCTAGGAGAATGAGTTTCTCGTATCGTTCGCGTGCCCATTCTGCTTCGGGGATGTCTGCTTCCATGAGAATTAGAAGTGATTGTATTTCGATTTCTACAGGTTCTACGACTTCCATGCCATAGGTTAGGAAGTAGGGTGTCATTCCTGTCGGTGTGCGTATTGTGGTGCGATCATCTTTTTAAGGATGGTTACGACGGTTTTGTTTGCCGCCTCTACCGCTCCATTGGTTTGAGGTCGGTAGGGTGATGATCTGTGTCGTTGAATTTTGTACTTTGCAAGGAATGGTTCGACTTCTCCTCGGAAATGTGAGCCTTGATCACTGATCAGTTCGTGGGGTATACCGTATCGGCAAATAATGTTGCTTTGTATGAACTTGGCGACTTCCTTTGTGCCAAACTTACAGTATGATGCGGCTTCGACCCATTTCGTGAAATAGTCGATATCCACGAGGATGAAGCTGTGTCCTCCTGCGCCCACTGGGTGTACTTTGCCTATGATGTCGATTCCCCATGTCGAGAAAGGCCATGGTGATGTTAGGCTGTATAGTGGTGAAGGGGGCACGTGTTGTACATTTGCGAAAATTGTGACAATATTTGACATATTTTGCGCAATCGGCTTCTATGGTTGTCCAATACAAACCTAGGCGAAGGATTGGTTTGCATAAGGCTCGTGCGTTCATGTGTGGTCCGCATTCGCCGTCATGGACTTGAGATATGATCTCTTGTCCTTTTTTTGTGGTCAACGCACAAGAGTAGTGTACCTTGAGGCGTTTTCTTGAGTAATTTGTCCATTTCTAGCACGAATTATGATGCTAGAAGTCGAAGAGGTCTTTTACCACGCTTGTCGGTGTTTGGTGGGTATTTACCATTTCGTTTGAAGTTGATTATTGCTTGATACCAAGGCTCGGTTTGCTCTTCCTCGGTTTCAATGTCGTATACGTATGTGATGCGGGAGCAGTGGGAACACAATGGAAACGAGGCCTTGGAGAGCACATGGTGCGGGAGCATTGGAAACACAGCAATAACAAAACCTTCTACGGCACGATTTCGACCATCTGAATGGAACCACAGTGGAAACGCAAGCACGTTTCTCACTATCTGGCAGGAAACGCAGACACGTTTCCTATTGTCTAACTGGAAACGCAGAAGGAAACGCAGGCTTTGAAGGTTCCTGGAAACTCACAGGAAACACAAACACGTTTCCCACAGACTAGCTGGAAACGCTGGAAAATGTGTACAGCTCAACACGCTTTCCTTAAATTAGTCCGTAGGATCAGCTAGTATAATTTTAATTATTCTTAGTTTATTTTCTTTATTTACTTGCAAATAAACTTGGGAAAGTTTCCTAGAAGTGGTAGAAGTAATAATGTCTTTTAGTTGATTTTATTTTATTTCCTAATTAGATTAGGAAAGTCTTAGTTGATGAATAATTTGGTTTTCTAATTATATTAGGACCAATATAGTTTTTAGAGTACTATAAATAAGGTTGGATTGTGACCTTATTTCATATCTTATCATACTTTGAATAAAGTTTTATACTTTGCCTAAACTTGCGAGTTTAACCCTTGAATTCTTTCTTGCGAGATTGATTTCAAACTCTTCCTTGCGAGGTTGAGATTTAGCTAATCAAGTGATTTCCTTACGAGGATTGATCAAGATTGCTTGCTTATCCGTTCTTGTTATCAAGAACTTGCATTATCCATCTTATTTGCAACCTCACGCTATGCGTTCCACCAACAAAGAACATCACGCGTTGCATACGTATTCACAGTTACAAATTCCGCTGCTACGTTTCTAAAGAACCTACGCGTTCTATATCAAATTGGTTATCAGAGCTCGATTCTTGATTTATTTTTCAATAAATCTGTCATGGGCAGCTTACAACAATGGAAGAGAATTCTGGTCAAGATAAGCCGTGGATGGAAGACATGAATTCCATGCAGAAGAAGCTAAGTCAGTTGACATACATGGTGAAGCACATGTATAAAAGTGGGTATAAGAAACCAAAGAACCCGAATATAAGTGATGATGAAGGTTCGATTGAATCTGAAGAAGAAGAACGACCGAGAGGAAGAAAGATCACCAAGAACGATGATGATCGAGGTATCAAACTCGATATTCCAGATTTTAAAGGTGACATGGATCCGGAGAGTTTCTTGGATTGGGTTCGACAAGCCGAGAGAATCTTTGAGTATAAGGAGTATGATGATAAGAAGCAATTTAAGGTTGCAACACTGAAACTCACCAAATATGCTTCTTTATGGTATGAAAACCTAAAGAAACAAAGGAGGAGAGAAGGAAAGCCAAAGATTGAATCTTGGGTTAAATTGAAGAAGCACCTTATGAAACGTTTCTTGCCTCGTGATTATGAGCAAGAAAACTACTTGAAACTCCAATCTTTGATGCAAGAAAACTTGTCCGTGACCGAATACATCAAAGAATTTGAGAGGATGACAATCTTATGCGATCTTGAGGAGAAAGAAGAGTTTAGAATCGCAAGATTCATCAAGGGCCTAACACCCTCACTTGCGGCCAAAGTTGAAATTCAGAATTTTGATGGTTTTAATGATGTGTGCAGGTTAGCTTTGAAGTTTGAGAAACAAGAGGAGGCATGAAAGACTAATCCTTATTCAAGAGGAGTGGTCATTGGTTCGAGTTCTCAAGCTAGTGACGTTCCAAGCAAGCCTAAAGAAACTCCAAAAGAGGAATCTCGAGACAAAGGAAAGGGAATCGCTGTGGAGACTAAAGGAAACTCAATGAGGCGGTGCATTAAGTGTCAAGGCTATGGTCACATAGCAAACGAGTGTCCTCTTAAGAGAGCACTCACGGTTCAAGAATTGGAAGGATTGGTTCCTAACTTTGTCACGCCTAAGGAGAATGAAGAAACGGAAGACAAAGAGGGAGTGGTTTATGATTTGGATCCCTTAAGTGAAGATGAATGCTTGGTGTTTAGAAACCTTCATGTGGAAGTGGACCAAAATTGGTCAAGGAAGTCAAGGGAGAAGAGTTGGGAGACCATGGGCTAGGGCCATGGGCTCAAACCCAAGCCTAGGGCTTGGTCTAAGGGATCACTAAGGGTCAACTAAGGTCAAACCTATGGTCAAACCAAGCCAACCTTAGTGATCAAGCAAAGTCAAGAGGAAGTCAAAGTTGGAGAGCAACAAAAAGTCAAGATTATGCTATTTTGAAATGTGGTCAACCAAGGTACACCCATGTGAGTCAACCCTCCAATAAATGGGCTCATATGGTTCATCAAGCTAGCTCATGGAGGTCAAGGGGGGCCGGCTTATTTCAAGTCACCAAGGATCATCACATTGTTTTTATAATTTAAGTCATTTTCATACGCCGCTTTCATTACTTTTACTTTATGCTTTATTGAAAGGAGACAATGTAATCCCTTGTAATATGGTCACTAGGACCGTCCCACATACCACCCAAGGTCAAATCTTGACCCTTGAAGACTACCTAAAATGCATGGAGAGGATGTCTTTCACGTGTCATTTGTCTACTTTATGTTTTGTTTGTTATCATTTTCAAAATTGTAAGGTCACAAAGACCAACTTTTTCTACTGATTTGAGGGACCTTTATGGCCCTTGGATCAACTTGTAATGTGTGGCTAAGATTAGAATGAGGGTAATATATAAACCCTCATCCTCATCTCACAATTTTCAGATTTTGAATGATATAAGGTTGAAACCCTAAAAACTTGAGTACTCTCATTTCTCTCTTTACTTTGTGTTTGAGATTTATGATAATTAACTAGTGGCTTGGTGCTTAGTTAATTAAACCCCTAAATCTATAACTTTGTGAGTAGATTTAGGTACTATCTTTTATGTTTTTCATTTGTTCATACAAAAATCACAAAAATACATCACATATCACCACATTCGGCCGAGTTCTTTTACAAGGGATTGAGATCGATTTTGTTCATCTCTTGAGTGAAACTTGATCCTCCTAGTTTCACTCCAAATTGGTCATCAAAGCCTAGGTTTGTTCTTGATTTCATTTTCTTTCTCTATTTTTTCGGTTTACTCTAGTAATGTCGAGTAGTTTGCTTGTTTTTCTCTTTTAATTTTTCGTTTTTTCTTCTTCCTTTCCTTGTTTATTTTCTATAAATTTACCACAAAATTTCCACAAAAGATCTCACAAAATTTTCACAAAATGGAAGAGAATAGAGGAGAGGGTAAAAGACTTTCCGATCTAGAAGAGAAGTTAACTCAACTCACCGGTAATTGCACTTTAATGATGAATGCTCTAAACACCCTCTTAGACCAAAATATCAATGAACCAAGAAGGGGTGAAGGGGGAAGGGGACGTGGCCGTGGGTTTGGGTATGGGGGCCGTGGGAGAGGGCACCCTCCTCCTCACATGGAAGATCAATTTTCGGATTCGGAAGAGTCCCTTGAAGCCCACCCTAGAGACCATGACCGAGATATCAAAGTGGATATACCCGATTTTTATGGTAGCTTGAACCCCGAGGATCTCTTAGATTGGCTTAGATCGGTTGAGAGAATTTTTGAATTCAAGGAGTATTCCGATAGGAAGTGTTTTAAAGTGGCCATCATGAAATTCAAGGGATATGCCTCCCTTTGGTATGAAAACCTTAAGAATCAAAGAAACCGAGAGGGTAAGGAACCCATTAAGTCATGGCTCAAACTCAAAAAGAAACTCAAAGACAAGTTTGTTCCCAAAGACTACACCCAAGACATGTTTCTCAAGCTAGCTCAACTAAAACAAGAGTCACACCCCATTGAGACCTATCTTAGGGACTTTGAGCAACTCACCCTACAATGTGAGATGAATGAGAAACCCGAACAAAAAATTGCAAGGTTTGTTGAGGGCCTAAACCCTAGGATAGCAAATCGGGTCAAGATGCAAAACTTGTGGTCATTCGATGAGGCCGTTACCATGGCCACACGTGTGGAGAGGCTAGAGAAGGGGAGAGGAGAGTCGGCTAAGAACACCCCCAAAACCAACCCCATGTCGAGCCAAGGAGGGGTCAAGATTGTTGAGCCTTGCCCTACCACCAAGCCATCAAGTGTTGATAAGGGAAAGGGAATCGACTATGGCCCTAAGAGAACAATTCCTCTCAAGAAGTGCTACCAATGTCAAGGTTACGGTCATTTTGCTAAGGAGTGCCCTAGCAAGAGGACCTTGAATACAAGTGAGGTTGTACATTGGGGAGATGATGAGGTGTTAGTTTGTGAGGAAGAAAAAAAAGAGGGAGTTGAGGAAGTAAGGGTGGCCGAGACAATTGTTCCCCCGGACTCGGGGTTGAGCTTGGTCACTTGGCGAGTGATGCACACTCAAGAAGCAAACGAGAAAATGGACCAAAGGCACCAAATATTTCGGTCCAAATGTACAATCATGGGGAGAGTGTGTAATTTGATTATTGATGGGGAAGTTGTGTTAATGTTGCTTCTAAAACCCTCATTGATAAGCTTGCCTTGCCCACTTTGAAGCATCCTCATCCTTACAAGCTAAGGTGGCTTAATCAAGGAGCCGAGGTGAAAGTTGATAAGCAATGCAAAGTCTTGTTTTCCATTGGACAAGACTACAAAGATGAAGTTGTGTGTGAAGTGTTGGACATGGATGCATGTCATGTGTTGCTTGGTAGGCCTTGGGAGTATGAAAAGAATTCTTCCCACCATGGAAGAGACAACACCTACTCATTCAAGTATGGTGACAAGCTTATTGTCTTAGCTCCCCTACCACCAATGATGGGATGTAAATCCAATGCGTGCTTGTTTGAATCCTTCATTGAACCGAAACCTAGCATGGAGAAGAAGTTGGAGCCGAGCTTGAAAGAACTTGAGGACTTGAATGGGCTTTGAGCCGAGTAGGGAGGAGCTAGGGAGGAGATGAACTTGGAATGTGAGGGAAGCTCTAGCATGATAAGGAGGATTCTAGGAGAGGAGCAACATGAAGGTGAAGCATCAATCAACAAGAAAACAACCAATGTGAACAATGAGAGGGCAAAAATCGATGGCCTAGAGAGGTCAAGTGGATCCTTGAGATGGAGGATCATTGATGGGCTCGATCACGAGCAAGAATGGATGGATGGCGTGGCTATGAACCGTGGACTCAAAGAGATGCTTGAGGAAGAATGTGTGGTCAAGCAAACCGTGACCAAGGAGGAAAACATGATCAATCCCTCGAGCCCAAGCAAAGGAATCCAACCATTCCTACAAACCATCATCAAGTGGTGCCCATGGAAGAAAAACGTGAAGCCCAAATTCGAGCAAGGATTGAGTCGGGAATCGAGTGTGAAGTCGAGCAAGTCGAGCAAGAGGTTCTCCAAGGACTTGAGGGCAAGTCCTTTCCAAGGAGAGGAGATTGGACCAAAATTGGTCAAGGAAGTCAAGGGAGAAGAGTTGGGAGACCATGGGCTAGGGCCATGGGCTCAAACCCAAGCCTAGGGCTTGGTCTAAGGGATCACTAAGGGTCAACTAAAGTCAAACCTATGGTCAAACCAAGCCAACCTTAGTGATCAAGCAAAGTCAAGAGGAAGTCAAAGTTGGAGAGCAACAAAAAGTCAAGATTATGCTATTTTGAAATGTGGTCAACCAAGGTACACCCATGTGAGTCAACCCTCCAATAAATGGGCTCATATGGTTCATCAAGCTAGCTCATGGAGGTCAAGGGGGCCGGCTTATTTCAAGTCACCAAGGATCATCACATTGTTTTTATAATTTAAGTCATTTTCATACATGTCGTTTTCATTACTTTTACTTTATGCTTTATTGAAAGGAGACAATGTAATCCCTTGTAATATGGTCACTAGGACCGTCCCACATGCCACCCAAGGTCAAATCTTGACCCTTGAAGACTACCTAAAATGCATGGAGAGGATGTCTTCGCGTATCATTGTCTACTTTATGTTTTGTTTGTTATCATTTTCAAAATTGTAAGGTCACAAAGACCAACTTTTTTCGGCTGATTTGAGGGACCTTTATGGCCCTTGGATCAACTTGTAATGTGTGGCTAAGATTAGAATGAGGGTAATATATAAACCCTCATCCTCATCTCACAATTTTCAGATTTTGAATGATATAAGGTTGAAACCCTAAAAACTTGAGTACTCTCATTTCTCTCTTTACTTTGTGTTTGAGATTTATGATAATTAACTAGTGGCTTGGTGCTTAGTTAATTAAACCCCTAAATCTATAACTTTGTGAGTAGATTTAGGTACTATCTTTTATGTTTTTCATTTGTTCATACAAAAATCACAAAAATACATCACATATCACCACATTCGGCCGAGTTCTTTTACAAGGGATTGAGATCGATTTTGTTCATCTCTTGAGTGAAACTTGATCCTCCTAGTTTCACTCCAGGAAGCGAGCACAGCTGAAACGGAACAAGTTGATCCGATTATAGAAGGAAATATTGACTCTTTTGATGAACGTATTGAAAAAGATGAGTTTGTTCAATTCGAGGTTGAAGCGAAGCTCATTGATAATCTTATGATGATTGCTAATGAGAAATCCACGAGTATGTCTAAGGATGATCATGGTGATCCTAATCTGAATTTGGAATCTTTTCAATTATCAGATGTTTGTACACGAGGTGGAGCGATTTGGGGCGGGCCTCTTTGTACCTTGTAACCATACTCACCCTAAACTCGACTCACTCATGAGCCTCACTCAATACACACGGTTTTAGGGCTGTTTTGGTGATGATTGTTTTGGTTTTTATTGTGAAAACATAAAACAAAACTAAAGATTAAGGATATGAATTAGACTAAGCACAAAGCCACTAGCCTAAGACTAAGGTTCCGATCAATCATCGCACTAAGCTATGATCATTACCCATGGAACTCGAAACACCAAGCACAAAGCCAAGGTGGTTTCCAAGAGAAAAACTCACTTTTAAAACTCATTTTCTTATATCTTCAAATCTGATTTTTACAAGGGAGATAGGTGGGTTTATATAAGACCCATGCTATCATCTAAACCCTACATCTATTATCTAATCTAAGGGCCATGAGGCCTTAAACAAACAATAGAAAATAATTGGTCACAAGACCTTACAAAATCTGAAAAATTACAACAACTAACAACTAAAGTAGAACAATGACATCTTGGTGCATCCTCTCCTTCATTGTGTTGTTGAATCAAGGGCCTAGATTATCTCCTTGAAGCACAAGTATCTCGGCCCTCCCTTAGTTTCCTAGCTGATTTTGTTCTTTGAATTCAAAAGATCAAAAGGTGACAAAGACATAAAGTTTAAAGCAACTTTAATCGAAAGGGACATGTATGAATTATAATGTATCATCCTTGACTTAAATTTCAGCCGAGATTTTGAGCCTTTTTGGGCTGAAAATTCGTGACCATGGGTCCAAGGACCATGGTTCGATCGTAGGCCAAAAATCGGGACCAAATCGTCAAGCCGTTTCAGTGCAACTCTCCCTTTCTTCAAAAAAAGTTTGTCCTCAAACTTTGGCCAAATAAAATGGTATCCAAAAAGACGAAATTTTCAGAAATTAAAACGATTTTTTGAAGAATAAGATTTTGATAAAAACGAATGAAACAACAAGACTCGAATCCTATGAAAAGCACATAGCAAATTCATCGAATCCTCTTGTTAGCCAACTCGACCCAAACACCTACAAAGGTGCTCGACTCAAGTCGACACTCACAAGTCAAGATGCACACAAACTTGCAAGGTGACACTCGAAAACATCTAAACCCAACTCATCCCAAGATCGTCTTGGTTTAAGAAAACTCAAGAGCCGAAGCTTTGATACCAATTGGAGCGATTTGGGGCGGGCCTCTTTGTACCTTGTAACCATACTCACCCTAAACTCGACTCACTCATGAGCCTCACTCAATACACACGGTTTTAGGGCTGTTTTGGTGATGATTGTTTTGGTTTTTATTGTGAAAACATAAAACAAAACTAAAGATTAAGGATATGAATTAGACTAAGCACAAAGCCACTAGCCTAAGACTAAGGTTCCGATCAATCATCGCACTAAGCTATGATCATTACCCATGGAACTCGAAACACCAAGCACAAAGCCAAGGTGGTTTCCAAGAGAAAAACTCACTTTTAAAACTCATTTTCTTATATCTTCAAATCTGATTTTTACAAGGGAGATAGGTGGGTTTATATAAGACCCATGCTATCATCTAAACCCTACATCTAATATCTAATCTAAGGGCCATGAGGCCTTACAAAAACAGCCGAAAATAATTGGTCACAAGACCTTACAAAATCTGAAAAATTACAACAACTAACAACTAAAGTAGACAATGACATCTTGGTGCATCCTCTCCCTTCATTGTGTTGTTGAATCAAGGGCCTAGATTATCTCCTTGAAGCACAAGTATCTCGGCCCTCCCTTAGTTTCCTAGCTGATTTTGTTCTTTGAATTCAAAAGATCAAAAGGTGACAAAGACATAAAGTTTAAAGCAACTTTAATCGAAAGGGACATGTATGAATTATAATGTATCATCCTTGACTTAAATTTCAGCCGAGATTTTGAGCCTTTTTGGGCTGAAAATTCGTGACCATGGGTCCAAGGACCATGGTTCGATCGTAGGCCAAAAATCGGGACCAAATCGTCAAGCCGTTTCAGTGCAACTAGCAAGGAGAAAAATGAGGAACACACAAGTTAAACTCTAGGGTTTTTTTTCATTCAACCAAATCTGATTTTTACAATGTGAGTGCTTGGTTTATATAGACCAAGGCTTTTCATCCTAACCATACAATCCAAGCTTGATCTAAGGGTCCTAAAAGGGTCCCCAAGTCAGCCGAAAATTTGGGTCTTAAAAGACCTTACAAAAGCTGAAAATAAAACAAACTATAACAACTAAAGTAGATAGTGACTTGTGACTACATCCACACCTTGCATTTAGGTTTAAATCCAAGGGTTGAGATCTTAATCTTGGAGAGCAAGGAGTGATGGTACAAAGCACTAAAATTCAGATCACAAACTAAAGGAGACAAATACAATAAAGCATAAAGTGAGACAAAGACATCTAGAGATAGTGACATGAACAAAAGTTGATCTTCTCTTTTGAATTGTGGAATGAGCTGAATTTCTTGTCTCCTCTTGTGCTTGCCACGACTCATGTGAGCCTTAGGATGATTATGAGGCTCCCAAATGGTCCCCAAGGTGAGCTCACTCAAGGAGAATGATGTAGGTTAAGTTCATGGCTCATTACTTCAAAACCGAGTTCCTTGAGACTGAAGTGACTTGTAGGCTTCACCATTTCTCGCTCACGTTGAATTAGAAGGCACATGACATGTCATTGGAAAGGTAATTGAGCTGGCTTTCCAATGCAAAAAGAATCATCCAAAAATATGGCCTACAACTCAAGATATTGAGCTTTTAGTACAGACATGTCGAATCCTCCTTTGGACTGAAGTTTCACAATCTGACCCTTGACTTGTAGAGGCCATAACTCTCAGCTCCCTTTGAACCAGATAGCCAACCATATGTCAAATGAAAGCTCTTTGAGCTAGCTTTCATATGCAAGTGGTTTCACCTCAATTGGATGAGTAGATTGGGAGTTATGTTACCATCTCTACCGACATGTCAAGATGGGCTTTATGGTTCATGGCCTAGATTGTTGTTTTCCATGTGTGGGCTGATTTCCTTCGTTTCTCCTAGTACATTTCACTTGGTTTGATCCTAATGATCACAAATTAAGCCATGGCTCGAGCCATAGGACCCAAGTAAGCCCAAGCCTCAAAATGAGCAAAAATGAGCTTATCCATTTTGGTGCAGACAACCTCCATGAACTTACCAAATTGTGCCTCAAGTTTAGGCTTTACCACTCGGCTCGGGAATGGCAATTTGATTTGAATTGGTGGCTCCACCGGCTTGTCCTTAGCTTTCTCCTTCTCCTTGTCATTCTCGGCCCCTCCACTCACGGTTCCTCCTCCTTGAGAAGGCACGGCTGCCCCTCCTTTGGCCCCCACGGCTTTACCTCCATTTGTGGCACCAGCAAAACCACCGCTAGTAACACCTAAATCATGAGGGAAAAGAGTAGGGTCTACCTCACTTACCACCTTCGCAGGTGGAGCATCAAAAGTAGGCATTGGTGGACCATCGTAGCTTGTGCCACTACGCAAGGAGATAGCATTCGCTGTATCGTGAGGTTGTGACCCTTGTGATGGAAGAGAACTCGGCTTCCTTTGAGGATTAGAGGAAGCAAGTTGAGCCACTTGAGTTTCTAGCATTTTGATGGCCGCATCCTTCGTTTGATCACTCTTTTGCATTTGAGCCATCATTGTCTCTTGTGTCTTAGCCATTTGCATCATCATGGCTATCATTCGCTCATTGGGTCGGAGATCGGAGTAGGAGCAACAGGTGCTTGGTAAGGCGGGCGTTGAAAACCCGGTGGATTGTAAGGTCGTGGAGCATTATATGTAGGATAGTTTTGTGGGCTGTTTTGGTGTTGTTGTGGTGGATTCAAAACGTTTTGGCTTTTGTAACTCAAGTTCGGGTGGTTCTTGTAGCCTTCATTGTAAAAATTGGAGTAGGGATTGTTTTGTGAATGAGATTGAGATTGAAAAGCAAGGACGGAAGCATACATACCTCGGCATTCATGGGAAGAATGACCGGAAACGCCACATGATTCGCAAGGAGGATCATGGGAAGTGTGCATTGCCTCCACCGTTTGTCCTCTAGCTCGTGAGGAACTACTACTCGCCCGCATTTCACTCATCATAGCGGTCATTGCATCCATCTTCGCCGTAAGCAATGCCACCGCATCGACATCATGCTTACCTCCGCTCCTAGGAACATTCCTAGAACTACCATATTGCGCATTATGGATCGCCATGGCCTCGATCGTGTCAATACCCTCATCGACGTCTATGTTATCAAAGCGTCCATTGGCGGCGGAGTCAAGCTGAAGTGAAACCTATGGGGATTGATTTCACTCAAGGGACTAACTAAAATCGAACTTGAAGAACCTTGAATATACTCGGCCAAAGTGGTGTTTTTTGAGACAATTTTTCTGATTTTTGTTGTAAGTAAAAGAAAACATAAAAGATAGGACTAAATCTAAACACAAAGTAATAGATTTAGGTTTTGATTAATCAAGCACTAAGCCACTAATTAATCATTCACTAACTCAAGCACTAAGCTAAGAGAATAATGAAGAGCTCTCAAATTAGGGTTTCTTTTTCATTCATTCAAATCTGAAAATATAAAGGGGAGAGTGAGGGTTTATATAGTACCCACACTCTAATCTTGGCCTTACATTTTAAAGAAGATCTAAGGGCTACAAATAACCCATAAAAGCAACAAAAAAAACGGCTCATATGAGCTCAAAATCTGAAAATTTGAAGAGAAACAAACAAATTCATAAAGCATAAAGCATAAAAGGTAGATAGTGACATGTGTTGAAAGGGACTTATTGAGGAACACATGTGATGCCTCTCTTGATCATTTTCGGCTGACTTGGGCTTGTTTCCCACTTGATTTTTGTTCTTGATGATTTAATTGACTTGTGGTTGACCCTTGGACCTAAGATTGGAAGTGGGCCCTAGGTCAATGGATCGCAAACTCTCAACTCCCGTTGCAATCTCCCCGGGTTGAAAAGGATTTGCCCTCAAATCCTCTCCTTCTTCATCCTCCAAGTCTTCATGATACGGGCTAAGGTCTCCCACATTAAACGTGCCATGGACTCCGTATTCCCCCGGTAGATCAACTTTGTAAGCATTTGGTCCGATTTTCTCAAGTATCTCGAAGGGACCCTCGGCCCTAGGCATGAGCTTGTTCTTTCTCTTATCCGGGAATCTTTCTTTTCTCAAGTGTAACCATACCAAATCTCCCGGCTCGAATTCCCTTGGGGTCTTACGGTTCTTTGACTTAGCCTTGTAGGCTTCGTTTGACTTCTCGATTTGCTTCTTGACTTGGTTGTGGATGCTCATCATGAACTCAACCCGTTTCTTGGCGTTGTAGCTCATTTCCTTGCTCTTGATGGGGGCTAGATCGGTGGGCATGAGGGGATTAGTCCCATAGACCACTTCAAACGGAGAATTTCCCGTGCTAGAAGACGGGGCACGATTAAAAGCAAACTCGGCATGGGCAAGCTTGAGATCCCAATCTTTCAAAGACTTTGAAACGATGCACCTAAGGATCCTCCCCAAGGTTTTATTAGTGACCTCGGTTTGGCCATCCGTTTGAGGGTGGTGGCTTGTGCTAAACAAAAGCCTTGTCTTCAACAACTTCCACAAGGTTTTCCAAAAGTGGCTCATGAACTTGGAATCTCGATCGGATACAATAGTCTTGGGAACTCCGTGTAGTTTGACCACTTCGTTGAAGTATAGCTCGGCCACGCCCATGGCATCCTCGGTTTTCTTGCAGGCAATGAAATGAGCCATCTTGCTAAATCGATCCACCACAACCATGATAGAGTCCTTACCCCGTTGAGTTCTTGGCAAAGCAACGATGAAATCCATGCTAACGTCTTCCCACGGCCTATTTGGGACGGGTAGAGGACTATAGGGTCCCGTTTGAAAGAAGGACTTGGATTGTTGGCACAAAGCGCATCTTTTGATCACATCTTGGACATCTCCAAGCATCTTGGGCCAATAGAATTGATCTTGGAGGATGTCGTAAGTCTTTTGAATCCCAAAATGCCCGGCTAAACCGTTAGAATGAACCTCCCGCACTAGGAGATTTCGATAGGACCCCTTAGGAATGCATAATCGGTTCCCTAAGAACAAGAACCCCTCTTGAAGTGTGTATTTGCCTCCTTGCTTGCCTTGTCCAATATGTAGGGAACTCCATTTGATGCAGGAGCGTTAGAGGAGGTTGAAAACGAAGTACTTCTAAGCCGACATTTACCTAAGATCACTAAAGAGTTGAAGATTGGTTCGAATTATGTAACTATGGTTACTTGGAAACACAATGGAGAAGCTGGAAACGCAGGAATGGAAGCTGGAAACGTAGAAGGAAACGCAGACTTTGAAGGTTCCTGGAAACTCACAGGAAACACAGACGCTGCTTTCCCATGACTAGCTGGAAACGCTGGAAAACGTGTACAGCTCAACACGCTTTCCTTAAATTAGTCCGTAGGAATCAGCTAGTATAATCTTAATTATTCTTAGTTTATTTTCGTTATTTACTTGCAAATTGGAATGAAACTTGATGGGTTAAGTTCCACTCAAGAGACTAACTAAAATCGATCTTGTGAGGCTTGTGTTTACTCGGCCAAAGTAGTGTTTTTGTGGGATAAATTTTCTGAAATTTTGTGTAACAAAATGAAAACATAAAAGATAGTACTAAATCTAAACACAAAGTAATAGATTTAGGTTGTGATTAATCAAGCACAAAGCCACTAATTAATCATTCACAATCTCAAGCACAAAGCAAGGAGAATAATGAAGAACACACAAATAAACACTAGGGTTTTTTCTTCTCATTCAAATCTCCTAAATGTGATGCTTGAGCTTGGTTTATATAGACCAACTCTTTGCATCCTCACCATACATTACAAGATCATCTAAGGGCTCACATGAGCCTTGAAAAACATCAAAAAAAACGGTCCAAAGACCTTACACAAATCTGAAAATTTTGAAAGAAAACAACAACAACTAAAGTAGAAAGCATAAAGGTGGATAGTGACATGTGAGAAAGGGACATATTGTGGAACAACATGTGATCCTTCCTTGTGATTTATTTCGGCTGACTTGGGACCCTTGTACCCACTTGGTTTTGCTCTTGATGATCTAATTGACTTGTGGTTCGAACCCACATGGGTGCACCCAAAGTTCACACCTCAAAAATAGCACATACATTGACTTTTCGGTTGCTCTCCAACTTGACTTTCCTTGACTTCTCTGACCCACCAAGCTTGACCAAGATATTATGGTTTAATTCACTCAAAATAAGCTTGGGTGGACCCTAGGACCGTGGCCTAGCCCACGGTTCGAGCCCAAGGACCCAAACCGTGTTTTAGACAAAATCCGCCTTTGCTCGCCTTGACCATTTTGGTCAATCTCCTCTTCTTGAAAAGGATTTGTCCTCAAATCCTTAGGGTTCTTAACATGAGTTTCATCTTGATATTGATCATAACCTCCAAGGAGAGGCACCTTATTAGACCCACAACCAACCTTGGTCTCAATAGGTTTTGGCCTCAAAGAACAACCTTGACATAAAATACGGATGAAAGATTGAACAACTTTGGCTTGGCTCGTTTGGTCTTGCTTGGCCGTGTTCTTCTTCTTCTTCTTCTTAGTGGCCTTTAAGTTGTAGCCACTCCCTAGCATGATCTTATGCTCCTCACACTCGAGTCTAGGGTATGCTTGAAAGGAGTCATCATTAAGCTCCTCTTCTTGTTTCCTCCTTAGTGTCTTGGGGTCGTTCTTGACCATAAGGAGTGATCCTTCTTCTCCAACACTCTTGGTTTCCCTTGGCTCGAGTTCTAACCCTAGTACACTCTTAAGGTCTTCCTTCTTGAGCTTAGGTGAGGATTGTAGGAGATCATTGTTTAGCTCTTTTTGTTCAAGCTTAGTTCCTCCTTTGAATCCCCATTTCATGAAACCACTTGAATCGATTTGGTTACGATAACCACATTGCATTTCTTTGAACAACTTCCTCTTGACCTTGGTTAAATCCCACATAGAATCAAACTCATTCCCATGCTTGACTTTGTACCCCATGCTTTCCTCTATTGCTCTAGGATTGTCTTTGATCAAATGGAGGGCTACCTTCTCAATCATGAAGGTACTTGTTGAATTAATCGACCTAAGGAGCATGATCAACCCGTGTATGGCCTTGAGGGCCGTGTCCCTCTTCCACACATCCTCTTCTTGGATTCTCATTTGGAAGTACCCTTGCCACAAACCAATCTTTGGACCTTCAATGGACTCATCCTCCTTGTTGTTGTTAGTATTCACTTTGAATTTCCATTTTAGAAATTCTCTTGGCTCCTTGCTTTTATCAACATCCCTACTCCACATGAATCTCCTTTCCATAAGCCTAGGTAGACTTCTCATCTCACATTCATCCCCTTTCTTGAGCATAGGTAGACTTTCTTTTCCAAACTCATCTTGATCATTAGGGATGCCTTTGAGAAGAAGAACACATTCAACCTTCTCATCACTAAACCCATGCTTCAATTCGGGTACTCCACTCAAAATAACCTCTTTGGATGACTCAAGTATGGAGGGTGGTTTGCATTGCTCTTTGGGGAACTCCTTAGCAAGGACATTAATCTCATCCTTCCCATGACTAACCCCAAGTTCAATTTCTGGTCCCCCATCAATCCCCATTTTTTCGTGTGACATAATCAAGGAGGGTGGGTTAGGGTTCTTCAAATTCGGAGGTAAGGGTGCAAGTTTGATTTTCTTAGCTCCAATCGTGAAAGTATAGGTATTGTCCCTCCCATCATGATGAGCATTTCTTTCCAACTTCCATGGTCTCCCCAAGAGGAGATGACAAGCATCCATGGGAATCACATCACACAAAACCTCATCCATGTAATCCCCACCAATGGAGAAAGAAACCAAGCATTGTCTAACCACACTTACACTCATCTCGGCTCCATTGTTTAGCCACTTCATCTTGTAAGGGTTAGGGTGTTCTTGTGTAGGCAAGGCTAATTTTTCAATGAGGGTGTTTGAGGCAACATTAGAACAACTCTCCCCATCAACAATCAAATTACAAACCCTTCCCATAATGGTACACCTAGACCTAAAGGTTTCGACTTGGTGATTCTCTTCTAGGATTAGGGTTAGGGTTTGAGTATGTGAGTCTCTACAACCCATACGGCCATGGCTAGGGGGTGGCTCTCCTCCTAACCGAGCCATTCTAGCCTCTAACTCCCTTTGACCCCTCAAAGTCACAAGATCAAGGCTAGGGTTAGGTTTAAGTCTACCCCTCATTCGACTCATTTTGATTTCAAGCTCTCTTCTAGCTTTCTCCATAGAATCATACATGGTCTCACCAAGAGTAGTACCACAAGAAACATCAAAAGGAAGAAACACACCCATTGATATAATCAAAGAAAAAAAATCTGAAAATTTTTGAGTAAAGCAAGGACCTTTGAGTGTGAGAACCGAAATCAACACTAACACAAATGTAGATCTTCAACCATTTTGTGAAAATTTTGTGAGAATGTTTGTGGAAGTTTTGTGTAAATAAACAAGGAAAAAGTAAAAGAGAAAACGAAAATAAAAGATGAAAAAAAAAGAGTATAACCGAAAAAATAAGATCAAACCGACAACAAAAACAAATCGAAAAAAACAAGAACAAACCTAGGCTTTGATTACCAATTTGGAATGAAACTTGATGGGTTAAGTTCCACTCAAGAGACTAACTAAAATCGATCTTGTGAGGCTTGTGTTTACTCGGCCAAAGTAGTGTTTTTGTGGGATAAATTTTCTGAAATTTTGTGTAACAAAATGAAAACATAAAAGATAGTACTAAATCTAAACACAAAGTAATAGATTTAGGTTGTGATTAATCAAGCACAAAGCCACTAATTAATCATTCACAATCTCAAGCACAAAGCAAGGAGAATAATGAAGAACACACAAATAAACACTAGGGTTTTTTCTTCTCATTCAAATCTCCTAAATGGAGTGAAACTAAGAGGATCAAGTTTCACTCAAGAGATGAACAAAAATCGATCTTTGCAAACCCTAGAAATTTCGGCCAAGTAACAATTTTTTTGTGAAGTATTTTCTGAAATTTTGTAAACAAGGAAGATAAAAAGGATAGTCACTAAATCTACACACTAAGTAATAGATTTAGGTTGTGATTAGTTTAAGCACAAAGCCACTAAACTAATCTTTCACTAAGCTCACACACTAAGTAATGAGAAAGGAAGAACACACAAATGAAACTAGGGTTTCTTTATCATAAGCAAATCTGAAAAAAATGATGTGTGAGGGTGGGTTTATATATTACCCAATGCCTCATCTCAACCCTACATTACAAGATAATCTAAGGGCTACAATCAACCCCCTAAGCAACATTATACTCGGTCCAATTAAGCTCACTTGAGCTGAAAATTTTGAACATAAAACAACAAATACTTAAAGTAAAAAGCATAAAGTAATAAAGGTAGATAGCGACATGTGTTGATAGTGACTTATTGAGGAACACATGTGAGGACTTCTTGTGCTCATTTCTCGGCTGACTTGGGGTTCTTCCCTTGGCTTTGACTTTTGTTGACTTAGTTGACTTGTGGTTGACCCTTGGACCTAAGGTTGGAAGCGGGCCCAAGGTCAAAGGATCGTGAACTTTCAACTCCCGTTGCAATCTCCCCGGGTTGAAAAGGATTTGCCCTCAAATCCTCGACTTCCTCCTCCTCCAAGTCTTCATGGTACGGGCTAAGGTCTCCCACGCGTTGAGCGTGCCATGGACACCATACTCTCATTAGATCAACTTTGTAGCGTTCAGTCCAATTTTCTCGAGTATCTCGAAGGGACCCTCGGCCCTAGGCATGAGTTTGTTCTTTCTTTTATCCGGAAACCGTTCCTTCCTCAAGTGTAACCATACCAAGTCTCCCGGCTCGAACTCCTTTGAAATCTTTCGGCCCTTTGCTCTAGCCTTGTAAGTCTCATTCGCTTTCTCGATTTGCTTCTTGACTTGGTTGTGGATACTCATCATGAACTCAACCCGCTTCTTGGCATCGTAACTCATCTCCTTGGTCTTGACGGGGGCTAGGTCCGTGGGCATGAGAGGGTTAGTCCCGTAGACCACTTCAAATGGTGAGCTTCCCGTGCTAGAAGAGGGGGCACGGTTGAAGGCAAATTCGGCGTGGGCGAGTTTGAGATCCCAATCTTTCAAGGACCTAGAAACGATGCTCCTAAGGATCCTCCCCAAGGTTTTATTGGTGACCTCGGTTTGGCCATCCGTTTGAGGATGATGGCTTGTGCTAAACAAGAGCCTCGTTTTTAGCAACTTCCATAAGGTCTTCCAAAAGTGGCTCATGAACTTGGTGTCTCGGTCGGATACAATGGTTTTAGGGACCCCATGCAATTTAACCACCTCCTTGAAATACAACTCGGCTACACTCATAGCATCTTCGGTTTTCTTGCACGCAATGAAATGAGCCATCTTGCTAAATCGATCTACCACAACCATGATGGAATCCTTACCCCGTTGAGTTCTAGGCAAAGCGACGATGAAATCCATGCTAACGTCCTCCCATGGCCGATTTGGGACGGGTAAAGGAGTGTAGGGCCCCGTTTGAAAGTAGGACTTGGATTGTTGGCACGAAGCGCATCTCTTGATCACATCCTGGACATCTCCAAGCATCTTGGGCCAATGGAATTGATCTTGGAGGATGTCATAAGTCTTTTGAATTCCGAAATGTCCGGCTAAACCATTAGAATGAACTTCCCTCACTAGGAGATTTCGATAAGGGCCCTTAGGTATACATAGCCGATTCCCATAGAACAAGAATCCCTCTTGAAGTGTGTACTTGCTTCCCACCTTGCCTTGTCCTTCATGTATGGAATTCCACTCATCCTTGAAGTCGGGATCTTCCACATAGAGCTCTTTCATGAATTCGAATCCCAACACTCTTTGCTCCATGTAGCTTAGCATAGTGTGCCTCCGTGACAAAGCATCGGCCACCACGTTATTCTTCCCCTCAATGAATTTACTCGAGAAGGAGAATGATTGAAGAAACTCGACCCATTTGGCATGCCTATGATTCAACTTGTGTTGTCCATTGATGTATTTGAGAGCCTCATGATCGGAATGAAGAACAAATGGCTTGGGCTTGAGGTAATGGCTCCAATGAGCGAGAGCCCGAACGATGGCATAGAATTCTTTGTCGTAGGTGGAATAATTGAGCTTGGCACCATTCAACTTCTCACTAAAGTAAGCAATTGGCTTGAGTTCTTGTAATAGAACGGCCCCAATTCCAACTCCACTAGCATCACATTCGACCTCAAAAAGCTTATTGAAATCCGGTGGTGTAAGAATAGGTGAATCACACAACAACTTCTTGATTTTGTTGAAGGAAATCTCGGCCCCCTCATTCCACTTGAACTCTCCTTTCTTCATACACTCGGTGATGGGTGCCATGACGGTGCTAAAATCCTTGATAAATCGTCGATAAAAAGAAGCCAAGCCATGAAAGCTCCTCACCTCGGTTATGTTCTTCGGAATTGGCCATGATTTGATAGCCTCCACTTTCTCTTGATCCACTAGAATACCACGGCTAGATATAATATAGCCCAAGAATTGGACTTCGCTTTGCATGAAAGAACACTTCTCTAACTTGCCATACAACTTGTGATCTCTAAGTGTCTCAAACAACACTCGCAAATGATGTAGGTGAGCTTCCTTGGAAGGGCTATACACTAAGATATCGTCAAAGTAGACCACAATGAATCTTCCCAAGTAAGGTCTCAAAACCTCGGTCATCAATCTCATGAAGGTGCTAGGAGCATTGGATAGTCCAAAAGGCATGACTAGCCATTCATATAACCCATGCTTCGTTTTAAAAGCCGTCTTCCATTCATCACCCTCTTTGATTCTCACTTGATGGTAACCTTGTCGTAGATCAATCTTGGAAAACAATCGAGCTCCACTAAGCTCATCAAGAATGTCATCAAGTCTAGGTATAGGAAACCTATACTTGACCGTGATATTATTAATAGCTCGACTATCCGTACACATTCTCCAAGTTCCATCCTTCTTAGGTACCAAGAGTGTAGGAACGGCACAAGGACTAAGAGATTCTCTTACAAACCCCTTTTCCATGAGTTCCCCAATTTGTTGTTGAAGTTCTTGTGTAGCCTTGGGATCACTTCGATATGCGGCCTTATTAGGTAGTGTAGCTCCCGGAACAAGATCGATTTGATGCTCAATGCCCCTAATAGGGGGTAGGCCGTGTGGAAGCTCAAGGGGGAACACATCCTTGTAGAGTTCTAAGAGCTCTTGAACTTCACATGGAATCGGTTTCTCACTTTCCTTGGAGGTTTCTTTGGCGATGAGGGCATAAACAACCATCCCCTTGCTAAGCTCGTGTTTCATCTCTTGCTCTCCAACCAATAAGACTCCCTCAAGCGGCTTGGCTAAGGTAGGAGTGGCTCGGCCACCCAAGTTTGGAGGCAAGGGTGTAAGCTTGATCCTCTTGTCTCTAAACTTGAAAGTGTAGGTGTTGTCCCTTCCCTCATGAGTCGCATTTCGATCAAATTCCCAAGGTCTCCCCAATAAAAGGTGACAAGCATCCATAGGAATCACATCACACCACACTTCATCCATATAGTCTCTTCCCATGGAAAAAGAAACCAAACATCTTTTATCAACCAAAATTTCGGCCTCCCTATTCAACCATCTCAACTTGTAAGGGTTTGGGTGTTTTTGTGTGGGTAAGGCAAGTTTATCGATGAGGGTTTTGAAGCAACATTAACACAACTCCCTCCATCAATAATGAGGTTACAAACCCTCTTCCCAATGGTACATTTAGACCTAAAAATCTCATTTTTGTCACTGTCATCCAAGGAGTGCGGTTGGGCATGCATAACCCTCCAAGTTACAAGACCAAATTTTGACCCAATTCCTCCATTAACTCGGCTCAACTTAGACTCAATTTCCCTTCTCAATTTCTCCATAGAATCATACATAGTTCCCTCAAGAGTAGTATCACAAGAAAGAGGTATACTCATTGAGAAATCAAACACAAAAAAAATCTGAAATTTCGAATACCTTGATGTACTCCCTTTGGACCGTATGAATTTAGCACAAAGGTGGGATCTTGTGCTCTTCAAACCTAAGCTTTGATAACCAATTTGGAGTGAAACTAAGAGGATCAAGTTTCACTCAAGAGATGAACAAAAATCGATCTTTGCAAACCCTAGAAATTTCGGCCAAGTAACAATTTTTTTGTGAAGTATTTTCTGAAATTTTGTAAACAAGGAAGATAAAAAGGATAGTCACTAAATCTACACACTAAGTAATAGATTTAGGTTGTGATTAGTTTAAGCACAAAGCCACTAAACTAATCTTTCACTAAGCTCACACACTAAGTAATGAGAAAGGAAGAACACACAAATGAAACTAGGGTTTCTTTATCATAAGCAAATCTGAAAAATGATGTGTGAGGGTGGGTTTATATATTACCCAATGCCTCATCTCAACCCTACATTACAAGATAATCTAAGGGCTACAATCAACCCCCAAAAGCAACATTATACTCGGTCCAATTAAGCTCACTTGAGCTGAAAATTTTGAACATAAAACAACAAATACTTAAAGTAAAAAGCATAAAGTAATAAAGGTAGATAGCGACATGTGTTGATAGTGACTTATTGAGGAACACATGTGAGGACTTCTTGTGCTCATTTCTCGGCTGACTTGGGGTTCTTCCCTTGGCTTTGACTGTTGTTGACTTAGTTGACTTGTGGTTGACCCTTGGACCTAAGGTTGGAAGCGGGCCCAAGGTCAAAGGATCGTGAACTTTCAACTCCCGTTGCACTAAATGTGATGCTTGAGCTTGGTTTATATAGACCAACTCTTTGCATCCTCACCATACATTACAAGATCATCTAAGGGCTCACATGAGCCTTGAAAAACATCAAAAAAAACGGTCCAAAGACCTTACACAAATCTGAAAATTTTGAAAGAAAACAACAACAACTAAAGTATAAAGCATAAAGGTGGATAGTGACATGTGAGAAAGGGACATATTGTGGAACAACATGTGATCCTTCCTTGTGATTTATTTCGGCTGACTTGGGACCCTTGTACCCACTTGGTTTTGCTCTTGATGATCTAATTGACTTGTGGTTCGAACCCACATGGGTGCACCCAAAGTTCACACCTCAAAAATAGCACATACATTGACTTTTCGGTTGCTCTCCAACTTGACTTTCCTTGACTTCTCTGACCCACCAAGCTTGACCAAGATATTATGGTTTAATTCACTCAAAATAAGCTTGGGTGGACCCTAGGTGGAGTGAAACTAGGAGGATCAAGTTTCACTCAAGAGATGAACACAAATCGATCTTGAAACTCTCTTAAAAATCTCGGCCAAGACACTCTTTTTGTGATAAAATTTTCTGAAATTTGTATGAACAAGGAAAATAAAAAGGATAGTGACTAATTCTAAGCACTTAGCAAGAGAATTAGGTTTTGATTAGCATAAGCACAAAGCCACTATACTAATCTTTCACTCACTCACACACAAAGTAATGAGAAATGAAGAACACAAGTTAGAAACTCTAGGGTTTTCTATTTCATCAAAAGCAAATCTGAAAAATGTGAGGCAAGGATGAGGGTTTATATAATACCCTCATTCTAATCTTGACCATCCATTACAACAAGATCTAAGGGCTACTGGACCAAAAATGGTCAAGGCTAGCAAAGACGGTTTTTGTCCAAATCACGGTTTAGGTCCTTGGGCTCGAACCATGGGCTAGGTCCCGATCCTAAGGTCCACCCAAGCTTATTTTGAGTGAATTTAAACAATAATATCTTGGTCAAGCTTGATGGGTCAAGGAAGTCAAGAAAAGTCAAGACGGAGAGCAACCGAAAGTCGACTAAAGTGCTATTTTTGAATGTGATCGCTCGAGTGCACCCAAGTGGGTTCGAACCACAAGTCAATTAAGTCAACAAGAGCAAAGATCAAGTGAAGAAAATCTCAAGTCAGCCGAAAATGAATCATAGGAAGGATCACATGTTTCTCCTCAACATGTCCCTTTCACACATGTCTTTATCTACCTTTTACACTTTATGCTTTTTACTTTAAGTATTTGTTGTTATATGTTCAAAATTTTCAGCTCAAGAGAGCTTAATGGACCGAGTATAATGTAGGAATTGTGGGTTTATTGAAGCCCTTAGATTAGCTTGTAATGGATGGTCAAGATTAGATGAGGGTATTATATAAACCCTCATCCTTGCCTCACATTTTTCAGATTTGAATGAATGATAAAAACCCTAGTTGTTTTCTTGAGTGTTCTTCATTTATCTCTTACTTTGTGTTGAGATTTGTGAATCAATTAACTAGTGGCTTAGTGCTTAGTTAATTAAACCTCTAAATCTATAACTTTGTGAGTGGATTTAGATACTATCCTTTTATTTTCCTTGTTTACAAAAATTTCAGAAAATTTTATCACAAAAAGAGTGTCTTGGCCGAGATTTTCAAGAGAGTTTCAAGGTTCGATTTTGTTCATCCTTTGAGTGATTCTTATCCCCATAAGTTTCACTCCAAATTGGTTATCAAAGCCTAGGTTTGTTCTTGATTTTCGATTTTCATCTTTATTTTTCGGTTTATTGTGTTTGTGCCGAGTTAATCTTTGTTTTTCATCTTTTATTTTTTTCGTTTTTTCTCTTTTAATTTTCTTGTTTCCACAAAATCCACAAGCATACTCACAAAATTTTCACAAAATGGTTGAGGATCTACACTTGTGTTAGTGTTGGTTTTGATTTTCACACTCAAAGGTCCTTGCTTTACTCAAAAATTTTCAGATTTTTGTTCTTTGGTTATGTCAATGGATGTGTTCCATCATTTTGGTGTTTCACTTGATACTACTCTTGGTGAAACCATGTATGGTTCCATGGAGAAAGCTAGAAGAGAGCTTGAAACCAAAATGAGTCAAATGAGGGGTAGACTTAAACCTAACCCTAACCTTGATCTTGTGACTTTGAGGGGTCAAAGGGAGTTAGAGGCTAGAATGGCTTGGTTAGGAGGAGGACCAAACCCTAGCCATGGCCGTGTGAGTTGTGGGGCTTTACATGCTCAAACCCTAACCCTAAACCTAGAAGAGAATCACCAAGTCAAAGCCTTTAGGTCTAGGTGTACCATTATGGGAAGGGTTTGTGATTTGATTGTTGATGGGGAGAGTTGTTCTAATGTGGCCTCAAGCACCCTCATTGAAAAACTAGCCTTACCTACACAAGATCACCCTAACCCTTACAAGATGAAATGCCAAAGAAATGGAGCCGAGATGAGTGTGATGGTGGTTAGACAATGCTTGGTTTCTTTCTCCATTGGTGGGGAATACATGGATGAGGTTTTGTGTGATGTGATTCCCATGGATGCTTGTCATCTCCTCTTAGGGAGACCTTGGAAGTTGGAAAGAAATGCTAGTCATGATGAGAGGGACAATACCTATACTTTCAAGATTGGGGCTAAGAAAATCAAACTTGCACCCTTACCTCCGATTTTGAAGAACCCTAACCCACCCTCCTTGGTTGAATCACACGAAAACATGAAGGTTGATGGGGGATCCGAAATGAAGCAAGTGCAAACTGAAATGGTGGTGGCAAAGCCGTGGGATATGAAACAAGAGGGCATGCCAACACTCCTACCCTCTACCTTGAAGTATTCCACCCCACCCTCCATGTTTGAGCCTTACAAAGATGTGGCATTGAGTAAAGAGGCCGAAACAAGTGAGGAAATGCATGTTGGTGAGAGATTGACCATTCACTTTGCTAAAGATGATCCTAACACTCAAGAGGAAAACATGGGGTACAATGCCAAGCAAAGGGATGAGTATGATCATGAGAAGTGTTTGGCCAATGTCAAGAGGAAGGTATTCATGTGGTATGAGAATGTTGATGCAAGCAAAGAGTCGAGGGAATTTCTAAAATGGAAATTCAAAGTGAATAATAACAACAAGGAGCTACTATGTGATCATCCTACTCAAGTCTACTCAAGTGGGTTCATGAAATGGGGATTCAAAGGGGGAACTAAGCTTGAACAAAAAGAGCTAAGTGATGATCTTCTACAATCTTCATCTAAGCTCAAGAAAGAAGGTGGCTCAAGTGAAAGTCCAAAGATCGACTTGTGGGAGGGGAACACGGCCCTCAAAGCCACACCCGAATTATTCACACTCCTTATGTCATCTAATTCCACAAGTACCTTCATGATCGAGAGTGTAGCCCTCCATGTGATCAAAGACAACCCTAGAGCAATAAGGGGAAGTCAAGGAGAGGAGCTCAATGAGCTCAAAACCGAAAAATTGGGGAGCTTAATCAAGTGCAAGGGAAGTGAATCATTTGGAGATGCAAAGGTCGATGCGCTAGAAAGTGCAAGTGAGTCCTTGAAATGGGAGAGAGACGAGGGACTCATCATTGACAAAGGGTGGCTAATTGACGGTCCTAAACATGAGGAGCTTCGAGTTGTGCTAGGGGTTAATTGTGAATCCAAGGAAACCATGAGAAGGGGAGAGAGCAAGTTCAATTCAATGAACCGAGTGTACAAGAATCAATCTCTCATTCAATCTCTAAGCAAGTGGAATTCTTGGAAGTCTAGAGCCGTGGAGCCCAAAGTTGGTCATGGGGCTCATGGGGCACCCCTCATCATGTTCTACGATTCAAGTCATGAAGCCAACAAGAGTCCGAGTCGAGAAGGTGGCAAAGGATCAAGCCATGAGTCAAGCTATAGTCCAAACCGAGCAAGAGGAAGAGAGACCGAGGATTTGAGGACAAATCCTTTTCAAGGAGAGGAGATTGGACCAAAAATGGTCAAGGCTAGCAAAGACGGTTTTTGTCCAAATCACGGTTTAGGTCCTTGGGCTCGAACCATGGGCTAGGTCCCGATCCTAAGGTCCACCCAAGCTTATTTTGAGTGAATTTAAACAATAATATCTTGGTCAAGCTTGATGGGTCAAGGAAGTCAAGAAAAGTCAAGACGGAGAGCAACCGAAAGTCGACTAAAGTGCTATTTTTGAATGTGATCGCTCGAGTGCACCCAAGTGGGTTCGAACCACAAGTCAATTAAGTCAACAAGAGCAAAGATCAAGTGAAGAAAATCTCAAGTCAGCCGAAAATGAATCATAGGAAGGATCACATGTTTCTCCTCAACATGTCCCTTTCACACATGTCTTTATCTACCTTTTACACTTTATGCTTTTTACTTTAAGTATTTGTTGTTATATGTTCAAAATTTTCAGCTCAAGAGAGCTTAATGGACCGAGTATAATGTAGGAATTGTGGGTTTATTGAAGCCCTTAGATTAGCTTGTAATGGATGGTCAAGATTAGATGAGGGTATTATATAAACCCTCATCCTTGCCTCACATTTTTCAGATTTGAATGAATGATAAAAACCCTAGTTGTTTTCTTGAGTGTTCTTCATTTATCTCTTACTTTGTGTTGAGATTTGTGAATCAATTAACTAGTGGCTTAGTGCTTAGTTAATTAAACCTCTAAATCTATAACTTTGTGAGTGGATTTAGATACTATCCTTTTATTTTCCTTGTTTACAAAAATTTCAGAAAATTTTATCACAAAAAGAGTGTCTTGGCCGAGATTTTCAAGAGAGTTTCAAGGTTCGATTTTGTTCATCCTTTGAGTGATTCTTATCCCCATAAGTTTCA
This sequence comes from Dianthus caryophyllus, assembly GCA_023091065.1. Lineage (NCBI taxonomy): Eukaryota > Viridiplantae > Streptophyta > Magnoliopsida > Caryophyllales > Caryophyllaceae > Dianthus > Dianthus caryophyllus. The sequence goes on from JALGRB010000016.1 coordinate 2,196,314, forward strand.
CTCCAGCTACAATCAACCCCCAAAATAAATGATAAACTCGGTCCACTTAAGCTCACTTGAGCTGAAAATTTTGAACATAAAACAACAAATACTTAAAGTAAAAAGCATAAAGTAGTAAAGGTAGATAGCGACATGTGTTGAAAGTGACTTATTGTGGAACACATGTGAAGCTTTTCTTTGATCATTTTTCGGCTGACTTGGGGTCTTCTCCCAATTGATTTTTTGCTCCTTGTTGACTTAGTTGACTTGTGGTTCGAACCCACTTGGGTGCACTCGAGCGATCTCAAACAAAAATAGCACTTTAGTCGACTTTCGGTTGCTCTTCGTCGTGACTTTTCTTGACTTCCTTGACCCACCAAGCTTGACCAAGATATTATTGTTTAAATTCACTCAAAATAAGCTTGGGTGGACCTTAGGATCGGGACCTAGCCCATGGTTCGAGCCCAAGGACCTAAACCGTGATTTGGACAAAAACCGTCTTTGCTAGCCTTGACCATTTTTGGTCCAATCTCCTCTCCTTGAAAAGGATTTGTCCTCAAATCCTCGGTCTCTCTTCCTCTTGCTCGGTTTGGATTATAGCTTGACTCATGGCTTGATCCTTTGCCTCCTTCTCGACTCGGACTCTTGTTGGCTTCATGGCTTGGTTCGTAGAACATGATGAGGGGTGCCCCATGAGCCCCTTGACCAACCTTGGGCTCCATGGCTCTAGACTTCCAAGAATTCCACTTGCTTAGAGATTGAATGAGAGATTGATTCTTGTAAACTCGGTTCATTGAATTGAACTTGCTCTCTCCCTTACTCATGGTTTCTTTGGATTCACAATTATCCCTTAGCACAACTCGAAGTTCCTCATGCATAGAACCGTCAATTAGCCACCCCTTGCCACGCTTAAACCCCACGTTTTTCTCCCATTTCAAGGACTCACTTGAACTTTCTAGCGCATCGACCTTTGCATCTCCAATTGATTCACTTCCCTTGCACTTGATTAAGCTCCCCAAATTTTCGGTTTTGAGCTCATTGAGCTCCTCTCCTTGACTTCCCCTTATTGCTCTAGGGTTGTCTTTGATCACATGGAGGGCTACACTCTCGATCATGAAGGTACTTGTGGAATTAGATGACATGAGGAGTGTGATTAAGTCGGTTATGGTCTTGAGGGCCGTGTTCTCCTCCCACAAGTCGATCTTTGGACTTTCACTTTGACTTGAGCCATCATCACTTAGCTCCTTTTGTTCAAGCTTAGTTCCCCCTTTGAATCCCCATTTCATGAATCCACTTGAGTAGACTTGGTTATGACAACCACATGGCATTTCTTTGGCATTGTTAGTACTCACTTTGAATTTCCACTTTAGAAATTCCCTCGACTCTTTGCTTGCATCAACATTCTCATACCACATAAATACCTTCCTCTCGACATTAGCCAAACACGTCTCATGATCATACTCATCCCTTGGCTTGGCATTGTACCCCATGCTTTCCTCTTGAGTGTTAGGATTATCTTTAGCAAAGTGAATGGTCAATTTCTCACCAACATTCACTTCCTCACTTGTTTCGGCCTCCTCACTTAAAACAACCTCTTTGGATGACTCAAGTATGGAGGGCGGTTTGCATTGCTCTTCGGGGAACTCCTTAGCAAGGACATTAATCTCATCCTTCCCATGACTAACCCCAAGTTCAATTTCTGGTCCCCCATCAATCCCCATTGTTTCGTGTGACATGATCAAGGAGGGTGGGTTAGGGTTCTTCAAAATCGGAGGTAAGGGTGCAAGTTTGATTTTCTTAGCCCCAATCTTGAAAGTATAGGTATTGTCCCTCTCATCATGACTAGCATTTCTCTCCAACTTCCAAGGTCTCCCTAAGAGGAGATGACAAGCCTCCATAGGTAACACATCACACAAAACCACATCCATGTAATCCCCACCAATGGAGAAAGAAACCAAGCATTGTCTATCCACCATCAACTCGGCTCTCAAGTTTAGCCACTTTAATTTGTAAGGGTTAGGGTGTTCTTGTGTGGGCAAGGCTAACTTTTCAATGAGAGTGCTTGAGGCCACATTAGAACAACTCTCCTCATCAACAATCAAATCACAAACCCTTCCCATAATGGTACACCTAGACCTAAAGGCTTCGACTTGGTGATTCTCTTCTAGGTTTAGGGTTAGGGTTTGGGCAAGCTTGCCCCTACAAACCATTCGGCCAAGGTTAGGGGGTTGTTCTCCTCCTAACCGAGCCATTCTATCCTCTAACTCCCTTTGACCCCTCAAAGTCACAAGATCAAGGCTAGGGTTAGGTTTAAGTCTACCCCTCATTCGACTCATTTTGATTTCAAGCTCTCTTCTAGCTTTCTCCATAGAATCATACATGGTTTCACCAAGAGTAGTATCAAGTGAAACACCAAAATGATGGAACACATCCATTGAAATAATCAAAGAACAAAAATCTGAAAATTTTTGAGTAAAGCAAGGACTTTTGAGTGTGAAAATCAAAACCAACACTAACACAAGTGTAGATCTTCAACCATTTTGTGAAAATTTTGTGAGTATGCTTGTGGATTTTGTGGAAACAAGAAAATTAAAAGAGAAAACGAAAAAATTAAAAGATGAAAAAAACAAGAATATAACCGAGTATCAAGAACAACTCGGTCAATACAAGAAATACAAAAAGCAAATCGAAAACAAGGAACAAACCTAAGCTTTGATAACCAATTTGGAGTGAAACTAGGAGGATCAAGTTTCACTCAAGAGATGAACACAAATCGATCTTGAAACTCTCTTAAAAATCTCGGCCAAGACACTCTTTTTGTGATAAAATTTTCTGAAATTTGTATGAACAAGGAAAATAAAAAGGATAGTGACTAATTCTAAGCACTTAGCAAGAGAATTAGGTTTTGATTAGCATAAGCACAAAGCCACTATACTAATCTTTCACTCACTCACACACAAAGTAATGAGAAATGAAGAACACAAGTTAGAAACTCTAGGGTTTTCTATTTCATCAAAAGCAAATCTGAAAAATGTGAGGCAAGGATGAGGGTTTATATAATACCCTCATTCTAATCTTGACCATCCATTACAACAAGATCTAAGGGCTACAATCAACCCCCAAAATAAATGATAAACTCGGTCCACTTAAGCTCACTTGAGCTGAAAATTTTGAACATAAAACAACAAATACTTAAAGTAAAAAGCATAAAGTAGTAAAGGTAGATAGCGACATGTGTTGAAAGTGACTTATTGTGGAACACATGTGAAGCTTTTCTTTGATCATTTTTCGGCTGACTTGGGGTCTTCTCCCAATTGATTTTTTGCTCCTTGTTGACTTAGTTGACTTGTGGTTCGAACCCACTTGGGTGCACTCGAGCGATCTCAAACAAAAATAGCACTTTAGTCGACTTTCGGTTGCTCTTCGTCGTGACTTTTCTTGACTTCCTTGACCCACCAAGCTTGACCAAGATATTATTGTTTAAATTCACTCAAAATAAGCTTGGGTGGACCTTAGGATCGGGACCTAGCCCATGGTTCGAGCCCAAGGACCTAAACCGTGATTTGGACAAAAACCGTCTTTGCTAGCCTTGACCATTTTTGGTCCACTAGGACCGTGGCCTAGCCCACGGTTCGAGCCCAAGGACCCAAACCGTGTTTTAGACAAAAACCGCCTTTGCTCGCCTTGACCATTTTTGGTCCACAAATAAAGTAGGAAAATTTCCTAATTGTGTTAGGAATAATTTAGTTGATTTTATTTGATTTTGTTAGTTTGTTTCCTAATTAAATTAGGAAAGTCTTAGTTGATGGAATAATTTGGTTTCCTAATTATATTAGGACCAATATAGTTGTTTAGAGTACTATAAATAAGGTTGGATTGTGACCTTAGTTTTCATATCTTATCATACTTTGAATAAAGTTTTATACTTTGTTAAACTTGCGAGTTTAAACCCTTGTTTTCTTTCTTGCGAGATTGAATTCAAACTCTTCCTTGCGAGGTTGAGATTTAGCTAATCAAGTGATTTCCTTGCGAGGATTGATCAAGATTGCTTGTTTATCTGTTCTTGTTATCAAGAACTTGCATTATCCATCTTATTTGCAACCTCACGTTGCGTTTCCACCCAAAAACAGCAACCTCACGTTGCATACACATTCCACGATTACAAATTCAATGCTACGTTTCTAAAGAACCTACGCGTTCTATATCAAATTGGTTATCAGAGCTCGATTCTTGATTTATTTTTCAATAAATCTGTCTTGGGCAGCTTAAAACAATGGAAGATAATTCTGGTCAAGATAAGCCATGGATGGAAGACATGAATTCCATGCAAAAGGAGCTAAGTCAGTTGACATACATGGTGAGGCACATGTTTAAAAGTGGTTATAAGAAACCAAAGAACCCGAATATAAGTGATGATGAAGGTTCGATTGAATCTGAAGAAGAAGAACGTCCGAGAGGAAGGAAGATCACCAAGAACGATGATGATCGAGGTCTCAAACTCGATATTCCAGATTTTAAAGGTGACATGGATCCGGAGAGTTTCATGGATTGGATTCGACAAGCCGAGAGAATCTTTGAGTATAAGGAATATGATGATAGGAAGCAATTTAAGGTTGCAACGTTGAAACTCACCAAATATGCTTCTTTATGGTATGAAAACCTAAAGAAACAAAGGAGGAGAGAAGGAAAGCCAAAGATTGAGTCTTGGGCTAAGTTGAAGAAACACCTTCTGAAACGTTTCTTGCCACGTGATTATGAGCAAGAAAACTACTTGAAACTCCAATCTTTGATGCAAGAAAACTTGTCCGTGACTGAATACATCAAAGAATTTGAGAGGATAACAATCTTATGCGATCTTGAGGAGAAAGAAGAGCTGAGAATCGCAAGATTCATCAAGGGCCTAACACCTTCGCTTGCGACTAAAGTTGAAATTCAGAATTTTGATGGTTTTAATGATGTGTGCAGGTTAGCTTTGAAGTTTGAGAAACAAGAAAAGGCACGAAAGTCTAATCCTTATTCAAGAGGAGTGGTCATTGGTTCGAGTTCCCAAGCTAAAAACACTCCAAGCAAACCTAAAGAAATTCCAAAAGAGGAATCTCGAGACAAAGGAAAGGGAATCGCTGTGGAGACTAAAGGAAACTCAATGAGGCGTTGCTTTAAGTGTCAAGGCTATGGTTGGAGTGAAACTAAGAGGGTCAAGTTTCACTCAAGGGATGAACAAAAATCAAACTCGAAAACCCTTGAGAATACTCGGCCAAATCAATGTTTTTGTGAGAATATTTTCTGAAATTTTGTGAACAAATGAAAACATAAAAGATAGTCACTAAATCTAAACACAAAGTAATAGATTTAGTGTTGTGATTAGTTTAAGCACAAAGCCACTAAACTAATCTATCACTAATCTCAAGCACTAAGCAAGGAGATAATGAAGAACACTCAAATAAGTTGAGAACTCTCAAACTTAGGTTTTTTATCATTCAACTAAAATCTGAAAATTTACAAGGCAATGAGAGGAGGTTATATACTACCCTTCCTCTAATCTTGACCTTACATCACAAGGTAATCTAAGGGCTACAATCAACCCACCAAAAACAACAATATGTCGGTTTTCCTAGGCTCACATGAGCTGAAAATTTGAATAGAAAAACAACAAAACATAAAGCATAAAGTATAAAGCATAAAAGGTAGATAGTGACATGTGTTGAAAGGGACACATTGAGGACAAACATGTGAGCTCCTCTTGAATTAATTTTCGGCTGACTTGTTGGCTCTTCCCATTTGATTTGTTCCTCTTGATAATTTAATTGACTTGTGGTTCGAACCCACTTGGGTGCACTCAAGCGATCACATTCAAAAATAGCACTTTGGTTGACTTTCGGTTGCTCTCTTTCTCGACTTTCCTTGACTTCCATGACCCACCAAGCTTGACCAAGATATTATGGTTTAAAATTACTCAAAATAAGCTCGGGTGGACCTTAGGACCGGGGTCTAGCCCATGGTTCGAGCCCAAGGACCCAAACCGTGTTCTAGACTAAAACCGCCTTTGCTCGCCTTGACCATTCTTGGTCCAATCTCCTCTTCTTGAAAAGGATTTGTCCTCAAATCCTTAGGGTTCTTAACATGAGTTTCATCTTGATATTGATCATAACCTCAAAGGAGAGGCACCTTATTAGACCCACAACCAACCTTGGTCTCAATAGGTTTTGGCCTCAAAGAACAACCTTGACATAAAATACGGATGAAAGATTGAACAACTTTGGCTTGGCTCGTTTGGTCTTGCTTGGCCGTGTTCTTCTTCTTCTTCTTCATAGTGGCCCTTAAGTTGTAGCCACTCCCTAGCATGATCTTAGGCTCCTCAAACTCGAGTCTAGGGTAGGCTTGAAAGGAGTCATCATCAAGCTCCTCTTCTTGTTTTCTCCTTAGTGTCTTGGGGTCATTCTTGACCATAAGGATTGATCCTTCTTCTCCAACACTCTTGGTTTCCCTTGGCTCGAGTTCTAACCCTAGTACATTCTTAAGGTCTTCCTTCTTGAACTTAGGTGAGGATTGTAGGAGATCATCACTTAGCTCTTTTTGTTCAAGCTTAGTTCCTCCTTTGAATCCCCATTTCATGAAACCACTTGAATCGGTTTGATTACGATATCCACATTGCATTTCTTTGAACAACTTCCTCTTGACCTTGGTTAAATCCCACATAGAATCAAACTCATTCTCATGCTTGACATTGTACCCCATGCTTTCCTCTTGATTAATAGGATCATCCTTAGCAAAGTGAATGGCCAATTTCTCACCAACATTCATCCCATCACTTATTTCGGCCTCTTTACTCAATACCACATCTTTGTAAGGCTCAAATATGGAGGGTGGGGTGGAATGCTTCAAGGTAGAAGGTAGGAGTGTTGGTATGCCCTCTTGTATCATATCCCACGGCTTGGCCACCACCACTTCAGTTTGCACTTGTTTCATTTCGGGTCCCCCATTAACCTTCATGTGTTCGTGTGATTCAACCAAGGAGGGTGGGCTAGGGTTCTTCAAAATTGGAGGTAAGGGTGCAAGTTTGATATTCTTGGCTCCAATCTTAAAGTTATAAGTATTGTCCCTCCCATCATGATGAGCATTTCTTTCCAACTTCCATGGTCTCCCCAAGAGGAGATGACAAGCATCCATGGGAATCACATCACACAAAACCTCATCCATGTAATCCCTTCCAATAGAGAAAGAAACCAAGCATTGTCTATCCACCATCACCTCGGCTCCCATGTTTAGCCACCTCAATTTGTAAGGGTTAGGGTGTTCTTGTGTAGGTAAGGCTAATTTTTCAATGAGGGTGTTGGAGGCAATATTGGAACAACTTTTCCCATCAATGGTTAGATTACAAACCCTACCCATAATGGTACACTTTGACTTAAAGACTTGCTGATTTTGGGCTTGGTGATCCTCTTCTAGGGTTAGGGTTTGGGTATGTATGGAGTTACAACCCACACGGCCAAGGCTAGGGTTTGGTCCTCCTCCTAACCGAGCCATTCTAGCTTCTAATTCCCTTTGACCCCTCAAAGTCACAAGATCAAGGTTAGGGTTAGGTTTAAGTCTACCCCTCATTTGACTCATTTTGGTTTCAAGCTCTCTTCTAGCTTTCTCCATAGAATCATACATGGTCTCACCAAGAGTAGTACCACAAGAAACATCAAAAGGAAGAAACACACCCATTGATATAATCAAAGAAACGAAATCTGAAAAAATTTTGAGTAAAGCAAGGACCTTTGGGTGTAAGAACCGAAACCAATACTAACACAAGTGTAGATCTTCAACCATTTTGTGAAAATTTTGTGAGTATGTTTGTGGATTTTTTGTGGAAGACACAAGGAAAACAAGAAAAAAAAAACGAAAATAAAACAAGAAAACAAGAACAACTCGGCAACACAAGGAACAAATCGAAAACAAGGAACAAACCTAAGCTTTGATGCCAATTTGGAGTGAAACTAAGAGGGCCAAGTTTCACTCAAGGGATGAACAAAAATCAAACTCGAAAACCCTTGAGAATACTCGGCCAAATCAATGTTTTTGTGAGAATATTTTCTGAAATTTTGTGAACAAATGAAAACATAAAAGATAGTCACTAAATCTAAACACAAAGTAATAGATTTAGTGTTGTGATTAGTTTAAGCACAAAGCCACTAAACTAATCTATCACTAATCTCAAGCACTAAGCAAGGAGATAATGAAGAACACTCAAATAAGTTGAGAACTCTCAAACTTAGGTTTTTTATCATTCAACTAAAATCTGAAAATTTACAAGGCAATGAGAGGAGGTTATATACTACCCTTCCTCTAATCTTGACCTTACATCACAAGGTAATCTAAGGGCTACAATCAACCCACCAAAAACAACAATATGTCGGTTTTCCTAGGCTCACATGAGCTGAAAATTTGAATAGAAAAACAACAAAACATAAAGCATAAAGTATAAAGCATAAAAGGTAGATAGTGACATGTGTTGAAAGGGACACATTGAGGACAAACATGTGAGCTCCTCTTGAATTAATTTTCGGCTGACTTGTTGGCTCTTCCCATTTGATTTGTTCCTCTTGATAATTTAATTGACTTGTGGTTCGAACCCACTTGGGTGCACTCAAGCGATCACATTCAAAAATAGCACTTTGGTTGACTTTCGGTTGCTCTCTTTCTCGACTTTCCTTGACTTCCATGACCCACCAAGCTTGACCAAGATATTATGGTTTAAAATTACTCAAAATAAGCTCGGGTGGACCTTAGGACCGGGGTCTAGCCCATGGTTCGAGCCCAAGGACCCAAACCGTGTTCTAGACTAAAACCGCCTTTGCTCGCCTTGACCATTCTTGGTCCAATGGTCACATAGCAAACGAGTGTCCTCTAAAGAGAGCACTCACAGTTCAAGAATTGGAAGGGTTGGTTCCTAGCTTTGTCATGTCTAAGGAGGATGAAGAAACAGAAGACCAAGAGGGAGTGGTTTATGATTTGGATCCCTTGAGTGAAGATGAATGCTTGGTGCTTAGAAACCTTCATGTGGAAGCAAGCACGGCTGAAACGGAACAAAGAGAGCAGATTTTTCATACCCGGTGCAAGGTACGTGGCAAGATTTGTAATCTTATCATTGATAGTGGGTCATGCACGAATGTAGTAGCAAAGACTTTGGTTGATGAACTTAAATTACAAACTAGAGACCGTGATAAGTCATATAAACTACATTGGTTGAATGGGGATGGTGGTGTTCATGTGAAGAAACAAGCCCTAATCTCTCTTAGTTTAGGCCCATATACTGATGAGTTGTGGTGAGGCGTGGGTCCAATGAATGCTTGTCATATTCTATTGGGGAGGCCGTGGCAATTTGATCGGAAGGTTGAGCATGATGGGAGAACTAATATTTATAGCGTGACCAAGGGAAACACAACTTACAATCTGAAACCTTTATCACCTCATAAGATTAGGGAAGCTAAATTGAAGAGGGGAAACTTATTTGTGGAGGCTAAGGAAGTAGAAGAGGTTATTGCTCGTGGAGAACGCGTTTACATGCTTGTGGTACGTGATTCTGATTCGCGGAAGATTGGTGATAACCGTGCTGTGAAGGAGCTATTGGATGAATTTGGGGATGTGTTTCCGGATGATTTACCACAGGGTTACCTCGCTTTACGTGGAATTGAGCATCAAATTGACTTGATTAGGAGCGGCGTTACCAAACAAACCAGCTTATCGTTGTAATCCCGAGGAGGCAAAAGAACTTCAAAGACAAGTCCAAGAGCTACTTGATAGGGGTTACGTGCAAGAAAGCTTGAGCCCATGTGCGGTTCCAGCATTATTGGTCCCAAAGAAGGAAGGAACTTGGAGGATGTGCATTGATAGTAGAGCGGTAAACAACATTACCATCAAATACCGTTTTCCTATGCCAAGACTTGATGATATGCTTGATGAGCTTGCTGGCTCATGTGTGTTTTCTAAGCTTGATTTAAGGAGTGGGTATCATCAAATGCGAATTCGAGAAGGAGATGAGTGGAAGACCGCATTCAAAACGAAACAAGGACTATATGAGTGGCTTGTGATGCCCTTTGGACTTTGTAATGCTCCTAGTTCGTTTATGAGACTTATGAATGAAGTGTTAAGGCCTTTCCTTAACAAGTTCGTGGTTGTGTATCTCGATGATATTTTGATCTATAGCAAGGATGAGGAGGAACACAAGCAACACTTGAGAGCAGTTTTTGAGGTTCTACGAAAACAAAAACTGAACCAAATCAAGCAAGCTCGATTTTGTTCGGTTTGAGAGTAAGGGTTGGTTTGGGTCCTTGGGCTCGAACCATGGGCTAGGCCACGGTCCTAAGGTCCACCCAAGCTTATTTTGAGTGAATTACATAATAATATCTTGGTCAAGCTTGGTGGGTCAACGAGGTCAAGAAAGTCAAGACGGAGAGCAACCGAAAGTCGACTAAAGTGCTATTTTTGTTTGTGATCGCTCGAGTGCACCCATATGGGTTCGAACCACAAGTCAATTAAATTATCAAGAGGAACAAATCAAATGGGAAGAGCCACCAAGTCAGCCGAAATTTTATTCAAGAGGAGCTCACATGTTTCTCCTCAACATGTCCCTTTCACACATGTCTCTATCTACCTTTTATACTTTATGCTTTTTACTTTAAGTATTTGTTGTTTTATGTTCAAAATTTTCAGCTCATGTGAGCTTAAGTGGACCGAGTATTTGATGTAATTCAAGGGTTAATTGTAGCCTTTAGACCTCCTTTAAATGTAGGGTCAAGATTAGAGGAAGGGTAGTATATAACCTCCTCTCATTGCCTTGTAAATTTTCAGATTTTTAGTTGGATGATAAAAACCCTAAGTTTGAGAGTTCTCAACTTATTTGAGTGTTCTTCATTATCTCCTTGCTTAGTGCTTGAGATTAGTGATAGATTAGTTTAGTGGCTTTGTGCTTAAACTAATCACAACACTAAATCTACTACTTTGTGTTTAGATTTAGTGACTATCCTTTTTGTTTTCATTTGTTTACATAAATTTCAGAAAATTATCCCACAAAAACATACATATAACCGAGATTTTCAAGGGGTGTTCTAGTTCGACTTTTGTTCAATCCTTGAGTGAAACTTGATCCTCCTAGTTTCACTCCAAATTGGTATCAAAGCCTAGGTTTGTTCTTCATTTTCGTTTTATTCTTTGTGTTGTCGAGTTGTTCTTGTTGTTTCTTCTTCAATTTTTCGCTTTTTCTCTATTTCTTTTACTTGTTATTTCACAAAACTTCCACAAACTTCTCACAAATTTTCACAAAAATGGTTGAGGATCTACACTTGTGTTAGTGTTGGTTTTGATTTTCACACTCAAAGGTCCTTGCTTTACTCAAAAAATTTCAGATTTTTGTTCTTTGGTTATTTCAATGGGTATGTTTTTTCCTTTTGATGTTTCTTATGATACTACTCTTGGTGAGGCCATGTGTGATTCTATGGAGAAAGCTAGAAGAGAGCTTGAAACCAAAATGAGTCAAATGAGGGGTAGACTTAAACCTAACCCTAACCTTGATCTTGTGACTTTGAGGGGTCAAAGGGAATTAGAGGCTAGAATGGCTCGGTTAGGAGGAGAATCACCCCCTAGCCAAAACCGTGTGGTTTGTAGGGGCAAGCTTGCTCAAACCCTAACCCTAAACCTTGAAGAGAATCACCAAGTCGAAGCCTTTAGGTCTAGGTGTACCATTATGGGAAGGGTTTGTAATTTGATTGTTGATGGGGAGAGTTGTTCTAATGTTGCCTCAAGCACCCTCATTGGAAAATTAGCCTTGCCTACACAAGAACACCCTAACCCTTACAAGATGAAATGCCAAAGAAATGGAGCCGAGATGAGTGTGATGGTGGTTAGACAATGCTTGGTTTCTTTCTCCATTGGAAGGGATTACATGGATGAGGTTTTGTGTGATGTGATTCCCATGGATGCTTGTCATCTCCTCTTGGGGAGACCATGGAAGTTGGAAAGAAATGCTCATCATGATGAGAGGGACAATACCTACACTTTCAAGATTGGAGCTAAGAAAATCAAACTTGCACCCTTACCTCCGATTTTGAAGAACCCTAACCCGCCCTCCTTGATTATGTCACACGAAAAAATGGGGATTGATGGGGGACGAGAAATTGAGCTTGGGGTTGGTCATGGGAAGGATGAGATTAATGTCCTTGCTAAGGAGTTCCCCAAAGGGCAATGCAAACCGCCCTCCATATTTGAGTCGTCCAAAGAGGTTATTTTGAGTGAAGAGGCCGAAACAAGTGAGGAAATGCATGTTGGTGAGAGATTGACCATTCACTTTGCTAAAGATGATCCTAACACTCAAGAGGAAAGCATGGGGTACAATGCCAAGCAAAGGGATGAGTATGATCGTGGGAAGTGTTTGGCCAATGTCAAGAGGAAGGTATTCATGTGGTATGAGAATGTTGATGCAAGCAAAGAGTCGAGGGAATTTCTAAAGTGGAAATTCAAAGTGAGTACTAACAATGCCAAAGAAATGCAATGTGGTTGTCATAACCAAGTCTACTCAAGTGGTTTCATGAAATGGGGATTCAAAGGGGGAACTAAGCTTGAACAAAAAGAGCTAAGTGATGATCTTCTACAATCCTCACCTAAATTCAAGAAAGAAGGTGGCTCAATTGAAAGTCCAAGGGTCGAATTGTGGGAAGGGAACACGGCCCTCAATGCCATACGTGAGCTGTCCACGATCCTTAGGTCATCCAATTCAACAAGTACTTTCATGAATGAGAAGGTGGCCCTCCATTTGATCAAAGACAATCCTAGAGCATTAGGGGGAAGTCAAGGAGAGGAGCTCAATGAGCTCAAAACTGAAAATTCGGGGCACTCAATCATGTGCAAAGGAAGTGAATCGTTTGGAGATGAAAGGGTCGATGTGTTGGAAAGTTCAAGTGAGTCCTTGAAGTGGAAGAAAAACGTGGGGCTCAATCATGACAATGAGTGGCGTCATGGTGATCCTAAGCGAGCCTCAATTGAGTTTGGGTATGAAGAGCTTGAGGATGAGCTAGAAAATGAATGTAGATTCAAGGAGACCATGGTAAGAGAAGAGAGTAGGGTCATTTGCACGAGCCAAACAAGGAACAATTATTCTCTCGATCAATCTCTAGGCCTATGGTGTTCTTGGGCCTCCACAATCATGAAGTCCAATTCTTGTCAAGAAGCAAAAGGGGTATCGATCAATCTCAACAACGATCAAAGTTCAAACCGAGCAAGAGGAAGAGAGACCGAGGATTTGAGGACAAATCCTTTTCAAGGAGAGGAGATTGAACCAAATCAAGCAAGCTCGATTTTGTTCGGTTTGAGAGTAAGGGTTGGTTTGGGTCCTTGGGCTCGAACCATGGGCTAGGCCACGGTCCTAAGGTCCACCCAAGCTTATTTTGAGTGAATTACATAATAATATCTTGGTCAAGCTTGGTGGGTCAACGAGGTCAAGAAAGTCAAGACGGAGAGCAACCGAAAGTCGACTAAAGTGCTATTTTTGTTTGTGATCGCTCGAGTGCACCCATATGGGTTCGAACCACAAGTCAATTAAATTATCAAGAGGAACAAATCAAATGGGAAGAGCCACCAAGTCAGCCGAAATTTTATTCAAGAGGAGCTCACATGTTTCTCCTCAACATGTCCCTTTCACACATGTCTCTATCTACCTTTTATACTTTATGCTTTTTACTTTAAGTATTTGTTGTTTTATGTTCAAAATTTTCAGCTCATGTGAGCTTAAGTGGACCGGGTATTTGATGTAATTCAAGGGTTAATTGTAGCCTTTAGATCTCCTTTAAATGTAGGGTCAAGATTAGAGGAAGGGTAGTATATAACCTCCTCTCATTGCCTTGTAAATTTTCAGATTTTTAGTTGGATGATAAAAACCCTAAGTTTGAGAGTTCTCAACTTATTTGAGTGTTCTTCATTATCTCCTTGCTTAGTGCTTGAGATTAGTGATAGATTAGTTTAGTGGCTTTGTGCTTAAACTAATCACAACACTAAATCTACTACTTTGTGTTTAGATTTAGTGACTATCCTTTTTGTTTTCATTTGTTTACATAAATTTCAGAAAATTATCCCACAAAAACATACATATAACCGAGATTTTCAAGGGGTGTTCTAGTTCGACTTTTGTTCAATCCTTGAGTGAAACTTGATCCTCCTAGTTTCACTCCAAAAACTCTATGGGAAACTTGAGAAGTGCACGTTTATGGTTCCTAGTGTCGTGTTTCTTGGTTATATTGTAGGTAAAGATGGTGTGAGCATGGATCCATCTAAGGTTGAAGCTATTCAAGCCTGGCCGGTTCCAAAATCGACTACGGAGGTACGAAGTTTCCATGGATTGGCCTCATTCTATAGGCGATTCATCCAAGGTTTTAGTTCGATTATGGCTCCAATTACGGAGTTGACCAAGAAAGAAGAATTTGTGTGGACAACAAGCGCTCAAAAGGCATTTGAAGAAGTGAAGAGCAAGCTATGTTCTGGACCTGTTTTAGCACTTCCTGATTTCGACAAGTTGTTTGAAGTCGAATGTGATGCAAGTGGTGTTGGAATTGGTGCCGTGTTGATACAAGAGAAACGCCCTATTGCTTACTTTAGTGAGAAGTTAAATGGTGCAAGGTTGAACTACTCAACTTATGACAAGGAGTTCTACGCTATTGTGAGAGCATTGAACCATTGGAGTCAATATTTGCGGCCAAAACCGTTCGTGCTTCATTCTGATCACGAAGCTCTTAAACACATACATGGGCAGCAAAAATTGAATCCAAGACATGCTAAATGGGTTGAGTTTCTGCAATCTTTTACGTTTTCATCGAAGTATAAGACCGGAAGTTCTAATATTGTAGCTGATGCACTTTCGAGAAGACATTGCTTATTAGTTGAGCTAGATGCAAGGTTGTTAGGATTTGAGCACGTCAAGGAGTTGTACAAGGATGATCCCTCGTTTTCTAAAGAGTTTCTTGAACCTACGGGAGATTTCACATTGCAAGATGGGTTCTTATTCAAGGGAAATCGACTTTGCATTCCACAAAGTTCGATTCGGGAGTTGTTGATTCGTGAGGCTCATGGAGGGGCAATTGCTGGTCACTTTGGAACTAATAAGACTTACGACGTTGTAAGTGAACACTTCTATTGGCCGAAGATGATCAAAGACGTGCAAGACATCGTGGCTAAGTGTGTTGTGTGTCAAAAGGCGAAGAGTTCGTTCAATAAGGGATTATACACGCCCTTACCTGTTCCCACGCAACCATGGAGTGAGGTTAGTATGGATTTTATACTTGGGTTACCAAAAACGCAAAGAGGAAAGGATTCGATTATGGTTGTGGTTGATCGGTTTTCAAAGATGGCTCACTTTATTCCTTGTCATAAAACCGATGATGCTACTCATGTTGCTGATCTTTATTATAAAGAAGTAGTGCGTTTACATGGGATTCCACTTACTATAGTGTCGGATCGAGATGTAAAGTTTCTTAGCTATTTTTGGAAGACGTTGTGGAGGTTAGTGGGAACCAAGCTATTGTTTAGTACTTCTCACCATCCACAAACTGATGGTCAAACGGAAGTGACTAATAGAACTCTTGGAAGTTTATTAAGAGGGTTGGTTAGCAAAAGCGCGAAGGATTGGGATGTAAAACTCGCACATGCCGAGTTTGCTTATAACCGTACTCCATCGGTTACTACTGGTCGTGCTCCATTTGAGATCGTTTACGGAGTTAATCCATTCCTACCTATTGATTTAATTCCGATTCCAAAGAAAGATCTCATGAGTTTTGAAGCAAAGGAGAGACAAACTGCGTTTCTTCGAACTTGTGAGCAAGTGAGAGCTCAAATTGAGAAGGCAAACGCGAAATATAAGGAGAAAGCAAATAAACATCGAAAGCAACCTGTGTTTCAAGTGGGTGATCTTGTGTGGCTACACTTGAGGAAAGAGAGGTTTCCATCGAAACGAAAGAATAAGTTAATGCCAAGAGCTGATGGTCCATTCAAAGTACTTGAGTGTTACGGTTCTAATGCTTACAAGCTTGACTTGCCAAGTGAATATGGAGGAGTTAGTGCAACGTTCAATGTTGGGGATCTATCACCATATCTTGAAGACGACAATTTGAGGTCAAATTCTCAAAAAGAAGGAGAGAATGATGCAGGAGCGTTAGAGGAGGTTGAAAACGAAGTACTTCTAAGCCGACATTTACCTAAGATCACTAAAGAGTTGAAGATTGGTTCGAATTATGTAACTATGGTTACTTGGAAACACAATGGTGAAGCTGGAAACGCAGGAATGGAAGCTGGAAACGCAGAAGGAAACGCAGACTTTGAAGGTTCCTGGAAACTCACAGGAAACACAGACGCGTTTCCCACAGACTAGCTGGAAACGCTGGAAAACGTGTACAGCTCAACACGCTTTCCTTAAATTAGTCCGTAGGAATCAGCTAGTATAATCTTAATTATTCTTAGTTTATTTTCGTTATTTACTTGCAAATAAAGTAGGAAAATTTCCTAATTGTGTTAGGAATAATTTAGTTGATTTTATTTGATTTTGTTAGTTTGTTTCCTAATTAAATTAGGAAAGTCTTAGTTGATGGAATAATTTGGTTTCCTAATTATATTAGGACCAATATAGTTGTTTAGAGTACTATAAATAAGGTTGGATTGTGACCTTAGTTTTCATATCTTATCATACTTTGAATAAAGTTTTATACTTTGTTAAACTTGCGAGTTTAAACCCTTGTTTTCTTTCTTGCGAGATTGAATTCAAACTCTTCCTTGCGAGGTTGAGATTTAGCTAATCAAGTGATTTCCTTGCGAGGATTGATCAAGATTGCTTGTTTATCTGTTCTTGTTATCAAGAACTTGCATTATCCATCTTATTTGCAACCTCACGTTGCGTTTCCACCCAAAAACAGCAACCTCACGTTGCATACATATTCACAGTTACAAATTCCGCTGCTACGTTTCTAAAGAACCTACGCGTTCTATATCACCATTCATCCTTGAAGTCAGGATCCTCCACATAGAGCTCTTTCATGAATTCAAAACCCAACACTCTTTGCTCCATGTAGCTTAGCATGGTGTGCCTCCGAGACAAAGCATCGGCTACCACATTATTCTTCCCTTCAATGAACTTGCTTGAGAAAGAGAACGATTGAAGAAACTCTACCCATTTGGCGTGCCTATGATTCAATTTGTGTTGTCCGTTGATGTATTTGAGAGCCTCATGATCCGAATGTAGCACGAACGGTTTGGGCTTGAGATAATGACTCCAATGAGCGAGAGCTCGAACGATGGCATAGAATTCTTTGTCGTAGGTGGAATAATTGAGCTTGGCACCATTCAATTTCTCACTAAAGTAAGCAATTGGCTTGTGTTCTTGCAAAAGAACGGCCCCAATTCCAACTCCACTAGCATCACATTCGACCTCAAAAAGCTTATTGAAATCCGGTGGTGTAAGAATAGGTGAATCACACAACAACTCTTTGATTTTCTTGAAAGAATTCTCGGCCCCTTCATTCCACTTGAACTCCCCTTTCTTCATACACTCGGTGATTGGTGCCATGACGGTGCTAAAATCCTTGATAAATCGTCGATAAAAAGAAGCCAAGCCATGAAAACTCCTCACCTCGGTTATGTTCTTCGGAATTGGCCATGACTTGATAGCCTCCACTTTCTCTTGGTCTACTAGTATGCCACGGCTAGAGATGATATAGCCCAAGAATTGGACTTCGCTTTGCATGAAGGAACATTTCTCTAGCTTGCCATACAACTTGTGGTCTCTAAGTGTCTCAAACAACACTTGCAAGTGATGTAGATGAGCTTCCTTGGAAGGGCTACACACCAAGATATCGTCAAAGTAAACCACAATGAATCTCCCCAAGTAAGGTCTCAAAACCTCGGTCATCAATCACATGAAGGTGCTAGGAGCATTGGATAGTCCAAAAGGCATGACTAACCATTCATACAACCCATGCTTTGTTTTAAAAGCCGTCTTCCATTCATCACCCTCTTTGATTCTCACTTGATGGTACCCTTGTCGTAGATCAATCTTGGAAAACAATCGAGCCCCACTAAGCTCATCAAGAATGTCATCAAGTCTAGGTATAGGAAACCTATACTTGACCGTAATGTTGTTGATAGCTCGACTATCCGTACACATTCTCCAAGTTCCATCCTTCTTAGGTACTAGAAGCGTAGGCACGGCACAAGGACTAAGTGATTCTCTTACAAACCCCTTTTCCATAAGCTCCCCAATTTGGTGCTGAAGTTCTTGTGTAGCCTTGGGATCACTTCGATATGCGGCCTTATTAGGTAGTGTAGCTCCCGGAACAAGATCAATTTGATGCTCAATGCCCCTAATAGGGGGTAGGCCGTGTGGTAGCTCGAGAGGAAACACATCCTTATAGAATTCTAAGAGCTCTTGAACCTCACATGGAATCGGTTCTTCACTCTCCTTAGGAGTTTCTTTGGCGATGAGGGCATAAACAACCATTCCCTTGCTAAGCTCTTGTTTCATTTCTTGTTCCCCAACTAATAGAATTCCCTCAAGAGGCTTGGATAGGCTAGGGCTTGCTCGGCTATGCACGTTTGGAGGCAAGGGTGTAAGTTTGATCCTCTTGTCTCCAAGCTTGAAGGTATAGGTGTTGTCTCTTCCCTCATGAATCGCATTTCTATCAAATTCCCAAGGTCTCCCTAATAAAAGGTGACAAGCATCCATGGGAATCACATCACACCAAACTTCATCCATGTAGTCTCTCCCCATAGAAAAAGAAACCAAACATCGTTTATCAACCAAAATTTCGGCCTCCCTATTCAACCATCTCAACTTGTAAGGGTTTGGATGTTTTTGTGTGGGTAAGGCAAGTTTATCGATGAGGGTTTTTGAAGCAACATTAACACAACTTCCTTCATCAATAATTAGGTTACAAACCCTCTTCCCAATGGTACACTTAGACCTAAAAATCTGATTTTTTTGGCTTTCCTCCAATGGTTGAGGTTGGGTATGCATAACCCTCCAAGTTACAAGACCAAGATTTGATCCTAATCCGCCTTTCATACGGCTCATCTTAGCCTCTTATTCTCTTCTCAATTTCTCCATAGAGTCATACATGGTTCCCTCAAGAGTAGTATCATAAGAAAGAGGCATACTCATTGAGAAAACAAAAGGAACAAACCTGAAAAATTTTCGGCCAACTCAAGGACCCTTTTGAACGTGTGAACCCTTGGCACAAGGTGGATCTTGTTCTTCAAACCCAACCAAAGCTTTGATGACCAATTTGAAGTGAAACCTATGGGGATTGATTTCACTCAAGGGACTAACTAAAATCGAACTTGAAGAACCTTGAATATACTCGGCCAAAGTGGTGTTTTTTGAGACAATTTTTCTGATTTTTGTTGTAAGTAAAAGAAAACATAAAAGATAGGACTAAATCTAAACACAAAGTAATAGATATAGGTTTTGATTAATCAAGCACTAAGCCACTAATTAATCATTCACTAACTCAAGCACTAAGCTAAGAGAATAATGAAGAGCTCTCAAATTAGGGTTTCTTTTTCATTCATTCAAATCTGAAAATACAAAGGGGAGAGTGAGGGTTTATATAGTACCCACACTCTAATCTTGGCCTTACATTTTAAAGAAGATCTAAGGGCTACAAATAACCCATAAAAGCAACAAAAAAACGGCTCATATGAGCTCAAAATCTGAAAATTTGAAGAGAAACAAACAAATACATAAAGCATAAAGCATAAAAGGTAGATAGTGACATGTGTTGAAAGGGACTTATTGAGGGACACATGTGATGCCTCTCTTGATCATTTTCGGCTGACTTGGGCTTGTTTCCCACTTGATTTTTGTTCTTGATGATTTAATTGACTTGTGGTTGACCCTTGGACCTAAGATTGGAAGTGGGCCCTAGGTCAATGGATCGCAAACTCTCAACTCCCGTTGCACAAGCACTTGGCGAGACTCATTGTACATCCATTGTGGAATTGCATGACGATGAACCATTTGTCCATACCATGGTGCGGGCATTGGCGTTGCAAGTCTTTGTACCTCTCCCAAGCATCAAATAAGGACTCGTCACCCCTTTGCGGAAGCTAGTGATTTGGCTCCTAAGCATGGCGGTCTTCTCGGGTGGGAAGTACTTTTGGCAAAATGCTAGGACTAGGGAGTTCCAATCAACAATAGCAAGCGCTACCCGGTTCAAGGAGTTCAGCCACAACTTAGCTTTGTCCCGGAGCGAGAACGGGAAAAGCATCTCTCGTATTTGATCTTGAGTCACACCCGTTTGTTTTATTGTGGAGCAATAGTCACAAAAGTTTTGTATGTGAAGGTTAGGGTCCTCACCGGGGCTTCCCCCAAATTGACTACGCTCAATAAGGTTGATGAATGCGGGCTTGACCTCAAATTTGTTGGCCGCTATATTCGGCATAGCATTGCCAGTTGGAATTTGAGCCGCGGTCGGCTTAGAATGATCGGAAAGCTTCACCATGATTCGTGGCGGTTCAGGTTCTACGTGAGCTTCCTTGGTGGAATGAGCTTCAAGTTGCTTAAGTAGACTTTTTCGTGCTAGGAAAGTACGCTCAGGCTCCGGGTCAAATGGTATGTCCTTGCTAGCTTGAGACGTACGTGTTTTCCTGACCATACACAACACTAGAGCAAGTATGAGAAGCGGCCTCAAGGAATTGAGGTTCCTTGAGACAAAAAAACAAAAGACTAGAAACGAGTAACGAAACAAAAACAAAGCCGTCTCCCCGGCAACGGCGCCAACATTTGATAGGCTCAAGTCGCACTCACCTAATCAAAAATAATCCTGACAAACCTATGGGTAGATAGGGTAAGTCGGGGTCGAGTCCACAAGGAGATGGTTGTATTTGTAGGTTACCTATGGAGTGATTCTAGTCTTGGTCGGTTCGAATATTGGATGGTTGCTATGGCTAGAGCGTAGGAAAGGTTTAACTTATAAGGAGAAAAGTCTAGGAAGTCGGGTTAGACAATGGGTAAGCTAGGTCAAAGAAGATGGACCAAAAACGGTCAAGGCTAGCAAAGGCGGTTTTTGTCCAAATCACGGTTTAGGTCCTTGGGCTCGAATCATGGGCTAGGTCACGATCCTAAGGTCCACCCAAGCTTATTTTGAGTGAATTACATAATAATATCTTGGTCAAGCTTGGTGGGTCAACGAGGTCGAGAAAGTCAAGACGGAGAGCAACCGAAAGTCGACTAAAGTGCTATTTTTGTTTGTGATCGCTCGAGTGCGCCCAAGTGGGTTCGAACCACAAGTCAATTAAGATCATCAAGAGCAAAAATCAAGTGGGAATGAACCCCAAGTCAGCCGAAAATACACAAGGAGGAGCTTCACATGTTTGTCCTCAATAAGTCACTTTCAACACATGTCACTATCTACCTTTACTACTTTATGCTTTTTACTTTATGTATTTGTTTGTTTCCTTTTCAAATTTTCAGCAAAGTTGAGCTCATGTGAGCCGAAATGTTGTTGTTTTTATGGGTTGATTGTAGCCCTTAGATTAGTTATTAGATGAAGGGTCAAGATTAGAACAAGGGCTTTATATAAACCCTCACCCTCACATTGTATTTTTCAGATTATTGATATTGAATGAAAAAGCCTAGGGTTTTATGAGTTGAGTGTTCTTCCTTCTCTCATTACTTTGTGTGTGAGATTTGTGAGAGATTAGTTTAGTGGCTTTGTGCTTGAACTAATCAAAACCTAAATCTATTACTTTGTGTGTAGATTTAGGCACTATCTTTATGTTCTTTCTTTTAACAACAAAAATCAGAAAAAATACTTCAAAAAAATCATCACTTGGCCGAGATTTTCAACATCCTTGCAAGATCGATTTTGTTCATCCCTTGAGTGATTCTTATCCCCATAAGTTTCACTTCAAATTGGTAATCAAAGCCTAGGTTTGTTCTTGATTTTCATTTTCATTTTTATTTTTTCGGTTCATCTAAGTTAGGGTCGATTTTGTTTGAGTTTTTTCCTCTTTGATTTTTCGTTTTTTCCTTTCTTTCCTTTCCTTGTTTATTTTCCATAAATTTCTCACAAAATTTTCACAAAATGGTTGAAGATCTACACTTGTGTTAGTGTTGGTTTTGATTTTCACACTCAAAGGTCCTTGCTTTACTCAAAATTTTCAGATTTTTGTTCTTTGGTTATTTCAATGGATGTGTTCCATCATTTTGGAGTTTCACTTGATACTACTCTCGGTGAAACCATGTATGATTCCATGGAGAAAGCTAGAAGAGAGCTTGAAATCAAAATGAGTCGAATAAGGGGTAGACTTAAACCTAACCCTAGCCTTGATCTTGTGACTTTGAGGGGTCAAAGGGAGTTAGAGGATAGAATGGCTCGGTTAGGAGGAGAACAACCCCCTAACCTTGGCCGAATGGTTTGTAGGGGCAAGCTTGCCCAAACCCTAACCCTAAACCTAGAAGAGAATCACCAAGTTGAAGCCTTTAGGTCTAGGTGTACCATTATGGGAAGGGTTTGTGATTTGATTGTTGATGAGGAGAGTTGTTCTAATGTGGCCTCAAGCACTCTCATTGAAAAGTTAGCCTTGCCCACACAAGAACACCCTAACCCTTACAAATTAAAGTGGCTAAACATGGGAGCCGAGTTGATGGTGGATAGACAATGCTTGGTTTCTTTCTCCATTGGTGGGGATTACATGGATGTGGTTTTGTGTGATGTGTTACCTATGGAGGCTTGTCATCTCCTCTTAGGGAGACCTTGGAAGTTGGAGAGAAATGCTAGTCATGATGAGAGGGACAATACCTATACTTTCAAGATTGGGGCTAAGAAAATCAAACTTGCACCCTTACCTCCGATTTTGAAGAACCCTAACCCACCCTCCTTGATCATGTCACACGAAACAATGGGGATTGATGGGGGACCAGAAATTGAACTTGGGGTTAATCATGGGAAGGATGAGATTGTTCTCCTTGTTAAGGAGACCCCGAAAGATCAAGAAGGGCTGCCCTCAAGAGAAGCACAAGCCATGCTAGATTCTCATGGAGTTAAGCATGTTGTCCTAGCTCCATTGCCTCCTACCTTGGGGTACAAGGCTGCCCCTTGCTTGTTTGAGGCTCCCAAGAAAGTGTTAGTGAGTGAAGAGGCCGAAATAAGTGATGGGATGAATGTTGGTGAGAAATTGGCCATTCACTTTGCTAAGGATGATCCTAATAATCAAGAGGAAAGCATGGGATACAATGCCAAGCATCGGGACGAGTATGATCATGAGATGTGTTTGGCTAATGTCAAGAGAAAGGTGTTCATGTGGTATGAGAATGTTGATGCGAGCAAAGAGTCGAGGGAATTTCTAAGGTGGAAATTCAAAGTGAGTACTAACAATGCCAAAGAAATGCAATGTGGTTGTCATAACCAAGTCTACTCAAGCGGTTTCATGAAATGGGGATTCAAAGGGGGAACTAAGCTTGAACAAAAAGAGCTAAGTGATGATGGCTCAAGTCAAAGTGAAAGTCCAAAGATCGACTTGAGGGAGGAGAACACGGCCCTCAAGACCATAACCGACTTAATCACACTCCTCATGTCATCTAATTCCACAAGTACCTTCATGATCGAGAGTGTAGCCCTCCATGTGATCAAAGACAACCCTAGAGCAATAAGGGGAAGTCAAGGAGAGGAGCTCAATGAGCTCAAAACTGCTAATTTCGGGAGCACAATCAAGTGCAAGGGAAGTGAATCATTTGGACATGAAAAGGTCGATGTGTTAGAAGGTTCAAGTGAGTCCTTGAAAGGGGAGAAAAACGTGGGGTTTAAACGTGGCAAAGGATGGCTAATTGACGGTTCTATGCATGAGGAACATCGAGTTGTGCTAAGGGATAATTGTGAATCCAAAGAAACCATGAGTAAGGGAGAGAGCAAGTTCAATTCAATGAACCGAGTTTACAAGAATCAATCTCTCATTCAATCTCTAAGCAAGTGGAATCCTTGGAAGTCTAGAGCCATGGAGCCCAAAGTTGGTCATGGGGCTCATGGGGCACCCCTCATCATGTTCTACGATTCAAGTCATGAAGCCAACACGAGTCCGAGTCGAGAAGGAGGCAAAGGATCAAGCCATGAGTCAAACTATAGTCCAAACCGAGCAAGAGGAAGAGAGACCGAGGATTTGAGGACAAATCCTTTTCAAGGAGAGGAGATTGGACCAAAAACGGTCAAGGCTAGCAAAGGCGGTTTTTGTCCAAATCACGGTTTAGGTCCTTGGGCTCGAATCATGGGCTAGGTCACGATCCTAAGGTCCACCCAAGCTTATTTTGAGTGAATTACATAATAATATCTTGGTCAAGCTTGGTGGGTCAACGAGGTCGAGAAAGTCAAGACGGAGAGCAACCGAAAGTGGACTAAAGTGCTATTTTTGTTTGTGATCGCTCGAGTGCGCCCAAGTGGGTTCGAACCACAAGTCAATTAAGATCATCAAGAGCAAAAATCAAGTGGGAATGAACCCCAAGTCAGCCGAAAATACACAAGGAGGAGCTTCACATGTTTGTCCTCAATAAGTCACTTTCAACACATGTCACTATCTACCTTTACTACTTTATGCTTTTTACTTTATGTATTTGTTTGTTTCCTTTTCAAATTTTCAGCAAAGTTGAGCTCATGTGAGCCGAAATGTTGTTGTTTTTATGGGTTGATTGTAGCCCTTAGATTAGTTATTAGATGAAGGGTCAAGATTAGAACAAGGGCTTTATATAAACCCTCACCCTCACATTGTATTTTTCAGATTATTGATATTGAATGAAAAAGCCTAGGGTTTTATGAGTTGAGTGTTCTTCCTTCTCTCATTACTTTGTGTGTGAGATTTGTGAGAGATTAGTTTAGTGGCTTTGTGCTTAAACTAATCAAAACCTAAATCTATTACTTTGTGTGTAGATTTAGGCACTATCTTTATGTTCTTTCTTTTAACAACAAAAATCAGAAAAAATACTTCAAAAAAATCATCACTTGGCCGAGATTTTCAACATCCTTGCAAGATCGATTTTGTTCATCCCTTGAGTGATTCTTATCCCCATAAGTTTCACTCCAGAAGATGATCGGGATGAGAAAGGAATCGCACATGCCAAGGGTATAGCTCGTCCTCTCGGTCTTAAGCTTCCTCTAGGTCTCGAATGCGGGCTCTCGCAACTTACAATCGAGGGTCCTAATGTTTAGTCTCGCGCCTCTCCTAGAACTAGGCTTTCGTTCTTAAGTTCAAGGACGCTAGAAACTCGCTAAAACTTGATCAAGGAATCAACAAGCACAATCAAGCAAAGACTAAACAAAGCAAGCACGAAACCTAACTCAAAATGATCATCAAACACAACCAAAACCAACACCCATGCTTCACCCTTCCTCCTAGAGTAAAGAACTACTCACACATGATAAAAACGATAATCAAAACAAGGGGAAGGAATGAAAACATGATTAAATACAACAAGAAATGAAATTGCAATCAAAAGGGAAAAGAAATACAATACCAAATTCAGAAAATTCACAAGAGAAGTGGAAGAACAAGAGCAACAAAAACCAAATAGGATGATCAAACAACGTATTCGAGTCGGGAATTCAAAGTACAAAATGCAAAAAGTTTGGAACCCTATGTTTCTGAGAGAATGATGTTTAAAATGTTTAAAAAACAATGTAAAAAGATAGGCTTCGAATAATGACCAAAACCCCTTTAAAATAGACAAACAAATGAAGCACACGAGGAGTCGGGGGCCGTCCCTGGGGTCCGGGACAGGTGTCCCGACCGGGACAAGGTGGTGCTGACCGGGATGAGCTCCGGGACAGCCATCCCGGAGAGTTTAGAAAATTCAGCTTTTTGGCTCCTTTTTTGGTTGATTTCTTTTGCTTTGTATATCGTCCCAAGGCATAGGGACGAGACCTAGGTCGTCCCAAGGGGTAGGGACGACGTATAAAATGATCATATGAGCTTCTCATCCCGTCCCAAGGTCCCGGGACAGCTTCATACACACAAACATGGGTCGTACGCAACCGAAACGGCACGAAACCAACTTGAAACACCACGGAACTTCACGAAACTTCCCGACCAGCACCCAATCCTCCAAATAAGCGCGTTTCCCTACAAAATAGACATAAAAACGCAGCAGAGCCATACGGAGAAAAATAGGAGGCGAAATGCAAATAAAAGCACGGGAATCGCATAGAATTGCTAGTGAACAAGGGGGCTATAAGGCAGACAGCGTAATGTCAGCCAAAAGGCAAACCCGTGATGATAGCATAGGCAGACAGCGTAATGCCAGCCTCAAACCCGATAGATGGAGCATTAGTCGTTGTGTCCTGAATCTGCAGGTCAAGAAACGCCGCGTATGATCCTCAAATTCGCCGTGGTCGGCATCGCCGCAATCTCACGCCAATGTGCAACCAACGGGCCCAAGGCGCAATGCTCGATCAAAGCCCTGGCCTCCAGAGATAAGACATGCTCGTACGCCCATATGACGGTCGAGACGCCGGAAAAGGTCCTCATAGAGCCAATCGGCAAGCCAACGATGGCTCGACGCGAAAGGTGACGCTCCGGATCCGCCAAAAGGTCATGACCATCCCAATACTTAGCGAAAGGACAGTCAACACGCGGACCGTGGCTCGCACGGACCCTACGACCACGTGACCCTGAAGCCTCTGAGGGCTCACCCTAGCCCTCAGTCTCAATCTCCACCTCCTCTTCCTCTCCCACCTCAGTGGCGTGACGGCCCCCGGCACGCGCACCACGTGTGTGATCCCTACGGGTCGGGAAGTCATGCGAGCCAGAGGACGTCTCTCTCTCACTCACCGTCCTACGCAACCCTGACCTGCTAGGAGTGCCCTCACTCCTAGAACCGGTACTCCTACGAGCCTTAGACCTCGTCTCACGAGCCACAGACAAGTTCTCCCCCACAATATTTTAACAAATACACATGCATTTACAAGGCGCCAAACAAATACAAAAACAGCAAAACACCCTCTACAGAGCCTTTTTAGGCCTAATTCATAATTTCGCCAAAAACCGCTCTACGGGCATCAAAATTTCAAATAGACGGTTTCTATACACTATATTAACCTTCAATTACATCCCCTAACAATTAATCGCATTTCGGACTTCCCGATCAAAAACCCCCAATTTTGACCTAATCGACTTTAAACCCCGATTTGGAGGTCGATTCCTTACAATTTTCAAAAATTGAAACTAAATACATACTATACTAGTTAAGGGGAACCTACGGTAAAGTTTAATTGGAATTTCGGGTCCGAAAATCCGGGTTCAATTTTTGGGGTCGGGCCTAATTTGGACGAAAATCAACAAAACTCGTCCTAAATTGCATGCAATACACACAAACACTCAAACATAGCACAATACAAGGGAATGGCATTGTTCTCTAGCAAGCAAACGGCAAATTTCAAGCAAAAAGACAACTTTTCACAAAAACCGTCTTTTCTACATTTCTAGCTAGAACTAGCTAAATACAACATCAAAATGCATAAAAACAAGTTAAATGGAGCATTACCTTGATCCATAGCTAAGCAATGCAAAATAAACGAGCAAAAACGGTCTTGAAATCGCAAGAAACGAGTTTTTAGAGTCAGAAAGTCGAAAATGAAAATGAGGCATGAACACGGGTGGTCCCGTGTTTTAAACAGACCATTTTGCCCAGCACCCTAATCGCAAGGGGTCTTGCGATTTGGGCCCTGAATCGCAAGCCCTCTTGCGATTCCTTCCTTGGGCATTTTTCACCTGTTTCTCGTTTTGGGCGTAACTTGGATTCCTAATCTATTTTTAGCCCAATTTGACACTTTTACGTGTCCTATAACTCGGTTAAGGCATCACCTAAAGTCATGCCTTGCGTGTATTAACATTTAATATACGGTGTAAATACAGGAGCACACGAAACACTCCTTCCTTTTCACAAAGCCTCCCCATGGAGTTCAAAGCATATACATGTGCACGCCACATTTTACATCCCCAGCGGATCACAAGATATTCTTAGCAAGTCACAATTTAACACATTCCCTGGCGGATCGTCCATAAAAGACTTACATCCCCAGCAGATCTTTCCCACACATTATTCCCAGTGGGTCATACAAAACACATATGCATAAACATCCTAAGCAGATTCTCCTTCCACCTCCCCCAGCGGAGTATATACACAACGCATCTACATACACATACACATGCACTCCTTAGCGAGTCTAAGCATTATACAACTACAAACGCAAACGCCTTTGCAATTACACATAAGCATTATACACAAGCATGAACACCTTCCCCTGGACGATAATTCCCAGCGGGCATACACCTGCGCTCTTTACGAGACCAAGCACCTGCGCTCTTTACGAGACCAAGCACATGCGCTCTTTACGAGACTAAGCACCCGCGCTCTTTACGAGACCAAGCATCTACTCTCTTTCAAGAGACCAAGCACAAGCGCAAGCACGAAGCACAAGCAGAAGCACAAGCACCTACGCTCCTTGGCGAGACCGTGCAACAACATCAAGAATAAAGAATAAAGAATTACACCAAAGAATAGCAATAGCAATAAAGACAAAGACGCAAAGCATTCGAGCAGGCATGCCCTTACAGTATGCACGGACCGTCATGTCCTTAAACATGTTTGTCCCGCCCCAGATAAGCCCGGTTCGGAGTCCTCGTCTCACCCATGGACACATGCTCCGTTCCGCTGATGGTATCGAGACTGTAACGGTCCGGATACTGTCGTGTAGTTTGACTTTCGCTTTAGTCCGAGCTCGGTCAAACTGGGGATACCCGTATCCGTACCTCCCACCAAAACCCAAGTGATGTAACCATGGACTTTTACATGCATGCTTTTACGTTGGCTTATACGGTACTAACTGTGTCGAATTCAAGTTGAGTCGTTTTAAAATGCAAAATGAGGTCACTAGTGTCATCACGCTTAATAAATGTCTTTTGGTTCACTTAGAGTCTAGCTTGTCTCGAGTCTAGACCCAAATCGGCATGCGCGCACCCTTTTTACAATACACAACGCAATTGGTCCTTTTACATTAATAAGGCCCAATTCAACTCTTCTAAATTCCTAAATTTAGGTTGGTTGCTAAAACCGTCTTTTAGCACTTGCAAACACAAAATACGGCCTCACGAGCCTTCACATTTCAAAATATACTGCAAAATGCACCCATTTTATAATTTCGGATCTCGGGCTCAAAACCCGGCCCAGAGCACTCCTGGCCTGCTTCCCAAGGCCCAGGAGATCATACACTAAGCTGATACACGGTTGTCTTAGAGCTCAAGCAAGGATATTACGTATATTGCCAAAATTTAATTTGGAAATATACGGAATAAAGCCATAACGCCCGCCCTAGGAATTGCAAGGTTCCTTGCGATTCAGGGGGAAAATCGCAAGGCTTCTTGCGATTTCCTAGGCTGGCATTCTTGCGTCTTGCGATTTGCTCAGCCGGCTTTTTCTCCAGATTTCCTAAATCTCTACGAGTCCTCTACTATAAATATAGCCCTTTTGCACAACCTAAACCTCACCAATTATCAGCATAATTCTTCTCTTACACACACAAAAACTCTCAAAAAAGCCTCACGCATACACACTTGAATTCATCACACATCTCGTGTTGAATTCTTACCTTTAGAAGCGAAACGCTGTCGGATTTCTAGCTTGAGACACACCCTATTTATTCGTAACACCTTTCCAAAGTCGCATAGCAACTGGCCCCCTTTAAAATAAACCAATAAATGAACTTTATTTTAAGTTTATGCATTAGCAAATCCTCATCTTGCATTAAATTAACTTAACAATAATGAATTCGACACTAGCATAACCATTTTCGTTAACAAGTTTAAGCATGCTTAACTTAGAGTTTTAAACAATCTTTTGCATATGCATTCATACATCTTTTACAACTTAAATCGCACTTGTACGTAGCGAATTACTTAAGCTGACACATCTTTTGCATTGTTCTCAAGTTAGTAGAGGCTATTTTTAAATAGGCTTTTCCAAAAGGTTTTTCATAAAGCATTAATTGAATCATTCTTTAGAAAAGTACTCTCACCCGAATCCGAATCTGGTTTCACAATAACCTTAGACGGATAGGTGTCGACGTGCCTTGAAATCTAAGACGTGTCTTAGAGCTAAAGACACGAAGGCGGGTTCTAAATTTCCCTCATAATTTAGTGGCGACTCCAAAGCAGTTTTAAAAGGTTTTTTCAACTTATTCTTTTTCAACTTTTAGCGGCCTTAAGCAAGACGTCGAATGGTCCCCTAAACCTCGGTACCCACAGAAAGACACTTTTTCAACCTGAAGTTTGCCCCAGACCCAGTTCACGAACTCTTTAATCACCTCATTCGGCAGATTGGCTCCAAGTACATAACAGTACACAACCGAAGACCAGAATTCAATTTCAGAAGAAACATCATCAAGAGTAAGACATAACAAGGACGACTTGAACAAGAATTGATCAAGTCAAGCAAAGGCGGTTTGAAGCTAGACCACGGTTTGGTTCCTTGGGCTCGAACCATGGGTTAGGCCTTGGTCCTAGGGTCCATCTAAGTGCAAAGTCAAGTAAATCAAGTGGTCAAATTTAGCCAAGCTTAGTGGACCTAAGGAAGTCGAGGAGGGTTCAAGAAGGAGAGCAACAAATGCAACCATGAGCTATTTTGAGTGTGATCACTTGGGTGCCACCATGTGGGTTAGATCCCCAATAAAACAAGACCCAACATGGTCCAAGAAAGTCAGCCATGGGGGGG
This sequence comes from Dianthus caryophyllus, assembly GCA_023091065.1. Taxonomy (NCBI): domain Eukaryota; kingdom Viridiplantae; phylum Streptophyta; class Magnoliopsida; order Caryophyllales; family Caryophyllaceae; genus Dianthus; species Dianthus caryophyllus. The sequence goes on from JALGRB010000016.1 coordinate 2,227,053, forward strand.
GGGGGGCAAATCTCGGCTGACCCAAGTCCTCAATGAAACACACTATTTTGATACAAGTCACTTTCAAAGTTTCACCTTTATGCTTTATGTCTTTATCTCCCTTTTCTTTATGTCATTTTCACCTTTTAGTTTATGTTGTTTGGTACTTAGAAATCAGATTTGGTAGCCCTTATACATCATACAACTTGTGCTCCAAGGTGCAATCTAGGCCCTTGGATGAATAAAAACCAATGCAAGGTGTGGATGCTCTTGAGGGTCCTTATCTACTTTATAAGTTGTTGTTTTATTTTCAGTTTTTGTAAGGTCCTTGGGACCGTTTTTTCGGCTGAGTTAGAGGCCACTTTAGGGCCCTTAGATTAGCTTGTAATGTAGGGTTGAGATGTGTCTAAGGGTATTATATAAACCCTCCAACAAACAATGTAATTTTCAGATTTCAAGTTTATAACAAAACCCTAAGTTGAGTCTCTACTCTTCTCTAGTTCATTGCTTAGTGCTTGAATGTGTTTTTCGAGTTAATTAGTGGCTTTGTGCTTAATTACTCAATCCTTCTATCCTTGGCTAAGTGCTAGGAAGAAGACTATCTTTATTTTTCATTTAGTTTGTTTACAATTCACAAAAACCAATCACCAAAAATACAACATTTCAGTCGTGTATTTTCTTGTACGTTCATGCTTAGTTTGATTAAGTATTTGAGTGAATCTTAGCCCATAAGTTTCACTCCAACTTGGTCATCAAAGCTTAGGTTGTTTTCTTTGTTTTTCTCTTTTGTTTTCCTTGTTTTCTCTACAAAAATTTCACAAAAAATTTCACAAAAAAAAAGAGATGGCCGAGGAGAAGAGGCTTTCGGCCCTTGAAGAAAAGATGAATCAACTCGCCGGGAATTGCAACACTATGATGAACGCCCTAAATACCCTAATGGAGCATAATCTACATGAAACTCGACCACCACCAAGGGGAGGAGGTAGAGGACGTGGCATGGGAGGCCGAGGAAGGAGGCAACCGCCTCCTAACATGGGTGACTTCAACTCGGATTCGGAGGAGTCCATCGAAATCCATCCAAGAGAGCATGATTGAGACTTAAAGGTAGACATTCCCAACTTCTATGGTAGTTTAAACCCCGAAGACCTACTAGAGTGGCTTAGGTCCATTGAGAAAGTCTTTGAGTTTAAAGAATATTCGGATAGGAAGTCCTTTAAAGTTGCCATCATGAAATTCAAGGGGTATGCTTCACTTTGGTATGAGAATCTAAAAAATCAGCGAGTTCGAGAGGGAAAAGAGCCTATTAGGTCATGGCTTAAACTTAGAAAGAAACTCAAAGATAAATTCGTACCCAAAGATTACACACAAGATATGTTTCTCAAGTTAACCCAACTTAAGCAAGAAACCCAACCCATTGAGTCATACCTAAGAGATTTCGAGAAACTCACCCTTCAATGCGAGATGAATGAAAAGCCCGAACAAAAAATTGCGAGGTTCGTCGAAGGCCTAAACCCTAGAGTGTCTAACCGAGTAAAGTTACAAAATTTGTGGTCTTTCGATGAGGCGGTCACCATGGCTATGAGGCTTGAGAGGCTTGAGAAAGGGAGAGGGGACTCGGCCAAGGCCACACCCAAGTCAACCGCCATCACAAACCTAGGGGGAGTGAGGATAGCCGAGCCTAGCACTACTTCAAGGCCACCAATTGTTGACAAGGGAAAAGGCATCGATTTTGGTCCAAGGAGAACGATTCCTGTCAAGAAGTGTTATCAATGCCAAGGGTATGGACACTTTGCCAAAGAATGTCCTAGTAAGAGGGCTTTGAGTACTTGTGAAGTGATACATTGGGGTGACGATGAGGTGTTGATTTGTGAAGAGGAAGAAAAACAAGAGGGAGTGGTGGAAGTGAAGGAGGCCGAAACTTTGGTACCCCCGGACTCGGGGTTGAGCTTAGTCACATGGCGAGTAATGCACACTCAAGAATCAACCGAGGGCATGGACCAATGGCAACAAATTTTTCGGTCCAAGTGTACAATCATGGGAAGAGTTTGTAATCTAATCATCGACGGGGGAAGTTGCACGAATGTGGCTTCTAAAACACTTGTGGAAAAACTAAACCTACCCACATCGGAACACCCGAGTCCCTACAAACTAAGGTGGCTCTACAAAGGAGCCGAAGTGAACGACAAACAATGCAAGGTGCCCTTTTCGATTGGGCAAGATTACAAAGATGAGGTCGTTTGTGAAATTCTCGATATGGATGCATGTCACTTGTTGCTTGGAAGACCTTGCGAGTATGAGAAGGATTCTTCCCACCATGGGAGGGACAACACCTACTCCTTCAAGTATCGGGAGAAACTCATTGTCCTAACACCATTACCCCCGACTATGGGAAGCAAGACCAACTCGTGCTTATTTGAATCACTCAATGGAGACAACTCTAGCAAAGGGGCGGATGTAGGGCCGAGAATGAGTGTGGATGAAGGGTTGGTAAGTCTAGAAATCGAGGGAAATCCTAGAGCAATAAGGGGAACTCAAGGAGAGGAGCAAGAGAATAGCAAACCGATCAACAATGTGATGAACTCAACCAACTTCAATGAGGATGAGGTCAAGGAGAGAGCTAAGATTGATGGCCTAGAAAGGTCAAGTGGGTCTTTAAGATGGAGGATCATAGAAAGGCTCGATCATGAACAAGAGTGGATGGATGGCAAGCCTACAAGCCATGGGCTCAAAGGTGTGCTCGAGGAAAAGTGTGTGGTCAAGAAAACCGTGAGCAAGGAAGGAAACATGGCCACTCACACGAGCCAAGTCAAGCGGGTCCAACCTCTACTCCAAACCTTGATCAAATGGTGTCCTTGGAAGCCTACAATCATGAGAGCCAAAGTTGATCGAGGGCTAAGTCGAGAATCAAGCAAGAAATCAAGTCATGAGGGAAGTAAGAGGATCTCCAAGGATTTGAGGGCAAATCCTTTCCAAGGAGAGGAGATTGAACAAGAATTGATCAAGTCAAACAAAGGCGGTTTGAAGCTAGACCACGGTTTGGGTCCTTGGAGCGATTCGAAGCAGGCCTCTTTGTACCTTGTAACCATACTCACCCTAAACAACCTAAGATTGAAATGAACACTCAAGTCACACGTTTTTTGGGCTGTTTAGGTGGATGTGTTTTCGGTTTTTATTGTGAAACATAAAACAAACTAAAGATTAAGGATATGAATTAGACTAAGCACAAAGCCACTAGCCTAAGACTAAGGTTCCGATCAATCATCGCACTAAGCTATGATCATTACCCAAGAAACTCGAAACACCAAGCACAAAGCCAAGGTGGTTTCCAAGAGAAAAACTCACTTTTAAAACTCATTTTTTTATAACTCAACAAATCTGATTTTTACAAGGGAGATAGGTGGGTTTATATAAGACCCATGCTATCATCTAAACCCTACATCTAATATCTAATCTAAGGGCCATGAGGCCTTCAAAAAACAGCCGAAAATAAGGGTCACAAGACCTTACAAAATCTGAAAATTACAACAACTAACAACTAAAGTAGAAAGCGACTTGTTGTAGCATCCTCTCCCTTCATTTGTGTTGTTGAATCAAGGCCCCCTATTTCTCCTTGGAAAGCAAGTAAATCTCGGCCCCTTTAAGTTCCTTGGCTGATTTTGTTTGTTGTTGAATTCAAAAGATCAAAGGTGACAAAGACATAAAGTTTAAAGCAACTTTAATCGAAAGGGACATGTATGAATTAAAATGTATGACTTGAACAACAATAGATCAGCCGAGTTTGGCCTCCTTTTGAGCTGAAAAAACGTGACCATGGGTCCAAGGACCATGGTTAAAACGTAGACCAAAAATCGGGTCCAAATCGTCAAGCCGTTTCGTTCCAACTCTCCCTTTCTTCAAAAAAAGTTTGTCCTCAAACTTTGGCCAAATAAAAATGGTATCCAAAAAGATAAATTTTCAGAAAATAAAACGATTTTGAAAGAATGAAATTTTGATGAAAAAGAGAGAAACAACAAGAGCAAATCCTATGAAAAGCACATAGCAAATTCATCGAATCCTCTTGTTAGCCAACTCGACCCAAACACCCACAAAGTGTGCTCGAATCAAGTCGACACTCACAAGTAAAGACGCACACAAACTTGCAAGGTCACAACCGAAAACATCATAACCCAACTCATCCCAAGATCGTCTTGGTTTAAGAAAACTCAAGAGCCGAAGCTCTGATACCAATTGGAGCGATTCGAAGCAGGCCTCTTTGTACCTTGTAACCATACTCACCCTAAACAACCTAAGATTGAAATGAACACTCAAGTCACACGTTTTTTGGGCTGTTTAGGTGGATGTGTTTCCGGATTTTATTGTGAAACATAAAACAAACTAAAGATTAAGGATATGAATTAGACTAAGCACAAAGCCACTAGCCTAAGACTAAGGTTCCGATCAATCATCGCACTAAGCTATGATCATTACCCAAGAAACTCGAAACACCAAGCACAAAGCCAAGGTGGTTTCCAAGAGAAAAACTCACTTTTAAAACTCATTTTTTTATAACTCAACAAATCTGATTTTTACAAGGGAGATAGGTGGGTTTATATAAGACCCATGCTATCATCTAAACCCTACATCTAATATCTAATCTAAGGGCCATGAGGCCTTCAAAAAACAGCCGAAAATAAGGGTCACAAGACCTTACAAAATCTGAAAATTACAACAACTAACAACTAAAGTAGAAAGCGACTTGTTGTAGCATCCTCTCCCTTCATTTGTGTTGTTGAATCAAGGCCCCCTATTTCTCCTTGGAAAGCAAGTAAATCTCGGCCCCTTTAAGTTCCTTGGCTGATTTTGTTTGTTGTTGAATTCAAAAGATCAAAGGTGACAAAGACATAAAGTTTAAAGCAACTTTAATCGAAAGGGACATGTATGAATTAAAATGTATGACTTGAACAACAATAGATCAGCCGAGTTTGGCCTCCTTTTGAGCTGAAAAAACGTGACCATGGGTCCAAGGACCATGGTTAAAACGTAGACCAAAAATCGGGTCCAAATCGTCAAGCCGTTTCGTTCCAACTCTCCCTTTCTTCAAAAAAAGTTTGTCCTCAAACTTTGGCCAAATAAAAATGGTATCCAAAAAGATAAATTTTCAGAAAATAAAACGATTTTGAAAGAATGAAATTTTGATGAAAAAGAGAGAAACAACAAGAGCAAATCCTATGAAAAGCACATAGCAAATTCATCGAATCCTCTTGTTAGCCAACTCGACCCAAACACCCACAAAGTGTGCTCGAATCAAGTCGACACTCACAAGTAAAGACGCACACAAACTTGCAAGGTCACACCCGAAAACATCATAACCCAACTCATCCCAAGATCGTCTTGGTTTAAGAAAACTCAAGAGCCGAAGCTCTGATACCAATTGGAGCGATTCGAAGCAGGCCTCTTTGTACCTTGTAACCATACTCACCCTAAACAACCTAAGATTGAAATGAACACTCAAGTCACACGTTTTTTGGGCTGTTTAGGTGGATGTGTTTTCGGTTTTTATTGTGAAACATAAAACAAACTAAAGATTAAGGATATGAATTAGACTAAGCACAAAGCCACTAGCCTAAGACTAAGGTTCCGATCAATCATCGCACTAAGCTATGATCATTACCCAAGAAACTCGAAACACCAAGCACAAAGCCAAGGTGGTTTCCAAGAGAAAAACTCACTTTTAAAACTCATTTTTTTATAACTCAACAAATCTGATTTTTACAAGGGAGATAGGTGGGTTTATATAAGACCCATGCTATCATCTAAACCCTACATCTAATATCTAATCTAAGGGCCATGAGGCCTTCAAAAAACAGCCGAAAATAAGGGTCACAAGACCTTACAAAATCTGAAAATTACAACAACTAACAACTAAAGTAGAAAGCGACTTGTTGTAGCATCCTCTCCCTTCATTTGTGTTGTTGAATCAAGGCCCCCTATTTCTCCTTGGAAAGCAAGTAAATCTCGGCCCCTTTAAGTTCCTTGGCTGATTTTGTTTGTTGTTGAATTCAAAAGATCAAAGGTGACAAAGACATAAAGTTTAAAGCAACTTTAATCGAAAGGGACATGTATGAATTAAAATGTATGACTTGAACAACAATAGATCAGCCGAGTTTGGCCTCCTTTTGAGCTGAAAAAACGTGACCATGGGTCCAAGGACCATGGTTAAAACGTAGACCAAAAATCGGGTCCAAATCGTCAAGCCGTTTCGTTCCAGTCCTTGGGCTCGAACCATGGGTTAGGCCTTGGTCCTAGGGTCCATCTAAGTGCAAAGTCAAGTAAATCAAGTGGTCAAATTTAGCCAAGCTTAGTGGACCTAAGGAAGTCGAGGAGGGTTCAAGAAGGAGAGCAACAAATGCAACCATGAGCTATTTTGAGTGTGATCACTTGGGTGCCACCATGTGGGTTAGATCCCCAATAAAACAAGACCCAACATGGTCCAAGAAAGTCAGCCATGGGGGGGGGGGGGGGGGGGGGGGGCAAATCTCGGCTGACCCAAGTCCTCAATGAAACACACTATTTTGATACAAGTCACTTTCAAAGTTTCATTTTTATGCTTTATGTCTTTATCTCCCTTTTCTTTATGTCATTTTCACCTTTTAGTTTATGTTGTTTGGTACTTAGAAATCAGATTTGGTAGCCCTTATACATCATACAACTTGTGCTCCAAGGTGCAATCTAGGCCCTTGGATGAATAAAAACCAATGTAAGGTGTGGATGCTCTTGAGGGTCCTTATCTACTTTATAAGTTGTTGTTTTATTTTCAGTTTTTGTAAGGTCCTTGGGACCGTTTTTTCGGCTGAGTTAGAGGCCACTTTAGGGCCCTTAGATTAGCTTGTAATGTAGGGTTGAGATGTGTCTACAAACAATGTAATTTTCAGATTTCAAGTTTATAACAAAACCCTAAGTTGAGTCTCTACTCTTCTCTAGTTCATTGCTTAGTGCTTGAATGTGTTTTTCGAGTTGATTAGTGGCTTTGTGCTTAATTACTCAATCCTTCTATCCTTGGCTAAGTGCTAGGAAGAAGACTATCTTTATTTTTCATTTAGTTTGTTTACAATTCACAAAAACCAATCACCAAAAATACAACATTTCAGCCGTGTATTTTCTTGTATGTTAACATGCTTAGTTTGATTAAGTATTTGAGTGAATCTTAGCCCATAAGTTTCACTCCACGACTCACCCTTTTTACCAATTGAAACCCATTGCCTGGCTTGATCCTCCACCATAGCCAAAGGAACTTCAGTCACCAGATCAAGAGCACCCACCGGCGCATCAGACGAAGAATCCTCATCTAGGTTAATGTCCACAACCTGAGCATTGGCATGGACAATATCTTGAGGAGAGATGTGAGCAGATCCGATCAAAGCATCAAAAGAATTTGCAATAGAAGAGATTGATTTTACAGTGTGTTTGATTGATTTTTCTTTCCCCTTTTTTTTCGCCATTGCGAAAGAAAGAAAAGAGTTAAATTTTTGAATTTTTGTCATCAGTTTATTATTACTCTATATAATCTAATATTTGTAAATAACTTTTTATGAGTGACATATAGTATATTTTAAATAGGGTGTTGTTTAAATGTACCCAACATTTAGTCACTTGTACCCGAAATAAAACGAAAATGTCCTTTTCATTTCACCATTGTCAATTTCATGTTTTTTAAGTTTTCTCTCTTCTCTCTCCTAAATCAATTAACCCTAATCTCACCGCCTCTCCAAACCACCGTGCACGACCACCACCAACCATCATGGCCCTCCCTGCACCACCACCGACCTCCATTGCACCCCAAACATCAACATAATAATAATAATAATAATAATAATAATAATAATAATAATAATAATAATAATAATAATAATAATAATAATAATAATAATAATAATAATAATAATAATAATAATAATAATAATAATAATAATAATAGGGTTATTCTACATGGTAACCCTGTATTTTTTATTTTTCTATGTTGTAACCCTCATTTTGGTCAAAATACCTTTGACTAATCATAACTATCGATCACGATTTTTGAAAGTGGTGTTTTTTGTTTCAAATCAAAGATATTGCATAAATGAACAATTGAGAACAAAAATTATCACATTGAGAACTTGTAACAAAGAATTATTGTCGGTCAATGTTTATACGATTAAAAACGTTTAACCGATCATAACCCGTACCACAAGTTTCGAAAATGACCATTTTGCATCTCAAATTAAAGATGTCGTAAATACGCTGAATTTTGGGCAAAAGATTGTTGTCTTTTAAACCCGTACACATGAATTATTGCAAGTCATTGATATTTTGACATAAAACAAGGTTACTACATGGAAAATAAAAAAACAAAAGGTTACCACGTAGAATATCCCATAATAATAATAATAATAATAATAATAATAATAATAATAATAATAATAATAATAATAATAATAATAATAATAATAATAATAATAATAATAATAATAATAATAATAATAATAATAATAATAATAATAATAATAATAATAATAATAATAATAATAATTAGTTCAATTACTCCTAGATTGCTCTTCTCTCTCATGGTTCGTTGCTACTGATATCTTTCTTTTCGCTTCCATGGGTCCGAAAGCAAGAGGACGACCAAAATCGGTCCCGGATCTGGTTCCTACGGCTATTGGAGAGCCTTCTTCTTCAACCTTAGGTACGGATGTTCCTTCTGCTGAATCAAATCAGGTCATAAAATCGCCCATTCTACTTTCTTCATATGTTGATGCTGTGCTGGAGACTACGTCTGTTAGGGCGACTAAATCTACTAAGGGGGTGCGAGGAGTCACTACTCCTGTTCTTGTTCCCACTCCGGCGGTGGTGACTGATGTGGTTACTGCTACTGTGCCTGTGACTGAGAAAAAATTTGGGATGTCTCTCTTCTTTTGTGAAGAGACAGCTAGGTCATCAGAAGTTAGCATTGAGAAGGAGGATATTGCTGACGAATTGGAGCTGTGGAATCGAACCCTCATGGGTAATATTCTGGGGACGAGGACTCAAATACAGCAATTGAAGGATTATGTGTATAAGGCTTGGAATCATGTGTCACAACCATTGGTACAATACTATCGTAAGGGATGGTACAGCTTCCAATTCAAGACTAAAGATGATATGGACCTGATTTTGCGTGGTGGTCCTTGGATGGTGGGCGGAAATGCATTGTTGCTCAAACAATGGACGCCAACATTCTCTCAAGACCTAGACCATGTGTCTCAGGTTCCTGTTTGGGTTCTTTTTCCTGCCCTAGATCCTCATTTTTGGTCTCCGGTAGCGTTGAGTAAGATAGCCAGTAAAATTGGCAAGCCGTTGTTTGCTGATCAGATTACAACTTCTAAGGCTAGGCTTGGATTTGCACGCGTTTTGGTTGAGGTAGATGTTGCTGAAGAGCTGCCTGAGGTTGTGGTGGTGAATACTCCTTTCAATGAGCGTCTTACGCGGAGTGTGGAGTACGAATGGGTTCCTTACTTTTGTAAAACTTGCAAGAAGCTGGGTCATGATACTAGCAGGTGCAAGCTGAACAAACCACGAATGGAGTATAGGCCTAAGGCTGTGATCCCTGACTCTGTTCAGGCTGTGGAGCATACTCCTCCTCCAGGGGTGGATTCTGTTGATAATATGGGGTTTACAGCAGTTAAGAAGGGTGCAGCTTCTAGGCTTAAGGCTAATGCTGGTAGTGTGTTGTTACTCAATAAGTTTGATCAACTTAAAATGTTTGAATCTAATGTTCTAGAGCAGGTTGAAGGAGTTAATGCAGGGACCTCAGGGACAGCTATCCCACCTGCGCCACCAGATAAGGAATGTATATTGCAAGTTGGAACATAAGAGGATGCAACAAGGTCTTAAAAATTAGGGAATTAATAAACTTCATTAGGCGTTATAAGGTAGATATTCTTGGAGTTTTGGAGACTAGGGTTAAGGAGAATAAGGCACTTGCCATTGTGAGAAAGCATTTTCAAGGTTTGCAAGTTTATAATAACTATGACTGTCACTATAATGGGAGGATTTGGCTCTTATTTGATCCAAGGGTTTGCAAGGTTGATGTGATTAGTAAGCATGCTCAATACATCCATACTAAAGTGTTCCATTATGTGTCTCAAACTTGTTTCTATGTTACCATGGTGTATGGTTCCAATGATAGTGGTGCTAGGAGGATTTTGTGGGATGGTCTTAAGCAACTTGCTGTGCCTGGAAGTTGGATCTTATTGGGGGACTTTAATGTGATTCGATTCAGGGGAGAAAAATGTGGAGGGAATCAGCCTTCCCAACATGATATGGATGACCTTAATGATTGCATACAACATTGTAAGCTTGTTGACATGGTGGGTCAGGGATCCATTTTTACATGGACTAACAATCAGCAGGGCCATGATAGGGCTTGGTCAAAGCTTGACAGAGCTCTAATAAATCAAGACTGGCTTTCTTGTTTCCCCACTTCTTTTGCTAACTACCTCTCATCAGGGATTTCTGATCACTCTCCTGTTCTGATTTCTGTCATGTCACCACGTAAAGAGGGTCACCGGAGTTTTAAATTTCTTAATTGCTGGGCACTTCATGAGCATTTTCCACATTTAGTGGAGGAAGCTTGGACTGAGGATATTACTGGAACGCCAATGTTCATCCTTTTCGAAAAGTTGAAGAGGGTGAAGCAGAAGCTACGGGCCTTGAACAGCAGCTATTTCTCGAATCTCACTCAGCGAGTTAAGGATGCTGCTGCTACACTTGAGGATGTTCAACGGCAGCTGGTATCTGCTCCTCTGGATGCCTTGTTTTTGGATCAGGAGAGGGCTGCAAAAGACGCCTATGTTAAGCTCAGAAGGGCTGAGGATAGTATGTTATTGCAACGAGCTAAGATTACGCACATCACTTTGGATGATTCCAGCACTAGCTATTTCTTCAATAGAATAGCTGAGAGGAAGCACTCAAATAATATTGGGCAGATCACTGACTTACATGGTAACTGTCATACTGGTGAGGAGGCTGTTGCTCAGGCTTTTATTGATTATTATGTTGGATTATTGGGCACTAGTGGTACAGTTACCCCTTTGGATATGGACCTGGTTAGGCGTAAAGGCACCTTGGATGAGATGCAGGCTAATCTGTTGACTCAAGAAGTCACGGTGGAAGAGATCAGGCAAGCTCTGTGGGGCATTGACCCTAACAAGAGTCCGGGGCAAGATGGCTTTACATCTGAATTCTTTAAGAAAACTTGGTCTGTTACTCATCAAGATTTTATTACTGCTATTCTGGATTTTTTCAGATCACAGCGCCTTCTGAAGACTACTAATGTTACTTTGGTCACTTTGATCCCGAAAAAGGAAAATGCCCATTCTGTCGCAGACTATAGGCCCATTTCCTGTTGCTCTACTATTTACAAAACTATTAGCAAGATTATTGCAAATAGAATGAAAGTTGTGCTCCCTACATTGGTTGGATTGGAACAAGCAGCGTTTGTTAGTGGGAGGAGTATCTTTGATAACATTTTGCTCTCCCAAGCCTTGGCAAAAGGATACACAAGGAAGAATATCTCCCCTAGGTGTTTAATCAAGGTTGATATTAGGAAAGCGTTTGATTCTTTGAATTGGAGCTTCATCTCTAGTGCTCTCCAGGCTTATGGCTTCCCTGATCTGTTTATTGGTTGGGTTATGCAATGCATTACCACTCCTTATTATTCTTTGAAGATCAATGGCTCTAACTTTGGCTTCTTTGAAGGGAAAAGAGGGATTCGTCAGGGGGACCCTATTTCCCCTTATATATTTGTTCTAAGCATGGAAATACTTTCAAGATTATTGAGAGATATTCCAAGGGTTCGAGATTTTTCCTATCATCCAAAATGCTCAAGGATAAATTTGACTCATTTGGTTTTTGCAGATGACTTGATGATTTTCACAAGAGGGGACGTTCCCTCTGTTGCTGCTGTGGGACGTGCTTTGGACCTTTTTGCAAACTATTCAGGCTTAGTTGCTAACCCATCTAAAACTGAGATCTATTTGGGAGGCGTGAAGGATGTTGTTAAGAGCCAAATTTTGCAGGTTTCAGGGTTTAGAGAAGGGTCTTTCCCCTTCCGTTATTTGGGAATCCCTCTTGCATCCACGAATCTCAAGAGTGACATGTACCAGCAACTCTTTGATAAGGTTCGGAAACACATCGCCACTTGGGCTGCTCATAATATTTCCTATGCGGGAAGGACTCAGCTCATCAACACCATGTTGTTTGGACTTGAAAACTTCTGGTGCGCAGCTGTTCTTCTGCCACGAGGAGTTGTAAAGAGATTGCACAAGCTTTGCGAAGATTTCCTATGGGGGATTGAAGATGGAGGTAGGAGGCACACTTTCATGAGTTGGAGAGCAATATGTCAACCAAAGGAAGAGGGTGGTTTTGGCATTAAAGAGTTGTTGTCGTGGAACAAAGCGCTCATCAGCAGATATTTATATGCCCTGCAAGCTGGTCATTCAAGTATTTGGTTATCTTGGTTGCAATCCTACAAAATTCGAGATGCTACTTTATGGACTGTGACTTCATCCTGTTCCGATGCAGAAGGCTGGGCTGATATTCTTCATGTCAGGGATACTCTTATTCAGTTAGCTGGCCCTTCTGCTGCTCATTTGTTGTCATCTTGGAGAGGCAAGGTTTCAAAAGCGTATGACTTCTTTCGAGGTACGTCCTCTCGTGTCTCTTGGGCTTCAGCTGTATGGAGTACTTCGAATATTCCCAAACATACGTTTGTTGCCGCCATGGCTGTGCTGGGGAAACTGCCAACGGTGGATCTGCTGTGTTCGAGGGGTATGCATCTGGTCAACAGATGTACTCTGTGTCATAATGCCGTGGAGGACCATGCTCACTTGTTTTCTAAATGTACTGTGTCTACGGCCGTCGTTCAGCAGATTTTGGTGTGGACAGGGCTGACAAGGAGGGTGCGTAGTTTGTTGTATGAGCTTAAATTCGGGAGACATCTGAAGCGCTTTGGTCATTGGCGGGCTAAATGGTTTATGTGTAGTATAGTGGCGGCTACTTATCATCTATGGATGGAAAGAAACCGACGTATCTTTCAAGATACTTCTATGTCCATTGAGTCCATAGTTTGTAGTATTAAAGTTGATGTTAGTATACGGATGTTGAACTCCCAGTCTGTTGGGAGTAATATGGATCTTGTGAATGCGTTAAACAGCTGAAAATCCTTTGTAACACCCTTTTGGTTAATGAATGAAATGGAGCTAAATTCTTTCAAAAAAAAAAAAATAATAATTAGTTCAATTTAATTGACCTTTATTCATTTCAGTTCAGTTCAGCCTCATTCAGTTCAGTTCAATAATAATGACAAAAAAAATCAATACAAACTGCCAGACAACTACCCCCATATGGTCGTACCACCCTTTGACCATCGACCAGCGGCTAGGCCTGACCAACCACGACTGCCGCCTAACGCAACAACCGCCCCACCCAACCACGAATGAACCTAGTCACCAACACTACGACCACCAGACCGCCCCGACATAATCGCCGTAACACTTACCACCGCCCTGACCCTGTGTCGCCAACACCCCCACCTAGACCCTACGCCCGCCGACCCCAGCCCTAGACCCGCCACCGTCCCCAAACTCAGAGTCGCGGGCCTTGCCACCAACAATCACTATAAACCACCCATATTTAATAAGTGAAACTAAATACACAATATAGGTCATAAATTAATCAACAAAAAAAAAGTTAATTACTTGTAATGTCTCGTTATTTATATCATAATCTAAAAATTCAATACTTGAGAATTAATTGACTGATTTTAGATGAATTTAGGGTTAAATGTGAGAGTTTGAAAAAAGAGAGAACTTAGGTTTACTAAAGGGTAGTGAATGGAAAATAAATGACAAAAAATAGTACACCAAAGTAAAACTTGAAAGACTTGAAAGAATAACGTTTAAATATGCTCTTTGAGTCTTTGTTGAGACTCGAGAATAACTTTTGACAGAGAGTAAAGGTATGTTATCATCAACGATTTTTATCTGTAAAAAGCTTTTTAATATAATTAATATCGTATTTTGCTTTTTTTTTTATTAAACTTTATTTAATTTTAAGGGGTCTCCAATCTACTATTTTGCCTAGGGGCCTAGAAAACTCAAAAACGGGCCTGTGAGTAGTATATTTCCACCATTTAATTCAATTCTATAAATTTATGCACGTGCATTAATGCACATTTTATTTTATTCATATCTTTAGTTACGCATAATTATAAATTATAAAAATTGATATTAATAATATAATCGGTATGACGGTTTAAACAAAATCTCACGTGACAATTTTCATATTATATATTAGAAGTTGTATTGAAAATTTTCTACATAAATAGTGCCTAAAAAGGAAACCCTATACAAATGGACCAAATGGAGAAAGTATTACGTAGTGTACGTACAACCATTTGTAAACACTATTATTGGCAAAAACGATGGACTTGATGATAACAGCCCAACAACTCTTGAACCCATAATAGAAAGAGAAGCAGGTAAAGAAGACTAAACCCTAATAAAGACCTAATTTCGTGTTATATAGTCCACCGTTTTTTTATTTCATCATTCATTCATTCTCCTTTTAATTTTCTTCATCCCATTCTTTCTCATTTTCTTCTTCTTTTTCATATTTTCATTTTACATTCGTTGTCAGTAGTAAGCAAAACGAGATGATGAAATTACATATTGATCTGAATATAACAAAGTGTTGAATAAAATTCAATTAATATGCCTTCAAAGTTCTCTGATCGTTTTGCTTTCATCTAATTCTTGGGTTCTTTTATTTATTTATTTATTTTTGGTTATTTGCACCAATTAATACGTAGCTTGACTTATACATTTGTCAAAAGTTACACGAGCTTGGTGCTATATTCAATCATTTCTTTCTCTTTGTTAATTTTGTGGGTTTGTTCATTTGGCTTGCTTGCCTACACGTTTTGAGAAGAAAAATATTTTCAACTTTTTTGGAAATTTGAATGTTATTCGTGCCTTTAATTCTGGATTAATTTGGATTACTGATGTGATATGAGGAGAAAATAAAAACAAATTGGAAAACAGTCGTGCTAATGTGCAGAAGCACCCAAAATACCCAGTTATTCTAATCAAACACAAATTATAACCTTTTTGTCGCACTTTACTTTCAATGTTTATTTAAGAAGGGAAACGTTTACACCGTCGCTCAATCTTTGTAGCTTCTTGAAAAATATACGGTATTGGAAGATTAAAAAATTGATCTTTGGATAGGGGCGTTGGAGATGGTGCTCAGAGAGGGGACGGTTTTGTTGCCTTGGTGATTTGGGATTGGTTTTTCCTTCATTCAATTTTAATTGAGCAAAATTATTTATTTAACATTGAAATTAATCTTATCAAAGTAAGGAATTAATCATGAAAGGGTAAGGAATTCCTTGTAAAGGTAAATGTTTTGCTTGGGAAAATTACCAGAAAAGTTAACTGTAAAGTCAGTTGAATATTGATAACTGAGTGATAAGTTAGTTATAATTAAGGGTTAATTGCAGGTGGCCGAGGGTGTCTGGCAAAGTCACATGCGCTCAAAATTTTAGGCGGTCGATTAATCTGCTTTTGGATCAATAATATAGATATTCTTTGCATTCTGATAACATCAACAGATTTGCATGGTTAGTTGATCCTTTTTTAACCCAAGGCCAAAGTTGCTCAAATCCTAAGAGGAGCATTTTTATTTTATTTTTTATTTTTCCTTCTAAATATTTGCATATGTTTATTAATCAAAACGATTGTACACTATTTTCAATAATATTCTAAAATGTTAACAACATCTTGAATTTGTGTTTTATTTTTTTTTATTTTTTTTTTTTGTTTTAAAAATTTATGATTATATCATTATTAAAAAAAAAAAAAATGTATAAAGTCATTTTACAATATCAATATTCTCATAGGTTCAAGATTAAAATATGGAAAATATATAAAAAAAAAAAAATATGCTTTATTTGATGTGGTACGTGTCAAAAAATACTATTCAATACTCCATAAGATATAATAATAAATATGTACTCGTAAATGTGTTAAAAAATAAAAAAAATTCCTCTAAAATATTAAAATAATTTTAAAAACATACAATAGTTCATACTATTACGGAGTAGTACAATATAATGTAGAATTAATGAAACAATTTTATATTATCATGCGCTTCAAAACTCGAGGACTTCTGTTAATTGAATATAATTTTTTTTATAACATTTTTTTTTTTTTAAATAACCCTATTTTATGTTATTTTTATAATATAACCCTCTTTTGAGATAGTTTTGTTTTCAAATCACTTCCAACATCAAAATATGCTACTTAAGTGTCGAAATATTTTAGACAAGAAAATTCAACGTTGCGGGTGATTTTGAAACAAAAGTGTCTTAAAACGTGTTACGTTATAAAAATAACATATACTCCGTAAGGGGTTATTTTGAAAAAAGTATTATAAAAAAGGTTATATTTAATTTATCCTATAATTAATTATATTTTATGGTAAAATAAATTAAATAATTTTTTTTGGGTTTTTTTTAAGGTGTACCCTTGAGATTTTTCTGTTTTTCTGTGTTGTACCCTCAAATTTTTTATATTTTGTGCCTCTAAATTTTAAAATTTGTCTATGTCATAACCAAATTATTAGTCATTAACTTAGTCGTTTATTTAAGCTACTAACTTACTGTTTAATTCAATTATATTACAAAATCTTATTTATCGGA
Organism: Dianthus caryophyllus; assembly: GCA_023091065.1. NCBI lineage: Eukaryota > Viridiplantae > Streptophyta > Magnoliopsida > Caryophyllales > Caryophyllaceae > Dianthus > Dianthus caryophyllus. Next base: position 2,243,791 of record JALGRB010000016.1, read on the forward strand.
TAGTCATCCACTCATCCACAATTAAAAGTTTGACTACCATTATTCTCTCCTCAACTTCCTATTTAATTGACAACTATTAATATTTTTTTTATCCAAATAAAATATAATTTATTTTATTAATTTCCCCAAAAAAAAATGACTTCACTAAAATAAAACACACAATTTACACTTAGATAACTTGTAACACCCCGTGTTAATTTAAGCTAATTATAATTAGGAAATCAATAATTAATCATCCTCGCTCACTTATTCTTCAAAAACAATACACTACAATTAATATTGCACCTAAACTAAAACCATTTTGAATTACTTTGAAATTGAACTTTATTTTTACATTTTCAAACTCGATAAATCAAATGAAGAATCCTCGACAATTTTCTCAACAGCAAATTTTGGCACGCAAATCGAGGTCAAACATTGACTAAATGACAAAACCACCTAATTGTGATTAAGTCACCTAATCCTTTCTTAAATGTGATTACTCATAATCCAAATCTAATTAAAGTAGCTTAAGCTTAATCATATTGATTATTACTAACACAACATATAATAATAATATCAAATTACTATTCCACTTTGATTTAACTAACACTTTCACTAAAGCTCGATATATTGAGTTACACTAAGCCTAAAGCGATAAACTTTTGACGTTTGAGGATAATGATTTAATTCGATAACTTTCAACTAAAAATATATATTTCGATCAAATAAAATTTTATTTCAAACTTGCGAGGAACCTAATACCCAATTTTTATATTGATTTCGTTTTGAGGTTTATTTTCATTTTTATTTTCGATCTCGAGCCTAAACATTATTTCAAGACTATATATTTCATTTTGAGACTTTCCACGACGCCAGAATCGAAAATTTCAAAAACGTAAAAATCGGGACTTGGGTGTGTGTGGTGGCGAGATATTTGGGACCTTTGGTCCAACTTTTCTTCTTCCATTTTCTTCCCTACTCTTACACACCTTACCTCCTTTACCATATTGTCTAATCCTTCTTACACTCTATATTAGTCATCATCATTTAGTAGCTTATTTAAATTAAATGATTTATGCAATTAAATACTTTTGCATTCACACACTAGTATACATTCATACAACTTATTTCTACTTAACATACAAAGCACAACAACTACTACACTACTACTACACTACTCGACATTCTCACACACACACACACAATACAACTCAAACACTTAGCTTATTTTCTCTCTAATAAAAACCTAACTCAAGAACAAAGTAAGCCATGTTCTTATACAACTCAAGAACACCATATGAATCTTCATCCTCTTTAATTCATTTCTTCCTTAAAACTTTCTTTTCATTTGCTTAAATTTATTAGCATACTTAAATAAATCCTCACCATTTATATTTAGTACTCACTTACTCTTTTTACAATACAATTAAAATATGAACATGAATCGAAATCATAAAAGAAATTAAAACATCACCTAAACCTAAATACTACTACAACTTTAAATTTTAATTTAGCTAGTTTAGTTTTAAAATAATTTACTAACTTGTGTATTTCATTTTTATGTACTACTCCTAACCAAAGACGAGGAGCAAGGTGGAGGCGAGACTTGAGCCAGTTTGATCATATCGTTGATCCCTTAACCTGCTAAGCTCATTTTCATAAACCTAACTAAGGTGCTTCCCGCACACTTATGTGATAAGCGCCTTGTAAATGATTTATGTTTTCCTAGATGATGTTTTGATGCATGCTTAGTTTATTTTATCACCTAGTATTCATATGTTAAATTAGGAGACAAAAATCGAAAAATAACATTTGTGTAACCTTAGTATATCACACGGCATCCCTTTTATTTTTGGCTTAATTTTTCGTTTTAATTTTTGTAAATTGCATGCTTAAAATACTTGTAATGAAATGAACATGAAAATATAATTAGTTTTTGTTTAGGATTTAAAATGAATTTGTTATGAATTTTTAAGTGTTTTAAGGTGTTATGTGTGTTCTTGAATTTTTGTGTTAATCTTATGTTTAAATGATGTTTATTTATTTGTGTTAATGTTTTGATATGTTTTCCACTCATGATTAAATACATAAATGATATAAGATAAATTAGTTGTTGAATTAGAAGTATAAAAATCAAAAATCAAAATTTATGAACATATATATATATACACGGCTATTATAAATTTAATGGACCAATTTTTAGTTTTAATTTTTCTAAATAACATATTATGATTAGTTAGGTTAATTTAGACTTGTAGGAAAAATTTGAGAAAATTATATAAACATATGAAAATTTGACTAATTAATAATCATATACAAAAAGTTAGAGTTCTTCAAGTCTTCATGTGTTCTTCAATTTATGACTTAAATCGATTTATAAATTATTATAAGTTTTAGTATTTGATGTTTTTATTTGCTAGTTTAAAACACTTTAGCATAAACTAAATAATTAGTATATAAAAACTTTAAGTTAAAAACCGATAAAATTTGAAAACGAAAATAAATTGTTATGTATGTAAGTGCCACGGTTTAGGGTCTAATTTTTGACCTAAAATGAATTTGTCACTTTTTATTTTTATCACTTAAATAATTAAAATAGTTAAAGTAATGGATTATTAATAAAAACAAAAAAAAGAAAATAAATAGCCTAACTAATAAAACCACACGGCATCTATGTTATTTTTGGGTCAATTTTGGTCAAAATGAATTTATCACTTAGTCACTAAAATTGATTTATAAGTAGGATTATATTAGATATTATAATGAACCGTTAATAAAAAGAATCAACTAAACCGATAAAAATAAACGTTACACGTATTAAAATGAATGAAATCGAGTGTTACTACCTATGCTTAAATTTGGATGTGGACATACGGACTATTTAAAATGAACTACGACAACCTCGCTAAAAATAGAAACCGCTAAAAGATTAGTTAAGTATATGACTAAATAAAACCGAGTTTTACTTTTAAAATGTTATTTAAAATCACCAAGTACAAAATGAACTTAACAACTTTGACCCTAGAATTTTGTACTTAGATTATATTAAGTTTTACTTCCGAAATCATTTTTCAAATCACTAAATACAAAACGAACCTAACGACTTTAAAACTAGAATTTTGTACTTAGAAAATAAAATTTAGTTTTACATCTAAAATCTCCTAAGTATAATAATGTGTATAAGAATAATAAAAATACTAAGTATAAATGAAATATAATAAAAATACTAAGTATAAAGAAAATATAATAATAAATACTAAGTATAAGAATACAAATACATATAAAAATACGTATAAAATACGAAGTATAAAAATACGTACAAATACAAATACGAAATAAAATGCGAATACGTATAAATACGAGGAATAGTAAATACGATGAATAGTGAATACGATGAATAGTAAATACGGTGACTAGTAAATACGGTGAATAGTAAAATAATGAATAGTGAAAAATATGTAAAAGTTACGAATCTGACTCAAAATAAATAACTAAGTTTTTCTATGTGTTCTGTTTTACCTGAAGAATCATTGCTACTAAAATTTCATTATACAAGTTCGACGTTATATTTATGTTACAAGATTGTCATTATTAATATTGTGAGCGAGTGAATGAGAGGTTGAGAAAACGAGTACTTGAATAAAATACTAGGATTGTTCGCCATGTATGTTGCGACTCTTGAAATTCGAAGTTAACGAGGTATTGTCTACATGGGGACTTGGGCTCCTACCCGAAGTTGCCCAGGCTATTCAACGATCTTAAGATTCTTTGTTTGACGTGTGGTATCAACCTCAGGGATGGGGCATACTTGATACTTCCGCGGGCCCATAGAATAGTAATTGGAAACGCCAACCCCATCCGGGGGTACCTGTCTCTGGTGATAGTCGAACTTTTTCGTCGGTGATACCTTTTGAATAGCGAATAAGTATGATCCTCGATAGGTAGTGTATGCATACATTAGACAAGGGATTGAATCATCCTTATTACCCTAGATATCTTTAAGCCTGGTAGTCACGTCCAAGTTATGTTGGCCCTACCGGCTACTACGCGGATTATGTCTGCATGCTTCCGCCTTACTAACGAAGACTCATTTGTTATCACATGTTGAATGTATTTCCTTGTTTGTTTGATGATTATCGGAATGACTTGGTTGAGTATTGGAGTGTGATTCGTTGAGTATGATTATTTGTGAGCGTGGTATGTTATTTGATTGGTTTATACTCGTATTGAATCATCATGACCTCCTTATGTGTTTTACTTGCATGCTTGCTATTTGTTTTCCTTGTTTATTTAATATTCCTATTGCATATTGTTTTAGAATTGCATGTATCGAAAGAGTGTGCAGGAAAATGATGAGAGTTTAATGCAGGTACCCCGAGTCTTGACCGTTGATCTATCGTGATCAAGGCCTTATTTTGTAATCTATTACGAGAGAACTTGTAATCTAAATACTCTGTTTTATCTCTAAACTCGTATTATGTATACTGAGTTTGTTAAACGATAACAGCTGGTTTTGTAATATATAGACTTAATTAATTTTCCGCCTTAGTTTAATTAAAGTCACGAAAAACCAGGTTATTCTGATTGGTATCAGTTTGTCTTACACCGTGAATGACTTAAAGTTATCTCACATAGCGAGACGACACCTGGGCCAGACATTCATATCGTATGTCAGGCATAGACTTATAGGATCAAATAATGAATTAGAAATCTTAGATCGCTAAAATAATAACGTAAATCGCTTAAAATGTGAGAAAGGGTAGAATCTTAAGGACCGACCTAATAATAAAGAACTAGTTAGACGAGCGTTAGAATCTTAATTTTACCATGCTTGTACTTGCTATTTTGTAACAACCTGGTTTTTAGTCGACTTTAATTACTAAGGCGGAAATTAATTAAGTCTTAAACCAGCGTCATTAATTATACATAAAACCCAAAATATTACAACATCGTTCAAGAGTTGAATAAAACAACTCTAAATACGGAATTTAAAAGAGTATGGTATTATATATTACATATCTCTCGAAATACAACAAAAGTAAAGTATAAACACGTCTTGTGGCCCCGTCCAAAATCCAGCTCTCGGTCCACGATCTTCCTGCAGAATAAACTATTGGGGGGATGCCCGCTGAGCGGACAGTGACTAGCTATGCTCATACTTACCCTCGATTTCAATTACTTTGGTTTATTACTATCGCTTTATAACTATAATAGTATGACCAATTTGGAGTGAAACTAGGAGGATCAAGTTTCACTCAAGAGATGAACACAAATCGACTTTGAAAAGTCTTTGAAATTCTCGGCCAAAGTGAATGTTTTTGGTGAAATATTTTCTGAAATTTTGAGAACAAGGAAAAATAAAAGGGATAGTAACTAAATCTACACACTAAGTAATAGATTTAGGTTGTGATTAGTTTAAGCACAAAGCCACTAAACTAATCTTTCACTAAACTCACACACTTAGTAATGAGAAAAATGAAGAGAACTCAAGATAAACAACTAGGGTTTCATTCAATATCAAAGCTGAAAATTTTGAGGTTAGAGTGAGGGTTTATATATGACCCTTACTCTAATCTAAGCCTTACATTTCAAAGTTAATCTAAGGGCTCACATGAGCCTTTGAAACATCCAAAAAAAACGGCCTAAAGGCCTTACAAGAGCTGAATTTTGTTGGCTAACAAACAAAAGATAAAAGCATAAAGGTAGATGTTGACATGAGGCTCAATCCTCTCCATTCTTTGTTTGGGATCATCCAAGGGTCCTTGAGTGAGCCTTGGGCTTGAAGGAGGACGGTCCACATGCTCTATATTTTGATTTTTACACACTAAAACAATAAAGATAAAGTGACGCCTTGAATGAAAATGACATAAACATAAAACAATGTGATTGTTTGTTGGGGACTTGTTGGGCCGGCTCCTAAGGGACCTCCTTGAGCTAGCTTTGTGAACCATGTGAGTCCTTTTATTGGAGGGTTAACTCACATGGGTGCACCCACTTTGACCACATTCAAAAATAGCATAATCTTGACTTTTTTGTTGCTCTCCAACTTTGACTTCTCCTCGACTTAGCTTGATCACTAGGGTTGGCTCGATTTGACCATAGAATTGACTTTACTTATCCCCTAGTGGCCCCTTGACCCTTGGTCTAGTTTGGGTTTGAGCCCATGGCCCTAACCCATGGTCTCCTCTTCTCCACCCCTTGACTTCCTTGACCAATTTTGGTCCAATCTCCTCTCCTTGGAAAGGACTTGCCCTCAAGTCCTTGGAGAACCTCTTGCTCCCTCTCTTGCTCGACTTCACACTCGATTCTCGGCTCAACCTTTGTTCAATCTTGGCTTTCACGGTTTTGGTCTTCCATGGGCACCATTTAGCTAGAGTTTGTAGAAACGGTTGCACCCCCTTGACTTGGCTCGAAGAATTCATCATGTTTTCTTCCTTGGTCACGGTTTGCTTGACCACACATTCTTCCTCGAGCATTTCTTTGAGCCCTCGACTCATAACCATGCCATCCATCCATTCTTGCTCATGATCGAGCCCTTCAATGATTCTCCATCTTAAAGACCCACTTGATCTTTCCTTGCCATCGATTTTTGTTCTTTCATTGACCACATTCTCATTGTAGTCGGTTGTTTCCTTGTTGATTGATGCTTCACCCTCATGAGGCTCCTCTCCTAGAGTCCTCCTTACCATGCTAGAGCTTCCCTTACATTTCAAGTTCACCTTTGCCTCTTGCTCTTCTTCACTCGGCTCAAGGCCCTTCAACTTCATCTCCATGCTAGGTTTCGGCTCAATGAAGGATTCAAACAAGCATGCATTGGATTTACATCCCATCATTGGTGGTAGGGGAGCTAAGACAATGAGCTTTTCACCATACTTGAATGAGTAGGTGTTGTCTCTTCCATGGTGGGAAGAGTTCTTTTCATACTCCCATGGCCTCCCAAGTAAGACATGACAAGCATCCATATTCAACACTTCACACACAATTTCATCTTTGTAGTCTTGTCCAATCGAGAACGAGACTTTGCATTGTTTATCGACTTTTACCTCGGCTCCTTGATTAAGCCACCTTAACTTGTAAGGATGAGGATGTTTCAAAGTTGGTAAGGCAAGTTTATCAATGAGGGTTTTGGAAGCAACATTAACACAACTTCCCCCATCGATAATCAAGTTGCACACTCTCCCCATGATGGTACATTTGGTTCGAAATATTTGATGCCTTTGATCCACACTTTCGCTTGAATCTTGAGTATGCATGACTCGCCAAGTAACCAAGCTCAACCCCGAGTCCGGGGGAACAATTGTTTGCGCCACTCTCTCGTCCTCAACTCCTCTTTCTTTTCTTCCTCACAAACTAACACTTCATCGTCTCCCCAATGCACAACCTCACTTGTGTTCAAGGTCCTCTTGCTAGGACACTCCTTAGCAAAATGACCATACCCTTGACATTGGTAGCACTTCTTGAGAGGAATTGTTCTCTTGGGACCATAGTCAATTCCCTTTCCCTTATCAACACTTGATGGCTTGGTGGTAGGGCAAGGCTCAACAATCTTGACCCCTCCTTGGCTCGACATGGGGTTGGTTTTGGGGGGGTTCTTGGCCAGACTCTCCTCTCCCCTTCTCTAGCCTCTCCACACGTGTGGCCATGGTAACGGCCTCATCGAATGACCACAAGTTTTGCATTTTGACCCGATTTGCTATCCTAGGGTTTAGGCCCTCAACAAACCTTGCAATTTTTTGTTCGGGTTTCTCATTCATCTCACATTGTAGGGTGAGTTGCTCAAAGTCCCTAAGATAGGTCTCAATGGGGTGTGACTCTTGTTTTAGTTGAGCTAGCTTGAGAAACATGTCTTGGGTGTAGTCTTTGGGAACCAACTTGTCTTTGAGTTTCTTTTTGAGTTTGAGCCATGACTTAATTGGTTCCTTTCCCTCTCGGTTTCTTTGATTCTTAAGGTTTTCATACCAAAGGGAGGCATATCCCTTAAACTTCATGATGGCTACCTTGAAACACTTCCTATCGGAGTACTCCTTGAATTCAAAAATTCTCTCAACCGATCTAAGCCAATCTAAGAGATCCTCGGGGTTCAAGCTACCATAAAAATCGGGTATATCCACTTTGATATCTCGGTCATGGTCTCTAGGGTGGGCTTCAAGGGACTCTTCCGAATCCGAAAATTGATCTTCCATGTGAGGAGGAGGGTGCCCTCTCCCACGGCCCCCATACCCAAACCCACACCACGTCCCTTCCCCTTCACCCCTTCTTGGTACATTAATATATTGGTCTAAGAGGGTGTATAGAGCATTCATCATTAGAGTACAATTACCGGTGAGTTGAGTTAACTTCTCTTCTAAAACGGTAAGTCTTTTACCCTCTCCTCTATTCTCTTCCATTTTTGTGAAAATTTTGTGAGATCTTTTGTGGAAATTTTGTGGGAAATTTATAGAAAATAAACAAGGAAAGGAAGAAGAAAAAGCGAAAAACTAAAAGAGGAAAACAAAAGAGTAACTCGACATTTCTAAGGGAAACCAAAATAGAGAAAGAAAAAGAAATCAAGAACAAACCTAGGCTTTGATGACCAATTTGGAGTGAAACTAGGAGGATCAAGTTTCACTCAAGAGATGAACACAAATCGACTTTGAAAAGTCTTTGAAATTCTCGCCAAAGTGAATGTTTTTGGTGAAATATTTTCAAATTTTGTGAACAAGGAAAAATAAAAGGGATAGTAACTAAATCTACACACTAAGTAATAGATTTAGGTTGTGATTAGTTTAAGCACAAAGCCACTAAACTAATCTTTCACTAAACTCACACACTTAGTAATGAGAAAAATGAAGAGAACTCAAGATAAACAACTAGGGTTTCATTCAATATCAAAGCTGAAAATTTTGAGGTTAGAGTGGGGGTTTATATATGACCCTTACTCTAATCTAAGCCTTACATTTCAAAGATAATCTAAGGGCTCACATGAGCCTTTGAAACATCCAAAAAAACGGCCTAAAGGCCTTACAAGAGCTGAATTTTGTTGGCTAACAAACAAAAGATAAAAGCGTAAAGGTAGATGTTGACACGGCGCTCAATCCTCTCCATTCTTTGTTTGGGATCATCCAAGGGTCCTTGAGTGAGCCTTGGTCTTGAAGGAGGACGGTCCACATGCTCTATATTTTGATTTTTACACACTAAAACAATAAAGCGTAAAGTGGCCGAAAGCGACTTGAATGAAAATGGCATAAACATAAAACAATGTGATTGTTTGTTGGGGACTTGTTGGGCGGCTCTAAGGGACCTCCTCGAGCTAGCTTTGTGAACCATGTGAGTCCTTTTATTGGAGGGTTAACTCACATGGGTGCACCCACTTTGACCACATTCAAAAATAGCATAATCTTGACTTTTTTGTTGCTCTCCAACTTTGACTTCTCCTCGACTTAGCTTGATCACTAGGGTTGGCACGATTTGACCATAGAATTGACTTTACTTATCCCCTAGTGACCCCTTGACCCTTGGTCTAGCCTTGGGTTTGAGCCCATGGCCCTAACCCATGGTCTCCCTCTTCTCCACCCTTGACTTCCTTGACCAATTTTGGTCCATAAAACGATAAACATGCTTAAAACATATAGCATGTAAAGACATATTAGTCATAATGAACATGCGATGTAAAACGATAAATCATATAGGCATGCTATTCAATTAGGAAAGCAGATAACAGATAATATCATATCATTTGTATCATAGATACACAGCAGGATTACAAAGCGATATCGGATCGCAACAAACATACGTATTGTAACATTCTCGTCATGCACTGATTCAATTCAAGATTGTGGTCTTTAATTTTCAAGATGGTACACACTCGTTCTCAATTAATCATACAACAAACAACACATACCGCTACGAGCGACCACCGAGTAGGCCTTTGTACTGATCGATTGCATCTCACTTCCATAGTGCAGAGGCTTACTCGACTCGTAAACCACGCCGAATACTATAATACTTGCATCTCATCCTCTAGTGTTCGAAATGATTCGAACTTCAGATACAATCTCGTCAAGTGATCTTTACATGTGGCAAGAACGAATGCAAGTGTCGCGTCAATAAAGGCGAAACACGGCAAGGAGGCGAGCAGTAAAGCGCATATGCACATAATGTTACGGTGGCCCGATAACTTTAGCGAAATAGAGTGAATTAAACCCTAGTCTAGTACATGTACATTAGTATCCACGTTAAGAATGGGCCACGCTATTCGTAGAGAGCACCTTAACTCCGGATAAAACGACCATTTCCTAAAGCCCGTGGCAAAACCATGGCATATTCAATTATCTTGTCCCAAGAATGGCGTAGCGACAAGACTATCTTAAACCCCACTTCACTCACGATTGACGTTCCCTTATCTGAGGCCCAAGCTTGACCTTTTATTTAACTTACTCAATGTTCATTGTTTATTTGATATTTACATATCACATATTACTAGACTCTCCTAGTCTCAGCGTCAAACGTTTAAGTATTTGTAGGTTTCATATGATCACATAACACGTTCGTTTATTATTTGAAGTGTTGTTAATTATTAATGTTTTCAGGTTTCTAAATTGAAACGTTTATTAGTATGTCCAATTTTATTTAGGTGTTTTTCAAACACTTTAGGTCATTTACTTCTTCATTTTAAATTTTCTATACTTAGTAAAATTTTCAATTATTTTTAGTATTTCACTATTCATCGTATTTACTATTCATTGTATTTACTATTCATCGTATTTACTATTCATTGTATTTACTATTCATTGTATTTACTATTCATCGTATTTACTATTCATTGTATTTTATACGTATTTTTATACGTATTCGTATTTTTTTACACTTCGTATTCTATATGTATTTTTATACTTATACTTATTATTATTTTTTTATACTTAAGGTATTTTAGTATAATACTAATCTTGTTTTTATTTTTCTAAGTACAAATTTTTAGTTTCAAAGTCGTTAGGTTTCTTTTTGTACTTAGGCGATTTTTGAAAATATTCACAAGTCTAGTTTTAAAAATGTTAAGTTCGGTTTGTATTTAGTCATTTATGAAAATATTCGGAACTCATAGTTTTAAAAACGTTAAGTTCATTTTGTATTTAGTCATTTATGAAAATTTTCTAAAATTCTAGTTCTAAAAACGTTAAGTTCGGTTTATAAAAGGTGATCAATGATATTTATTTTAAAACGAGACTCGGTTAAATTTAGTCGTCTATTTATTTAAGTTAGTGATAGTATCGTGGATGATTCATTTATAGTCAGTATGTCCAAGATCATCAATCCAATAGCAAAGGTAGTATCACACGATTTAATTCATTTTTTATAACTAAGTTAACCAATTTTCATCGGTTTATAATAATTCATTTATAACTAAAACGATTTATACAAAATTTCAATTCTAATTACTATTTAACTTTAGTGACTTAGTGATAATTTCATTTTGGTCAAATTTAGTCAACAAAAATGAAAATGTCGTGTAAAACAATATATATGTCAAAATTGATTTATTTCTTTTAATTTCTTAATTCAATTTATTAACTACTAATTAAATTATTTTAACAATTAAACTAAAAAGTGATAAAAACAATTTTGAGCCTAAAAATGAAGGAATGCCGTGAGCAAGTAGGTGATAGTTCTAAATTTTCATTTTTCGATTTTATCGGTTTTTAACTTAAAGTCTTTATATTTTAATTATTCTAATTATACTAAAATGATTTAAACTAAAATGAAATTTACTAACAAATTTCATTTACATTTATGAATAGTGTTTTTCAACACTTTAAATTTCTAACTTTTTATTCTAAATGATTTAGCTAGTTTAAATTATATAGTTAGTAATATATTTACTTGTTAGTTAAATAAAACAATAAATAACAATAATCACAAAAACAATATAAATCAAAATAAGCTACAAATCAAGAATAACATGAACACCATCATGAGTTTTTCAAGAACATCAAAATAACTTCAAGAACACAAATATGCTTATTTTTCATTTGATATTTTATTTTCCTAATTTAATTATTTTACATGCATACCTCCATTTTATACTAACTTAAACTAACATATTATTTACAAAAATTAAAAGTGAAAGTTTAGTAAAACAAATGGGAAATGCCGTGTACATGTAATATGTATGTAAAATTTTCATTTTCGATTTTAATCACTTTAAACTCATTGTTAATATTTCACATAATTTTTATATATGATTATAACATAACTAAAACACAACTAAGCATAAAAATCATATGAACATAAATTAAAAGTGCTCAAAATTAATTTAACTAAATATATGAACATGATACCACAATAATCTATTTAACATATTATTTAGTTATTATCATTTTATTATACAACACATAAATATACAAGTACACTTAGGTGATGTTTAACATATTTAACATAATTTTCATACTCATAAAATTATAATAACAAAACAAGTTAATTTACTAAAAGAATAATATAAGACAAGGCTAGTCACCTTGATCGGCAAAGTTTATTGGTTGTCCGGATCGACTATGTTATCTAAATCTAAGTCTTCACCCAAGTACCTGTTCTTCACCTTCAAAAAATAAACCCGAAATAAGCTTCAAAATACCCAAGGAATACTAAGAATACTAGTGTAATATTAGAGTAATATTAGGGTTTGATTTTTGTGTGTTTTAGGAGAGAAATGAGAGAAAAACAAAGGGATGCAAAGGGAGTAAAGGAGCCGGCTAGAATAGGAGAGAAAATGAGAGTTTTTGACTTGTGAAAATAATGAAAAAGTTGTGCAATTAGATTAGTATTGTGTAGTATAAGTTTTCTTAGGAAAATAATGTTTTAATGTAATTAGATGATGATGAATTAAAGAAGTGTAAGAGAAGTGATGTTGTAGTATTAGTAGGGTGGCTTGTGTAAGAGAAGTGAAGGGTTGAAAAATTGGTCATGCATGACCATGGGTGAGCCGGCCTAAGGTGCAACAAGTGGGCTCGATTTTCGTTCTCGGAACTTTCGATTTTCGCGTCCGCGAAAAGTCTTGAAATAAAATATATGATTCTAAAATAATGTTTAGGAATAAGATCGAAAATAAAAATGAAAATAAAACTCAAAACGAAATCAAAACAAAAATCGGGTACTAAATCCTCGTAGTTTTGATTATAAATTTTATTTGATCGGAATACCTATTTTTTTTGTGGAAAGTTATTGATTTAAATCATCATACTCAAACGTAAAAAAGTTTATCAGTTTGGGCTTAGTGTGACTCATTATTTCGAGTTTTAGTGAAAGAGCTAGTTAAATCAAAATGGAATAGTAATTGATATTATTATAATATGTTTTGTTAGTATTAATCCAAAATGATTAAGCCTTAACTAATTTTGTTAAATTTGGATTATGGGTAAGTATAATTGAAAAAGAATTAGGTGATTTAATCACCTTGAGTGGCTCGGCCACTTTGGTCAAGATTGACCTCGATTTGCGTGCCGAAATTTGTCGTTGAGAAATTTGTCGTCGATTCATCATTTGATTTATCGAGTTTGAATATGTAAAAATAAAGTTCAAAATCGAAGTATATCAAAATGGTTTTAATTTAGGTGCGAGGAAAACTTGTAGCGTATTGTTTAAGGATTTAAATGAGCAAAATGGTTTAATTATTGATTTACTAATTATAATTAGCTTAATTTAACACGGGGTGTTACAAACCTTCCCCCTTAGAAAAGTTTCGTCCCGAAACTTGAATGAAGGATAGGATTTTCACCTGAGATGAACAGCTCGGGGTATTTCTCCTTCATGGAGGCTTCGGTCTCCCAAGTTGCTTGCTCAGTCAATTGACCTTTCCATAGCACCTTTACTAAGGAAACCGTCTTCCGTCTCAACCTCTTGGTTTCTCGCGCTAGAATCTTGACAGGTCTCTCTGAGTATAGCAAGTTAGGCTCAACTGCGATCACGTCGGGAGTAATGATATGACTTGGGTCACTCCTGTATCTCCTTAGTTGAGAAACGTGGAACACGTTGTGAACCTTGGATAAATTGGGGGGTAGTGCCAGGCGATAAGCTACCTCACCAATTCTTTCAAGTACTTCGTATGGTCCAACGTACTTAGGACTCAGTTTCCCTTTCAATCCGAAACGTCGAACCCCTTTCATGGGTGATACTTTCAAGAACACATGATCACCGACCTCGAACTCAATAGGTCGGCGATGCTTGTTAGCATACATCTTCTGACGGTCCTGGGCCGCTTGTAGTCGTTCACGAATGATTTTGATGTGTTCAATCTGGTCTTGAATAACCTCTGGCCCAGTACCCACGTTATCACTAGCATCGTCCCAACAGACTGGGCTACGACACTTTCTCCCGTAGAGTGCCTCGAATGGTGCACAACCCAAACTAGCATGGAAGCTATTATTGTAGGAGAATTCAATCAAAGGTAGGCTTTTCTCCCAATTCTCGTTGAATTCTAAAGCACATGCTCTAAGCATGTCCTCGACCGTTTGGATAGTTCGCTCAGTTTGACCATCGGTCGCAGGGTGGAAAGCGGTGCTCATCTTCAGTTGGCTTCCCAATGCCGCCTGGAGTTTCTCCCAGAAATGAGAGGTGAACCTCGGATCTCTATCCGAAATAATGTCCAGTGGTACGCCGTGTAATCGGATCACCTCCTTCTCATATGCCTTAGCTAGCTCTTCAAGACTCCAAGTGTCTTTGATTGGTAGAAAATGGGCCGATTTTGTTAAACGGTCCACTATCACCCATATTGCATTATTTCCCTTGTGAGTCCTTGGTAATCCCGTTATAAAATCCATGGAAATGGAGTCCCACTTTCCCAATGGGATGTCCAAGGGTTGTAGTAGTCCCCCAGGTCGTTGATGCTCGAATTTCACCTTCTGGCAGATTAGGCACTTTGCAACGTACTCGGCAATCTCTGCTTTCATTCCTACCCACCAGAACCTTAGCTTTAAATCTTGGTACATCTTATCAGAACCTGGATGTATGGAGTATCGTGTACTATGCGCCTCGTCGAGGATCCTTCTCTTTAAAACTGGTACATCAGGCACACACCACCTTTCTTTGAATCTCAAACTCCCGTCAGGTTTAATCTCAAACCCTACTTGGTTTCCTGAAGGAATTTCTCTTCTGATTTTCACGAGTTCTTCATCCTCCCATTGTAGAGCTCTAATCTCGTGATATAACTCCGGCTCTGCGATCATTGCGTTCAAATCAAGATCGCCGATCAACTAATTCTAAGTTCATTCTTTTGAAGTCTCTGACAATACCAGCCGGATTGTCCCAAATGTTGCTAAGGGTTTGCGTAGTCTTTCTACTCAGAGCGTCAACAACGACGTTCGCCTTACCCTCATGGTACAATAGTTCGATCTTATAGTCCTTGATCGGCCCAACCACCGGCGTTGTCTCATGTTGAGTTCCTTCGCGTGAAGATATATTTCAGGCTTTTGTGGTCGGTGTAGAACTTGATACTCACTCAGTAGAGGTAATGACGCCTTGATTTTTAAAGCAAACACCACAAAGCTAATTCTAGGTCATGAGTTGGGTAGTTTCGTTCATGAACTTTTAACCGCCTTGGCGCATAAGCAACGACCTTCTCTTGTTGCATCAAGACGCAACCCAGGCCATTCGGTGGCGTCGCATCAGAGACTTCATACTCGTCTCCATCTGTAGGGAGAGCTAAGACAGGCGCTGTGGTAAGCCTTGTCTTGAGTTCCTGGAACGCATTCTCGCACTCGTCGCTCCATATGAATTTGGATTCTTTTTGTAGCAGCTTTGTCATTGGTCGTGCTACCTTAGAGAAATCTGGAACGAACCTCCTGTAGTATCCTGCCAATCCTAGGAAGCTGCGTATTTCTGTTATATTTGTGGGAGCCTTTCATTCTTTCACTGCGTCGATCTTTGCAGGATCTACCATCACTCCGTCCTTCGAGATGACGTGACCTAGGAATGCTACCTTCTCGAGCCAAAATTCGCACTTAGAAAATTTAGCATACCACTTATATTCCCTTAGTATCCCCAAAATGATACGGAGGTGCTCCTCGTGTTCTAACCTAGTCTTGGAGTAAATCAGGATGTCGTCTATGAAAACCACCACGCAGATGTCCAAATACTCGTGGAAGGTTCTGTTCATTTGATCCATGAACACTGCTGGGGCGTTTGTCAAACCGAACGGCATGACCTTAAACTCGTAATGACCATATCTGCTTCTGAAAGCAGTCTTCTGGATGTCCTGTTCTCTTACCGCAATCTGATGATAACCTGACCTCAGGTCGATCTTAGAAAACACTCCAGCGCCCTTCAATTGATCAAAGAGATCGTCGATTCTGGGTAAAGGGTAGCGGTTCTTAATAGTCACCTTGTTTAACTCCCTGTAGTCGGCGCAGTCTCATCTTGCCATCCTTCTTCTTCACAAAGAGAACCGGCGCTCCCCAGGGTGAGACACTCGGTCTTATGAAATCCTTTTCAATCATTTCTTCCAGTTGTTTCTTTAATTCCTGCAGTTCTACCGGTGCCATCCTATAGGGTGCCTTTGAGATTGGGGCCGTGCCTGGCACAAGGTCGATAGAGAATTCAACATCACGTGCAGGCGGCAAGCCTGGTAAGTCGTCTGGGAACACGTCAGGAAATTCCCGTACTACGTGAATACCTCCGATGTCCACGCTTTCCTTTACCTCGTTAACGCTGCATAGGTACACTTGATGTCCCTTTCTTTCTAACCGTTGAAGTTGTAGCATAGATATGATTTTCGCCCCCTTAACTGGCGAAGTCTTCTGATATGTGACCCTAGCCCCCGTGGGATGCTTCAAGCGAATTTTCCGGTCTCGGCACTCGAACAAGGCATGATATTTAGTTAACCAATGATCCCGATTATGGCGTCAATTCGGCATGTCAAAAAGAATAAGGTCGGAAGGAAAGATTGTTTTATGGATTGTGATTGGAGTTTCTTTGAATATTTTGGAACATTTGAAAATTTTTCCGTTTGGTAAAGAAATATTTGCGTTGATTGATTCGGATTTTGTGATATTAGCCTTTGAAACAAATTTAGAAGATACAAAGGACAATGATGCCCCGGTGTCAAATAAAACGACAGCGTTCACAGAGTTTATAGGAAAAATACCAGTGATGACGTCTGCCTCAGGTGACTCTTCTGCCTCGGCCTCTGTGAGTACATAAACTCGACCCTGTACCACAACAGATTGTGGCACTCCCGCTACAGGTGCCGTGTTCTGGTTGTTGGGGCATACATTCGATTTATGCCCTACCATCTTGCATTTGAAACAGGTGATTGGCAGACCATTGCACTGCCTCCCCTCATGTAGAGCCTTGCGGCATATACGACAATTCTCCGGTGCGGCCCTTGGTTGAGGAGCCCTTCCTGCAACCATAGCTCTCTCGTTGTTCCCAGTAGGAACCCTGTTTTGGAACGCAGGCCTCTGAAAATTTGGCCTCTGCTGAATCGGGCGTTGGTAGTTCGGCTTCTGAATGAAGCTCGACGGTGATACGGAAGGCACAAATACCCTCTTCTTCTTCTTTTCAGCCTCTTCCGATTGTATGGAAGCCCAGACCCTGCACGCACATTCATATGCTGCAGCAAAGGTGGTGTAGGTGTTGCTGCTCATATGAGTACGCATACTTGCGGACATGTTGCGCAGGTACCTCTGTGTCATGGCTCTATCGTTGGGAGCAATCGCAGTCCCAAATTTGGCCAGCTGTTGAAATTTTTCGGTGTATTCCTGGAGTGTCATGTCTCCCATCTTAAGACTTATGAACTCCTCTTCCTTCTGACATCGGAGTTCATACCCAAAGTACTCCCCTTGATCTTCTCGGCCATTCGTACCAGGTGAACGTGGTGTCGTTCATTAGTCTTGATCACGTTCCACCGCCATTAGCCTCGGCCTTCGTGTAATAGGCGGCTATGTTGACCCTATCCTCGTGGAGGTGTCCCCGCTCAGTCCATTAGCTTTTTCATCTCTTCAAGCCAGTTCGTGTGATCAATAGGGTTATTTGAACCCGAGTACTCTTGTGGTCGATGACGTGAAACACGATCAAACGCGCTTGGATGATGTTGGCGGTTTGCGTTATCCGTGGCTATTTCTGCCAAACGGATCAAAGATTCTTCTGCCAGAGGTGTCTTTCCTCGTCTGTCATCGAGGTGCAGCCATTCCGAAAGAATTAAGACGTGAAGGAATTTATTAGTATTGTGAGAGGTTAGAAGACATGCTTATCATTGATAGCTTTACTTGAAAGTAAATGCAATAACTTGGCGATTATGCAAGTAAGCACAGAAGTTAGGTATTTTATTTCATTGAGATGTAATTTTTGGTTACATCGGTTTTAGGATTTTCAAAGGTATCTGGTACACTTTCTTAGGAATATAGAAGAAAGGTTGAAAGTAGAGAGTGTATTTTTGTGGAATTGTTTATGAATTTAACAGTGTCTTCACTGCGTCGCCTGGTACTTCCTTCGATGCTTCAATCCTCGGGAGTTGAATTATTATTTAAATTTTATATCCGAGGATAGTTGTTAGTTTTAGTCAGTCACTTCAGCAAGTAGCAAGCATACGATAGTTAGTGTATTTTATTCTGAGGGAAGTAGTTCGTTATTTAAAAGTCCTTAGCCTATGGTCAGTCCTTAAGGTTTCTACCCATCCTCACACTTTAAAGCGATTTTAAGTTTATTATTTAAGTGATCTAATAAAGAAAAATCTAATTTATTATTTGATCCTATTAGTCTATGCCTGACATACAATATGAATGTCCGCCCAGTGTCTCTCGTTAGGTAAGCATAAATCGCATTAGGCCATTTATGTTACGGTCACGAGTCAGCTCTGATACCAACTGTAACAACCTGGTTTTTAGTCGACTTTAATTACTAAGGCGGAAATTAATTAAGTCTTAAACCAGCGTCATTAATTATACATAAAACCCAAAATATTACAACATCGTTCAAGAGTTGAATAAAACAACTCTAAATACGGAATTTAAAAGAGTATGGTATTATATATTACATATCTCTCGAAATACAACAAAAGTAAAGTATAAACACGTCTTGTGGCCCCGTCCAAAATCCAAATTTCCTATCCACGATCTTCCCCGCACAATAAACTATTGGGGGATGCTCACGAGCGACAAATGACTAGCTATGCTCATACTTACCCTCGATTTCAATTACTTTGGTTTATTACTATCGCTTTATAACGATAATAGTATGATAAAACGATAAACATGCTTAAAACATATAGCATGTAAAGACATATTAGTCATAATGAACATGCGATGTAAAACGATAAATCATATAGGCATGCTATTCAATTAGGAAAGCAGATAACAGATAATATCATATCATTTGTATCATAGATACACAGCAGGATTACAAAGCGATATCGGATCGCAACAAACATACGTATTGTAACATTCTCGTCATGCAGACTCGATTCAATTCAGAAGATTGTGGTCTTTAATTTTCGAAGATGGTACACACTCGTTCTCAATTAATCATACAACAAACAACACATACTGCTTACGAGCCTGACCACTGAGTAGGCCTTTGTACTCTGATCGATTGCATCTCACTTCCATAGTGCAGAGGCTTACTCGACTCGTAAACCACGCCGAATACTATAATACTTGCATCTCATCCTCTAGTGTTCGAAATGATTCAACTTCGATACAATCTCGTCAAGTGATCTTTACATGTGGCAAGAACGAATGCAAGTGTCGCGTCCAATAAAGGCGAAACACGGCAAGGAGACAGAGCAGTAAAGCGCATATGCACATAATGTTCACGGTGGCCACGATAACTTTAGCGAAATAGAGTGAATTAAACCCTAGTCTAGTACATGTACATTAGTATCCACGTTAAGAATGGGCCACGCTATTCGTAGAGCACCTTAACTCCAGATAAAACGACCATTTCCTAAAGCCTGTGGCAAAAACCATGGCATATTCAATTATCTTGTCCGGCAATGGCGACCGCGACAAGACTATCTTAAACCCCACTTCACTCACGATTGACGTTCCCTTATCTGAGGCCCAAGCTTGACCTTTTATTTAACTTACTCAATGTTCATTGTTTATTTGATATTTACATATCACATATTACTAGACTCTCCTAGTCTCAGCGTCAAACGTTTAAGTATTTGTAGGTTTCATATGATCACATAACACGTTCGTTTATTATTTGAAGTGTTGTTAATTATTAATGTTTTCAGGTTTCTAAATTGAAACGTTTATTAGTATGTCCAATTTTATTTAGGTGTTTTTCAAACACTTTAGGTCATTTACTTCTTCATTTTAAATTTTCTATACTTAGTAAAATTTTCAATTATTTTCAGTATTTCACTATTCATCGTATTTACTATTCATTGTATTTACTATTCATCGTATTTACTATTCATTGTATTTACTATTCATTGTATTTACTATTCATCGTATTTACTATTCATTGTATTTTATACGTATTTTTATACGTATTCGTATTTTTTTACACTTCGTATTCTATATGTATTTTTATACTTATACTTATTATTATTTTTTTATACTTAAGGTATTTTAGTATAATACTAATCTTGTTTTTATTTTTCTAAGTACAAATTTTTAGTTTCAAAGTCGTTAGGTTCGTTTTGTACTTAGGCGATTTTTGAAAATATTCTAAAGTCTAGTTTTAAAAATGTTAAGTTCGGTTTGTATTTAGTCATTTATGAAAATATTCGGAACTCATAGTTTTAAAAACGTTAAGTTCATTTTGTATTTAGTCATTTATGAAAATTTTCTAAAATTCTAGTTCTAAAAACGTTAAGTTCGGTTTATAAAAGGTGATCAATGATATTTATTTTAAAACGAGACTCGGTTAAATTTAGTCGTCTATTTATTTAAGTTAGTGATAGTATCGTGGATGATTCATTTATAGTCCGTATGTCCAAGATCATCAATCCAATAGCAAAGGTAGTATCACACGATTTAATTCATTTTTATAACGGTTAACCAATTTTCATCGGTTTATAATAATTCATTTATAACTAAAACGATTTATACAAAATTTCAATTCTAATTACTATTTAACTTTAGTGACTTAGTGATAATTTCATTTTGGTCAAATTTAGTCAACAAAAATGAAAATGTCGTGTAAAACAATATATATGTCAAAATTGATTTATTTCTTTTAATTTCTTAATTCAATTTATTAACTACTAATTAAATTATTTTAACAATTAAACTAAAAAGTGATAAAAACAATTTTGAGCCTAAAAATGAAGGAATGCCGTGAGCAAGTAGGTGATAGTTCTAAATTTTCATTTTTCGATTTTATCGGTTTTTAACTTAAAGTCTTTATATTTTAATTATTCTAATTATACTAAAATGATTTAAACTAAAATGAAATTTACTAACAAATTTCATTTACATTTATGAATAGTGTTTTTCAACACTTTAAATTTCTAACTTTTTATTCTAAATGATTTAGCTAGTTTAAATTATATAGTTAGTAATATATTTACTTGTTAGTTAAATAAAACAATAAATAACAATAATCACAAAAACAATATAAATCAAAATAAGCTACAAATCAAGAATAACATGAACACCATCATGAGTTTTTCAAGAACATCAAAATAACTTCAAGAACACAAATATGCTTATTTTTCATTTGATATTTTATTTTCCTAATTTAATTTTTTTACATGAATACCTCCATTTTATACTAACTTAAACTAACATATTATTTACAAAAATTAAAAGTGAAAGTTTAGTAAAACAAATGGGAAATGCCGTGTACATGTAATATGTATGTAAAATTTTCATTTTCGATTTTAATCACTTTAAACTCATTGTTAATATTTCACATAATTTTTATATATGATTATAACATAACTAAAACACAACTAAGCATAAAAATCATATGAACATAAATTAAAAGTGCTCAAAATTAATTTAACTAAATATATGAACATGATACCACAATAATCTATTTAACATATTATTTAGTTATTATCATTTTATTATACAACACATAAATATACAAGTACACTTAGGTGATGTTTAACATATTTAACATAATTTTCATACTCATAAAATTATAATAACAAAACAAGTTAATTTACTAAAAGAATAATATAAGACAAGGCTAGTCACCTTGATCGGCAAAGTTTATTGGTTGTCCGGATCGACTATGTTATCTAAATCTAAGTCTTCACCCAAGTACCCGTCTTCACCTTCAAAAATAAACCCGAAATAAGCTTCAAAATACCCAAGGAATACTAAGAATACTAGTGTAATATTAGAGTAATATTAGGGTTTGATTTTTGTGTGTTTTAGGAGAGAAATGAGAGAAAAACAAAGGGATGCAAAGGGAGTAAAGGAGCCGGCTAGAATAGGAGAGAAAATGAGAGTTTTTGACTTGTGAAAATAATGAAAAAGTTGTGCAATTAGATTAGTATTGTGTAGTATAAGTTTTCTTAGGAAAATAATGTTTTAATGTAATTAGATGATGATGAATTAAAGAAGTGTAAGAGAAGTGATGTTGTAGTATTAGTAGGGTGGCTTGTGTAAGAGAAGTGAAGGGTTGAAAAATTGGTCATGCATGACCATGGGTGAGCCGGCCTAAGGTGCAACAAGTGGGCTCGATTTTCGTTCTCGGAACTTTCGATTTACGCGTACGCGAAAAGTCTTGAAATAAAATATATGATTCTAAAATAATGTTTAGGAATAAGATCGAAAATAAAAATGAAAATAAAACTCAAAACGAAATCAAAACAAAAATCGGGTACTAAATCCTCGTAGTTTTGATTATAAATTTTATTTGATCGGAATACCTATTTTTTTTGTGGAAAGTTATTGATTTAAATCATCATACTCAAACGTAAAAAAGTTTATCAGTTTGGGCTTAGTGTGACTCATTATTTCGAGTTTTAGTGAAAGAGCTAGTTAAATCAAAATGGAATAGTAATTGATATTATTATAATATGTTTTGTTAGTATTAATCCAAAATGATTAAGCCTTAACTAATTTTGTTAAATTTGGATTATGGGTAAGTATAATTGAAAAAGAATTAGGTGATTTAATCACCTTGAGTGGCTCGGCCACTTTGGTCAAGATTGACCTCGATTTGCGTGCCGAAATTTGTCGTTGAGAAATTTGTCGTCGATTCATCATTTGATTTATCGAGTTTGAATATGTAAAAATAAAGTTCAAAATCGAAGTATATCAAAATGGTTTTAATTTAGGTGCGAGGAAAACTTGTAGCGTATTGTTTAAGGATTTAAATGAGCAAAATGGTTTAATTATTGATTTACTAATTATAATTAGCTTAATTTAACACGGGGTGTTACAAACCTTCCCCCTTAGAAAAGTTTCGTCCCGAAACTTGAATGAAGGATAGGATTTTCACCTGAGATGAACAGCTCGGGGTATTTCTCCTTCATGGAGGCTTCGGTCTCCCAAGTTGCTTGCTCAGTCAATTGACCTTTCCATAGCACCTTTACTAAGGAAACCGTCTTCCGTCTCAACCTCTTGGTTTCTCGCGCTAGAATCTTGACAGGTCTCTCTGAGTATAGCAAGTTAGGCTCAACTGCGATCACGTCGGGAGTAATGATATGACTTGGGTCACTCCTGTATCTCCTTAGTTGAGAAACGTGGAACACGTTGTGAACCTTGGATAAATTGGGGGGTAGTGCCAGGCGATAAGCTACCTCACCAATTCTTTCAAGTACTTCGTATGGTCCAACGTACTTAGGACTCAGTTTCCCTTTCAATCCGAAACGTCGAACCCCTTTCATGGGTGATACTTTCAAGAACACATGATCACCGACCTCGAACTCAATAGGTCGGCGATGCTTGTTAGCATACATCTTCTGACGGTCCTGGGCCGCTTGTAGTCGTTCACGAATGATTTTGATGTGTTCAATCTGGTCTTGAATAACCTCTGGCCCAGTACCCACGTTATCACTAGCATCGTCCCAACAGACTGGGCTACGACACTTTCTCCCGTAGAGTGCCTCGAATGGTGCACAACCCAAACTAGCATGGAAGCTATTATTGTAGGAGAATTCAATCAAAGGTAGGCTTTTCTCCCAATTCTCGTTGAATTCTAAAGCACATGCTCTAAGCATGTCCTCGACCGTTTGGATAGTTCGCTCAGTTTGACCATCGGTCGCAGGGTGGAAAGCGGTGCTCATCTTCAGTTGGCTTCCCAATGCCGCCTGGAGTTTCTCCCAGAAATGAGAGGTGAACCTCGGATCTCTATCCGAAATAATGTCCAGTGGTACGCCGTGTAATCGGATCACCTCCTTCTCATATGCGTTAGCTAGCTCTTCAAGACTCCAAGTGTCTTTGATTGGTAGAAAATGGGCCGATTTTGTTAAACGGTCCACTATCACCCATATTGCATTATTTCCCTTGTGAGTCCTTGGTAATCCCGTTATAAAATCCATGGAAATGGAGTCCCACTTTCCCAATGGGATGTCCAAGGGTTGTAGTAGTCCCCCAGGTCGTTGATGCTCGAATTTCACCTTCTGGCAGATTAGGCACTTTGCAACGTACTCGGCAATCTCTGCTTTCATTCCTACCCACCAGAACCTCAGCTTTAAATCTTGGTACATCTTATCAGAACCTGGATGTATGGAGTATCGTGTACTATGTGCCTCGTCGAGGATCCTTCTCTTTAAAACTGGTACATCAGGCACACACCACCTTTCTTTGAATCTCAAACTCCCGTCAGGTTTAATCTCAAACCCTACTCGGTTTCCTGAAGGAATTTCTCTTCTGATTTTCACGAGTTCTTCATCCTCCCATTGTAGAGCTCTAATCTCGTGATATAACTCCGGCTCTGCGATCATTGCGTTCAAATCAGCATCGTCAGACTGAACTAACTCTAAGTTCATTCTTTTGAAGTCTCTGACAATACCAGCCGGAATTTCCCAAATGTTGCTAAGGGTATGCGTAGTCTTTCTACTCAGAGCGTCAGCAACGACGTTCGCCTTACCCTCATGGTACAATAGTTCGATCTTATAGTCCTTGATCAGTTCCAACCACCGGCGTTGTCTCATGTTGAGTTCCTTCTGCGTGAAGATATATTTCAGGCTTTTGTGGTCAGTGTAGAACTTGATACTCACTCCGTAGAGGTAATGACGCCAGATTTTTAAAGCAAACACCACAGCTGCTAATTCTAGGTCATGAGTTGGGTAGTTTCGTTCATGAACTTTTAACTGCCTTGACGCATAAGCAACGACCTTCTCTTGTTGCATCAGTACGCAACCCAGGCCATTCAGTGAGGCGTCACTGTAGACTTCATACTCGTCTCCATCTGTAGGGAGAGCTAAGACAGGCGCTGTGGTAAGCCTTGTCTTGAGTTCCTGGAACGCATTCTCGCACTCGTCGCTCCATATGAATTTGGATTCTTTTTGTAGCAGCTTTGTCATTGGTCGTGCTACCTTAGAGAAATCTGGAACGAACCTCCTGTAGTATCCTGCCAATCCTAGGAAGCTGCGTATTTCAGTTATATTTGTGGGAGCCTTCCATTCTTTCACTGCGTCGATCTTTGCAGGATCTACCATCACTCCGTCCTTCGAGATGACGTGACCTAGGAATGCTACCTTCTCGAGCCAAAATTCGCACTTAGAAAATTTAGCATACCACTTATATTCCCTTAGTATCCCCAAAATGATACGGAGGTGCTCCTCGTGTTCTAACCTAGTCTTGGAGTAAATCAGGATGTCGTCTATGAAAACCACCACGCAGATGTCCAAATACTCGTGGAAGGTTCTGTTCATTTGATCCATGAACACTGCTGGGGCGTTTGTCAAACCGAACGGCATGACCTTAAACTCGTAATGACCATATCCGCTTACAGCAGTCTTACGGATGTCTGTTCTCTTCTACCGCAACTGATGATAACGACCTCGGTCGATCTTAGAAAACACTCCAGCGCCCTTCAATTGATCAAAGAGATCGTCGATTCTGGGTAAAGGGTAGCGGTTCTTAATAGTCACCTTGTTTAACTCCCTGTAGTCGATGCAGAGTCTCATACTGCCATCCTTCTTCTTCACAAAGAGAACCGGCGCTCCCCAGGGTGAGACACTCGGTCTTATGAAATCCTTTTCAATCATTTCTTCCAGTTGTTTCTTTAATTCCTGCAGTTCTACCGGTGCCATCCTATAGGGTGCCTTTGAGATTGGGGCCGTGCCTGGCACAAGGTCGATAGAGAATTCAACATCACGTGCAGGCGGCAAGCCTGGTAAGTCGTCTGGGAACACGTCAGGAAATTCCCGTACTACGTGAATACCTCCGATGTCCACGCTTTCCTTTACCTCGTTAACGCTGCATAGGTACACTTGATGTCCCTTTCTTTCTAACCGTTGAAGTTGTAGCATAGATATGATCTTCGCCCCCTTAACTGGCGAAGTCTTCTGATATGTGACCCTAGCCCCCGTGGGATGCTTCAAGCGAATTTTCCGGTCTCGGCACTCGAACAAGGCATGATATTTAGTTAACCAGTCGATCCCCAGTATGACGTCGAATTCCGGCATGTCAAAAAGAATAAGGTCGGAAGGAAAGATTGTTTTATGGATTGTGATTGGAGTTTCTTTGAATATTTTGGAACATTTGAAAATTTTTCCGTTTGGTAAAGAAATATTTGCGTTGATTGATTCGGATTTTGTGATATTAGCCTTTGAAACAAATTTAGAAGATACAAAGGACAATGATGCCCCGGTGTCAAATAAAACGACAGCGTTCACAGAGTTTATAGGAAAAATACCAGTGATGACGTCTGCCTCAGGTGACTCTTCTGCCTCGGCCTCTGTGAGTACATAAACTCGACCCTGTACCACAACAGATTGTGGCACTCCCGCTACAGGTGCCGTGTTCTGGTTGTTGGGGCATACATTCGATTTATGCCCTACCATCTTGCATTTGAAACAGGTGATTGGCAGACCATTGCACTGCCTCCCCTCATGTAGAGCCTTGCGGCATATACGACAATTCTCGGTCGGCCCTTGGTTGAGGAGCCCTTCCTGCAACCATAGCTCTCTCGTTGTTCCCAGTAGGAACCCTGTTTTGGAACGCAGGCCTCTGAAAATTTGGCCTCTCTTTGAATCGGGCGTTGGTAGTTAAACTGAATGAAGCTCGACGGTGATACGGAAGGCACAAATACCCTCTTCTTCTTCTTTTCAGCCTCTTCCGATTGTATGGAAGCCCAGACCCTGCACGCACATTCATATGCTGCAGCAAAGGTGGTGTAGGTGTTGCTGCTCATATGAGTACGCATACTTGCGGACATGTTGCGCAGGTACCTCTGTGTCATGGCTCTATCGTTGGGAGCAATCGCAGTCCCAAATTTGGCCAGCTGTTGAAATTTTTCGGTGTATTCCTGGAGTGTCATGTCTCCCATCTTAAGACTTATGAACTCCTCTTCCTTCTGACATCGGAGTTCATACCCAAAGTACTTCCCCTTGATCTTCTCGACGAATTCGTACCAGGTGAACGTGGTGTCAGGTTCATTAGTCTTGATCACGTTCCACCAGTCATTAGCCTCGGCCTTCAGGTAATAGGCGGCTATGTTGACCCTATCCTCAGGAGGTGTCCTGCTCAGGTCCATTAGCTTTTTCATCTCTTCAAGCCAGTTCGTGAGATCAATAGGGTTATTTGAACCCGAGTATTCTTGTGGTCGATGACGTGAAACACGATCAAACGCGCTTGGATGATGTTGGCGGTTTGCGTTATCCGTGGCTATTTCTGCCAAACGGATCAAAGATTCTTCTGCCAGGAGGTGTCTTTCCTCGTCTGTCATTGGAGGTGCAGCCATTCTGAAAGAATTAAGACGTGAAGGAATTTATTAGTATTGTGAGAGGTTAGAAGACATGCTTATCATTGATAGCTTTTACTTGAAAGTAAATGCAATAACGGCAGTTATGCAAGTAAGCACAGAAGTTAGGTATTTTATTTCATTGAGATGTAATTTTTGGTTACATCGGTTTTAGGATTTTCAAATGTATCTGGTACACTTTCTTAGGAATATAGAAGAAAGGTTGAAAGTAGAGAGTGTATTTTTTTGTGGAATTGTTTATGAATTTAACAGGTGTCTTCACTTCGTGCCGTCTGGTACTTCCTTCGATGCTTCAATCCTCGGGAGTTGAATTATTATTTAAATTTTATATCCGAGGATAGTTGTTAGTTTTAGTCAGGCACTTGACAAGTAGCAAGCATACGATAGTTAGTGTATTTTATTCTGAGGGAAGTAGTTCGTTATTTAAAAGTCCTTAGCCTATGGTCAGTCCTTAAGGTTTCTACCCATCCTCACACTTTAAAGCGATTTTAAGTTTATTATTTAAGTGATCTAATAAAGAAAAATCTAATTTATTATTTGATCCTATTAGGCCATGCACGACATACAATATGAATGTCCGCCCAGGTGTCTCGTTAGGTAAGCATAAATCGCATTAGGCCATTTATGTTACTGGTCACGCAGTCGACTCACGATACCAAGCTATGTAACAACCTGGTTTTTAGTCGACTTTAATTACTAAGGCGGAAATTAATTAAGTCTTAAACCAGCGTCATTAATTATACATAAAACCCAAAATATTACAACATCGTTCAAGAGTTGAATAAAACAACTCTAAATACGGAATTTAAAAGAGTATGGTATTATATATTACATATCTCTCGAAATACAACAAAAGTAAAGTATAAACACGTCTTGTGGCCCCGTCCAAAATCCAGCTCTCGGTCCACGATCTTCCTGCACAATAAACTATTGGGGGGATGCCCGCTGAGCGGACAGTGACTAGCTATGCTCATACTTACCCTCGATTTCAATTACTTTGGTTTATTACTATCGCTTTATAACGATAATAGTATGATAAAACGATAAACATGCTTAAAACATATAGCATGTAAAGACATATTAGTCATAATGAACATGCGATGTAAAACGATAAATCATATAGGCATGCTATTCAATTAGGAAAGCAGATAACAGATAATATCATATCATTTGTATCATAGATACACAGCAGGATTACAAAGCGATATCGGATCGCAACAAACATACGTATTGTAACATTCTCGTCATGCAGACTCGATTCAATTCAGAAGATTGTGGTCTTTAATTTTCGAAGATGGTACACACTCGTTCTCAATTAATCATACAACAAACAACACATCACGCTACGAGCACGACCCTTTGAGTAGGCCTTTGTACTGATCGATTGCATCTCACTTCCATAGTGCAGAGGCTTACTCGACTCGTAAACCACGCCGAATACTATAATACTTGCATCTCATCCTCTAGTGTTCGAAATGATTCGAACTTCAGATACAATCTCGTCAAGTGATCTTTACATGTGGCAAGAACGAATGCAAGTGTCGCGTCCAATAAAGACGAAACACGGCAAGGAGACAGAACCGTAAAGCGCATATGCACATAATGTTACGGTGGCCCTGATAACTTTAGCGAAATAGAGTGAATTAAACCCTAGTCTAGTACATGTACATTAGTATCCATGTTAAGAATGGGCCACGCTATTCGTAGAGCACCTTAACTCCAGATAAAACGACCATTTCCTAAAGCCTGTGGCAAAAACCATGGCATATTCAATTATCTTGTCCGGCAATGGCGTAGCGACAAGACTATCTTAAACCCCACTTCACTCACGATTGGCGTTCCTTATGTGAGGCCCAAGCTTGACCTTTTATTTAACTTACTCAATGTTCATTGTTTATTTGATATTTACATATCACATATTACTAGACTCTCCTAGTCTCAGCGTCAAACGTTTAAGTATTTGTAGGTTTCATATGATCACATAACACGTTCGTTTATTATTTGAAGTGTTGTTAATTATTAATGTTTTCAGGTTTCTAAATTGAAACGTTTATTAGTATGTCCAATTTTATTTAGGTGTTTTTCAAACACTTTAGGTCATTTACTTCTTCATTTTAAATTTTCTATACTTAGTAAAATTTTCAATTATTTTCAGTATTTCACTATTCATCGTATTTACTATTCATTATATTTACTATTCATCGTATTTACTATTCATTGTATTTACTATTCATTGTATTTACTATTCATCGTATTTACTATTCATTGTATTTTATACGTATTTTTATACGTATTCGTATTTTTACACTTAAGTATTCTATATGTATTTTTATACTTATACTTATTATTATTTTTTTATACTTAAGGTATTTTAGTATAATACTAATCTTGTTTTTATTTTTCTAAGTACAAATTTTTAGTTTCAAAGTCGTTAGGTTCGTTTTGTACTTAGGCGATTTTTGAAAATATTCTAAAGTCTAGTTTTAAAAATGTTAAGTTCGGTTTGTATTTAGTCATTTATGAAAATATTCGGAACTCATAGTTTTAAAAACGTTAAGTTCATTTTGTATTTAGTCATTTATGAAAATTTTCTAAAATTCTAGTTCTAAAAACGTTAAGTTCGGTTTATAAAAGGTGATCAATGATATTTATTTTAAAACGAGACTCGGTTAAATTTAGTCGTCTATTTATTTAAGTTAGTGATAGTATCGTGGATGATTCATTTATAGTCCGTATGTCCAAGATCATCAATCCAATAGCAAAGGTAGTATCACACGATTTAATTCATTTTTTTTATAACGGTTAACCAATTTTCATCGGTTTATAATAATTCATTTATAACTAAAACGATTTATACAAAATTTCAATTCTAATTACTATTTAACTTTAGTGACTTAGTGATAATTTCATTTTGGTCAAATTTAGTCAACAAAAATGAAAATGTCGTGTAAAACAATATATATGTCAAAATTGATTTATTTCTTTTAATTTCTTAATTCAATTTATTAACTACTAATTAAATTATTTTAACAATTAAACTAAAAAGTGATAAAAACAATTTTGAGCCTAAAAATGAAGGAATGCCGTGAGCAAGTAGGTGATAGTTCTAAATTTTCATTTTTCGATTTTATCGGTTTTTAACTTAAAGTCTTTATATTTTAATTATTCTAATTATACTAAAATGATTTAAACTAAAATGAAATTTACTAACAAATTTCATTTACATTTATGAATAGTGTTTTTCAACACTTTAAATTTCTAACTTTTTATTCTAAATGATTTTGCTAGTTTAAATTATATAGTTAGTAATATATTTACTTGTTAGTTAAATAAAACAATAAATAACAATAATCACAAAAACAATATAAATCAAAATAAGCTACAAATCAAGAATAACATGAACACCATCATGAGTTTTTCAAGAACATCAAAATAACTTCAAGAACACAAATATGCTTATTTTTCATTTGATATTTTATTTTCCTAATTTAATTTTTTTACATGAATACCTCCATTTTATACTAACTTAAACTAACATATTATTTACAAAAATTAAAAGTGAAAGTTTAGTAAAACAAATGGGAAATGCCGTGTACATGTAATATGTATGTAAAATTTTCATTTTCGATTTTAATCACTTTAAACTCATTGTTAATATTTCACATAATTTTTATATATGATTATAACATAACTAAAACACAACTAAGCATAAAAATCATATGAACATAAATTAAAAGTGCTCAAAATTAATTTAACTAAATATATGAACATGATACCACAATAATCTATTTAACATATTATTTAGTTATTATCATTTTATTATACAACACATAAATATACAAGTACACTTAGGTGATGTTTAACATATTTAACATAATTTTCATACTCATAAAATTATAATAACAAAACAAGTTAATTTACTAAAAGAATAATATAAGACAAGGCTAGTCACCTTGATCGGCAAAGTTTATTGGTTGTCCGGATCGACTATGTTATCTAAATCTAAGTCTTCACCCAAGTACCCGTCTTCACCTTCAAAAATAAACCCGAAATAAGCTTCAAAATACCCAAGGAATACTAAGAATACTAGTGTAATATTAGAGTAATATTAGGGTTTGATTTTTGTGTGTTTTAGGAGAGAAATGAGAGAAAAACAAAGGGATGCAAAGGGAGTAAAGGAGCCGGCTAGAATAGGAGAGAAAATGAGAGTTTTTGACTTGTGAAAATAATGAAAAAGTTGTGCAATTAGATTAGTATTGTGTAGTATAAGTTTTCTTAGGAAAATAATGTTTTAATGTAATTAGATGATGATGAATTAAAGAAGTGTAAGAGAAGTGATGTTGTAGTATTAGTAGGGTGGCTTGTGTAAGAGAAGTGAAGGGTTGAAAAATTGGTCATGCATGACCATGGGTGAGCCGGCCTAAGGTGCAACAAGTGGGCTCGATTTTCGTTCTCGGAACTTTCGATTCTGGCGTCTGTGAAAAAGTCTTGAAATAAAATATATGATTCTAAAATAATGTTTAGGAATAAGATGAAAACTAAAACTGAAAATAAAACCCAACACGAAATCAAAACAAAAATCGGGTACTAAATCCTCGTAGTTTTGATTATAAATTTTATTTGATCGGAATACCTATTTTTTTTGTGGAAAGTTATTGATTTAAATCATCATACTCAAACGTCAAAAAGTTTATCAGTTTGGGCTTAGTGTGACTCATTATTTCGAGTTTTAGTGAAAGAGCTAGTTAAATCAAAATGGAATAGTAATTGATATTATTATAATATGTTTTGTTAGTATTAATCCAAAATGATTAAGCCTTAACTAATTTTGTTAAATTTGGATTATGGGTAAGTATAATTGAAAAAGAATTAGGTGATTTAATCACCTTGAGTGGCTCGGCCACTTTGGTCAAGATTGACCTCGATTTGCGTGCCGAAATTTGTCGTTGAGAAATTTGTCGTCGATTCATCATTTGATTTATCGAGTTTGAATATGTAAAAATAAAGTTCAAAATCGAAGTATATCAAAATGGTTTTAATTTAGGTGCGAGGAAAACTTGTAGCGTATTGTTTAAGGATTTAAATGAGCAAAATGGTTTAATTATTGATTTACTAATTATAATTAGCTTAATTTAACACGGGGTGTTACATATTTGCTCTATGGCTAACTTAGTCTGACAACGGCCCTTAGGATGTCATCTTTCCGCTCTTTCCGTTACTACGCACCACGACGCCCACCGATGATGCAACTCGGAGAGTACATACGTAGCCATTCTCTCCATATAGAGCGATATGTGGAAGCTCACGGAATCATGACGGGCAGGATCTACCACACGAGGGGCATTGGCATCAGTTTGACCATGATTGAGAGCTTTCATCCATACGATGAGTTTTGGGCACCTCTAGGTTGGCGACTTCTCTCTGATTACGAGCTGTACATGGATCGCATGTACCATCCAGACCCACTTCAGAGGGTGGAGGGACCACCTGCGTGGATGGAGTATGATGAACTACTCGACAGTTTGATGATTCAAGAATATGAGCGCGACTATCCTCCATTTTCACCCGACGCTATCATACCTCCAATCATATGGGAGAGGGATCTCACCTCTGGGAGACTTTTGAGGGTCGCAAATCATATTTAGGGTTATTCGACTCCAGTTTGTAAAATATTGTAACCGTTTCTTTTAATCCTCCTAAGAACGATCTTAATATCGTCTTCTTTTCCTACGGCTATGGATGTTATATTCGGATGTGACGTTTGGTGAACTTATGTATTATATTCCTTCGAAATGTAATATTTTACCCATGTATATATTTATATATATATATGGAGACGTTGTGTTACTACCTAGTCATGTGCTTTTCTTGTTTCATTATTTTAAAATTTTACATACATGTTGTACTTCCAAATCTCATTTAAATTACCTTATCTAAATTGATTTCAGATGAGACTACCGTGCGGTAAGAGGTACTCTGAATGGACACCAACGGAGAAGGCCCGCAAGAAAGCCATCGAGGCCTACGCGCGACGTCAACAATTGAAGTCCTGGAAGAGATCACAGGACTCGAGCAATTCGGAAGTCGACTGGAAGACTAGGGCACTTAAGACTCCGTATATGGAGCATCGAATTCCTGATCATCTCCGCCGATCCTCAGAACATACCGATGTGATCGAAGCATTCATGCAGGGAAAACCTGAGACATTTGAGGGAATCAGTGGGACACTCTACCCATGGATCAGGAGTATGAATGCGAGGTTCCTGGAACACTCCGTTAGAGAGGAATGGAAAACCTCCCTAGCAGCTGCGTGCCTTGACGAGGAGGCCAAAGCATGGTGGAGGCGACTACGCTCCCCAGCTATACTTGAGGGTGAGTACTACCTTAGCTGGGAGGATTTCAAACTTGGTTTGAGCGACATGACTTATGCTGTTAAGTATAAGCATAGCTTCGCGGAGGAGGAGCATCGCTACTCAAAATTTGCTTAGGGTCTAGGGTTAACTTTTTGTCATTCTCGATCCAATTTCATATCTCATGAGAATGTATCTAAACTTTTGTGTTATTTTGCTGAACTTGTATCTAAGTTTTCACCTTAGTTCATTTCATAGAGAATGTATTAGGAGGCTTTGTAACTTTTTGATGTAACCCTTTTACATTATCAATGAAATGTGTTTTACCTTGTACTCTATAATGTGTCACATTTGGGAACTACTCAAAACTCATACGACCTAATATTTTTCAGAATGGATGCAAACAACTTAAACAACATGGATGACCCGAACTTCGCCCAACATTTTGCTGAAGAAGAAGCAAGGAGGAAAGGGTTCGAAGATGCAATCACAAAAATTGCACAAAATATGCACCAACATCAGGGTGGCGGAAACAACCAGTCCGCATTTGAGAGATTCTCCAAACATCGACCCCAACCATATTCTGGCTCTGTCAACCCCACAGTCTTGACAGAGTGGATTGAAGAGATGGAGAAGTTGCTAGATCTTAGCAAGACTCCGGCTAACGAGAGAGTGAACGTAGTGGCCTACTACCTCAAGGGAGAGGCCAACAGTTGGTGGCGTTTAATCAGGTCCACCTTTCCCTTAAGAATCTACACCTGGAGTGAATTCAAGACTCTGTTAGAAAACAAGTACTTTGGGGAGGAATTGAAATGGGATAAAGAAGAGGAGTTCAGGAACCTGAGCCAGGGCGATATGTCCCTACAAGCGTACACGGAAAAATACCAAGAACTGTCCAAGTTCGCTCCTAGGATTATAACTAACGAGGAGGAACTTCATGACAGTGCGTAAGAGGCATGACTTACGGCCTGAGGACGAACATGAGCGGGTTCAACTGCAAGAACTTTGCGGAAGCCTACGAAAAGGCAACGTGTATCTGGGCCTCCATCCAAAAAGGAGAAGCTGAGGAGAAAAAGAAGAAGAAGACCTTTACGCCTTCTGTGGCGAGTGCTAGCTTTATCCATAAGCCAATGTTCGGTCGCCCCGGTTATCAGAATCAAGACAACCGCAATAGGAACCAGGGCAGGTCTCAGTTCTCCAACCGCAATACCACTCCTTACGTCGCAAAGAATAATTCCCAAATTCCCGGACCTCCGGCCTTCCAACCAAATCGAGTCCGTTCTGACAACCTATTCACCCGGGAAAGCGTTGTAATGGGGAACCCGTGGTGTGCTTCCTGTGCAAAGTTGTAGGGCACAAAGCTAATGAATGCCCTAAGAGGAATGCTGGTAGTAGGGCAAATGCGGGACCACCGCCACCGCCGAGTTCAGGCGCGTTCGTCTGTCGGAAGGCGAGGAAAGTCTTGGCGACATTATCGATGTCGACGTCATCACCGGTAAATTTCTAGTTAACTCAGTACCTGCTTTTATTTTGTTTGATACCGGAGCGTCTCTATCTTTTATATCCTCAAAATTTATCAAACAATCCAAACTCACAAACCCTGAACAAATCAGAACTAACATATCACTACCAGATGGTAAAAACATTCCTTGTTCTTCAAAATACAATAATGTAAGAATCACGATTCACAACACAGAGTTCATGTCAGACCTTGTATTGTTTGACCTTCCCGAGTTCAATGTAATTCTGGGGATGAACTGGCTAGCTCGTCATAATGCGACATTTAAATGCCACGACCAGAAGATCACTTTGAAAACTAACCAAGGGAAGGAGGTATCATATCAGAGTTTGAAGAGGAAAGGGGGAGTGAAACTAGTGTCTGTACTGAAGCTTCGAAGAATGGAGAGAAAGGGACACCAGGTGTATTTTTGCAGCATTACTAAGGTCGAGGACAACCTACGCATAGAAGACATCCCAATCGTGAATGAATACCCCGATGTTTTCCCAGACGTATTACCAGGTATGCCTCACACTTGCGAGATGTTGAATTCTCGATTGACCTCATCTGAGACACGGCACCTATATCAAAGGCACCATCTGAGAATGGCGCTGTCGAACTCCAGGAACTCAAGAAGCGGTTGGAGGAGATGATTGAATTGGGATTTATAAGGCCAAGTGTTTCACCTTAGGGTGCCGTACTCTTCGTAAAGAAGAAGGATGGGAGTATGAGACTACTGCATTGATTATAGAAGCTGAACAAAGTGGCGATCAAGAATCGTTATCCTCTGCCTAGGATAGGCGATCTCTTGATCGACTCAAGGGAGCAGGAATATTCTCAAAGATCGATCTGAGGTCAGGATACCATCAGATTGCGGTTCGCAAAGAGGACATACAAAAGACTGCTTTCAGATCAAGGTACGGACATTACGAATTCAAAGTAATGCCGTTCGGCCTTACCAACGCTCCAGCAGTATTCATGGATCAAATGAACAGGACCTTTCACGAATATCTCGACATCTGCGTGGTCGTGTTCATTGACGACATCCTGATCTACTCCAAGAATAAAGAAGAACACGCAGAGCACCTACACATTATCCTAAGTATCTTGAGAGACCATAAATGGTATGCCAAATTTTCAAAGTGTGAATTTTGGTTAGACCAAGTGGCGTTCCTAGGCCACGTAATCTCCAAGGAGGGAGTAATGGTGGATCCAGCAAAGATTGAAGCTGTCAAAGAATGGATAGCACCAAAAACAGTCACGGAAGTCAGAAGCTTCCTAGGATTGGCTGGCTATTATCGAAGGTTTGTTCCTGATTTCTCGAAGGTGGCCCGCCCAATGACCAAACTGCTACAAAAGGAATCAAAGTTCATATGGAGCGACGACTGTGAGAAAGCGTTCCAAGAACTGAAGACGAGGCTTACTACGGCCCCAGTTTTAACCTTGCCAACCGATGGGGATGAATATGAGGTGTCTGATGGCGCATCACTAAACGGTTTGGGTTGCGTCTTGATGCAACAGGGGAAAGTAATAGCATACGCATCCAGACAACTTAAGGTGCATGAAAAGAATTACCCAATTCACGACCTAGAACTTGCCGCGGTTGTGTTTGCACTAATGATTTGGCGTCATTATCTCTACGGGGTCAGCATTAAGTTTTACACTGATCACAAGAGCTTGAAGTATATCTTCACCCAAAGAGATTTGAACATGAGGCAGCGAAGATGGTTAGAACTGATCAAAGATTACAAGATTGAGTTACTATACCACGAGGGAAAAGCAAATGTAGTTGCCGATGCACTGAGTCGTAAGACAGTACACACTCTGAACAACATTTGGGAGATTCCCTCAGACATCGTCCAGGATCTAAAAAGGCTGAGCTTAGACCTGGTACAATCAGACGATACAGACCTAAATGCAATGGTGGTTGAACCAGAGTTATATCTGTAGGGATCGGATCCCATTCACTAATCAAATATTAGTGTAAATCAAATTACTCTAATTTGATTTAGCAAGATCTATGTAGTACAAATTTACATTGTTAACAAGATAAGAGATTTATACCTTTCTCTAAAGGAATATATGGGCACAAAACTAGAACTCCTTTCTAGTTTTGTTTGTTGAATACAAGCTTAGGATGATCCTCCAAAACCGAGTTTCCAAACAAGGAAACCTCCTTTGAGATACACCCAAGAACTACTTCCAAAACACTAAGGATCTTGAGCTAGAAATCACTTAGTGTGGACTTGATAATATGAGATATTATTATTATTACTAACTCTTAGTAATACTTAGAATAATAAGAGTATTAATTTTCTAGAGAGAAAATGAGAGAAAGATTAGTAAAACAATTACTAGAGATGAATGCATTTTGTGGCCTTCTTATAATATGGTATTATGAAAACAACTTGAAGTGTGTATAATACTCCAAGGGGCCGGCCACTTTAAGCAAGAGAGGAGAGAAGAGTTTCTTGATTAGAGTAATCACATGCATGAGAATGATTATGTTTAGCATGCAAGCAACTCCAATTCACAACAAGACAAAACAAATAAAACAAGGAGAACTTCCTCCTTCCCTTGCTTTGGACGGTCCAAGACCTCCTAGAAGGGTCCATTTTGTTTGTTAAAATTTGTCTTACAAATTGATATAATTTATCACTTAATTATCTAATATAATAAAGTGTAAATCAATCAAACTCTTCCTTAATATATATGTACTCTACACATATATTAAAAATGTACTTTTACTAATCTCATTAGTAAAATATACACGATTAGTGAATTAACGCTTAATCACTAATTCTCGTTTCCTCCAATAATTTTATCGATATAAAATTAAATCATCCGAGTTCACAACTCGATTTCTCTCTAAATTAATACACTGACTAACCGTTAGTCAAATTATCAAGTTACTAATATAATCGTATCTCATACAATTAATTAGCTTAAATATTTGGAGTACGTTCCTATAGGTGTGACTAAAAGGGATCAATTGATTACCGCCGTTCTCACGACAATAACGTCAAACTCTAGTCAGCCAACCGTTATTGATTTACGTTAATCAATTGACAATAATACAGGATTATCCCCACGTATTCCTTAATTGAGATTTATTAAGTAATCGCACTATTGTGGAGGACACATACTCCAACAATCTCCCACTTGTCCGAGACAAGTTGTGTATTACCAATTCTCATGTCCGTTTCACATCTCTCACTCAATGCAAGGTGTCTTACAGGTCGTACTTGCATCCTGAGATATATATCATGAGTGGTTTCCTCGATAGGGAGAGTAGCTGTCTGACCGGGAATCTACCGTAGATTCTTACCGAGCGTGGCCACGCATTTTCAGCGACTACTCCTCGAGTGGCCCAAAGATGTTTTACCCTGACAAGGGTGGACATTTCCCTTCCACTCGATTGTACTGTATAATGCAGATCACCATGACCCCAAAGATGCCCTTATAACCCCTTTTACGGCATGGTTTAGGACAAAAATGAAAGTCACTCGGAGCGCAGGCTCGAACAATCGGTTCGGTCAAAGAATCGACTCAAGGAATACTATAGAAATTCCCACCACGACCAGGTTTGATCTCATTGAAAAGGAATTCTATAAGCGTCCTTTGCCGACGAGTGTTCTTCACGATGCTGTCTATGCAAACGATCGATCATCACATATGACCCTATGGTGTTGAACCCACCATCGATCGACTTGCAATCTAGTCTCTCGAGACGTCACCTCATATGAGAAACCAGGGGACCAAATACTTAGTTTATACCGTTCACTTGATTACGTTCAAAGTTGTCACACAAAATTTCGGATAAACAAAGTATGCATTCAATAATGACTTATGATAAAAACAATGAATGTTATTTTCATATATGTAATAAGATACATCGTTCAATTACATATTCTGAAACTAAAGGAAATCATACGCCGCAACCCCATGGAGGCGGTGTGCGGCGTCATGCTTAGCCCTCGAAAGAGGCTTGGTTAAAGGATCGGCGATGTTATCGTGCATCCCAACCTTACAAATGTCTATTTCCTTCCTCTCCACATTATCTCTAATAACGTGGTATTTCCTCAAAAGCGTGTCTAGACTTGTTGCTAGACTTGGGCTCCTTCGCTTGGAAAATAGCCCCACTTGTTATCACAATAAGCGATGGCGGGATCTGCGGCACTAGGGACTACTCTTAGTCCATCCAAGAATTGCCGAATCCACACGGCTTCTTTAGCGACTTGAGATCTTTGCCAAATACTCAGCTTCCGTCGTAGAATCCACAGTGACACTCTGTTTGAAGCTCTTCCAACAAACAGCTCCTCCATTCAACATAAAGACATAACCGGATTAGGATTTCAGATCATCCCCATCGGTTTGGAAACTTGCATCCGTGTAACCCTTTACACGTAGCTCAAGTTCTCCTCCAAACACTAGAAACGAATCCTTAGTTCTTCTCAAGTACTTAAGGATGTTCTTTACAGCTATCCAGTGACTCTCACCGGGATTAGCTTGATACCGGCTTGTCAAGCTCAAAGCGAAAGCGACATCGGGACGAGTGCACATCATAGCATACATGATTGATCCTACAGCGGAAGTATAAGGGATCAATTTCATGCGTTCAATCTCCGCAGGAGTCGTAGGACATTGAGATTTCTTCAATGTTATTCCTACACTCATCGGAAGAAAGCCTCTCTTGGAGTCTTTCATATTGAACCTATCAAGAATCTTATCAATATAAGTTTCTTGACTCAGTGCTAGTATCCTCTTGGATCTATCTCTATAGATCCGGATACCCAAAATTCGTTGTGCCTCTCCCAAGTCCTTCATTTGGAAATGGTTTCCCAATTCCACCTTTACCGAGTTCAGACTTGGAACATCATTTCCAATCAGTAGTATGTCATCCACATACAAAACAAGGAAGGTTACTTTACTCCCACTAAACTTCATGTACAAACAAGGTTCCTCGGCACTACGAGCGAATCCATGTTGTTTGATAACATGATCGAATCTGTGATTCCAACTCCTCGATGCTTGCTTAAGACCATAAATGGATCTCTTAAGCTTGCATACTTTCTTAGGGTTGGATGTATCTATAAAACCTTCAGGTTGTGTCATAAACACTTCCTCTTCTAGAATCCCATTCAAGAAGGCGGTTTTTACATCCATTTGCCATATTTCATAGTCATGAAATGCGGCAACCGCTAAGATTATCCTTATGGATCGAAGCATAGCAACCGGTGCAAAGTTTTCATCATAATGAATGCCTTGGACTTGTGAAAAGCCCTTTGCCACCAATCTAGCTTTGTAAACATCTATATGTTTATCTATCTGAGTTTGATTTTGAATATCCATTTACCTTTGAAGGGTCGCACTCCTTCAGGTAAACCAACCAAGTCCCAACCTTGGTTCTCGTACATAGAATCCATTTCGGATTTCATGGCCTCAAGCCATTGTTCGGAGTTGGGGCTACTAATAGCCGCCTTGTAGGTTGAGGGTTCGTTGCTTTCGAATAGCAACAAATCACCCTCCTCCTCGATGTTACCGAGGTAGCAGTCGGGTTGTTGACTAACTCTTCACGACCTCCTAGGGATTATAACCTTAGTGTCGACAGCGAAGAGCAGTTTCCTCATTTTACATCTCGGTTTGTGGCTCTTGAACTTCATCAAGTTCAAATTTTCTCCCGCTCTGTTTCTTAGAAGTAAATTCATTTTCTAGAAAAACAGCATCACGAGCCACAAACACTTTGTTCTCGTGAGGGTTGTAGAAGTAATAACCACAGATTTCCTTAGGATAACCTACAAATAGACATTTGTCAGCCCTTGGTGGGGGTTTATCGTCAGTTTTGTTCTTGTGAATGCACGACATCCCCAGATTCTCATGAATGACAAATAGGGAACCGTTCCCGTCCATATCTCATATGGAGTCTTATTGGCCGCTTTAGTCGGACTTCGATTTAGTGAGAAAACAGCAGATAACAGTGCAAAGCCCCAAAATGATCCAGGAAGCTCAGTTTGACTCATCATAGACCGAACCATGTCAAGCAAGGTTCGGTTTCTCCTTTCTGCAACACCATTCAATTGTGGTGTGCCCGGAGGAGTCCATTGTGATATTATACCACAATTCTTAAGATGTGAATCAAACTCATTACTTAGATATTCGCCACCACGATCCGATCGTAGTGCTTTTATCCTTTTGTTTAATTGGTTCTCAACCTCATTTTGAAATTCTTTAAATTTCTCAAAAGCATCACTCTTATGCCTTATTAAGTAGACATAACCATATCTACTTAAGTCATCGGTAAAAGTAATGAAGTAATGATATCCTCCTCTAGCGGTGATGTTTAATGGACCACACACATCGGTATGTATGAGTCCTAAAACCTCACTTGCTCGTGTCCCTTTACCGCTAAAGGGTTGTGAGTCATCTTGCCTAAAAGGCAAGCTTTCATGTACCATATGATTAGCAATCAAATGGTTTGAGAACCTTAGTCGCAACAAGTCTCTTTATCGTCTTTCGTTTATGTGACCTAAGCGACAATGCCAAAGGTAGGATTTGCTTGATTCATTCGATTTGAGCCTCTTGTTCTCCACATGATAAACATCATTGACATCATTAAAAACATAAATACCTCCAATTGAAATAGCTTCACCATAAACCATTTCATTAAAAGAAAAAGTACAACGGTTGTTCTTAATCTTGAAACAAAAGCCTTCGCATCTAACACGGAGGCGGAGATAATGTTTTTAGTTAGAGTTGGTACAAAATAACAGATTATTCAAAAGCAACTCTAAACCACTAGCAAGAGCGAGTACAAAAGTTCCCACGAGGCACGCTACTCTAGCTCCATTGCCCATGCGAGATCTACATCACCCTTGGCTAGGGCCCATGCGTTTCTCATCCCCCTGCAAATGATTACAAAGGTGAGATCCACATCCCAGTATCCAATACCCATGTAGAAATGCAAGCATGATTGATGTCTATCATATAGAGATTAGAAGGAAGAATACCTTTGGATGTCGCACATCCATCTTTCAAATCCTTCTTGTACTTGGGACAATTGCGCATCCAATGACCCACTTCATTGCAATATTTGCAAGTGTCTTTGAGGGGTCTTCCCTTGTTGATCTTGGGCTTAGGCTTATGTGGAACACCTTCCGCAATAGCCTTTCCCTTACCCTTGCCAATGTTAGATGGCCTTCTTGGCCACCTTCCCCTTCTTCACTCCCAAGTTCATGTTCTTCATTTTCATGGAGAGAACATCTTTCTTCTCCACCTCATTCACTTCCATATCCCTCTCGGCTTGGACCAAGAGTGCATGAAGTTCATGATAACTCTTATCCATGTTGTTCATGTTATAGTTTACTCGAAAATGAGCAAA
Source organism: Dianthus caryophyllus (assembly GCA_023091065.1). NCBI lineage: Eukaryota > Viridiplantae > Streptophyta > Magnoliopsida > Caryophyllales > Caryophyllaceae > Dianthus > Dianthus caryophyllus. The sequence goes on from JALGRB010000016.1 coordinate 2,286,809, forward strand.
CTTGTTAGGAAGAGAATGAAGAATCTGGTTAATCGCAAGAGCTTTCGGTATAGCACACTCTTGACGCTCAAGAGTGTCTATTTGCTCAATCATTTTGAGCACATGAGGACCAACTTTTTGGTTCCTCTCAAGCTTTGCGTCGAAAAAACCGAACCGCGGCTTCATAAAGCCTTATTTGCGGTGCTTTGGAGAACATGGTTGTCACTCGAGTGAATATCGCATATGCACTTTTTTGAGTAACCATTCGGAGTTTGAGGCGGGTGCCATGGACCAAATCAAGGCGTTTTCACGTCATTGTCCACTCGCACATACTCATCATAGGCGGCACGAGCCGCCTTGGGATTCGAAGTGGGTTGGCGGGTGGTTGATCGGTAAGGTGCTTGAGCACATTGTCGGATGTCGCGGCGCCCTTCATTGTCGAATCCCATTCGGCGAAGTTGCTACCGTCATCCTTGAGGATACACTTATCCATCACGGTTCGCAACCATGAATCTTTGCCCAAAATGGGCGCGGGAGTTGATGATGATGATGCCATTGCGATAAACGATTCTACAATAAATATGAGGAAATATATAAGCATTCATTGTTCATTTATAACATTTGCTAAAACTCATTTTTAAAACAAATGTCCATTTATATAATGATCTCCCACGAAATTATATAAATGATTCCAAGACTCGTTTTTCATATAAAATTAGACATCTCATGTTTCCTTTTATATAAAAGCGATAAGTCAACACTTGACTAATTCTACACTAGAATGCTTGGTTGATGTTTTCTTTAAAATGCATCTTTTAGCCCCAAATAACTCTTATTCGGTTGAGTCCAAACCAAATTAGCAAGGGACTTCCTCCCACTACTTACCCATGGTAACAAGGTTCCACGTTGCGGAGGTCCTCACGAACATGGGGTTCATAGTCGCTACATTTGGAAAGGCTTAAACTCAATTCATTTGTTAAAATGTGGGTGATCTTGTCAATTTTTAGTCATATAAATTCTTTATAAGTGAACTAATTTAAGAATGGCGACCTAAAAATGACAATCGGAGTGGGATATCGTGGCATGCATGGCGATTTTGGCATGTGTGCGGAAAAATAAGCAAACAAACTAGCATGATAAAGCAAGCAAGCATAACCTAGTATGGCCACCTAGAAGTAATTAAAATACAAGGAGTTACAAATTGGAAACCAACTCCTTTGGTCCCTCTTCAAATGGACTTCATCCAAGTCTCCTCCTTGCTAGCTTTAGAACACTTCTAAGGCTCCATGTCGATCTCCATCACCGGTCTTCGATTTACAAATAGTTACAAGTATGATTTACAAATGAATACATAGCATTCCTATTATACATTTATAAATGAAATAAACTATTAAATTACAAACCGGCGATACGAGATCGCATTTAATTACAAACCCACACGATATTCCCTTTCATTACGGGCAATATCGGTAAAAAAAAATAACAACTATGGCCATACTAGTAAGAACAAACATTCATTCAACAATAAACATTCATCCAAACATGCATAATGTAAAGCTTATAAATAAAAACATGCCAAAATCGCCCTAAACAATAATCGCATTAATTCGTTTAAAACCGATCTCATTTTTAATCGATTAATCTCATATTAATCAATAATGCTTAAAACACCTTTTAAGCTTGAACCAAAACTTCTAAACTGATTTAGAACACCCAAAATTAGTTCATACTAACTTATGGTGATTTTAGTTCATAAACTTGGTCATTTGCTAATTAGAAGTACTTTAATCATAACCCTTTTATGAATAAAGCTTTATAAAATCAAAATAAAATAAAATAAAACCATTTTTATTTTGACAAAATTTTGTATATTCTGGAACACTTCCAAAATATCAGAAATGAAAAGTTTGGTCAGAAAAATTTACGAATTTATTTTATAACAAATAACATACGATTTCATCGATTTTATCTCATAAAATCAAGAAAACGTCTAAAACAGTGAGGAAAAATCCCAAATTTATACGAGAGCATCCTCATAATGTATTAAAATATTGGTATAAATTTCATGTCCAGAAAACAACATTTACTATATTTTTGGACATAAAATGCAAACAATACCGATTTTAAACAAAAATATAAATAAATATTCAAAACTCAAAATCTGACTTTGAAAATTTACATGCAGAAAGTATGAATATGAAATATCACTGTGTAAAAATGTCGTGACCAGATTCGAACTATAACTATTTATAGTAATTATTTTAGCCAAAAACACACTTTTTGACTCGGTTTTGTATAAAAATCATTTAAATTAGCAAACAAATTTCAAAAATTACGAAATTTGACCAGTAGCTATATGAGACCAGAAACTTTGCATGCTATAAAAATCTCGTGTTAAAACCACTTTTAACACTATTTTCGGATTTTATCATATTTATTCTCAATAAATATATAAAACCCCAAAATTAACAAAATAAATTTGTAACTACAAGCCTTGGCTCTGATACCACTTGTAGGGATCGGATCCCATTCACTAATCAAATATTAGTGTAAATCAAATTACTCTAATTTGATTTAGCAAGATCTATGTAGTACAAATTTACATTGTTAACAAGATAAGAGATTTATACCTTTCTCTAAAGGAATATATGGGCACAAAACTAGAACTCCTTTCTAGTTTTGTTTGTTGAATACAAGCTTAGGATGATCCTCCAAAACCGAGTTTCCAAACAAGGAAACCTCCTTTGAGATACACCCAAGAACTACTTCCAAAACACTAAGGATCTTGAGCTAGAAATCACTTAGTGTGGACTTGATAATATGAGATATTATTATTATTACTAACTCTTAGTAATACTTAGAATAATAAGAGTATTAATTTTCTAGAGAGAAAATGAGAGAAAGATTAGTAAAACAATTACTAGAGATGAATGCATTTTGTGGCCTTCTTATAATATGGTATTATGAAAACAACTTGAAGTGTGTATAATACTCCAAGGGGCCGGCCACTTTAAGCAAGAGAGGAGAGAAGAGTTTCTTGATTAGAGTAATCACATGCATGAGAATGATTATGTTTAGCATGCAAGCAACTCCAATTCACAACAAGACAAAACAAATAAAACAAGGAGAACTTCCTCCTTCCCTTGCTTTGGACGGTCCAAGACCTCCTAGAAGGGTCCATTTTGTTTGTTAAAATTTGTCTTACAAATTGATATAATTTATCACTTAATTATCTAATATAATAAAGTGTAAATCAATCAAACTCTTCCTTAATATATATGTACTCTACACATATATTAAAAATGTACTTTTACTAATCTCATTAGTAAAATATACACGATTAGTGAATTAACGCTTAATCACTAATTCTCGTTTCCTCCAATAATTTTATCGATATAAAATTAAATCATCCGAGTTCACAACTCGATTTCTCTCTAAATTAATACACTGACTAACCGTTAGTCAAATTATCAAGTTACTAATATAATCGTATCTCATACAATTAATTAGCTTAAATATTTGGAGTACGTTCCTATAGGTGTGACTAAAAGGGATCAATTGATTACCACCGTTCTCACGACAATAACGTCAAACTCTAGTCAGCCAACCGTTATTGATTTACGTTAATCAATTGACAATAATACAGGATTATCCCCACGTATTCCTTAATTGAGATTTATTAAGTAATCGCACTATTGTGGAGGACACATACTCCAACAATATCATGACATCCGAGTACTACAATGGGAAGACCCGGCATTGTTAGAAATTAGGGAAAGAATTCCATCAGAAGGAACAGAAGGGTTTGAAGTTTACAGCGGCGAAGTCTACGCTTGATGGCAGGTGGTGCATACCTAATAATGAGGACCTGAAACGCAAAATCCTTGACGAAGCACATAGTACCCGCTACTCGGTACATCCTGGCTCAGACAAGATGTACAAGGACCTGAAATTACGTTTCTGGTGGATAAGGATGAAGGCAGAGATCGCCGAGTACGTGGCTAGATGTATGATTTGCCAGAAGGTAAAATTTGAACACCAGAGACCAGGAGGACTGCTCCAACCGTTGGAAATTCCTCAAGGGAAGTGGGATTCCATATCCATGGATTTTATCATGGGGTTACCAAGGACAGCAGGTGGCAAGGATGCTATATGGGTTATTGTGGATCGTCTAACTAAATCAGCTCACTTCGTCCCGATCAAAGAGACTTGGGGATTGGAAGAACTGGCCAAAGCTTACGAAAAGGAGGTAATACGACTCCATGGCATTCCCCTTGACATCATATCAGACAGGGACGCCAGGTTTACATCTCATTTCTGGAATAAACTACAAGAAGCTTTGGGTAGTAAATTGAAAATGAGTACGGCATTTCATCCAGCAACTGACGGTCAGACAGAGCGAACTATCCAGACACTGTGGAGTGAAACTTATGGGGATAAGAATCACTCAAAGGATGAACAAAACCAAGTGATTATGGTGATGAAAAATCTCGGCCCAAGTATCAATTTTTAGTGAAGAATTTTTCTGAAATTTATATGAACAAGGAAGATAAAAAGGATAGTGACTAATTCTAAGCACTTAGCAAGAGAATTAGGTTTTGATTAGCATAAGCACAAAGCCACTATACTAATCTTTCACTCACTCACACACAAAGTAATGAGAAATGAGGAACACAAGTTGGAAACTCTAGGGTTTTCTTTATCATAAGCAAATCTGAAAAATACAATGTGAGGGTGAGGGTTTATATAAAGCCCTTGTTCTAATCTTGACCCTTCATCTAACAACTAATCTAAGGGCTACAATCAACCCATAAAAACAACATTATACTCGGTCCACTTAAGCTCACATGAGCTGAAAATTTTGAACATAAAACAACAAATACTTAAAGTAAAAAGCATAAAGTATAAAAGGTAGATAGTGACATGTGTGATAGTGACTCTTTGAGGAACACATGTGAATCCTCCTTTGATGGTTTTTTCGGCTGTTTTGGGACCTTCACCTCACTTGATTTTTGCTCTTGATGATTTAATTGACTTGTGGTTCGAACCCACTTGGGTGCACTCGAGCGATCTCATTCAAAAATAGCACTTTAGTCGACTTTCGGTTGCTCTCCGTCTTGACTTTTCTTGACTTCCTTGACCCATCAAGCTTGACCAAGATATTATTGTTTAAATTCACTCAAAATAAGCTTGGGTGGGCCTTAGGATCGTGACCTAGCCCATGGTTCGAGCCCAAGGACCTAAACCGTGATTTGGACAAAAACCGTCTTTGCTAGCCTTGACCATTTTTGGTCCAATCTCCTCTCCTTGAAAAGGATTTGTCCTCAAATCCTCGGTCTCTCTTCCTCTTGCTCGGTTTGAACTTTGATCGTTGTTGAGATTGATCGATACCCCTTTTGCTTCTTGACAAGAATTGGACTTCATGATTGTGGATGCCCAAGAACACCATAGGTCTAGAGATTGATCGAGAGAATAATTGTTCCTTGTTTGGCTCGTGCAAATGACCCTACTATCTTCTCTTACCACGGTCTCCTTGAATCTACATTCATTTTCTAGCTCATCCTCAAGCTCTTCATACCCAAACTCAATTGAGGCTCGCTTAGGATCACCTTGGCGCCACTCATTGTCATGATTAAGCCCCACGTTTTTCTTCCACTTCAAGGACTCACTTGAACTTTCCAACACATCGACCTTTGCATCTCCAAATGATTCACTTCCTTTGCACTTGATCGAGTTTCCCAAATTTTCAGTTTTGAGCTCATTGAGCTCCTCTCCTTGACTTCCCCTTATTGCTCTAGGGTTGTCTTTGATCACATGGAGGGCTACACTCTCGATCATGAAGGTACTTGTGGAATTAGATGACATGAGGAGTGTGATTAAGTCGGTTATGGTCTTGAGGGCCGTGTTCTCCTCCCACAAGTCGATCTTTGGACTTTCACTTTGACTTGAGCCATCATCACTTAGCTCTTTTTGTTCAAGCTTAGTTCCCCCTTTGAATCCCCATTTCATGAAACCACTTGAGTAGACTTGGTTATGACAACCACATTGCATTTCTTTGGCATTGTTAGTACTCACTTTGAATTTCCACTTTAGAAATTCCCTCGACTCTTTGCTTGCATCAACATTCTCATACCACATGAATACCTTCCTCTTGACATTGGTTAAATCCCACATAGAATCAAACTCATTCTCATGCTTGACATTGTACCCCATGCTTTCCTCTTGATTATTAGGATCATCCTTAGCAAAGTGAATGGCCAATTTCTCACCAACATTCATCCCATCACACATTTCGGCCTCCTCACTCACTAACACTTTCTTGGGAGCCTCAAACAAGCAAGGGGCAGCCTTGTACCCCAAGGTAGGAGGCAATGGAGCTAGGATAACATGCTTAACTCCATGAGAATCTAGCATGGCTTGTGCTTCTCTTGAGGGCAGCCCTTCTTGATCTTTCGGGGTCTCCTTAACAAGGAGAACAATCTCATCCTTCCCATGATTAACCCCACGCTCAATTTCTCGTCCCCCATCAATCCCCATGTTGTCGTGTGACTCAACCAAGGAGGGTGGGTTAGGGTTCTTCAAAATCGGAGGTAAGGGTGCAAGTTTGATTTTCTTAGCTCTAATCTTGAAAGTATAGGTATTGTCCCTCTCATCATGATGAGCATTTCTTTCCAACTTCCATGGTCTCCCCAAGAGGAGATGACAAGCATCCATGGGAATCACATCACACAAAACCTCATCCATGTATTCCCCACCAATGGAGAAAGAAACCAAGCATTGTCTAACCACCATCACACTCATCTCGGCTCCATTTCTTTGGCATTTCATTTTGTAAGGGTTAGGGTGTTCTTGTGTGGGCAAGGCTAACTTTTCAATGAGAGTGCTTGAGGCCACATTAGAACAACTCTCCCCATCAACAATCAAATCACAAACCCTTCCCATAATGGTACACCTAGTCCTAAAGGCTTCGACTTGGTGATTCTCTTCTAGGTTTAGGGTTAGGGTTTGGGCAAGCTTGCCCCTACAAACCATTCGGCCAAGGTTAGGGGGTTGTTCTCCTCCTAACCGAGCCATTCTATCCTCTAACTCCCTTTGACCCCTCAAAGTCACAAGATCAAGGCTAGGGTCAGGGTTAAGTCTACCCTCATTCGACTCATTTTGATTTCAAGCTCTCTTCTAGCTTTCTCCATGGAATCATACATGGTTTCACCAAGAGTAGTATCAAGTGAAACACCAAAATGATGGAACACATCCATTGAAATAACCAAAGAACAAAAATCTGAAAATTTTTGAGTAAAGCAAGGACCTTTGAGTGTGAAAATCAAAACCAACACTAACACAAGTGTAGATCTTCAACCATTTTGTGAAAATTTTGTGAGTATGTTTGTGGATTTTTTGTGGAAGACACAAGGACAACAAGAAAAAAAACGAAAATAAAACAAGAAAACAAGAACAACTCGGCACACACAAAGAACAAATCGAAAACAAGGAACAAACCTAAGCTTTGATGCCAATTTGGAGTGAAACTTATGGGGATAAGAATCACTCAAAGGATGAACAAAACCAAGTGATTATGGTGATGAAAAATCTCGGCCCAAGTATCAATTTTTAGTGAAGAATTTTTCTGAAATTTATATGAACAAGGAAGATAAAAAGGATAGTGACTAATTCTAAGCACTTAGCAAGAGAATTAGGTTTTGATTAGCATAAGCACAAAGCCACTATACTAATCTTTCACTCACTCACACACAAAGTAATGAGAAATGAGGAACACAAGTTGGAAACTCTAGGGTTTTCTTTATCATAAGCAAATCTGAAAAATACAATGTGAGGGTGAGGGTTTATATAAAGCCCTTGTTCTAATCTTGACCCTTCATCTAACAACTAATCTAAGGGCTACAATCAACCCATAAAAACAACATTATACTCGGTCCACTTAAGCTCACATGAGCTGAAAATTTTGAACATAAAACAACAAATACTTAAAGTAAAAAGCATAAAGTATAAAAGGTAGATAGTGACATGTGTGATAGTGACTCTTTGAGGAACACATGTGAATCCTCCTTTGATGGTTTTTAATTTGTTTGGGACCTTCACCTCACTTGATTTTTGCTCTTGATGATTTAATTGACTTGTGGTTCGAACCCACTTGGGTGCACTCGGCGATCTCATTCAAAAATAGCACTTTAGTCGACTTTCGGTTCTTTCTCGTCTTGACTTTTCTTGACTTCCTTGACCCATCAAGCTTGACCAAGATATTATTGTTTAAATTCACTCAAAATAAGCTTGGGTGGGCCTTAGGATCGTGACCTAGCCCATGGTTCGAGCCCAAGGACCTAAACCGTGATTTGGACAAAAACCGTCTTTGCTAGCCTTGACCATTTTTGGTCCACACTGGAAGACATGTTGAGGGCATGCACGATGGAATTCAGCGTGAACTGGGAAAAGAGCTTACCTCTCGTTGAATTCTCATACAACAATAGTCATCACGCTAGCCTTGGTTGTGCTCCTTTTGAAGCACTATACGGGAGAAAATGTCGCAGTCCTGTGTGTTGGGATGACGCTAGTGACAACGTGGAGTCGGACCCCAGGTTATACAAGATCAGTTGAGCACATCAAGATCATCAGGAAACGACTACAAGCGGCTCAAGATCGGCGGAAGAAATATGCAAGCGAGCACCGTCGACCTATTGAGTTCAACGGTGGAGATAAGGTCTTCTTAAAGGTCTCACCCATGAAAGGGTAAGGCGCTTGGACTAAAGGGGAAGCTTAGTCCAAAGTACATCGGACCACTATGAAATACTTGAGCAGATTGGCGAGGTGGCATACCGACTCGCCTTCTGTGAAACTTATCCAAGGTACACGATGTATTTCACGTATCTCATTTCGAGAAGATCTGAAGCGACCGAGTCACATTATTACGCCCGATGTGATCGCCATCGAGCCTAACATGCTTTACTCTGAGAAACCGTGGAAATTCTCGCCGAGAGACCAAGTTCTTCTGACGCAAGTCGATACCCTTAGTCAAGGTTCTCTGGAGAGGATAGAAGGCGAACAAGCAACATGGGAGGCAGAAGCGTCGATGAAGGAAAAGTACCGGGTACATTGTGCAGGTAACCTTAACTACCCAGTTACTTTAAGTTTGAGGACGAAACTTCTTTAAGGGGGGAGGATTGTAACACCCCGTGTTAATTTAAGCTAATTATAATTAGGAAATCAATAATTAATCATCCTCGCTCACTTATTCTTCAAAAACAATACACTACAATTAATATTGCACCTAAACTAAAACCATTTTGAATTACTTTGAAATTGAACTTTATTTTTACATTTTCAAACTCGATAAATCAAATGAAGAATCCTCGACAATTTTCTCAACAGCAAATTTTGGCACGCAAATCGAGGTCAAACATTGACTAAATGACAAAACCACCTAATTGTGATTAAGTCACCTAATCCTTTCTTAAATGTGATTACTCATAATCCAAATCTAATTAAAGTAGCTTAAGCTTAATCATATTGATTATTACTAACACAACATATAATAATAATATCAAATTACTATTCCACTTTGATTTAACTAACACTTTCACTAAAGCTCGATATATTGAGTTACACTAAGCCTAAACTGATAAACTTTTTGACGTTTGAGGATAATGATTTAATTCGATAACTTTCAACGAAAAAAATATATATTTCGATCAAATAAAATTTTATTTCAAACTTGCGAGGAACCTAATACCCAATTTTTATATTGATTTCGTTTTGAGGTTTATTTTCATTTTTATTTTCGATCTCACTTCTAAACATTATTTCAAGACTATATATTTCATTTTGAGACTTTTCGCGTACGCGTAAATCGAAAATTTCAAAAACGTAAAAATCGGGACTTGGGTGTGTGTGGTGGCCGAGATATTTGGGACCTTTGGTCCAACTTTTCTTCTTCCATTTTCTTCCCTACTCTTACACACCTTACCTCCTTTACCATATTGTCTAATCCTTCTTACACTCTATATTAGTCATCATCATTTAGTAGCTTATTTAAATTAAATGATTTATGCAATTAAATACTTTTGCATTCACACACTAGTATACATTCATACAACTTATTTCTACTTAACATACAAAGCACAACAACTACTACACTACTACTACACTACTCGACATTCTCACACACACACACACAATACAACTCAAACACTTAGCTTATTTTCTCTCTAATAAAAACCTAACTCAAGAACAAAGTAAGCCATGTTCTTATACAACTCAAGAACACCATATGAATCTTCATCCTCTTTAATTCATTTCTTCCTTAAAACTTTCTTTTCATTTGCTTAAATTTATCAGCATACTTAAATAAATCCTCACCATTTATATTTAGTACTCACTTACTCTTTTTACAATACAATTAAAATATGAACATGAATCGTGGAGCGATTCGGGGCGGGCCTCTTTGTACCTTGTAACCACATCACCCTAAAATCGACTCACTCAAGAGAGTCACTCAATGAACACGTTTTATAGGGCTGTTTTGGTGGATTATCTCGGTTTTTATTTGAACAAAACATAAAACGAAAAATAAAAGATATGAATTAGACTAAGCACAAAGCCACTAGCCTAAGACTAAGGTTCCGATCAATCATCGCACTAAGCTATGATCTTCACCCATGGAAACTCGAATCTCCAAGCACAAAGCTAGGGAGGTTTCAAGAGAAAACTCATTCTAAAACTCATCTTTTTCTTATAAACTCAAATCTGAAAAATTACAAGGAGATAGGTGGGTTTATATAAGACCCATGCTATCATCTAAACCCTACATCTAATATCTAATCTAAGGGCTATGAGGGGCCTTACAAATCAGCCAAAAAGGGTCCTAAAGACCTTACAAAAATCTGATTACAACAAACAAAATACAACAACTAAAGCATAAAGGTTGATAGTGACCCATGAATGCATCCTCTCCCTTCATTGTTGTTCTTCATCTAAGGCCTTCATTTGCTCCTTGGAGAGCAAGTCTTACACGTCCATTTGAAGGTCCCAAGCTGATTTGTTTGTTGTTGAATTCAAAAGATCAAAAGGTGACAAAGACATAAAGTAGTAAAACAAACTATAATGAAAGGGACTTGTGTTTGAATTTGTGTGTATCATTTTGAGTTGAATTTCAGCCGAGATTTAGGCCAATTTTGGCTGAAAAAACGTGACCATGGGTCCAAGGACCATGGTTAAAACGTAGACAAAAAATCGGGTCCAAATCGTCAAGCCGTTTCGTTCCAAATCGAAATCATAAAAGAAATTAAAACATCACCTAAACCTAAATACTACTACAACTTTAAATTTTAATTTAGCTAGTTTAGTTTTAAAATAATTTACTAACTTGTGTATTTCATTTTTATGTACTACTCCTAACCAAAGACGAGGAGCAAGGAGGAGGCGTAGACTTGAGCCAGTTTGATCATATCGTTGATCCCGACAACTGCTAAGCTCATTTTCATAAACCTAACTAAGGTGCTTCCCGCACACTTATGTGATAAGCGCCTTGTAAATGATTTATGTTTTCCTAGATGATGTTTTGATGCATGCTTAGTTTATTTTATCACCTAGTATTCATATGTTAAATTAGGAGACAAAAATCGAAAAATAACATTTGTGTAACCTTAGTATATCACACGGCATCCCTTTTATTTTTGGCTTAATTTTTCGTTTTAATTTTTGTAAATTGCATGCTTAAAATACTTGTAATGAAATGAACATGAAAATATAATTAGTTTTTGTTTAGGATTTAAAATGAATTTGTTATGAATTTTTAAGTGTTTTAAGGTGTTATGTGTGTTCTTGAATTTTTGTGTTAATCTTATGTTTAAATGATGTTTATTTATTTGTGTTAATGTTTTGATATGTTTTCCACTCATGATTAAATACATAAATGATATAAGATAAATTAGTTGTTGAATTAGAAGTATAAAAATCAAAAAAATCAAAATTTATGAACATATATATATATACACGGCTATTATAAATTTAATGGACCAATTTTTAGTTTTAATTTTTCTAAATAACATATTATGATTAGTTAGGTTAATTTAGACTTGTAGGAAAAATTTGAGAAAATTATATAAACATATGAAAATTTGACTAATTAATAATCATATACAAAAAGTTAGAGTTCTTCAAGTCTTCATGTGTTCTTCAATTTATGACTTAAATCGATTTATAAATTATTATAAGTTTTAGTATTTGATGTTTTTATTTGCTAGTTTAAAACACTTTAGCATAAACTAAATAATTAGTATATAAAAACTTTAAGTTAAAAACCGATAAAATTTGAAATCGAAAATAAATTGTTATGTATGTAAGTGCCACGGTTTAGGGTCTAATTTTTGACCTAAAATGAATTTGTCACTTTTTATTTTTATCACTTAAATAATTAAAATAGTTAAAGTAATGGATTATTAATAAAAACAAAAAAAAGAAAATAAATAGCCTAACTAATAAAACCACACGGCATCTATGTTATTTTTGGGTCAATTTTGGTCAAAATGAATTTATCACTTAGTCACTAAAATTGATTTATAAGTAGGATTATATTAGATATTATAATGAGCAGATTAATAAAAAGAATCAACTAAACCGATAAAAATAAACGTTACACGTATTAAAATGAATGAAATCGAGTGTTACTACCTATGCTTAAATTTGGATGTGGACATACGGACTATTTAAAATGAACTACGACAACCTCGCTGAAAATAGAAACCGCTAAAAGATTAGTTAAGTATATGACTAAATAAAACCGAGTTTTACTTTTAAAATGTTATTTAAAATCACCAAGTACAAAATGAACTTAACAACTTTGACCCTAGAATTTTGTACTTAGATTATATTAAGTTTTACTTCCGAAATCATTTTTCAAATCACTAAATACAAAACGAACCTAACGACTTTAAAACTAGAATTTTGTACTTAGAAAATAAAATTTAGTTTTACATCTAAAATCTCCTAAGTATAATAATGTGTATAAGAATAATAAAAATACTAAGTATAAATGAAATATAATAAAAATACTAAGTATAAAGAAAATATAATAATAAATACTAAGTATAAGAATACAAATACGTATAAAAATACGTATAAAATACGAAGTATAAAAATACGTACAAATACGAAATACGAAAATACGAATACGTATAAATACGAGGAATAGTAAATACGATGAATAGTAAATACGATGAATAGTGAATACGATGAATAGTAAATACGGTGAATAGTAAATACGGTGAATAGTAAAATAATGAATAGTGAAAAATATTTAAAAGTTACGAACGGACTCAAAATAAATAACTAAGTTTTTCTATGTGTTCTGTTTTACCTGAAGAAGCTACATTACTAAAATTTCATTATACAAGTTCGACGTTATATTTATGTTACAAGATTGTCATTATTAATATTGTGAACGAGTGAATGAGAGGTTGAGAAAACGAGTACTTGAATAAAATACTAGGATTGTTCGCCATGTTGCGACTCTTGAAATTCGAAGTTAACGAGGTAGCTGTCTACGGGACTTGGGCTCCCTACCCGAGCTTCAAGGCTATTCAACGATCTTAAGATTCTTTGTTTGGCGTGTGGTATCAACCTCGAGGGATGGGGCATACTTGATACTCAGCGGGCCCATAGAATAGTAATTGGAAACGCCAACCCCATCCGGGGGTACCCGTCTCTGGTGATAGTCGAACTTTTTCGTCGGTGATACCTTTTGAATAGCGAATAAGTATGATCCTCGATAGGTAGTGTATGCATACATTAGACAAGGGATTGAATCATCCTTATTACCCTAGATATCTTTAAGCCTGGTAGTCACGTCCAAGTTATGTTGGCCCTACCGGCTACTGCGCGGATTATGTCTGCATGCTTCCGCCTTACTAACGAAGACTCATTTGTTATCACATGTTGAATGTATTTCCTTGTTTGTTTGATGATTATCGGAATGACTTGGTTGAGTATTGGAGTGTGATTCGTTGAGTATGATTATTTGTGAGCGTGGTATGTTATTTGATTGGTTTATACTCGTATTGAATCATCATGACCTCCTTATGTGTTTTACTTGCATGCTTGCTATTTGTTTTCCTTGTTTATTTAATATTCCTATTGCATATTGTTTTAGAATTGCATGTATCGAAAGAGTGTGCGGGAAAATGATGAGAGTTTAATGCAGGTACCCCGAGTCTTGACCGTTGATCTATCAGGGGATTGAAGGCCTTATTTTGTAATCTATTCTGAGAGAACTTGTAATCTAAATACTCTGTTTTATCTCTAAACTCGTATTATGTATACTGAGTTTGTTAAACGATAACAGCTGGTTTTGTAATATATAGACTTAATTAATTTTCCGCCTTAGTTTAATTAAAGTCACGAAAAACCAGGTTGTTACATAACTTCCCCCATAAAAGGGTTTAGGGTTTGATTTTACGGTGCCGCGTAAAAATAGACCCAAACCCTTTTTCGATGTACTCCGTTGGTTTCGCCGCCACAATCTAATGACATCAAAATAGAATTTAATGAATTCTTTGGGACTTATTGTAACGAGGTTGATTGTGTAACACCCCGACAAAACCTACTCGGGATATTACTATTTAAAAACATAAAACTGATTAAAAGGAACTTTATTGGAACAAAATAGGGTTTAAAACAAATGTCGAAAAACAAAAGTAACATAAATATTGCGGAAACGTCCATCATAAATTAAAGTACTCGTTCATGTAGTGATCGCGTCCCTCTAATCCCGCCGAAACTCAAACAACCTGCACGGAGTCTGCTCCCCAATATAACCCAAGGAGTCATATGGATCAACACAGGCCCACCAAAAGTGGACAAACAAGCAAAGCGTCAACACAAAGGTTGAGTAAAGAATGATAATTTAAATGAATGAAAGATAATAACAAGCGTTAGAAATATTGAGTTAAAAAAAATAATAACTTGGTAATAACGTTTAGAAAAATAGATTTTGCAAACCAACTTTATTCAAACGCAATTTGTACCATGGATTCGATACGAATAGAGTAACCATGAAGGCGGGCATAACCCATCCAACTACAATAATAGGTCATGTTTAGACTTAAGTGCATGCACCCTTACAAGGGCTAACCCCAAGAAGTGATCTAACAGACACGGGGAGGTGATCAACAACCCCAAAGCCAATATATATAAAAATGTAGTCGCCTAGAAGACGAACTACCCTCTATCTCAAGAACCATGGATTAAAACCTTTATAAATAGGAAAACATTTCCAAACCTTTATCAAATCCTTTATCGAAAACATTTCGATAATAATACCATCATCCAAAAATTGAAAGCATTTCAATATAATAATTTGCCTTGAAATTCTTTAAACCAAATCACTTTCCAATCCATAATTAAACATTCAAAACTTTTAGGAAATATCATTAGAAATATAAAATCGAGAAATACAAAATTAATATTGGGAAACCAAATCCAATATCATGCTTCGAACATCCAAACTCAATTTATAAAAGCATCAATCAAACAAAGCCTTAAACAATTCATAAAATCAATCGAGGAAACAAAGATCGATTCCTTACCTTGAATTATTCCTTTTCCTACGATATGTTCGAGTTAGAAGGGTTCCTCGACGAACTCGGATTCTACAATAAACAATAACATCCTATTATAATAGGTTCGATACCTATAGCCATGTTGCGTTTAAATATGCGAAGTCTAGCGTAGAACGATGACTAGTTATTTGACTCGAGGTGATTTTAAAATTCCCGAACCTTTATTTATGGTCTTAAACGGAGTTTATTAAATTCCTATATGAGTTTTAGGATTGTCTATGAAGACCTAAGGTCAAACCCTAGTCGAAAAAGGAAGTGACTAAACAAGACCTAAGAATTCCAGTTTTGAGAGATTCGCGTACTCTCGGAATAAAATACTTTTAAAAATCTAAATGATCGAATTTTGACTTGAAAATTTTTGAGGGTGTACTAAGGACACGGACAAAGGTCTATACCAAAATTAATGATAAATTAATAAGTTTAGGTGATGAAATAAAATCTGGACAGAAACATTTTCCCATAAACGACAGTGTTGCGCGAGTTTACGAAAAATGTTGTACAGGATGATTCTTTGAGAGTTAGGTTTCGTGCTTTTGAGGGTATACTCTAAATCCGTAGAGTTACAACTTTCATTTTATAAGAAACTAGGAATTTGGTTCAGAAGTTTGATAAAACGTTGATTGAACAGACCCCTTTGTTTCTGGAATTAAAATTTCACTGAAGATAGTTATAAAATAAATTCCTTTAAAATATCAAAACATCTTAGAAACGTGATTTATAAATTTTTATGAACTCTTAAGACCTTTATGGTGATAGTATGAAAATTACTTTCAATTTAGGATTTATTTTAATGACTCAAATAATTAAATCAAAAAGATAGTGCAGCAGAAAACTCAGTTTACGATTTCGATAACTCATGAATCTAGGTGTTCTTTAAGCATGGATATCATTAAGGTATGCCACGAAATTAATCATAAAAGGAGTATAAGAATCATACTTAGAAGCCTTAAGAATGTGGTAAAAAGATCCTCCAAAACCCTTGTTGAGAACCCGACTTAAGATAACCCGAACTAGAACTTGTGTGCTTGTATACCGATTTGTGAAGCCTATTTCTACTAGAAATTTGAGAGTATTTAGAGAGAGTTTTTTTTGCAGAGATTTTGAGTGATAATGATGAGTGAAATGATGAATGAAATGATGGATTTATAAATAGGGGATTAAGAGTTAATGGGAAGCCAAAGCACTCCCCACAAACAAGGCATGTACGGTGTACATGTGTAACACCCCGTGTTAATTTAAACTAATTATAATTAGGAAATCAATAATTAAACATCCTCGCTCACTTATTTTCCTAACACATTTTACTACAAGTTATTTTGCACCTAAATTAAAACCGTTTTGAATTACTTTGAATTTGAACTTTATTTTTACATTTTCAAACTCGATAAATCAAATGAAGAATCCTCGACAATTTTCTCAACGGCAAATTTTGGCACGCAAATCGAGGTCAAACTTTGACTAAAATGACCAAGCCACCTAATTGTGATTAAGTCACCTAATCTTTCTTAAATATACTTACTCATAATCCAAATCTAATTAAAGAAGTTTAAGCTTAATCATTTTGATTAATACTAACAAAACATATTATATTATTATCAAATTACTATTTCACTTTGATTTAACTACCACTTTCACTAATAATCGAAATAATGAGCCTCACTAAGCCTAAACTGATAAACTTTTTGACGTTTGGTTATAATGATTTAATTCGATAACATTCAACGAAAAAAAATATATATTTCGATCAAATAAAATTTTATTTCAAACTTGCGAGGAACCTAATACCCATTTTTTATTTTGATTTCGTTTTGAAGTTTGTTTTCATTTTTATTTTCAATCTTACTTCTAAACATTTTTTTTAGACTATATATTTCATTTCGAGACTTTTCACGTACGCGTAAATCGAAAATTTCAAAAACGTAAAAATCGGGACTTGTGTGAGGGGTGGCCGAGATATTTGGCCAAGGGTCAAGTGATCCTCTTCCATTTTTTCTTCTACTTTAGTAACTTGTCCAATCCTTCTTACAACCTATACTAATTCATCATCACTTATAGCTTATTTTTAATTAAAGATTATATATTATTAATACTGGAGTGAAACTTATGGGGATAAGAATCACTCAAAGGATGAACAAAATCAATCTTGAAGTGATGATAAAAATCTCGGCCAAGTGATGATTTTTTGAAGTATTTTTTCTGATTTTTGTTGTTAAAAGAAAGAACATAAAGATAGTGCCTAAATCTACACACAAAGTAATAGATTTAGGTTTTGATTAGTTTAAGCACAAAGCCACTAAACTAATCTCTCACAAATCTCACACACAAAGTAATGAGAGAAGGAAGAACACTCAACTCATAAAACCCTAGGCTTTTCATTCAATATCAATAATCTGAATTTTACATTGTGAGGAGGCTTGGTTTATATAACCCAAGGCCTTACATCTTGACCCTTAATCAAAGCTAATCTAAGGGCTACAAATAACCTTGAATTACATCAATTTACTCGGTCCAAAAGGCTCTCAAGAGTGAAAATTTTGAACATAAAACAACAAATACTTAAAGTAAAAAGCGTAAAGTAGTAAAGGTAGATAGCGGCGTGTGTTGAAAGTGACTTATTGTGGAACACATGTGAAGCTTTCTTTTGATCATTTTTCGGCTGACTTGGGGTCTTCTCCCAATTGATTTTTGCTCCTTGTTGACTTACTTGACTTGTGGTTCGAACCCACTTGAGTGCACTCGAGCGATCACATTCAAAAATAGCGTTTTGTTGACTTTCGGTTGCTCTTTGTCTTGACTTTCCTTGACCTCGTTGACCCACCAAGCTTGACCAAGATATTATTATGTAATTCACTCAAAATAAGCTTGGGTGGACCTTAGGACCGTGGTCTAGCCCATGGTTCGAGCCCAAGGACCTAAACCGTGATTTGGACAAAAACCGTCTTTGCTAGCCTTGACCATTTTTGGTCCAATCTCCTCTCCTTGAAAAGGATTTGTCCTCAAATCCTCGGTCTCTCTTCCTCTTGCTCGGTTTGAACTTTGATCGTTGTTGAGATTGATTGATACCCCTTTTGCTTCTTGACAAGAATTGGACTTCATGATTGTGGATGCCCAAGAACACCATAGGCCTAGAGATTGATCGAGAGAATAATTGTTCCTTGTTTGGCTCGTGCAAATGACCCTACTCTCTTCTCTTACCATGGTCTCCTTGAATCTACATTCATTTTCTAGCTCATCCTCAAGCTCTTCATACCCAAACTCAATTGAGGCTCGCTTAGGATCACCATGACGCCACTCATTGTCATGATTGAGTCTCACGTTTTTCTTCCACTTCAAGGACTCACTTGAACTTTCCAACACATCGACCCTTTCATCTCCAAACGATTCACTTCCTTTGCACATGATTGAGTGCCCCGAATTTTCAGTTTTGGGCTCATTGAGCTCCTCTCCTTGACTTCCCCCTAATGCTCTAGGATTGTCTTTGATCAAATGGAGGGCCACCTTCTCATTCACGAAAGTACTTGTTGAATTGGATGACCTAAGGATCGTGGACAGCTCACGTATGGCATTGAGGGCCGTGTTCCCTTCCCACAATTCGACCTTTGGACTTTCACTTTGACTTGAGCCACCATCACTTAGCTCTTTTTGTTCAAGCTTAGTTCCCCCTTTGAATCCCCATTTCATGAATCCACTTGAGTAGACTTGGTTATGACAACCACATAGCATTTCTTTGGTATTGTTAGTTCCCACTTTGAACTTCCATTTTAGAAATTCCCTCGACTCTTTGCTTGCATCAACATCCCTACTCCACATGAATCTCCGTTCCATAAGCCTAGGTAGACTTCTCATCTCACATTCATCCCCTTTCTTGAGCATAGGTAGACTTTCTTTTCCAAACTCATCTTGATCATTAGGGATGCCTTTGAGAAGAACACATTCAACCTCCTCATCACAAAACCCATGCTTGATTAAGACTCCACTCAAACTAACCTCTTTGGATGACTCAAGTATGGAGGGCGGTTTGCATTGCTCTTTGGGGATCTCCTTAGCAAGGACATTAATCTCATCCTTCCCATGACCAACCCCAAGCTCAATTTCTGGTCTCCCATCAATCCCCATTCTTTCGTGTGATATAATCAAGGAGGGTGGGTTAGGGTTTTTCAAAATCGGAGGTAAGGGTGCAAGTTTGATTTTCTTAGCTCCAATCTTGAAAGTATAGGTATTGTCCCTCTCATCATGATGAGCATTTCTTTCCAACTTCCATGGTCTCCCCAAGAGGAGATGACAAGCATCCATGGGAATCACATCACACAAAACCTCATCCTTGTAATCCCTTCCAATGGAGAAAGAAACCAAGCATTGTCTAACCACCATCACACTCACCTCGGCTCCATTTTTTTGCCATTTCATCTTGTAAGGGTTAGGGTGTTCTTGTGTAGGCAAGGCTAATTTTTCGATGAGGGTGCTTGAGGCCACATTAGAACAACTCTCCCCATCAACAATCAAATCACAAACCCTTCCCATAATGGTACACCTAGACCTAAAGGCTTCGACTTGGTGACTCTCTTCTAGGTTTAGGGTTAGGGTTTGAGCAAGCATGTCCCTACATACCATTCGGCCAAGGTTAGGGGGTTGTTCTCCTCCTAACCGAGCCATTCTATCCTCTAACTCCCTTTGACCCCTCAAAGTCACAAGATCAAGGTTAGGGTCAGGTTTAAGTCTACCCCTCATTTGACTCATTCTGATTTCAAGCTCTCTTCTAGCTTTCTCCATAGAATCATACACGATTTCACCAAGAGTAGTATCACAAGTAACATCAAAAGGAAGAAACATACCCATTGAAATAACCAAAGAACAAAAATCTGAAAAATTTTGAGTAAAGCAAGGACCTTTGAGTGTGAAAATCAAAACCAACACTAACACAAGTGTAGATCTTCAACCATTTTGTGAAAATTTTGTGAGTATGCTTGTGGATTTTGTGGAAACAAGAAAATTAAAAGAGAAAAACGAAAAAATAAAGATGAAAAAAACAAGAATATAACCGAGTAACAAGAACAACTCGGTCAATACAAAAAATACAAAAAGCAAATCGAAAACAAGGAACAAACCTAAGCTTTGATTACCAATTTGGAGTGAAACTTATGGGGATAAGAATCACTCAAAGGATGAACAAAATCAATCTTGAAGTGATGATAAAAATCTCGGCCAAGTGATGATTTTTTGAAGTATTTTTTCTGATTTTTGTTGTTAAAAGAAAGAACATAAAGATAGTGCCTAAATCTACACACAAAGTAATAGATTTAGGTTTTGATTAGTTTAAGCACAAAGCCACTAAACTAATCTCTCACAAATCTCACACACAAAGTAATGAGAGAAGGAAGAACACTCAACTCATAAAACCCTAGGCTTTTCATTCAATATCAATAATCTGAATTTTACATTGTGAGGAGGCTTGGTTTATATAACCCAAGGCCTTACATCTTGACCCTTAATCAAAGCTAATCTAAGGGCTACAAATAACCCTTGAATTACATCAATTTACTCGGTCCAAAAGGCTCTCAAGAGCTGAAAATTTTGAACATAAAACAACAAATACTTAAAGTAAAAAGCATAAAGTAGTAAAGGTAGATAGCGACATGTGTTGAAAGTGACTTATTGTGGAACACATGTGAAGCTTTCTTTTGATCATTTTTCGGCTGACTTGGGGTCTTCTCCCAATTGATTTTTGCTCCTTGTTGACTTACTTGACTTGTGGTTCGAACCCACTTGAGTGCACTCGAGCGATCACATTCAAAAATAGCGTTTTGTTGACTTTCGGTTGCTCTTTGTCTTGACTTTCCTTGACCTCGTTGACCCACCAAGCTTGACCAAGATATTATTATGTAATTCACTCAAAATAAGCTTGGGTGGACCTTAGGACCGTGGTCTAGCCCATGGTTCGAGCCCAAGGACCTAAACCGTGATTTGGACAAAAACCGTCTTTGCTAGCCTTGACCATTTTTGGTCCAAATACTAAATTACATACTACATAATATCAAACTTACAACTACACTACTACTACTACATTACTCGACATACACACAACACAAACACCAAATATTTTCTAAGTCTAAATTCTCTCTAAATAAACTCAACTCAATACTAGTAAGCTTGTTCATGCAACCTCAAGAACACCATCCTTCCATTTATTCTTATTCTTCCTTTAACTCATTTATTTCTTACTCCTTAAATCATTTAAGCACATAACTAAATTCTTCACTAAATATTTTAGTAATCACATCCTCCTTATGCTTATATTTATTTAAGAAAATGAATCAAATTAATTTAAAACATAAACATCACCTAAACTAAAAACAATACTACACATAAAATTGCTAGTATAGTTTAGCTAGTTTAAAATAAATTACTAACTTTCTTATTTCATTTTTATGTACTACTCCTAACCAAAGACGAGGAGCAAGGTGGAGGAGTCGATCTGAGCCAGTTTGATCATATCGTAGACCCCGACAACTGTTGATCTTATAGCTCATAAACCTAACTAAGGTGCTTCCCGCACACTTATATGATAAGCGCCTCGAATTTGATTATATGTTATTGTTTTTGATGCATGTATGTTTTATCTTTATACCTAGTAATCACATGTTAAATTAGGAGACAAAAATCGAAAAATAATATTAGTGTAACACACTAACATCACACGGCCACCCTTCAATTTTTCACTAAATTTTTCGTTTTAATTTATGTAAATTGCATGCTTAAAATACTAAGACTAATATGTATATGAAAATATAATTAGTTTATGTTTAGGACTTAAAATGAATTTGTTATGAATTTTAAGTGTTTTGATATGTTTATGTGTGTTCTTGATTTTTTGTGTATTCTTGTGTTTAAATGATTTTTATTTATGTGTGTTAATGTTTGTATATGATTTTCATATATGTTGAATATATAAATGATATAAAGTAAGTTAGTTATTGAATTAGAAGTATAAAAATCAAAAATCAAAAATCATGAACACATATACATATACACGGCCAAATTAAATTACATGGACCAATTTTTAGTTTTAATTTCTCTAAATAACATATTATGATTAGTTAAGATAAATTAGACTTGCTATAAAAATTTGAGGAAATTATATAAACATATGAAAATTTGACTAATTAATAATCATATGAAAAATATTAGAGTTCTCCATATCTTCATGTGTTCTTCATTTTATGACTAAAATTGATTTATAAATTTTTATAAGTTTTAGTATTTATTGTTTTTATTTACTAGTTTGAATCACTTTAGCATAAACAAATTAATTGGTATATAAAAACTTTAAGTCAAAAACCGATAAAATTAGAAAACGAAAATAAATTGCTAAGTATAGAAGGCCACGGTTTTGGGCTGAAAATTTGACCTAAAATAATCTTGTCACTTTTTATTTTTATCACTTAAGTAATTAAAATAGTTAAAGTAATGATTTATTAATAAAAACAACAAAAGAAATAAATAGCCAATATAAATAAAGGCTCACGGCATTTATATTATTTTTGGGTCAATTTTGGTCAAAATGAATTTATCACTTAGTCACTAAATTTGAATAGTAATTAGATTTATATTTGTTTATGTATTAAATCATTAATAAAAAGAATCAACGAAACCGATAAAAATAAACGTTACACGTATTAAAATGAATGTTGTCGAGTGTTACTACCTTTGCTTAAATTGGATATGGACATACGGACTATATAAAATGAACTACGACAACCTCACTAAAAATGGAAACCGCTAAAATCTTAGTTAAGTATACGACTAAATTTAACCGAGTTTTACTTTTGAAATGTTATTTAAATTGACCAAGTACAAAATGAACTTAACAACTTTGAAACCAGATTTTATACTTAAGTTCAAATCGAGTTTCACGTTTAAAATAAATTCTCAAATCGCTAAATACAAAACGAACCTAACGACTTTAAAACTAGAATTTTGTACTTAGATTATATTGAGTTTTACTTCCGAAATAATTTTTCAAATCACTAAATGCAAAACGAACCTAACGACTTTAAAACTAGAATTTCGTACTTAGAAAATAAAATTTGGTTTGACATCTAAAATCTCCTAAGTATAAAAATTGTATAAAGTATAAAAAAATACTAAGTGTAAATGAAATATACTAAAAATACTAGGTATAAAGAAAATATAATAATAAATACTAAGTATAAGAATACAAGTACGTATAAAATACGAATAAAATACGAAGTATAAAAATACGTACAAATACGTAAATACGATGAATAGTAAATACGATGAATAGTAAATACGGTGAATAGTAAAATAATGAATAGTGAAAAATATTTAAAAGTTACGAACGGACTCAAAATAAATAATTAAGTTTTTCTATGTGTTCTGTTTTACCTGAAGAACTGCCATTACTAAAATTTCATTATACAAGTTCGACGTTATATTTATATTACAAGATTGTCATTATTAATATTTGTGAACGAGTGAATGAGAAGTTGAAGGAACGAGTACTTGAATAAAATACTAGGATTGTTCGCCATGTTGCGACTCTTGAAATTCGAAGTTAACGAGGTAGCTGTCTATGGGGACTTGGGCTCCCTCCCAGAGTTGCCCAAGGCGATTTAACGGTCTTGAGATTTTTATTCGGTCTTGAGTATCAACCTCGGGGATGGGGCATACTTGATATCACCGTGAGCCCATAGTCGGTAATTGGAAAATACCAGCCCCTTTAAAGTGCAGATCTCTGGTGATAGTCGAACTTTTTAAATCGGTGATACCTTTTGAATAGCGAATAAGTATGATCCTCGATAGGTAGTGTATGCATACATTAGACAAGGGATTGAATCATCCTTATTACCTTAGATATCTTTAAGCCTGGTAGTCACGTCCAAGTTATGTTGGCCCTACCGGCTTGGAGTGAAACTAAGTGGATAAAGCTTCACTCAAAGGATGAACAAAATCGATCTCAAACCCCTTGAAAAATAAACGGCCGAATGTGGTGTTTTGTGTTGTATTTTTTCTGATTTTTGTTGTTAAATGCAAGAACATAAAGATAGTATCTAAATCTACACACAAAGTAATAGATTTAGGTTTTGATTAGCTTAAGCACAAAGCCACTAAACTAATCTTCCACTAACTCACACACTAAGTAATGAGAAAATGAAGAAACTCAAGTAAACAACTAGGGTTTTCTTTTATCATTCCAAATCTGAAAATTTTGATGTGAGAATGAGGGTTTATATATTACCCTCATTCTAATCTTGACCATTCATTACAAGGAGGATCTAAGGGCTCACAAGAGTCCCAAAATAAGACATAAAAAACGGCTCCTAGGCTCCATGTGAGCTGAAAATTCTATAATGTAAAGACAAACTAAAAAGCATAAAGGTGATAGTGACATTAGACTCCATCCTCTCCCTTCTTTGTTGATGATCATCCAAGGGCCCTTGTGTGAGCCTTGGGGGTGGGGTGGGACGGTCCATGTGACCATTTTTTTTGAGATTTAAACTCTTACAATAAAACATAAAGTGGCCAGCGGCATGAATGAAAATGGCGTAAACATAAAACAATGTGATTGTTTGTTGGGACTTGTTGGGCCGGGCTCCTATGGGACCTCCTTGAGCTAGCTTTGTGAACCATGTGAGTCCTTTTATTGGAGGGTTAACTCACATGGGTGCACCCACTTTGACCACATTCAAAAATAGCACAATCTTGACTTTTTTGTTGCTCTCCAACTTTGACTTCCTCTTGACTTTGCTTGATCACTAAGGTTGGCTTGATTTGACCATAGAATTGACTTTACTTAGCCCTTAGTGACCCCCTTGACCCTTGGCCTAGGCTTGGGTTTGAGCCCATGGCCCCAACCCATGGTCTACCTCGACTTCACCCTTGACCACCTTGGCCATTTTTGCTCCAATCTCCTCTCCTTGGAAAGGACTTGTCCTCAAGTCCTTGGAGATCCTCTTGCTTCCTCCCTTGCTCGATTTCAAGCTTGACTCTCGGCTCATCCCTTGCTCGATCTTGGTCTTCACGGTTTTAGTCTTCCTTGGGCACCACTTAGCTAGAGTTTGTAGAAGTGGTTGGACCCCTTTGCTTTGGCTCGAAGAATTGATCATGTTTTCTTCCTTGGTCACGGTTTGCTTGACCACACATTCTTCCTCGAGCATTTCTTTGAGCCCACGACTCATAACCATGCCATCCATCCATTCTTGCTCATGATCGAGCCCATCAATGATTCTCCATCTTAAAGACCCACTTGATCTTTCCTTGCCATCGATTTTTGTTCTTTCATTGACCACATTCTCATTGTAGTCGGTTGTTTCCTTGTTGATTGATGCTTCACCTTCATGTTGCTCCTCTCCTAGAATCCTCCTTATCATGCTAGAGCTTCCCTCACATTCCAAGTTCATCTCTACCTCTTGCCCTCCACTACTCGGTGTAAGGCCTTTCAAGCCTTCTTGCTCATTCAATTTCGGCCCCAACTCCATCTCCATGCTAGGGTTTGGCTCAATGAAGGATTCAAACAAGCACGCATTGGATTTACATCCCATCATTGGTGGTAGGGGAGCTAAAACAATAAGCTTTTCACCATACTTGAATGAGTAGGTGTTGTCTCTTCCATGGTGGGAAGAATTCTTTTCATACTCCCATGGCCTACCAAGTAATACATGACAAGCATCCATGTCCAACACTTCACACACAATTTCATCTTTGTAGTCTTGTCCAATGGAAAACAAGACTTTGCATTGTTTATCAACTTTCACCTCGGCTCCTTGATTAAGCCATCTTAGCTTGTAAGGATGAGGATGCTTCAAAGTAGGCAAGGCAAGCTTATCAATGAGGGTTTTAGAAGCAACATTAACACAACTTCCCCAATCGATAATGAGATTACACACTCTCCCCATGATGGTACACTTGGTTCGAAATAGTTGGTGCCTTTGATCCATGCTTTCACTTGAATCTTGAGTGTGCATTACTCGCCAAGTAACCAAGCTCAACCCCGAGTCCGGGGGAACAATTGTCTCGGCCACCTTCACATCCTCAACTCCCTCGTTTTTTTCTTCCTCACAAACTAACACTTCATCGTCTCCCCAATGCACAACCTCACTTGTGTTCAAGGTCCTCTTGCTAGGGCATTCCTTAGCAAAATGACCATACCCTTGACATTGGTAGCACTTCTTGAGAGGAATTGTTCTCTTAGGGCCATAGTCGATTCCCTTCCCCTTGTCAACACTTGATGGCTTGATAGTAGGGCTAGGCTCACTAATTTTGATCCCTCCTTGGCTCGGCATGGGGTTGGCCTTGGTGGTGTTTTTGGCCGAGTCCCCTCTCCCCTTCTCTAGCCTTTCCACACGTGTGGCCATGGTGACGGCCTCATCGAATGACCACAAGTTTTGCATCTTCACTCGGTTAGCAATCCTAGGGTTTAGGCCCTCGACAAACCTAGCTATTTTTTGTTCGGGTTTCTCATTCATCTCACATTGTAATGTGAGTTGCTCAAAGTCCCTAAGGTAGGACTCAATTGGTTGTGTCTCTTGTTTGAGTTGAGCTAGCTTGAGGAACATGTCTTGGGTATAATCCTTGGGAACAAACTTGTCTTTGAGTTTCTTTTTGAGTTTGAGCCATGACCTAATGGGTTCCTTTCCCTCTCGATTTCTTTGATTCTTAAGGTTTTCATACCAAAGGGAGGCATATCCTTTGAATTTCATGATGGCCACCTTGAAACACTTCCTATCGGGATATTCCTTAAATTCAAAGATCCTCTCTATCGACCTAAGCCAATCTAGGAGATCCTCGGGGTTCAAGCTACCATAAAAATCGGGTATATCCACTTTGATATCTCGGTCATAGTCTCTTGGGTGGGTTTCAAGGGATTCCTCCGAATCCGAAAATTGATCTTCCATGTGAGGAGGTGGTCGACCCCTTCCACGGCCTCCTATCCCACGGCCCCTCCCTCCTCCACCCCTTCTTGGTTCCTCAATGTTTTGATCCAAGAGAGTGTTTAGAGCATTCATCATTAGAGTACAATTACCGGTGAGTTGAGTTAACTTCTCTTCTAAATCGGAAAGCCTTTTATCCTCCCCTCTATCCCCTTCCATTTTGTGAAAATTTTGTGAGTTTTTTGTGAAAGTTTTGTGGAAAATAAACAAGGAAAAGAAAAGAAAGAAAACGAAAATTGAAGAGGAAGAACAAGGGTGTAAACCGAGAAAAGTAAAACAAATCGAAAACACAAACAAATCGAAAAAACAAGAACAAACCTAGGCTCTGATGACCAATTTGAAGTGAAACTAAGTGGATAAAGCTTCACTCAAAGGATGAACAAAATCGATCTCAAACCCCTTGAAAAATAAACGGCCGAATGTGGTGTTTTGTGTTGTATTTTTTCTGATTTTTGTTGTTAAATGCAAGAACATAAAGATAGTATCTAAATCTACACACAAAGTAATAGATTTAGGTTTTGATTAGCTTAAGCACAAAGCCACTAAACTAATCTTCCACAAACTAACACACACTAAGAAATGAGAAAATGAAGAAACTCAAGTAAACAACTAGGGTTTTCTTTTATCATTCCAAATCTGAAAATTTTGATGTGAGAATGAGGGTTTATATATTACCCTCATTCTAATCTTGACCATTCATTACAAGGAGGATCTAAGGGCTCACAAGAGTCCCAAAATAAGACATAAAAAACGGCTCCTAGGCTCCATGTGAGCAGAAAATACTATAATGTAAAGACAAACTAAAAGCGTAAAGGTGATAGTGGCATTAGGCTCCATCCTCTCCCTTCTTTGTTGATGATCATCCAAGGGCCCTTGTGTGAGCCTTGGGGGTGGGGTGGGGCGGTCCATGTGACCATTTTTTTGAGATTTAAACTCTTACAATAAAACATAAAGTGAAAGCGGCGTGAATGAAAATGGCGTAAACATAAAACAATGTGATTGTTTGTTGGGACTTGTTGGGCGGCTCCTATGGGACCTCCTTGAGCTAGCTTTGTGAACCATGTGAGTCCTTTTATTGGAGGGTTAACTCACATGGGTGCACCCACTTTGACCACATTCAAAAATAGCACAATCTTGACTTTTTGTTGCTTCTCCAACTTTGACTTCCTCTTGACTTTGCTTGATCACTAAGGTTGGCTTGATTTGACCATAGAATTGACTTTACTTAGCCCTTAGTGACCCCTTGACCCTTGGCCTAGGCTTGGGTTTGAGCCCATGGCCCCAACCCATGGTCTCCCTCGACTTCACCCTTGACCACCTTGGCCATTTTTGCTCCAATCTCCTCTCCTTGGAAAGGACTTGTCCTCAAGTCGCTTGGAGATCCTCTTGCTTCCTCCCTTGCTCGATTTCAAGCTTGACTCTCGGCTCATCCCTTGCTCGATCTTGGCCTTCACGGTTTTAGTCTTCCATGGGCACCACTTAGCTAGAGTTTGTAGAAGTGGTTGGACCCTTTGCCTTGGCTCGAAGAATTGATCATGTTTTCTTCCTTGGTCACGGTTTGCTTGACCACACATTCTTCCTCGAGCATTTCTTTGAGCCCACGACTCATAACCATGCCATCCATCCATTCTTGCTCATGATCGAGCCCATCAATGATTCTCCATCTTAAAGACCCACTTGATCTTTCCTTGCCATCGATTTTTGTTCTTTCATTGACCACATTCTCATTGTAGTCGGTTGTATCCTTGTTGATTGATGCTTCACCATCAAGTTGCACCTCTTCTAGATTCCTCCTTATCATGCTAGAGCTTCCTCACATTCCAAGTTCATCTCTACCTCTTGCCCTCCACTACTCGGTGTAAGGCCTTTCAAGCCTTCTTGCTCATTCAATTTCGCCCCAACTCCATCTCCATGCATGGGATTGGCTCAATGAAGGATTCAAACAAGCACGCATTGGATTTACATCCCATCATTGGTGGTAGGGGAGCTAAAACAATAAGCTTTTCACCATACTTGAATGAGTAGGTGTTGTCTCTTCCATGGTGGGAAGAATTCTTTTCATACTCCCATGGCCTACCAAGTAATACATGACAAGCATCCATGTCCAACACTTCACACACAATTTCATCTTTGTAGTCTTGTCAATGGAAAACAAGACTTTGCATTGTTTATCAACTTTCACCTCGGCTCCTTGATTAAGCCATCTTAGCTTGTAAGGATGAGGATGCTTCAAAGTAGGCAAGGCAAGCTTATCAATGAGGGTTTTAGAAGCAACATTAACACAACTTCCCCCATCGATAATGAGATTACACACTCTCCCCATGATGGTACACTTGGTTCGAAATAGTTGGTGCCTTTGATCCATGCTTTCACTTGAATCTTGAGTGTGCATTACTGCCAAGTAACCAAGCTCAACCCCGAGTCCAGGGGAACAATTGTCTCGCCACCTTCACATCCTCAACTCCCTCGTTTTTCTTCCACACAAACTAACACTTCATCGTCTCCCCAATGCACAACCTCACTTGTGTTCAAGGTCCTCTTGCTAGGGCATTCCTTAGCAAAATGACCATACCCTTGACATTGGTAGCACTTCTTGAGAGGAATTGTTCTCTTAGGGCCATAGTCGATTCCCTTCCCCTTGTCAACACTTGATGGCTTGATAGTAGGGCTAGGCTCACTAATTTTGATCCCTCCTTGGCTCGGCATGGGGTTGGCCTTGGTGGTGTTTGTGGCCGAGTCCTCTCCCCTTCTCTAGCCTTTCCACACGTGTGGCCATGGTGACGGCCTCATCGAATGACCACAAGTTTTGCATCTTCACTCGGTTAGCAATCCTAGGGTTTAGGCCCTCGACAAACCTAGCTATTTTTGTTCGGGTTTCTCATTCATCTCACATTGTAATGTGAGTTGCTCAAAGTCCCTAAGGTAGGACTCAATTGGTTGTGTCTCTTGTTTGAGTTGAGCTAGCTTGAGGAACATGTCTTGGGTATAATCCTTGGGAACAAACTTGTCTTTGAGTTTCTTTTTGAGTTTGAGCCATGACCTAATGGGTTCCTTTCCCTCTCGATTTCTTTGATTCTTAAGGTTTTCATACCAAAGGGAGGCATATCCTTTGAATTTCATGATGGCCACCTTGAAACACTTCCTATCGGGATATTCCTTAAATTCAAAGATCCTCTCTATCGACCTAAGCCAATCTAGGAGATCCTCGGGGTTCAAGCTACCATAAAAATCGGGTATATCCACTTTGATATCTCGGTCATAGTCTCTTGGGTGGGTTTCAAGGGATTCCTCCGAATCCGAAAATTGATCTTCCATGTGAGGAGGTGGTCGACCCCTTCCACGGCCTCCTATCCCACGGCCCCTCCCTCCTCCACCCCTTCTTGGTTCCTCAATGTTTTGATCCAAGAGAGTGTTTAGAGCATTCATCATTAGAGTACAATTACCGGTGAGTTGAGTTAACTTCTCTTCTAAATCGGAAAGCCTTTTATCCTCCCCTCTATCCCCTTCCATTTTGTGAAAATTTTGTGAGTTTTTTGTGAAAGTTTTGTGGAAAATAAACAAGGAAAAGAAAAGAAAGAAAACGAAAATTGAAGAGGAAGAACAAGGGTGTAAACCGAGAAAAGTAAAACAAATCGAAAACACAAACAAATCGAAAAAACAAGAACAAACCTAGGCTCTGATGACCAATTTGAAGTGAAACTAAGTGGATAAAGCTTCACTCAAAGGATGAACAAAATCGATCTCAAACCCCTTGAAAAATAAACGGCCGAATGTGGTGTTTTGTGTTGTATTTTTTCTGATTTTTGTTGTTAAATGCAAGAACATAAAGATAGTATCTAAATCTACACACAAAGTAATAGATTTAGGTTTTGATTAGCTTAAGCACAAAGCCACTAAACTAATCTTCCACTAACTCACACACTAAGTAATGAGAAAATGAAGAAACTCAAGTAAACAACTAGGGTTTTCTTTTATCATTCCAAATCTGAAAATTTTGATGTGAGAATGAGGGTTTATATATTACCCTCATTCTAATCTTGACCATTCATTACAAGGAGGATCTAAGGGCTCACAAGAGTCCCAAAATAAGACATAAAAAACGGCTCCTAGGCTCCATGTGAGCTGAAAATTTATAATGTAAAGACAAACTAAAAGCATAAAGGTGATAGTGGCGTTAGACTCCATCCTCTCTCATGCTTTGTTGATGATCATCCAAGGGCCCTTGTGTGAGCCTTGGGGGTGGGGTGGGACGGTCCATGTGACCATTTTTTTTTTGAGATTTAAACTCTTACAATAAAACATAAAGTGATTTGAAAGCGGATACGAATTGAAAACGACATAAACATAAAAACAATGTGATTGTTTGTTGGGACTTGTTGGGCCGGCTCCTATGGGACCTCCTTGAGCTAGCTTTGTGAACCATGTGAGTCCTTTTATTGGAGGGTTAACTCACATGGGTGCACCCACTTTGACCACATTCAAAAATAGCACAATCTTGACTTTTTTGTTGTTCTCCAACTTTGACTTCCTCTTGACTTTGCTTGATCACTAAGGTTGGCTTGATTTGACCATAGAATTGACTTTACTTAGCCCTTAGTGACCCCCTTGACCCTTGGCCTAGGCTTGGGTTTGAGCCCATGGCCCCAACCCATGGTCTCCCTCGACTTCACCCTTGACCACCTTGGCCATTTTTGCTCCACGGCTACTGCGCGGATTATGTCTGCATGCTTCCGCCTTATTAACGAAGACTCATTTGTTATCACATGTTGAATGCATTTCCTGGTCTTGTTTGTTGGATGATTGTCTGAATGACTTGAGTTTGAGTGTTGGAATACGATCTATTGAGTATGATTATTTGTGAGCATGTTACGTTATTCGATTGATTTATGCCTATGATTGGATTATCATGAATTTCTTACGTGTTTAAATTGCTACTTGCTCTTTTTTTGACTTATTTATTATTTATACTACATGTTGCTTTAGAAATTGCATGTATCAAAAGAGTGTGCGGGAAAATGATGAGATTTTAATGCAGGTACCCTGAGTCTTGACCGTTGATCTATTAGGGGATTGAAGGCCTTATTTTGTAATCTATTTTGAGAGAACTTGTAATCTAAATACTCTGTTTTATCTCTAAACTCGTATTATGTGTACTGAGTTTGTAAGACGATAACAGCTGGTTTGTAATAATTAGACTTAATTAATTTTCCGCCTTAGTTTAATTAAAGTCACGAAAAACCAGGTTGTTACAACATGAGTGATCAAGGGGGATGATCATTGCCTAGTTTTTTGATGTTTTAATTCTCACTTAATAATCATCATTAAGGGTGTTTGAATGGATTAATTGGGCAGCCATTACTCACTTCAAAATTAATGAAAAGATGGAGGATAAATACATGTATACATGCATTTGTTTTGTGCGTGTATAGTATGTTGTGTGTGTATGTGAGTTCTTATGCTCCTATTTTTACTTAATGAGTCATACCTTTAATTCATTTTATTAAATAAGTGATTAGGTAAAATATTTTCATAAAACAAATTTGATTTATATAACCCAAATACAAGAAAAGACCTTTACTAAAATATATACGTATACGTAAATATTTACTGTATCATAAGAATGTATTAAGAGAAATTTTCTTTCTTTTATTTGTAAATGATCCTTAAAATATTTTATAGATATAATGTGACCCAAAAATAAATTTCGAATAATGTATAGACACGAGATATTAAAATAAGCTGACTTAAGAGTTTATGTGAGTTAATTGAACTGAAAAGAGGGTAAAGAGTCGACCTTAACTAAGCTGAGCTACGAAGTGTGAATCAATAAGATCCTAAAATTCTCGGGTATTACAGATTGTATCATAGACTACTCGATGACAAAAACTTGCAACCAATACAGCTACGGTATTAACAATAGCACTATTAATTTACTCATTAATTTCGATATAATCAAAATTGCAGATTTTTTTTCAAAAAACTTACAATGTTTTGGTTGGAAAGTTATTAATATAATTACACGTAGTGTTTTTTTTTTTTTTTTAAGAGATATCAAAGATGTGAAATAAAAAAAATAGAAAAATAAAATAATAATTGGGTGAAGTTAGAGGGGAGTTAGTTATGGAGTTAAAAGGCAAGATAATATGGAGAGGTTATAAAAATTAATTTTCATTATTATAAAATAATAGCAACTAATTATTAACTTATCCATAATCATTAAACTATGCCCTTAAAAATCAATTACCATTATTAGAAAATTCGTAAAGTTATTTAACAATTTGTTAACAAATGTTATTTTTAATGCTAAAAAAGCGTTATTAAGAGTGGCTTTCAAAAAGTTCTATATAATAGGGTCATTTGACGTAAATTGGTAAGTGAATACGTTTAAACGATAGACACTCAATGAAAAATTGGTAAAGAGATTTAAGGATAGTTAATTTAGAGAATAAATGTGAAGTTTAGGGGTACATTCTAGACAAATTTTAAAGTTTAGGGATACATCATAAAATATAGAAAATATAAAAGTACAACATTAAAAACGGAAAACCTTGATGTATACTATAAAAAAAAAAAAAAAAAAAAAAAAAAAAAAAAAAAAAACCCATATTTCTTTTAGTGGTCAAAGGTTGAAATATAATTGAAATAAAATAAATTGACAAACTTGTGTTGTAAACAAACTATTTCCTCCGCTCCAGTGTATTGTTTACAGTTTGACTTTTTTGTGAGGAACTGGAGTGAAACTAAGTGGATCAAGTTTCACTCAAGGGATGAACAAAAATCGATCTTGAAACCCTTGAACTATACTCGGCCGAAATGTGTTTTTGTGAGACAAATTTTCTGATTTTTGTATGTAAATGAAAGAACATAAAGATAGTCACTAAATCTACACACTAAGTAATAGATTTAGGTTTTGATTAGCTTAAGCACAAAGCCACTAAACTAATCTTCCACTAACTCACACACTAAGTAATGAGAAAATGAAGAAGCTCAAGCAAACAACTAGGGTTTTCTTTTTTCATTCAAATCTGAAAATTTAGGTTGTGTGAGGGTGGGTTTATATAACACCCAAGGCCTCATCTCAACCATACATCACTAGGTTCATCTAAGGGCTCACATGAGTCCCCAAATATTACAAAAAAAAAACGGCTCCTAGCTCACATGTGAGCTGAATTTTTCATTCAAAGATAAACTATAAAGCGTAAAGGTTGATGTGGGCATTAGACTCAATTCCCTCCTTTGATTGTTTAGGTAGTCTTCAAGGGTCTTGATTTGATCTTGGGGGTATGTGGGTCGGTCCATTGGAGACAAATACTGAGGATTATTTTGTTTCCTTACATCAAAGCGTAAAGTAAAAAGTGAAGAAAGCGACATGTACGAAAATGGCATAAAGCATAAAAACAATGTGATGATCTTGGTGACTTGATTTAGGCCGGCTCCTTGACCTCCATGAGCTAGCTTGATGAACCATGTAAGCCCATTTATTGGAGGGTTGACTCACATGGGTGTACCTTAATTGACCACATTTCAAAAATAGCATAATCTTGACTTTTGTTGCTCTCCAACTTTGACTTCCTCTTGACTTGGCTTGATCACTAAGGTTGGCTCGATTTGACCATAGAATTGACTTTACTTAGCCCTTAGTGATCCCCTTGACCCATGGCTTAGGCGTGGGTTTGAGCCCATGGCCCCAACCCATGGTCTCCCTCGACTTCACCCTTGACCACCTTGGCCATTTTTGCTCCAATCTCCTCTCCTTGGAAAGGACTTGTCCTCAAGTCCTTGGAGATCCTCTTGCTTCCTCCCTTGCTCGATTTTACACTTGATTCTCGGCTCAATCTTTGCTCGACTTTGGCCTTCACGTTTTTTGGCTTCCAAGGGCACCACTTGGCTAGGGCTTGGAGGTGGTGGGACTCCTTTACTTTGGCTCGAAGAATTGATCATGTTCTCTTCCTTGGTCACGGTTTGCTTGACCACACACTCTTCCTCGAGCATTTCTTTGAGCCCACGACTCATAGCCATGCCATCCATCCAATCTTGCTCATGATCGAGCCCTTCAATGATTCTCCATCTTAAAGATCCATTTGACCTTCCTAGGCCATCGATTTTTGCCCTCTCATTGTTCACATTGGTTGTTTCATGGTTGATTGATGTATCTCCTTCTTGTTGCTCCTCTCCTAGAACCCTCCTTATCATGCTAGAGCTTCCCTCACATTCCAAGTTCATCTCTTCCCCTTGCTCTTCTCTACTCGGCTCTAGGCCCTTCAAGTCCTCAAGCACATTCAAGCTCGGCCCAACTTCATCTCCATGCTAGGTTTTTCGGCTCAATGAAGGATTCAAACAAGCACGCATTGGATTTACAACCCATCATTGGTGGTAGGGGGGCTAAGACAATAAGCTTTTCACCATACTTGAATGAGTAGGTGTTGTCTCTTCCATGGTGGGAAGAATTCTTTTCATACTCCCAAGGCCTACCAAGCAACACATGACATGCATCCATGTCCAACACTTCACACACAATTTCATCTTTATAGTCTTGTCCAATCGAGAACGAGACTTGGCATTGTTTATCGACTTTTGCCTCGGCTCCTTGATTAAGCCACCTTAACTTGTAAGGATGAGGATGTTTCAAAGTTGGTAAGGCAAGTTTATCAATGAGGGTTTTGGAAGCAACATTAACACAACTTCCCCCATCAATAATCAAATTACACACTCTCCCCATGATTGTACATTTGGACCGAAATATTTGGTGTCTTTGGTCCATATTCTCGTTTGCTTCTTGAGTGTGCATCACTCGCCAAGTGACCAAGCTCAACCCCGAGTCCGGGGGCACAATTGTTTCGGCCACATTCACTTCCTCAACTCCTTCTTTTTTTTCTTCCTCACAAACTAACACTTCATCGTCTCCCCAATGCACAACCTCACTTGTGTTCAAGGTCCTCTTGCTAGGGCACTCCTTAGCAAAATGACCATACCCTTGACATTGGTAGCACTTCTTGAGAGGAATTGTTCTCTTGGGACCATAGTCAATTCCCTTCCCCTTGTCAACACTTGACGGCTTGACGGTAGGGCTAGGTTCGACAATTTTGACCCCTCCTTGGCTCGAGTTAGGGTGGGCCTTGGTGTTGCTTTTGGCCGAATCCCCTCTCCCCTTCTCTAGCCTTTCCACACGTGTGGCCATGGTAACGGCCTCATCGAATGACCACAAGTTTTGCATCTTGACCCGATTTGCTATCCTTGGGTTTAGGCCCTCGACAAACCTAGCTATTTTTTGTTCGGGCTTCTCATTCATCTCACATTGTAATGTAAGTTGCTCAAAGTCCCTAAGGTAAGACTCAATTGGTTGTGTCTCTTGTTTGAGTTGAGCTAGTTTGAGGAACATGTCTTGGGTGTAATCCTTGGGAACAAACTTGTCTTTGAGTTTCTTTTTGAGTTTGAGCCATGACCTAATGGGTTCCTTACCCTCTCGGTTTCGTTGGTTCTTGAGGTTTTCGTACCAAAGGGAAGCATATCCCTTAAACTTCATGATGGCTACCTTGAAACACTTCCTATCGGGATATTCCTTAAATTCAAAGATCCTCTCTATCGACCTAAGCCAATCTAGGAGATCCTCGGGGTTCAAGCTACCATAAAAATCGGGTATATCCACTTTGATATCTCGGTCATGGTCTCTAGGGTGGGTTTCAAGGGACTCCTCCAAATCCGAAAATTGATCTTCCATGTGAGGAGGAGGTTGTCCTCTCCCACGGCCCCCATACCCAAACCCACGCCCTCTTCCTCTTCCACCCCTTCTTGGTTCCTCAATGTTTTGATCCAAGAGAGTGTTTAGAGCATTCATCATTAGAGTACAATTACCGGTGAGTTGAGTTAATTTCTCTTCTAAATCGGAAAGCCTTTTATCCTCTCTATCCCCTTCCATTTTGTGAAAATTTTGTGAGTTTTTTTTGTGAGAGTTTTGTGGAAAATAAACAAGGAAAAGAAAGAAAGAAAACGAAAATTGAAGAGGAAAACAAGGGTGTAAACCGAGAAAGTGAAACAAATCGAAAACACAAACAAATCGAAAAAACAAGAACAAACCTAGGCTTTGATGACCAATTTGGAGTGAAACTAAGTGGATCAAGTTTCACTCAAGGGATGAACAAAAATCGATCTTGAAACCCTTGAACTATACTCGGCCGAAATGTGTTTTTGTGAGACAAATTTTCGATTTTTGTATGTAAATGAAAGAACATAAAGATAGTCACTAAATCTACACACTAAGTAATAGATTTAGGTTTTGATTAGCTTAAGCACAAAGCCACTAAACTAATCTTCCACTAACTCACACACTAAGTAATGAGAAAATGAAGAAGCTCAAGCAAACAACTAGGGTTTTCTTTTTTCATTCAAATCTGAAAATTTAGGTTGTGTGAGGGTGGGTTTATATAACACCCAAGGCCTCATCCCAACCATACATCACTAGGTTCATCTAAGGGCTCACATGAGTCCCCAAATATTACAAAAAAAAACACGGCTCCTAGCTCACATGTGAGCTGAATTTTTCATTCAAAAGATAAACTATAAAGCGTAAAGGTTGATGTGGGCGTTAGACTCAATTCCTCCTTTGATTGTTTAGGTAGTCTTCAAGGGTCTTGATTTGATCTTGGGGGTATGTGGGTCGGTCCATTGGAGACAAATCTGAGGATTATTTTGTTTCCTTACATCAAAAGCGTAAAGTAAAAAGTGAAGAAAGCGACATGTACGAAAATGACATAAAGCATAAAAACAATGTGATGATCTTGGTGACTTGATTTAGGCCGGCTCCTTGACCTCCATGAGCTAGCTTGATGAACCATGTGAGCCCATTTATTGGAGGGTTGACTCACATGGGTGTACCTTAATTGACCACATTTCAAAAATAGCATAATCTTGACTTTTTGTTGCTCTCCAACTTTGACTTCCTCTTGACTTGGCTTGATCACTAAGGTTGGCTCGATTT
Source organism: Dianthus caryophyllus (assembly GCA_023091065.1). Taxonomy (NCBI): domain Eukaryota; kingdom Viridiplantae; phylum Streptophyta; class Magnoliopsida; order Caryophyllales; family Caryophyllaceae; genus Dianthus; species Dianthus caryophyllus. The sequence continues at coordinate 2,325,337 of JALGRB010000016.1, forward strand.
GACCATAGAATTGACTTTACTTAGCCCTTAGTGATCCCCTTGACCCATGGCTTAGGCGTGGGTTTGAGCCCATGGCCCCAACCCATGGTCTCCCTCGACTTCACCCTTGACCACCTTGGCCATTTTTGCTCCAGGAACATTTGAAAGAAGTGTAAACAAATGACTGAGACAAAGGGAGTAGTAAACATATTTATAATCAACAAGTTTATCTATATATATATATATATATATATATATATATATATATATATATATATATATATATATATATATATATTTTTAAATCCTACATTCTAATATATTTTTAAATCCTACATCCTAATAACAACCATTAGATTAACAATATTTGGACAATTGAGATTAAGCCACGTCACCCAAATTAAACTAAACATTACAGCCACTCAAACTCTCCTTCATCTTTTTCTTCCTTCTAAAATCAAAACACGTTAATTTTTCTCTCCAATTTCATTCAAATTCAAAATCCTAAAAAATAAATGACATTCATCGAGGAATTGCACTCAATTACTGATATGTTGTCGTTAAATTACTTATCAACAAGTTCAATTGCCAAAGAAATTAATCAATTTTCATTCACTAGGTACAAGAATTACTAAATTCAGTTTTTGTCATATTGATTTCCAAAAATTTTATGATTATATGCATAATTAACTCCATATTAAGGTTTTAGTGTACTTATTTTTGATGTTTTCATCATTATCATTAAAATTTTGGCAATCCTTCTGTTGAAATTAGGACGGAGATTATTGTTCTAGTCAATTAAGTTATTATGTTTTGTGTTCTTGTGTGTGCCTACCAGGTGTTTGATGAAATGTCACAATGAATTATGACACTTCTTATATAAAGTTAAGATATTTTTTGTTGTGATAAATGATACTCAATACTTGTTATGGAATATATATGATACTTGTTGCGTAAACTTTTTAATTCATGTGATACTTGTTAGTGCATAGTTGTGACAATTATTTTGGGTAGCGTTGATATTTTTTGTTATAAAATAAGTGACACTTTTAATAGAGAATTGTGATACTTTTATATAACGTTATGATACATTTAGTACTGTTGGTGATTTTTTATAGAATGTCGCAATGAAGTATGACACTTCTTATATAAAGTTGTGATATTTTTTATTGTGATAAATGATACTCAATACTTGTTATGGAATATATTTGATACTTGTTACGTACTTTTTAATTCATGTGATACTTGTTAGTGTATAGCTGTGACAATTATTTTGAGTAGCATCCTGCGTTGATACTTTTCGTTATAATAAGTGATACTTTTAATTGAGAACTGTGATACTTTTATATAATGTTATGATACATTTAGTAATGTTGGTGATTTTTTTTTAGAATGTTATGATAGATGGTTGTGATACTTCCATACCTAAAAATGAGTGTAATTATATTTTATGTGGTGTATATTACAGATATTATATTCAACATAGTTTCTCCAAAGAAACCAACAAGTGCAAAATAGGCAAGAGAAGAAGTACAAGGAAAGGGCAGGGGTATTGTTTAGACTTAGTATAAATAGGATTAGTGTGGCATTTTTTTAATAGGATACGACAATCAATTTATATCATACAATGTTGTAATACGTTTTTTTATAAAAGTTGTGATATTTTATATAGAACATTGTGATACTTTATTTGAAATGTTGTAATACTTCACATAGATTATTATGATACCTCTTGCGAAATGTTACGATACTTTTTATAGAACATTGTGCTATTTTTTTTATTACATGTTGTGATACTTTATATAAAGCATTGTGATATTTTATTTAGAGAGTGATGGTACTTTAAATAGACATTGTGATATTTCTTATAAAACATTGTGATATTTTTTATTAAATGTTGTGATACTTTATATGAATCATTATGATACTTCTAGTATAAAACTGCGATACTTCTTATAGTAAGTTATGATACTTCTAACGCGAAATTTGAATGTAAAGTAATATACAAACAACATAAGTTCAACCATATATACATTGAAAGCAATTTAAATGATGTTCTTGAATCAGGACATTTTCTCGTTCATCTTCAATTTGACGCCAAAAATCATTGAGACTCTGAAACTGGCTGCAAAACATATAACAATTGTTATATAAATATGATTCCACAAAAAAAGAAAAAATAAAAAAATCATCCTATGTAAAATTTTGAAACTAAGACTTTGCGATACTTTTTACATTAACTTGTTATATTTCTTATATAACAATTTGATGCTTCTTACATACTCCGTAACATTTTTATACTTCTTATAAATTCGAAGTATCTATTTTGACTGTGATATTCTGATACAATATGCAAATATTTTGATACTTCTTTTATAACATTTTGATACTTCAAGTGTTAATCAGTGATACTTTTACGCAAATATTTCGTTGAGGCATTTCATCAAACACTTGGAGTACAACTCTAAAAGAAGACAAACTTTAACAACTTAATTAACCAGAAATCACAAAAGCCTAATTTTATTCCATAAAAAAAAAATACTCAATTATATATACATGACGAAATCAAGAACAAATTCACAAAAGCGAGTAATTAAACATTAAAAAATTCGAAAACATGAAGAATTCTGAAGAATGAATCATTGAACATATTGAAAAATTAAAGACATGATGAAAATAGTGATTAAATCAATTGATTGACAAAATTTTACCTGTTACGATGACAAATATACCAAACATCATGATGAAACTAAAATTGATTGGCACAATTAAATTCAATTTCGGACGAAATTATTTGCTTATTGAAGAATATATGGGAGAAAACTGTGATATTTGAATGTTAGAGACAGAATGCCAAAATAAAAATAAATGAAAGGATGAGTGCTTGATTGATTTTAGGTTTTCATATCTTTATTCTATTACCATACTAAAATTACGTGATCTCGACCATTGAACATAAACAATCTGACGGCTATTATTAGGATGTAGGATTTAAAAAGATGGGGTGGATTTACATGATCCTAATTCTCTCTCTCTCTCTCTATATATATATATATAGGTTCTTTCATATATATATATATATATAGGTTCTTTCAAGTCAATAGGGGGTGGGAAAGTCATCAAGTCATAATATCAACCGTTGGATTAAATGTGATCTATGGCTAGGATTCACCCAACATTAATTGCACTTTTACATAAAAAAAAAAAAGGAAAAACTAAGCCATTAAAAAAAAAAGAAAAAAAAAATGCATCACACTAACCTAGATTTGTCTGACTATCTTCACCCTTCCCCATTCACTTTCATTTTCCGATTTTCAATTTCTAATTTTCTTCTTCAATTATCTTTTTCAAATAAAAAAAAATCCCTTCAATTTCCTTTGAGTTTCAGATTTTTTCCCCCCCTAAATATTCTTCTTCTCCAAACATCAACTATTTCTTATCATTATTCCTTTTTATTTTCATCAAGATTAGACTTTTTCATCATCGTCATCTTCCTTACATTCATTGTTTTATTAGTCGTTGGTTTGATTCTGCTATGGTTTTCTCAAAGTCTCCATTTTCGGTAAGTTAATTCTTCCATTAATTTTTTTTATAGGTTTGATTTCAATTATTTTAATCATAGTATATCTATTTTCGTCTTTTGTTCAAATTCAGAGTTTAATATTGGTTCAAATTTGATTATTTTACAGAGGAATTAGTTTTTTCAATCTTTTGCATTTTTAATTTTAAAATGTGATGTGATTTGAATTCATTTTTGAATTTGATATATTAAGATAGAAAAATACCAGTATGAAAATTTTGAAATCTCATTATTTTCCAAAAGTATTTCCATCACGACGGGCTCGAAAAAATAATAAATTTAGGCTTTTGTTTCGTCTAAATCGGAGTCCGAACGAAGATTTACGGAGTCTTTTATAAACCCGATTTTACTTTATGCGGATTTTTAATTTCGTATTTATGTTGTCGTTTTGTCTATATTTTATTTTTTATTTTTTATTTTTTATTTTTCTGATGTTTATTTATCTTATCGCTCACTTGAATTTTGTATTCACAGATGTATTCGAGTAATGTCGATGTCGACGACGTTGAGAAACCCGAAGATTTTGGTATAGTAAACATGCCTTGACCATTTCAAAATTTGAAAGACGATAAAAGTTTGTGTTGACTTTTATAAAATTTTGAATTGTGTTTCTTTTTGAATTCTGAATATAATACAACATACTTTATTTTTCAAAATTTTTATATTTAGACTTAAGAAATTTAGTATTGTTTAGCGAAAAAAAAATTCAGTCGCATTTTTATTATAAGGAAAAAGGATGAATTTAATCTAAGGAGTTAAATTCTTTTATAAAAATGTGTTTCAAAAACACGGGGTGTTACAATCCTACCCCCTTAAGAAAAGTTTCGTCCCCGAAACTTGAAAAGAGTGGATAACTGCTCAAGGTTAAACAAGGCAGTTAGAGAGAATATTGAGATTTTACAAATTTGGATAATAACATTTGATTTTGTTGGAATAAGACTTTTTGAGTTTTCTAATAAATATAGAAACGTCGAATAGAGTGAAAATATTGGGGAACAAAATTGCGTTTGATTTATTAATGAGATACTTAAATAAATATAGAAATGTTACTGGAATGTTATTTTTGAAAATAACGTGAAAGGGATTCACAAAAAGGTAGGGCCTAGAAGTTTTGTACGGAATTATTTGAAATTGAAATAATAAGCGTTTTAAGAATAAAACCGTTTATTTAAATTTCAGAAATAAAAGTTAACCTTAAAATAGGCCGAAATAAAAACCTTTAAAATTTAATTGAGACGGAGATATAATCAAATTATTATCCTACCCCCTTAAGAAGTTTTAAACGTATATACATAACATTATTATTGTTATTCTTATTGATCACATGCATAAGATATATAGCCTTATGAAAAATGGCATTTTGGGAAAAATAGGTAAAAGTCGTAGTGATCATAAGGAAAATATGAGACTAAATGAAATTAAGGAAATTTAGGTTATCGTTGAATGGTTAAATAAACTTTTAGGGAATAATGGATAACCTAGTTGATATAGCTCATTTTCTAAAATTTATTATTATAATGTTATTAGAAGAAACGGAAATGTTATAAATCATATTTAGGATATGATTCGAAATTTATAATAAGGGGTTATTGGAAAGTATGATATATGTAAGTATATCTTGACGAGAGGAAATTGTAACAAATATGATAAGTTCGAAAGGTATTTAAAATTTTAAAGGAAAGAATGCTCCCGTATTGAATAAAATAAAGGCAGGTACTGAGTTAATCAGAAATTTTACCAGTAATAACGTCTACGTCAGGGCAACCCTCGGTGTCTTCGTCAACCTCTGACAAGACGTAAACACGTCCTTGCACCTTAACTGCGGGTAGTGGTCCCGTGTTCATCCTTCCCATCGCTTCTTTCTGCGGGCACACGTTAGCCTTGTGTCCCTCTACCTTGCAAAAGAAACAGACAAACGATGACCCGTTGCATTGCTTCCCAGGGTGTAGAGCCTTGTGACAGAAACGACAATCGTCCGAACGCACAATAGGCGGCGGAGTCCTTCCACCTCTTGTAGTCAGCCTTCCCTGGTTCGAGTTCTTTGTTGTTGCGATTATAAACCCGGCTTGTTGAAACCTCTGCTTTGAAAGTTTGGACTCACGAAAATTCCTCGGTTGGAAGGTTGGCTTACGGATGAAGCTAGAACTTGCCACGGAGGCGTAAGAGTCCTATTCTTCTTTCTCTCCTCAACCACTCCCATACGGATGGATGCCCGGATGCTCGTTGCTTTCTCATAAGCCTCAAGAAAATTCTTCTGATTGAACCCGCTCATGTTTATTCTCGGATCGTTAGTCATGCCCCTTACATAACGGGTTGCGAGTTCCTCCTCGTTCGTTAATATTCTAGGAGCAAACTTAGATAGCTCGATATTTCTCGGTGTATGCTGCGAGAGACATATCACCCTGGTTTAGGTTATGGAACTCCTCCTCCTTCTCCCACTTTAACTCCTCCCCGAAGTATTTGGTCTCGAGGAGTAACTTGAATTCACTCAATTGTAAATCCTCAGGGGAAAAGTGGATCGGTCTAAGCGCCACCTGCTGTCGGCCTCTCCCTTCAGGGAGTACGCTACCACATTCACCTTCTCTGTAGCGGTGTCTTCTTGAGCTCCAACGACTTCTCCATTTCTTCAATCCATTCTGCCGAGCGGTAGGGTTGGCCAGAGCACGAGTACGGTTGAGGTCTATGTTTTGAGAACCTCTCGAACGCGGATTGGTTATTACCGCCACCCTGATATTGGTGGACATTCTGAGCGATTTTCATTATTGCATCCTCGAAACCTCTCCTCCTTGCCTCCTCTTCGAGGAATTGTTGGTTAAGGTCATTGTCTGGAATACCGTTTGCAGCCATTCTGAAAAATATTACACTGCGTAAGTTTTGAGTTGTTTCAAGCGAGACGCATTATAACTTGCCATGTAAAAGTCATTTCATTAATAATGTGGAAGAGTTTACATCAAAAGTTACAAGGGTTAATAATTCCTTCTCGAAGAAAAGAATTACGTCGGAAGTTCAGACACAAAGTTCAGCATAAGAGTTTAGATACACCCTCAAGTGATATAGAGTTGAGTTAAGAATTGACAAGGGTTAGCCTTCGGTACTATGAACAGTACGAATAAGGTTAGAAGGTTTGAATTAGGGAGAAAGAAGTTTATGAAATCGTAGAGTAAAGTTGAAAACATTCTACGAAGTTGAAAGAGAAGAAAATCAGTCCATGCAATCCTTTATAAGGGATTACTGATTTAGAACACCAAAAGTATTGAAGAAGTTAAAAATTTTACGAGATTGACTCCTTAATGATTGACTCCTTAATGGTAGGGATTTTAGAATGTAAAAAGAAAATCCTAAAAATCATGGAGAGATTAAAGTCAAGAGAATTTTATGATTTAGAAAGTCTGAGAGTTGAAAAGCGTTGTAATGATGGTGATAATTAAAGAACGGTTAGAGATGGTTGTAGGAATTTTTAAAGCTAAAGAAGTCTTCGACGTCTTGGAAGCTGCCTCAGATAGCATGATTCTTGGTACGTCTCTCTGCATGCGCTTCAGTCTTGTCTTTGATTCTTACGTCCTGATTCTTGTAAAGTTAGTATAAGGGCTTGTTAGTCAAAAAGATCAGTTGGTCAGTCCTTAATGTTTCTACCCATTCTCACTTTTAAAGCGTTCTAAGATTATTATTTTAGCGATCTAGGATTTCTAATTCATTATTTGATCCTATAAGTCTATGCCTGACATATATATTAATATGTATGTCTGGCCCAGGTGTCGTCTCGCTAGATGAGATAACTTTAAGTCACTCACGGTCATGAGCGACTCGATACCAAGCAGAATAACCTGGTTTTTCGTGACTTTAATTAAACTAAGGCGGAATATTAATTAAGTCTATTTATTACAAAACCAGCTGTCATCGTATTACAACTCATTATACATAATAAGAGTCATAGATAAGGCAGAGTTTAATCGATTACATTCTCTCAAAATATAGAATACAGCCTTCAATCCCCTCGTGTAGATCAACAATCAAGTCTCGGGGTACCTAAGACTGTTCTCAAAAATTAGCTTTTTCAGCCCCGCACCTAATAAGCAACACATATATACATACAATAATGCAGTTCATAAAACATAACATAAAGCAGTTCATGCAACAAGGTAATTAAATCATCAGGTCTTATCAAATCATATAACACAACAATTTGATCATCAAATTATCACAATTCATAATCATGTAGGCAAATCATTATCATTTCATTCATATTCGGGGTAGTCGACCCTTTTCAATTATTCATATAGTAACATATACTCGCGAGTCTTGACTACAGAGTGGCTTGTGTACTCTCATAGATAATTACCCATATAATCTTCTATCAAAGTGCACTAGTTACTCGGACTGCACATGAGATCAAACACTAAGTAGCATAAGATACAGCTACCTAACATCCAACACAACATGGATAATCTAAGACGAAACACGACCATAAGCCAACAAACTAGCAAGGATGGAAACATGCAGACCTAATAAGCGTCCGCGCATTAGCGTGCCGGTCACATCAACGGACTTTAAATGCTAACGATATCAAGCAGGTAATAAGGAGGATCAGTCCCTTGTCTTTTGCATGCATACACCACCCTATTGGTGCGACTATTACACTCTGACAGATCCCCGGATGGGAATGGCTATTTTCCGTTACCTCATATGGGCCCGTGAGCGAATCGATACCAGGCGAAAATCACGTTAAATAACGATCGTGAGAGTCATTAAATGCACCACTAGCACCTAATAAGCGTGATAGTGTCCCCATATCGCGCTACCTTACCAATCCTGACCCTATAGCGTTTAACATCGCAGACACCCGAGTACTAATCATACAACGTTATAATCGAAGGGTATAATCTCATGTCGGGCCGTGCCTTTTAATTCAAATCCTAAGTTGTCGAAGGAATATCGAGTATGAGGAATAAATTCCTCACTATCGGATTCAACCCAAACAACCGCAGAGAATCTTAGGGTTCCCAAGTTAGAGTGGATAGTCAAAGTGAAGTCATCGAAAGGGCAATTCAAAAGAGAGGTGCGTATTATTCTATACATGTGAGGAAAAACGGTAACATCAAGTATTCAACACTTAATTCATTACTTCTTTTATTATTCATAACACATGCTATAATTCTTATTAGTTATAACATCGTCGAACTTGTATAATGAAATTTTAGTTCTAACAGTTTTTCAAATAAACGGAAGCACATAGGGAACTTAAATATTTATTTTGAGTCCGTTCGTAAATTTTAAATATTTTTACTATTCATTATTTTACTATTCACCGTATTTCACTATTCATCGTATTTACTATTCATCGTATTTACTATTCATCGTATTTTTATACGTATTCGTATTTTTAATATTTCAGTATTAAATGCGTATTTTTATACGTATGCGTATTTTTATACTTCGTATTTTATTCGTACTTTTATACTTTGTATTTTATTCGTATACTTAGTATTTTATTATTATATTTTATACTTAGTATTTTATTATTATATCTTATACTTAGTATTTTATTATTATATCTTATACTTAGTATTTCTATATCTTATACATTTCTTTATACTTAGAGTATTTTACAAAACACCCTTTTTATTTACTAAGTATAAAATTCTAGTTTTAAAGTCGTTAGGTTCGTTTTGTATTTAGTTATTTGAAAAACCATTTCGGAAGTAAAACTCGTTTTAAATTTAAGTACAAAATCTAGTTTCAAAGTTGTTAAGTTCATTTTGTACTTGGTGATTTTAAATAATATTTCAGAAAGAAAACTCGGTTAAATTTAGTCATATACTTAACTAAGATTTTAGCGGTTTCCATTTTTAGTGAGGTTGTCGTAGTTCATTTTAAATAGTCCGTATATCCACATCCAAATTTAAGCATAGGTAGTAACACTCGAGATGGTTCATTTTAATACGTGTAACGTTTATTTTAATCGGTTTCGTTGATTCTTTTTATTAACGATTCATTTTACAATCTAATATAATCCTAATTACAAATCAATTTTAGTGACTAAGTGACAAATTCATTTTGATCAAAATTGACCCATTTTAAGTGATGATGCCGTGAGCCTTTAATTATTTTTACCAATTATTTCTTTTTGTTTTTATTAATAATTCATTACTTTAACTAATTTACTTATTTAAGTGATAAAAATAAAAAGTGGCAAATTCATTTTAGGTCCAAAAATGGCACCAAAACCGTGGCTCTCTATTCACTTACCTTTTTATTTTCATTTTCTAATTTAACGGTTTTTGACTTAAAGTTTTTATATACTAACCATTTAAATTATACTAAAGCGATTTATCTAGTTTACGATTTTCACTAAATATTTTATTTCATTTATGAATAGTGATTTGTGACACTTTATATTTCTAACTTTTATAATTTAATGATTTAGCATATTTAACTTATATATTCATTATTTCAACTAATCACTAATGTATTTAAACAACAATTTAAATAAAACTTAAAAATATTATGAATCAAAATAGGCATACAAATGATGAACACATGAATATGTGATGAGTTTCTAATATTTTTCATATGAACATAATTTAGTCAAATTTTCATATGTTTATATAATTTTCTCAAATTTTTCATACAAGTCTAATTTAACTAAACTAATCATAATATGTTATTTAGAAAAATTAAAACTAAAAATTGGTCCATTTAATTTAGGTTGGCCGTGTATATTTATATATGTCCACCAATTTTTATTTTTGATTTTTATACTTCTAATTCAACAACTAACTTACTTTATATTATTTGTGTATTTAACATATGTGAAAAACATAACAAAACATTAACAAACAAAAGTAAATTATTTCAAACACAAGAATAACAACAATAAATTCAAGAACAAGAATACTTCATAAACACTTAAATTTCATAACAATTTCATTTTAAATCCTAAACATAAACTAATTATATTTTCATATACGTCTTATATCTAGTATTTTAAGCATGCAATTTACAAAAATTAAAACGAAAAATTTAGTGAAAAATATGGGGTTGGCCGTGGGCCTTTAATGGTGAGCAACAAATTTTATTTTCGATTTTTGTCTCCTAATTTAACATATGATTTCTAGGTGATCATAAGCACAATGAATATAACACATAACATTTAAAGCATGCGATTTACAAAAATGAAAACTAGTGTGCGGGGACACCTTAATTAGGTTAGTGAAATTGTTTAGCAATTGTCGGGGTCGATGATATGGTCAAACTGGCTCAAGTCGACGTCACCACCTTGCTCCTCGTCTTTGGTTAGGATTAGTACATAAAAATGAAAATAAGAAAGTTAGTAAATTATTTTAAAACTAAACTAACTATAATAAAATTTTAAGTGTAGTATTATTTTTAGGTTTAGGTGATATAAATATTTTCATTGATTTTGATTTATGTTCATGTTTATTTACTTAGTTAAAAGAGGAGATGATTACTAAAAACAAATGGTGAGGAGTTTATTTAAGTGTGCTAATTAATTTAAGCAAATAAAATGAAAGTTTAAGGAAGAAAAGAATTAAAGAGGATGAAGATTGTAATGTGTTCTTGAGGTTGCACAAAGAACAAGCTTACTTGTTCTTGAGTTGGGTTTATTAGAGAGAAAAAGACTTAGAATATTTTTGATGTTTGTGTGTGTGTTTGTACGTGTGTTTGTAGTAGTGTAGTAGTAGTTGTAGTGTTGTATATTATGTAGTAGTTGTAGTAATAATAAAGATTAAACATTAAGTGTAAATAATGGTCATAAATGAAGGCATGCTTGATGGTAAGTGTCTTAGGGTATTAAATGATGTAGGAGTATAGTTGTAAGAGAAGAGAATGGAAGAAGATAAGCTAAGACCAAGAGGTCAAAAATTTCGGCCATCACTTGATCAAGTGGCCCGATTTTCTCGTTTTTGAAATTTTCGATTTACGCGCACGCGAGAAGTCTCGAAATAAAATATATGATCTTAAAATAGTGGTTCGAAGTAAGATCAAAAATAAAAATGAAGAAAAACGTAGAAGGGTGATCAAAACAAAAATTGGGTCTAGGATCCTCGAAATTTTTAAATAAAAATTCGTTTGGTCGAAATATATATTTTTTTTGTTGAATGTTATCGAATTAAATCATTATAACCAAACGTCAAAAAGTTTATCAGTTTAGACTTAGTGTGATTCATTATTTTGATTTTTAGCGAAAGTGTTAACTAAATCAAAATGAAATAGTAATTTGATATTAATATAATAAGATTTATAAATAAAAAATCAAAAGTGCTCGAAATTGGATTTTATGAACAAAAGGTTTTACTTTTATTCTTGTGAATAGTAAACATGCCTTGACCATTTCAAAATTTGAAAGACGATAAAAGTTTGTGTTGACTTTTATAAAATTTTGAATTGTGTTTCTTTTTGAATTCTGAATATAATACAACATACTTTATTTTTCAAAATTTTTATATTTAGACTTAAGAAATTTAGTATTGTTTAGCGAAAAAAAAATTCAGTCGCATTTTTATTATAAGGAAAAAGGATGAATTTAATCTAAGGAGTTAAATTCTTTTATAAAAATGTGTTTCAAAAACACGGGGTGTTACAAATTGTTTTTGTTTTCACAGATGTATTCGAGTAACGTCGATGTCGACGGCGTTGAGAAACCCAAAGATTTTGGGTATATTGTTATATGTCAGACTCGATCGCGGGTTTTAATCAATCTCAATCAAACAATGGTACCCCTAGTTGAAGATTCCGATGAATATTGCTAAAGAGAAACTTAACTCAAAAATCATCAACGTTATTTCGTTGGTCAATTTGTAGCGGCACTTCTACTTTGTTAATTTAATATTTACATTTGTATTTAAATATCAAAACGTACTCTTGTACTAATTTTGTTGGACTATTATTGTTTGAGAAAATCATATCTATTCTCAAAGCATATCGTAAATAAAAAATAAGATTTTAATGGACAAAAAACGAATTCTAATGTTCAAATAATTAATTTTAACTACTCACAAATAATGAAACATATCATAAATAAAAAGAAGATTCTAACGGATAAAAAACGAATTTCAATGTTCAAATAAGTGATTTTAACGACCCATATATAACACAAATAAAAAAGAAGATTTTAACCGAGAAAAAAACGATTTTTAATGTACTAAAAGAGATTTTAAGGACGGAACAGAAAACTGCAACAACTTATTACCCACATGAGTTTGATATTTCATGGAAACAAAGAAGAATATCATTAACAATGTTATATCAAACTCGTACAAGTACAAAATACAAATGATTTATCTAAACTTATTATTACAAAATGCTTAAATAATATTACAAGACTTGTGCTCCTCTCTAAACTTCCTAAAGTTTTCACATATCTATTCAACAAACTTCAAATCTCCGCTTTAGAGAAAAGCAATTGTTTCTTATGTTTATGTCGACAGCTTCATCATCTCCACCTGCCTTTCATCTGCATTTTACAGTTGCCTTCCATTTGCATTTTACAGCTGCATTTTGACAACCCACAAGTATCATAAGTAAAAAAAAGATTCCAACGGAGATAAAACGAATTTCAATGTTCTAAGAATTGATTTTAACTAGCCACAAATATCATAAGTAAAAAAAAAAAGATTCTAACGGAGAACAAACGAATTCCAATATTCTTATAATTGATTATAACTACCCACAAATATCATAACTAAAAAGGAAGATTCTAACGGAGAAAAAACGAATTTCATTGTTCTGATAATTGATTTTAACAACCTACAAATATCATCAATAAAAACGAAGATTCTGCCTTATTTTGACCTTCAATGGATCCTCAATCACAAATAACAAAAAATAAATAAAAAAAATAATCAATATGAACAACGATAAAAACACCATCGTCTTATAAAAACATACCACAAATCTGAAACTTTAATGTAATGTTATCCACCATCTTCTTCTTCTCCTTCTTCTCATCTGCAGAAGTTTTAAAAAAAATTATAAAAAAGTTGCAGGGAAAACAATACAAACACTATTACCATCATTAAAATTGATTTTCTGTAATTTTTCCATCTTCGAAATTAAAAAAAATCCAAACTTTGTAATTTGTTTAAATTTTTTTGATGAATTTTACCAGAAATATTCGCTGTAAAAATGAAAAATAAACACTAGATAAAATGAATTCTTAGAAACGAAGGGAAAAAACAAGGGTTGTTTATGGAGTACAAAGAAAACTAAGATTTACAATTCTAAAATAATTGAAATCATCAATAAAAACAAAGAAAAAAAAAATCTGAAAATTGGAATCAACTTACCAAAGATGAAATCTTTAATAGGAACAATCGATGTAAATTTCGAAAACTTAAAAAACCTAATTACAGAGATATTAAAATAAAATATGGGGAGAAAATATGGAGTATAATGAGAATATGCAAAGAAAGTGGCGAAGAAGGAGGTGAATGAAGATGAGAAATCAGAAAATGAATGGATGAATGAATGAATGAGTGAATGAATTAATTAATGGGGACAATTGAATGCCCTAGAAACTTGTTGCTTCTTCTCGTTAAAATGACCAGAAATTTGTGATTGGTTTCCTTTTTTTTTTTTTTTGATTTAATTAATAAAGCAACTTTTAATCTAGGCCCTTGATTCTAACATAATCCAAGGGCCTTAATTCCGACTTTATGACTCTCCCCTCCTCATTGACTTGCTAGAACCCATCTATATATATATATATATATAGAGGTAGGTTATATAGAGTCCACATATAGAATAGAGTCCTAGAGTCCTAATCTAAGCCATTAGATTGTGAAGATCAACGGCTGAGATTAAATCTGAAAAATGGTGTGGGACTAGGTCAGACCAAGCCCGATCAAGCCAAGCAAAATCAACAATTTCATTTTTTCCTTGGAATTTCATTTTTGTGGTTGGAATTTCATTTTTTTCGATAAGGAAATTTGGGACTCTAGGACTCTATTTTTTTTGTGGACTCTAATGATTGTAATCCTATATATATATATATATATATATATATATATATATATATATATATATATATATATATATATATATATATATATATATATATATATATATATATATATATATATATATATATATAAACAAGTTCAAACGAGACACACAAATATTAGAGACACAAGCAGAGACAGCATCATTTTAGCCTTTTGGTGAAAGCTTTAACATAGTTTCATGAAACTTGAAAATTGTGAAACTTTAATGTCTTAAAGTTTCACAATTTTTGATAAAGTTCACAATTTTGAAGTTCGTAGTATGTTAAAGTTTCACAAAGAAATTTAAAATGATGTGTCTGCATTTTGTATCTCATGATATTTCTTTATCTTGATATAAGCTTTCTTTACTCTATATATATATATATATATATAGAGATAAGTTCTATCAAGTCAATGGTCTAGGGAAAGTCAGCAAGTCAGAATTGATTTTAACCAAAAAAGTTGATTTTAACCAAAAAAAATTGATTTTAACCAAAAAATTTTTCATTTTAACAAAGCATAGTGAATTCCAAAATTTCACGGCCGGTTGACCGGCTGCCGGTCCTGGACCGGCCGGACAAAAAATTTTGGAGACCTAATCTCAGTGTTTTGTTAAAATCCATTTTTTTTTGGTTAAAATCCATTTTTTTCCGGTTAAAATCCACTATTTTGGAGAATCTGAAAATCTTGACTTTGCGACTCAAAATATTTAGCTGACTCAAAATAACTTATCTATCTATATATATATATATATATATATATATATATATAGAAACAAGATCAATTAAGTTGACAAATATTGGTACGCTACATTTCTGTTGTGGCCCATTATTAATATTTTGTGAAACTGTTGTTGTTTGTAAATTTACATGATCCAACGGTGGAGATGACTCCCCTAAATAAAACGTTCCTTTCGTTCTTCCTCCCTAATTTCATTGTTCTGTTCATTTTCTCCTCCTCAGTTTGATTTTCTTTCTTCCTTAAATTTCATCTCCCAAGTTTTTAATTTTTATTTAATTTGATCATCTTCAATCTTCATTCAACATCCAAACAACGATTTCGATTCTTGTTCCTAACAACAACTGTAGGTATATCAATTAACCTAATTTTCTATTTTGTGAACCCTAATTTTCCGATTTAGTTGCATAATTTTTTGATTTTTTGTATTTCTTGTGTTCGATTGTGGTTTAATTTTGTGCATTCAATGTCGTTGTTGTTATTTTGATGTCGATTTCAAGTTGCTTCGCCAATTTGTGTGTTATTTTAAGTTATTTCGTCAATTTTTTGTGTGACTTAAGTTATTTCGCCGATTCTTGTACGAATTCGCCAATTAATTTCACCATTTTTTTAAATTATTGTTGTATTTGTTCATTATTGTCTATTACACAATGCTATGATGATGTGCTTTCAATTTTTACGATTTAATTTCACGATTTTGTTAATTTGTGTTGTAGTTGTTCATTAATTTTGCCAATATTGTAGTGTGCATATAATTTGTTTCATTTTAAATTTGTTCAACCAAAGGTATCAAAGCTACAGTCTTTTTGAAAAACATAAATCTTTTAAACATTATGGGAAAACCGGAAAAGAAATGCTCAAATTTGTAAAGTAGAGAAGTTTTAATCTACGGAGTATGTAATCATTTTCTTCAAAACTGAAACTTAGTATTGTTCATAGTGTATCTTTAGAATTATAACTCTTGAAAACCTATTAAATTGCACTACCAACAGTGTATTTTATTATGCATGAAGTTGACTTGAAGAACCTCAAATGGGATCATTATTTCATTTGCGAGTAAGTCACCACTCGTGAAATTGATTCATCCAACCACGCAAACAAAAGATTACATAGCAGTTCCAAGATTTCGAATCGACCTTATAAATGTGCAGGTAGGATTTATGAATTTTCCAAGTTAAAAGGCGTAAATGTTGGTGAACTTCTATGATTGGATGTTTTGATAGATGGAACGATTCTTACTGGTAATTTATTTTTCTAACTTTCCCCGTATTGGTTTTATACTTTTATCTCTTACAGTTACGCTGTTAACTGTCATGAAATTCTTTGGTATCAGTCATTGAGATTGATTGATATATCGTAGTCTGATATAGTGTGTACAGGTGAATGTGGAGAAATACGATGATGGTATTTTGGTCGTCTTTGAAATATTTTCTGTGGTTTCATGGCGCAATATCTATTTTTAATATTAAGGCTATATGGTACTAATCCAAAAAAAAAAAACCGACATAAAACGCATATATAATGTGGTTCCAATATAAGCGCATATATAAGTGAATCTGATCGTACTGATGTGCTGCGTTTTGCAGTTGCGAGCTACTGTGCCATTGTGCTACTGTGTCGAAAGCATGATGATTTCCGAGACATGGCTCGATATTTAGATACGGCAAATCTGACTTACTTTTGATTAGGTATAATGATTAGTTAGCTTTGCATGATTTTTTTGCATGATTTATGTCGCTCCTTTACCAATTTGGTATCTAGTTAAGTTTTGTTTACCTATTTTGCTGACCTACTTTTGATTACGTATTTTTATTTAAGTGCTCATTTTTTATTTATTTTTGTGACCTAGGTTGCACTAATCAAGAAGTTGAGGTACCAATTTTGCTCTAGATTGGTATGTTTCAAGGAGAATGTCGTATCAAAAGATATCGTCAGAAAAGCAAAAGCATTCGGAAAATCAAACACGAAACAAGCATGATTGTGAATAGAACTATTTAGTAGTACTTTGATGCATTTGTAATCAGATGTTACTTTGTTAGTATCGTCGACTTTGCGGTACAATTGTTTTTGTTGAACAACTCTTTTAGAGTTATTTTTCTTATATTCTGATGTTCATTTCATTAAAAGTTGATGTTCATTTCATTAAAGTTGATGTTCATTTCATTAAAAGCTCGTGTTCATTTCATTAAAAGCTGAGATTATTTCAGTATAACCTAATGTTCGTTTCACTATCACTTGATGCTCAATCTACTATAAAATGAGATTTGTTCTACTATAATAGTTTGAAATACATTCTACTATTACATGAGTTACATTCTATAATATTTTGAAGTCCATTCTAGTATTACAGGAGGTTCATTCTACTATCACATGAGGTTCATATCTTTATAAACGCAGGTTCATTTTATTATAAAGGCAGGTTCATTTCATTATAAACGCGGGTGTATTTCATTATAACCTCACGTTCAGTCTACTAAAAAATGGGTCATTTCGTGATAAGCTGATATTCATTTCATTAAAAGCAGGAATTCATTTCATTATAACCTAATGTTCGTTTCACTATTACTTGATGTTCAATCTACTATAAAACGAGATTCGTTCTACTATAATAGTTTGAGGTACATTTTGCTTGTACATGAGTTACATTTTATAATAATTTGAGGTTCCTAGACTATTACATGAGGTTCATTCTATTATTGCTTGGAGGTTCGTTACATTATAACCTCGGGTTCATTTCATTATAAACGCATATTCATTTTATTATAACCCCACGTTCAGTCTAATAAAAAACGAGTCATTTCATTAAAAAGGAAGGTACTCCATACATATTACGATAAGCCAAAGTATATTATAACAAAATCGACAACAATCCTCAAACAAAAATAGTAGCTATAGGTAACAACCCATGAATCAACAAAAAAAAAAAATGACGTAGTTTCAATCCCGAGTTTCGATTACTGTCTGACACCAAACAAGGCCACGCTAAACAATCTTCCAATTCAGATCTATGCTTGAACCTTCGATGTTTAGTCCAACGCACTTTGACAGCAAATCCTACACAATAGATAATGAGATCAGTAATGATACTTCCATAGCTTTTGCATCGTCTTCATTTGGCCTTGGTAGTCAAGCAAGACACATTTCATTAAATATTTAAATAAAATCGATTATGGTAATAACTAGGTACACATGCACAAAAGCAGCAACAACTTTCGTGCTCTATGGTGTTGTCAGCAGCCCAAAAGAGGGCTAAACGACAACCATTCAAGGCTGATTTCAGCAGCCCGAAAGAGCAGAAAACAGAGGCAAGAAGTAGCGGTTGAAACGAGTACGAGACAGCAACAAATGAAGTAGTAACAACGGCCATAAATAATCCTGATTGGATTTCCATCAAGCGTAATGAAGTTTAATAAATCTAATGCCCGAGCAGCTGAGATTACCTCCTAAATAAATTGTGATAATGTTACATTCATGTGGCAATATCATATTATTATCGAGATCACAACAAATTAGCGAAAATAATACTCAGTAGATTGAAGTGGACATTGTAAAAGTATCAATGTATTTCGACAACAAACAACGACAGTAAAATTATCGACAATAATGAAATTATCACCGAAATCACAACAAAATTGGCAAAAATTATGATGGGTGAAATGAACACGCAGGTAAAAAGAAATGAACATGTAGGGCAAAAGAAATGAACATGTAGGTTAGAAAGAACGAACTTAAAACACCTTGTTAAATTGATTAAAGGGCAGATATTATAGACGTAAATTTTACAAATGACCTATATTTTGACATCAAGCATGAGTACATGACAATAATACTAATAATAAATCA
Source organism: Dianthus caryophyllus (assembly GCA_023091065.1). Classification (NCBI taxonomy): domain Eukaryota; kingdom Viridiplantae; phylum Streptophyta; class Magnoliopsida; order Caryophyllales; family Caryophyllaceae; genus Dianthus; species Dianthus caryophyllus. Next base: position 2,344,480 of record JALGRB010000016.1, read on the forward strand.
TGTTATTATAGCAAAACTCACTAACACAAATCAACAAACACCTTATGTGCATTCCAAATACCACCCACAAAAATGAAAAAAAAAAAAAAAAAAAATCAAAAATCAAACAAAGCAAGTTCAAAGTAGACATGCCTTTTTCGTGCCTTTACAAATGACATCAAAAAAATAATTTGAATAGTCAAAGATGATGCACCTTCAATAATTAAGCTTAGAAGACAACTACAACAAGTAAGAGAAATGATAATCGAAGTACCAGATTTTAAAGTGCAAAACATGTAAATGATAAGCTATCAAGCTAAACATAATCAAAACATCAATTAATCAAGAAAAGTAACATCAATCGAACACAAAAAGTTTAAAAAATCGAAAAATAGGTGAACTAAATAGTTAGGGTTTACAAAAAGAAAAAAAAAAAGGGTCAAATTCATTACCTGAATTGGTGATAATGGAAAAAATCGAACAAAGTAGATGGAAGATGAAGAAATCAAAGTGAGGAATTAAAGTTTGATAATCAAGAGAATGAAAAGTGGAAGGTAGAATGTGAAAGTGTGAGAAAAAACAAAAAATTAGAAAGCAGGAAGAGTAAGTAATAAAAACAAGGGATATTTCCCACGGTACCCTCGAACTTTGGCAGATTACACATGGTACCCCATGTGTGAGGTTTGTTCACATGGTACCCCTAAACTTTGTGAATATGTGCCCAATATGCCCATTTTGTGACGGAAAACTTGACGACGTTAATTTTATGGAAGAAGACACCAATTATGAGTTTAGGGTACATTTAGACCCACATTATTCCTCGATTAAATGCTATTATTTGTACTCTAATCAACAAAATTTATACTAATTAATCAACACATAATAGCATTTAATTGAGGAATAATGTGGCTTTAATTGTACTCTAAACTCATAATTGGTGCATTCTTCGTTAAACTTAACGTCGTCAAGTTTTCCGTCACAAAATGGGCATATTGGGCACATATTTACAAAGTTTAGGGGTACCATGTGAACAAACCTCACACATGGGGTACCATGTGTAATCTGCCAAAGTTCGAGGGTACCGTGTGAAATATCCCTAAAAACAAACGTGGTAGTATGTGGTTAATCTAGACCATTAGATGTGATAAGATGGACGGATGAGATTTATTCTCATAGTTCTCACCTAAGGGGTAGTTCTCAAGGGAACTTAACCCTATATATATATATATATATATATATATATATATATATATATATATATATATATATATATATATATATATATATATATATATATATATATATATATATATATATATATATATATATATATATATATATATATATATATATATATATATATGTATATATATATATATATATGTATATATATATATATGTATGTATATATATATATATATGTATATATATATATATATATATGTATATATATATATATATAGATAGGTTTTATCAAGTCAATAGGTAAGGGAGAGTCATAAAGTCGGAATTAGGGCCATTGGATTTAATCTAAATCTAGGGCTGAGATTCTTCCAAGCTAATTAAATAAATCAAAAAGAAAAAAAAAACCAATCAGAATTTTTGTTAGATACACAAGGTGCATGCTGCTCCCTTTATTGTTTAAAGGTTAATTTGATCTTTCACATCTCTCTTCTCTCACTTCTCTCTCCACATTTATTCTTTCATTCTTCTCACCCCAAAAAAAATTCTGATCTTCAAGCTTTCTTATTTATCTTTTTTTTCTACCAAAAATTTCATTAAAAAAAAAAATTGTCATCAACCTTGTTCGTCATCATCGTTGTCACCTCTTCGTCGTCATTATCGTCAACCATTCAATATTCGTAGGTATTATTTTTTATATGTTGAGATATAATTTTAAAATCTAAATCTTAACTTTTTTTAATTTGAAATTTTAAAACTGGAAAATGAGTTCTCTATGTTTTTTATTTTTTGAAAGTTTTATAGAAGTCGTTTGAATTCAAATTTTTTGTTCATTAACAAGTGTTTCATAATTTTGTTAAGTGTGATTTAAGGAATTCTATTGAATCATTCTTATTTTCAGTAGCAATCTGTGATAGATGGTGGTAGAATTCAAAAGAGCATAGCGAAATTTTTGGGTAAGCGTGATGAAGTTTCAAAAATTAGTAACCGTACAGGGTAAATCTGTTAAAATCAATTATTAGAACATTGTAATTCGTTTTATTTCCATTAGAATCTTTTTTTTTTTTTTTTTTTTTTTTTTTTTTTTTTTTTTTAATGTTTTATTTTATGATAGTTGTAGGCTGTTAAAATTAACCTTTAGGATGTTGAAATTCTTTTTGTTTTGAACCAAAAATGGTCAAGGCGAGCAAAGGCGGTTTTTGACTAAATCACGGTTTGGGTCCTTGGGCTCGAACCACGGGCTAGACCACGATCCTAAGGTCCACCCAAGCTTATTTTGAGTGAATTACATCATAATATGTTGGTCAAGCTTGGTGAGTCAAAGAGGTCAAGGAAAGTCAAGACAAAGAGCAACCGAAAGTCAACAAAACGCTATTTTTGAATGTGATCGCTCGAGTGCACCCAAGTGGGTTCGAACCACAAGTCAACTAAGTCAACAAGGAGCAAAAATCAATTGGGAGAAGACCCCAAGTCAGCCGAAATTAACTCAAGGAGAGGCTCACATGTTTCTCCTCAACATGTCCCTTTCACACATGTCACTATCCTCTTTTATGCTTTTACTTTATGTTTTTGTTTGTTTTCCTTCAAAAATTCAGCATTTGTAAGGCATATTTCAGCCGTTTTTTTTGGATGTAATGTGGGTCAATTGTGGCCCTTAGATTAGCTTTGAATTGAAGGGTGTAGATTAGAGGTTGGGTCTTATATAAACCCACCCATCCCTCTTGTATTTTTCAGCTTTGATATTGAATGAAACCCTAGTTGTTTATCTTGAGTTCTCTTCATTTTCTCATTACTTAGTGTGTGAGTTTAGTGAAAGATTAGTTTAGTGGCTTTGTGCTTAAACTAATCACAACCTAAATCTATTACTTTGTGTGTAGATTTAGGCACTATCTTTATGTTCTTTCTTTTAACAACAAAAATCAGAAAAAATACTTCAAAAAAATCATCACTTGGCCGAATATTTCATCATTGTTTCAAGTTCGATTTTGTTCATCCTTTGAGTGAAACTTGATCCTCCTAGTTTCACTCCAAATTGGTAATCAAAGCCTAGGTTTGTTCTTGATTTTCGATTTTTATCTATATTTTCGGTTTACCTCTACTTGTGTCGAGTTGTTCTTTGTTGTTTTTGCTCTTTTATTTTCGTTTTTCCTTCTTTTCGTTTTCCTTGTTTATTTTCTATAAAATTTACACAAAACTTCCACAAAATTCTCACAAATTTTCACAAAATGGTTGAAGATCTACACTTGTGTTAGTGTTGGTTTCGGTTTTTTACAATCAAAGGTCCAAACTTTACTTGAAAATTTTCAGATTTGTTCTTTGGTTATTTCAATGGATGTGTTCCATCATTTTGGTGTTTCACTTGATACTACTCTTGGTGAAACCATGTATGATTCTATGGAGAAAGCTAGAAGAGAGCTTGAAATCAAAATGAGTCGAATGAGGAGTAGACCTATTCCTAACCCTAACCTTGTGAACTTGAGGGAGTTAGAAGGTAGAATGGCTCGGTTAGGAGGAGGATCACCCCTAGCCAAAGCCGTGTGGTTTGTAGGGGCAAGCTTGCTCAAACCCTAACCCTAAACCTAGAAGAGAATCACCAAGTCGAAGCCTTTGGAGTCTAGGTGTACCATTATGGGAAGGGTTTGTGATTTGATTGTTGATGGGAGAGTTGTTCTAATGTGGCCTCAAGCACTCTCATTGAAAAGTTAGCCTTGCCCACACAAGAACACCCTAACCCTTACAAATTAAAGTGGCTAAACATGGGAGCCGAGTTGATGGTGGATAGACAATGCTTGGTTTCTTTCTCCATTGGTGGGGATTACATGGATGTGGTTTTGTGTGATGTGTTACCTATGGAGGCTTGTCATCTCCTCTTAGGGAGACCTTGGAAGTTGGAGAGAAATGCTAGTCATGATGAGAGGGACAATACCTATACTTTCAAGATTGGGGCTAAGAAAATCAAACTTGCACCCTTACCTCCGATTTTGAAGAACCCTAACCCACCCTCCTTGATCATGTCACACGAAACAATGGGGATTGATGGGGGACCAGAAATTGAACTTGGGGTTAGTCATGGGAAGGATGAGATTAATGTCCTTGCTAAGGAGTTCCCCAAAGAGCAATGCAAACCACCCTCCATACTTGAGTCGTTCAAAGAGGTTATTTTGAGTGAAGAGGTCGAAACAAGTGAGGAAATGAATGTTGGTGAGAGATTGACCATTCACTTTGCTAAAGATGATCCTAACACTCAAGAGGAAAGCATGGGGTACAATGCCAAGCAAAGGGATGAGTATGATCATGAGAAGTGTTTGGCCAATGTCAAGAGGAAGGTATTCATGTGGTATGAGAATGTTGATGCAAGCAAAGAGTCGAGGGAATTTCTAAAGTGGAAATTCAAAGTGAGTACTAACAATGCCAAAGAAATGCAATGTGGTTGTCATAACCAAGTCTACTCAGTGGATTCATGAAATGGGGATTGAAAGGGGGAACTAAGCTTGAACAAAAAGGGCTAAGTGATGATCTTCTACAATCTTCACCTAAGCTCAAGAAAGAACATGGCTCAAGTGAAAGTCCAACGATCGATTTGTGGGAGGAGAACCACGGTCCTCAATGCCATCGTGGGCCGTTCACGATCCTTAGGTCATCCGATTCAACAAGTACTTTCATGAAAGAGAAGGTAGCCCTCCATTTGATCAAAGACAATCCTAGAGCAATAGGGGAAGTCAAGGAGAGGAGCTCAATGAGCTCAAAGCGAAAAATTCGGGCACTCAATCAAGTGCAAAGGAAGTGAATCATTTGGATATGAAAAGGTCGATGTGATAGAAAGTTCAAGTGAGTCCTTGAAGGGGGGAGAAAAAGCGTGGGGTTTAAGCGTGACAAAGGGTGGCTAATTGATGGTCCTAAACATGAGGGACTTCGAGTTGTGCTAGGGGATACTTGTGAATCCAAAGAAACCACGAGTAAGGGAGAGAGCAAGTTCAATTCAATGAACCGAGTTTACAAGAATCAATCTCTCATTCAATCTCTAAGCAAGTGGAATTCTTGGAAGACTAGAGCCATGGAGCCCAAGGTTGGTCATGGGGCTCATGGGGCACCCCTCATCATGTTCTACGATTCAAGTCATGAAGCCAACACGAGTCCGAGTCGAGAAGGAGGCAAAGGATCGAGCTATGAGTCAAGCTTATAGTCCAAACCGAGCAAGAGGGGAGAGGCAGGGATTTGAGGACAAATCCTTTTCAAGGAGAGGAGATTGAACCAAAAATGGTCAAGGCGAGCAAAGGCGGTTTGACTAAATCACGGTTTGGGTCCTTGGGCTCGAACCACGGGCTGAACCACGATCCTAAGGTCCACCCAAGCTTATTTTGAGTGAATTACATCATAATATGTTGGTCAAGCTTGGTGAGTCAAAGAGGTCAAGGAAAGTCAAGACAAAGAGCAACAGAAAGTCAACAAAACGCTATTTTTGAATGTGATCGCCGAGTGCACCCAAGTGGAGTTCGAACCACAAGTCAACTAAGTCAACAAGGAGCAAAAATCAATTGGGAGAAGACCCCAAGTCAGCCGAAATTAACTCGAGAGAGGCTCACATGTTTCTCCTCAACATGTCCCTTTCACACATGTCACTATCCTCTTTTATCTTTTACTTTATGTTTTGTTTGTTTCCTTCAAAAATTCAGCATTTGTAAGGCATATTTCAGCCGTTTTTTTGGATGTAATGTGGGTCAATTGTGGCCCTTAGATTAGCTTTGAATTGAAGGGTGTAGATTAGAGGTTGGGTCTTATATAAACCCACCCATCCCTCTTGTATTTTTCAGCTTTGATATTGAATGAAACCCTAGTTGTTTATCTTGAGTTCTCTTCATTTTCTCATTACTTAGTGTGTGAGTTTAGTGAAAGATTAGTTTAGTGGCTTTGTGCTTAAACTAATCACAACCTAAATCTATTACTTAGTGTGTAGATTTAGTTACTATCCCTTTTATTTTCCTTGTTCTCAAAATTTCAGAAAATATTTCACCAAAAATATTCACTTGGGCCGAAAATTTCAAGGGTTTGCAAGATCGATTTGTTTTCATCTCTTGAGTGAAACTTGATCCTCCTAGTTTCACTCCATGTTTCTATTAGAATTTCCTTTTTACTGATCTTAACTTTTTTTAATTTTAAATTTTAAAACTGGAAAAATTAGTGCTCTATGTTTTTTTTTTCTTTTTTTTGATAACTCTATAGAAGTCGTTTAAATTAAACTTTTTTGTTCATTAACAATTGTTTCATCTTTTGTTAGGTGTGATTAATGGAATTCTATTGAATCAAACTTATTTTCAGTAGCAATCTGTGATAGATGGTGGTGGAATCAAAAGGGCATAACGAAATTTTAGGGTAAGCGTGATGGAGTTTCAAAAATTAGTAAGCGTACATGGTAAATCTGTTAAAATCAAGTATTAGAACATTGTAATTCGTTTTTTGTCCATTAGAATCTTGTTTTTAATTTATGATATTTGTTGGTAGTTAAAATCAATTATTAGATCATTAGAATTCGTTTTATTCCCGTTAAAATCTTTTTTTTTATTTATGATAGTTGTGAGTTGTTAAAATCAAGTTTTAGGATATTGAAATTCTTTTTGTTTCCTTTATAATCTCCTTTTTTACTGATGTTATTTGTGGATATTTTAGTTGAACATTGGCGCCACAAAGACATACAAGATGGTAAAGGAACATGTAAATGGGTTCCAAACTATTGGTGCATCCTAATCCATTTCAAGAATTTCCAAAGAGACATTAAGTGTTTAATTCATGATAAGGACGGCCAACTTTTCATCGACCGATTTAAAAGTATGGAGGGAAACCGATCAAGTTTTTTCTTTGACTATGATGTTGACGAAGATAGCACACCATGACGAAAGAAATTCCCCTAACTCATTTGTAAAAAGGGTTTCAATAATAATTGATTCCGTCGATGAATATGAAGAATAAGGAGTGAAGTGTAGTTTTTATGTAACTATTTGATGTATGAAGCATTTTGCAAACTGCGTGTGTACACTAGTGTATCGTGTCTTTTTTATTGATGTCATTTGTGGTTAGTTAAAATCAATTCTTAGAACATTGAAATTCGATTTTTCTCTTTTAGAATCTTCTTTTTTATTCATAGATATACAGAACATAGTGGAATAATGATACGTTGAAATTCGTTTTTTCGTGTAATCTCTTATAACATTGAAATTCATTTTTTCCCCATTAGAATCTTTTTCTTATGTTAAATGTAATAAAATATTTATGTGTCGGGTGAATAATATGCTATATACACAAAATTGATGTTGCAGATACATTAAATGACGTATTAGATACATAAATATTTTATTGAAATTCTTAATATGTAAATTATATTTTTTACCCAACTAATGGTGAAAACAAATTAAAATAAAGGATAGTGACGGGCCTATAATTCGGTTTAATCATACGATGTGATGTTCATGGGGTCTCACGAGGTCTCACCGAGTTAGGGGGTCTCACTGGATCCCACCCCTATATAGATCTATATATATATATATATATATATATATATATATAGAATTAAGTTCAAGTGAGACCGCAAATATTGTTGAGACCATTGAGGCAGATAACGTTAACCCCTTTTTGTGAAACTTTAACACATTTTCATGAAACTTCAAAATCGTGAAACTATAATAAAAGTGTGAAACTTTAACACATTGAAATTTCACAGTTTTGGAGTTTCATGAAAATGTGTTAAAGTTTCACAAAAAAGGTGTTAAAAGTTATCTGCCTGGAGTGAAACCTATGGGGTTTGATTCCACTCAAGAGACTCACAAAAATCGAACTTGAAGTGTCTTGAAAATCTCGGCTAGATGATGTATTTTTGTGGGATAATTTTCTGAAATTTTGTAACATAAAAGAAAACAATAAAGATAGTACTAAATCTACACACAAAGTAATAGATTTAGGTTGTGATTAATCAAGCACAAAGCCACTAATTAATCTTTCACAATCTCAAGCACAAAGCAAGGAGAAAAATGAAGAACACTCAACTCATAAACTCTATGGTTTTCATTCAATATCAAATCTGAAAAATACATTGTAAGGGGGTGGGTTTATATAATACCCAAGCTCTCATCTAAGCCCTTCATTACAATGTTGATCTAATGGTCCTAAGAAGGCCTTCAAGTCAGCGAAATATTGGTCCTATTGACCTTACAAAATCAAAATAAACAACAACCAAAAGCATAAAGGTAGAAAGTGACATCTAGGTCCATCTACACCTTGTGTTTAGGTTATCATCCAAGGGTTAGGATTAGCACCTTGGAGAGCAAGGAGTGATGGTACAAGGACTTACAAATCTGATCACAAACTAAAAGAAAACAAGACAATAAAGTGAGCAAGGCGTAAAGAAACTAAGGACCACAATTGCCAATGACTTGATCAAAAGTTGAGCTCTTTGTTTGAATTAGAATTCAGCTGATCTCTTGGTCTTCTCTTGTGTATCCCACGTCCCATGTGAGTCCATGGCTCATTAGGAGACTCCCAAATGGTCCCCAAAGTGAGCTCACCCAAGGAGAATGATGTAGGTTAAGTTCATGGCTCATTACTCCAAAACCGAGTTCCTTGAGACTGAAGTGACTTGTAGGCTTCACCATTTCTCGCTCACGTTGAATTAGAAGGCCCATGATATGTCATTGGAAAGGTAATTGAGCTAGCTTTCCAATTCAAGAAGAATCATCCAAATATATGGCCTAGACCTCAAGATATGCAACTTTGAGTACGGACATGTCGAATTTGCCTATGGACTGAAGTTTCACAATCTGACCCCTGACTTGTAGAGGCCATAACTCTCAGCTCCCTTTGAACCAGATAGCCAAACATATGTCAAATGAAAGCTCGTTGAGCTAGCTTTCATATGCAATTGGTTTCACCTCAATTGGATGAGTAGATTGGGAGTTATGTTACAATCTCTACCGACATGTCAAGATAAGCTTCTTGGTTCATGGCCTAGATTGTTGCTTTCCATGTGTGGGCTGATTTCCTTCGTTCCTCCTTGTACATTTCACTTGGTTTGATCCTAATGATCTACAAATTAAGCCATGGCTCGAGCCATAGGACCCAAGTTAGCCCAAGCCTCAAAATGAGCAAAAATGAGCTTATCCATTTTGGTGCAATCTCCTCTTCTTCAAAAAGTTTGTCCTCAAACTTTTGGGGTTCTTAACATTTGACTAAGCTCCTCATTTTGAATTTCCATTTCAAGAATCCTCTTGACCTCTTGCTTGTGCCAAGCTTCCCATTCCACATGAGCTTCTTCTTCTTGGCCTTAGGTGAACATCTCATAAGATCAAGCTCAACCTTTCCCTTGAGATTATTCCCCATGCTCTCCTCTTGAATGTTTGGATCACCATTAGCTAATTCAATGTGTACACTCTCACCAACATTCATTCCTTGACTTGTTTCTTCCTCCTTCCATTCAACCTTAAAGATAAAGGTACTATCCTTCCCATCATGGACCAAAACGTCTTCATGCTTCCATGGTTCACAAGGCTTATCAAAGATGGGATGACAAGCACCCATTACAAACAAATCATCCAAAACCTCATCACCATGGCTCTTCAACTCGGCTTCTTTGTGTAACCTTCCTATCTTGCGAGGATTAGGATGCTCTTGTGAAAGTAAGGCTAACTCCTCATTTTGAGTGTTAGGAGCCACCTTGATTGAGTTTCCTCCATCCATGACCAAATCATATGGCCTCACCTCCATCTCGGTTTCATGTTGATCTTGCTTCACATCCTCTTCATCCTTATTAGCAAGGACCTCACTCCTTTCATCCTCACAATCAAGGATGTCACTCATCTCCCCATGAACAATCTCACACGGGTTCAAGGTTTTTTTTGTGGGACATTCTTTGGCATTGTGACCGTATCCTTGACATTGACAACATTTCTTAAGGGAGATGGTTGTTTTATGGCTAAGGTCAGCCCCCTTCCTTGTGTCTAGGGCTGGTGGTGTAGGATTTGGGGTGGGTTCAACAATTTGGCTTTCATGGGTGGCTCATAAGGTGGTGTTTTTGTAGGAGAGTCAAGTAAAATAGCCATCCCTTTACTCAAACTCATTTGGACAGCCTTTCCCCTCATCCTAGCCAACTTGGCTTCTAACTCTTTTCTAGCCCTCTCCATAGACTCGAAAATGGTCTCAACACAAGGGGTTTCACATGTGGTACCATAGGAAAAATATGAAGAACCAAATCGAAAAGAAACATCCATTATAACTCAAAGAAACGAATCTGAAAAATGGAAGCAAAGTGAGGATCTTTGAATGTGTGAATGAACCGACTTCTAGCACAATGTGGATCTTGTGTTCTTCAAACCCAACCAAAGCTTTGATGACCAATTTGGAGTGAAACCTATGGGGTTTGATTCCACTCAAGAGACTCACAAAAATCGAACTTGAAGTGTCTTGAAAATCTCGGCTAGATGATGTATTTTTGTGGGATAATTTTCTGAAATTTTGTAACATAAAAGAAAACAATAAAGATAGTACTAAATCTACACACAAAGTAATAGATTTAGGTTGTGATTAATCAAGCACAAAGCCACTAATTAATCTTTCACAATCTCAAGCACAAAGCAAGGAGAAAAATGAAGAACACTCAACTCATAAACTCTATGGTTTTCATTCAATATCAAATCTGAAAAATACATTGTAAGGGGGTGGGTTTATATAATACCCAAGCTCTCATCTAAGCCCTTCATTACAATGTTGATCTAATGGTCCTAAGAAGGCCTTCAAGTCAGCCGAAATATTGGTCCTATTGACCTTACAAAATCTGAAAATAAACAACAACCAAAAGCATAAAGGTAGAAAGTGACATCTAGGTCCATCTACACCTTGTGTTTAGGTTATCATCCAAGGGTTAGGATTAGCACCTTGGAGAGCAAGGAGTGATGGTACAAGGACTTACAAATCTGATCACAAACTAAAAGAAAACAAGACAATAAAGTGAACAAGGACATAAAGCAAACTAAGGACCACAATTGACAATGATAGCGTGAACAAAAAGTTGAGCTCTTTGTTTGAATTAGAATTCGGTGATCTCTTGGTCTTCTCTTGTGTATCCCACGTCCCATGTGAGTCCATGGCTCATTAGGAGACCCCCAAATGGTCCCCAAAGTGAGCTCACCCAAGGCGAATGATGTAGGTTAAGTTCATGGCTCATTACTCCAAAACCGAGTTCCTTGAGACTGAAGTGACTTGTAGGCTTCACCATTTCTCGCTCACGTTGAATTAGAAGGCCCATGATATGTCATTGGAAAGGTAATTGAGCTAGCTTTCCAATTCAAAAAGAATCATCCAAATATATGGCCTAGAACTCAAGATATGCAACTTTGAGTACGGACATGTCGAATTTGCCTATGGACTGAAGTTTCACAATCTGACCCCTGACTTGTAGAGGCCATAACTCTCAGCTCCCTTTGAACCAGATAGCCAAACATATGTCAAATGAAAGCTCGTTGAGCTAGCTTTCATATGCAATTGGTTTCACCTCAATTGGATGAGTAGATTGGGAGTTATGTTACAATCTCTACCGACATGTCAAGATAAGCTTCTTGGTTCATGGCCTAGATTGTTGCTTTCCATGTGTGGGCTGATTTCCTTCGTTCCTCCTTGTACATTTCACTTGGTTTGATCCTAATGATCACAAATTAAGCCATGGCTCGAGCCATAGGACCCAAGTTAGCCCAAGCCTCAAAATGAGCAAAAATGAGCTTATCCATTTTGGTGCACTGCCTCAATGGTCTCACAATATTTAGGTGTCTCAATATAACTTTGCTCTCTCTCTCTCTCTCTCTCTCTCTCTCTCTCTCTCTCTCTCTCTCTATATATATATATATATATATATATATATATATATATATATATATATATATATATAGAGCAAAGTTATTTGAAGTCCATAAATAAGATTGAGTCCAAAAGTTCCATTTTAGACCATTGGATTAAATGGTAGTGGATGGCTGAGATCTAATCTTAGAATATTTAATTAAAAAAAAAAACAATTGAATCACTCTTTCCTATACACTTTACCCGACATTCCTCATCAATCCTCACAACTTCCCATTTTTTTTTTTTTTTTCAGAATTCAATTTCAAAATTTTTCTCTCACTAATTAGTATACACAAAAAACTCTTCACATTGTCTTTCTTCTTGCACGTGCTCCTCCATAAACTCATCTTCAAGTTTAGTGTTCATCTTCCTTACATTTTTTTCTTCTCCCCAGTTGTTTCTACATTGTTTGAAGGTATTTGATTATTTTTTTTGCATTAATTTTCGTTTATTTCGTCTGATTTTTGCATTTGTTTTTTAATTTTTTGTTTTCATTTAATTGTTTTCGGCCTTTTCATTGTAATTTGTTTTTTTTTTTTTTTTGAAAAAAATTATAATCAGATTTTTTTGAAATTTAATTCACTATTGTATTCTCTGTTTAGGGATTTTTGTTTTTCAATTTATTTGGGTTTTATTTTTGGCATTGAACTTTACAATTGATTAGGGTTTTATTTCACTTTAATTAAATTTTTTCAATGTCAGTTATATTATTTTACATTAGTATTGAGATTTTTGAATTTTTAAAGTTTTTCGTTAGTTACTGTAATAAAATTAAAGATTGCACCAAGTTTGCCAAACTATCCCTAAATAAATGATATTCCAATCTTTAATGTTGTTAATTTAATGGAAAGTGCTAATGTTGCAATTTTTGAAGGTTAAAGGTTGTGTATATGTTGAAGTTCTTAATATTTCTGTTGATGTTTCTTATATAGATGTTGTTGTTCTAAATATTGTAATATGTTTTTGGTGGGACAGTTGAACTTTGGTGCTACAAGAACGTACAAGATGCTCAAGGAATATGTGAATGATTATGAAAATATTGGTGCAAGCCTGAATCATTTTACCTTAATTGTCTTATTTAGTTGTTTAATTCTCGTATGATGTATGAACATTTTAACGTTGTTTTATGTATTAGTCGGTTGCGTCCTTTTGTAATGGACCAATTTTGTAAGGAATTAATCTTCTATGTCCATTTGAAATTGACCAATTTTGTAAGCAATTATTTTTATTTAAATAGTCTTCTCTTAAATTATATAAGTGTTTATGTCCTTCAAATGAAGAACAACATGTTTACTTGACATACTAACACACATACAAAGAATTTTAGCATCTTCTTTTGAAATAATAACATCTGTATTCGAATTATTATACTTTTATCAACTTCATTTCAATCTTTAACACTCATTGAAATAATAACACATATAAGTGACTAAGTGAGACAGTAATACCATTAATTGTAATACTAAATCTTAACATGTCAAATTTAAAATATTAAAAAACAATATTTGAAATAACAACATCACTATTTGAAACTCCAACAACATTATTTAGAATTTCAATCAAAAAACCAGTTAACTCTAACAACTACAACATAACCTTCAGAAACTGTATCATCCACCCCTTCAATATAATCACATGAAGTAGGAGCCTTTTCAAATATTAGTCTAATATTTGAAATAATAACTTGAAGAGTTGTAATATCAACATTAATAATTGAAATTCCTACAATTTTGAATTTTGTAAAACTCAAAACAATATTTGAAATAACAACACCACTATTTGAAATAACAACACCACTATTTGAAATACCAACATTATTATTTATAATTTCAATTACAAAATCAGTTATCTCTAACAACTACAACCTAAATTTCAATAACAACTACGGTACAGCAGCGTTTTGAGCATCATTGAAATTGTTTATCATTTTCACAAGTTTCTTCGTACGACACTTTACGGTATAACTATGCTGTTTGACAGTCTTCTTCTTGTGAACATTCACTTCGACTTCACTATCGCTTGAAGACATCTTCAAAAATCAACAAAATGGGACATGAGAACAATTAAAAAAAGGGGAAATAAATACAGAAACTTACAGAAAAAGTAAATGAAAAACAAAACCAATTACATGTCTGCGAAATGGGACATGAGAACAATAAAAAAAGGAAACAAGTAAATGAAAAACAAAACCAATTAGATGTCTGCGAAATAAATACAAAAACTTACAGAAAAAGTTTAATAAAAAAAAAAATTTCAATTATAAATGGAATATCATTGGAAAAAAATTTAAAATAAAACACAAAAAATTCTAAAGTTCAATGAGAAAAACAAAAATCCGACTTTAAAAACCAAATTACAAAAATCAGACGACACAAAAAACCCAAAAATTCGAAAAAAAAGGCCTACACAGAGAATATAAAACTCAAATACATTTTTAAAAAATCAGATTAAAAAAAAAACAAAATTAAAAAAAAAAAAAAAACAAATACAATGAAATGGCAATTGAAAACAATCAAATTACAAAAATCAAACTTTAAAAACCAAAATTAATGAGAAAAACAAAAAATATATAGAAAATACCTTGAATCAGTATAGACGAAACGATTGAGAAGAACTTCTTAGATTATGATTTTGGCGATGACGAGTTTAGTAGGAAGTAGAAGCAAGAAGATGAATGGGTAAATTTTGAGCAGCAAAGAGAGAAAGGAAGTTTGAAATTAAAAATTGAAAAATTAAAATGAAATGAATGGGAAGGTGTGACTTATGTCGGGTAGAGTATAGGGAGTAGTGAATCAATTAGTTTCATTTTTTTTTTTTTAATTCTGTTTTTTTTTTTTTTTTTGGGTAATAAATGAAGGGTTAATCTCAGCCATTGATGTAAACTTCATCTAATGGCTATTATTAGAACTTTAGGACTTTAAACCAACTCAAGGACTTCAATGAACCTTATTCTATATATATATATATATATATATATATATATATATATATATATATATATATATATATATATATATATATATATATAGATAGTAATAAGATCTTTTAAGTCCTACTATATTTGCTAAGTCCGTAAATTCCACTGTAAAAATTTGAAACTGTTGGGGGTCGAATATCCGATTAAGATCTTTTAAGTCCTACTATATTTGCTAAGTCTGTAAATTCCATTGTAAAAATTTGAAACTGTTGGGGGTCGAATATCCGATTACGCTCAAGACAACAAAGGACATAAGATCCAAATAATAGGCCCAAGAGGCCCAAAAGCCCAAGCAGCTCTATAAATAGCCCCTAGGAAGCAAAGGTAAAAAGGGTTGATTCTGATTCATTCTCTCTCTCTTTAACTCTCTATAAACTTATATTTACCACATAAACATCATTTTTATAGATTTCGGTACTAACTTGGGCGTCGGAGGCTCCGCTGGGGGCAAACCCCTCGGGTCCGGAGTTCACCTTGCTGGGCACACATGGAGCAGGCCTAGATCCTGGATATTCACAAAACAATTGGCGCCGTTTGTGGGGACGACTTTTTATACCACAAAACACACAATATTGGGCTGAGCACCGCGTCACTCCAGGATATTCACGGCATATCCAAACAAAATTGGGCTGAGCACCACCCATAAACCCACGGGAAACAATCCCTCCTTACAAAAGGCCATTTGGCCACACGATGTTGACAGGAGCCCAAACAAACCAAATTTCCCACATAAATTCCCCAATACATAAATAAGGAGAGCATTATTGTGGCCAAAAGGGCTGAAAAAGAAACCAAGAATATCCATAAGGGAGCATATGTAATTTTTAAGGAAATTAAGGGTAGTGATCATGTGCCTACCATTTTACTTTTCAAGAAGAAAAAGTTATTCCCCTTAAAATACAGTAGAACATTGGAATATGATAGATTCATTTGCCTTTTTAGTCAGAAAAATACGGAGTAAATAAAAATAGAGGCATGAGGCTGCGATAAGATGTGCATTAGAAAAGCAAAGGAAAGGAAGCAGAGAAAGGCCCGAGAACAAGGAAAAGCAGAGTAAAAAAAAAAAAAAAGACCCGGGAAGAAGAAGAAACATTCCCGGCACCGGCCCCTGCCACACGTGGGTCAGGCCCCCGGCCACTAAACCTCCCGGCCACCACCGCCGATTTCGCCGGGAACCAAGAAGCTCCCATGAGATCAAGATTCACCACGGCCACGATAAACAGTCCAGCCGGCCACCGCCTCAATGTCAGGCGGTCTCGGAAGTAGCCACGGGCAAGGGGAAGACCATAGCGTTGGAGTACCCGTGAAGTCTACCGACGCTCGAAATTAAGGGACAAAATCAAGTTTGACTTTTTTACATAAGTCAAATGAAGATAGAATAATATAGATAATACAAGTAATAATATAATAATAATAAAATAATATAAATAGTACAAGGGAGGAAGAAAAAACAAAAAACTCCCGGGAAGAGTACTCGTGTATACGGTCTCGGCCACGTTTTTCAGCTCTCTCGGTCATCACCGTACAACCACACGATCCCGGCCACCATGGCAGCTGCCACCATGGTCCCGGCCACCATGGTCCATGTAACAACCTGGTTTTTCGTGACTTTAATTAAACTAAGGCAGAAAGATTAATTAAGTCTATATATTACAAAACCAGCTGTCATCGTCTTACAAACTCCATATACATAATATGAGTTAAAGATAACAGAGTATTTGAATTACAATCTCTCAAAGGAGTACAAAATAAAGTAAAACCATACCCAGCAGTCAATAACATTAGTCCTCGGGGTACCTGCAATTATTCATATTCTCGCATCACTCTTTCTATACATGCAAATCTAAAACGTATGCAATATAGGAAATAAATAAATAAAAACACATTGCAATTAGGCAAACAAAACATATAAGGAAATATAATGATTCAAAACATGAGTATACATCCAATCATATAACGTACAACACTCATCAATAATCATTCTCAATAAGGCGTATTTCAACACTTAGGATCAAAAATCATTCAAACAATTACCAATCAAAACAAGGAAATACATTCATCATACGTTAACTAATGAGTCTTCGTTAGTAAGGCTAATCATCTGAGACATTATCCGCGCAATAGCAATCAGGGCCAAACAAAGTGGACAAGGCTGAAATGCTAGAGATACCTAAGGTAATAAGGACGGCCACATCCCTTATCTAATGTATGCATACACCATCTATCGAGGATCATACTTATTCGCTATTCAAAAGGTATCACCGACGAAAAATCCGACTATCACCAAAGACGGGTACCCCCGGTTGGGGCTGGTATTTTCCAATTACCATCTATGGGCCCACGGAAATATCAATGATGCCCCATCCCTGAGGTTGTATATACCGTGTCAAATAGCAATCTTAAGATCGTTAAATAGCCTTGGGCAACTCTGGGAGGGAGCGCAAGTCCCCGTAGACAGCTACCTCATTAACATCGAATTCAAGAGTCGCGACATGGCGAACAATCCTAGTATTTTATTCAAGTAGCTCGTTTTCTCAAATTCTTATTTCCTCGTTCATTCGTAACAAGTGACAATTCTGAAAATCTTAGTAATATCGTCGAACTTTGTATAATGAAATTTTAGTTCTAGCAGTTCTTCAGGTAAGCAGAACACATAGCAAGACTTAAATATTTATTTTGAGTCCGTTCGTACATTTTAAATATTTTCACTATTCATTATTTTACTATTCATCACGGTTACTATTCATCATTTTACTATTCATCGTAGTTACTATTCATCGTATTTTTATACGTATTCGTATTTTCGTATTTCGTATTTCTACGTATTTTTATACGTATTCGTATTTTCGTATCTCGTATTTCTACGTACTTTTATACGTATTCGTATTTTTGTATTTCGTATTCCTACGTATTTTTATACCTATACGTATTCTTATACTTCGTATTTCTACGTATTTTTATACTTGTACGTATTTTCATACTTGTATGTATTTTTATACTTGTACGTATTTTTATACTTTATACGTATTTTTATACTTAAGATATTCTATTTAGTTACAAAACCAACTTTTATTTTCTAAGTACAAAATTCTAGTTTCAAAGTCGTTAAGTTCGTTTTGTACTTAGTGATTTGAAATAATATTTTAAAAGTAAAACTCGGTTACGTTTAGTCATATACTTTAACTAAAATTTTAACGGTTTCCATTTTTAGCGATGTTGTCGAAGTTCATTTAAATAGTCCGTATGTCCAAATCCATATTTAAGCAAAGGTAGTAGCACTCGAACTTGTTCATTTTAATATACGTAACATTTATTTTTATCGGTTTCGTCGATTCTTTTTATTAACGATTTATTATACAATCTAATATAATCCTAATTACTATTCAACTTTAGTGACTAAGTAATAAATTCATTTTGATCAAAATTGACCCATTTTAATTAGAAAAACCGTAGCCTTGATTTATTTAGCTATTTATTTCTTTTTTTGTTTTTATTAATAAATCATTACTTTAACTAATTAAATTACTTAAGTGATAAAAATAAAAAGTGACAAGTTCATTTTAGGTCCAAATTAAACCCTAAAACCGTGGCCCTCTATACTTGTTCATTTTTATTTTCGTTTTCTAATTTATCGGTTTTGGACTTAAAGTTTTTATATACTAAACATTTTATTTCATTTATGAATAGTGATTTGTGACACTTTATATTTCGAACTTTTACATTTTAAAGATTTAGCTTATTTAGCTTATATATTTAGTATTGTAATTATTTACTAGTGAATTAAAACAACAATTTAAATAACACTTATAAAAATTATGAATCAAACTGAAGTGAAACCTATGGGGTATGATTTCACTCAAGAGAACAACTAAAATCAATGTATGAATGACTTGAAAATCTCGGCCAAAGTGATGTTTTTTTGTGTGAAATTTTCTGATTTTTGTAACTTAAATGAAAACATAAAAGATAGACTAAATCTAAGCACAAAGCAATAGATTTAGGGTTTGATTAATCAAGCACAAAGCCACTAATTAATCACTCACACTCTCTTGCACTTAGCTAGGAGAACACAAGTTGAGAACTCTCAAAGTTAGGGTTTTTAATTCATTCATCAAATCTGAAAATTACATTGGGAGAGTGAGGGTTTATATAATACCCACACTCTAATATTGACCTTACATTTCAAAGATGATCTAAGGGCTCATAGAGGCCCTTGAATACTACAAAGAAAACGGCTCACATGAGCTCACAATGCTGAAAATTTCAAAGTAAAATACAAACTACAAAAGCATAAAGTTTGATGGTGACAAGTGACTCAATCCTATCCTTGCTCTTTAGGTGATCATCCAAGGGTCTTGATAGAGTCTTGGGGTGCAAGAGGACGGTCTATTCTCCCATACAAATCTGAATTTGAAGGCTAGAAAACATAAAGCATAAAGCATGAAAGCGACACTAGTGAAAATGACTTAAAACACAAAATAAGGTGGGACTTGTGATGACTTGTTGAAGCCGGCTCCTAGGGCCTCCATGAGCTGACTTTTTCAAGCCATGTGGGTCATGATTATTAGAGGACTTAACCCACATGGGTGCACCCATAGTTCACACTTCAAAAATAGCACATGTATTGACTTTTTGGTTGCTCTCCATCTTGACTTTCCCTTGACTTCCCTTGACTCACTAAGTTTGGCTAAATTGACCATTAGATTGACTTGACTTAGCACTTAGTGGTCCCTAAGTCCAAGACCTGGGCTAGGGTTTGAGCCCATGGACCCAACCCATGGTCTAACTCCTCTCCATCCTTGATCGCCTTGACCATTCTTGGTCCAATCTCCTCTCCTTGGAAAGGATTTGCCCTCAAATCCTTGGAGATCTTTTCATTGCCCTCTCTACTCGATTTCTTGCTTGAATCCCGACTTAGCCCTCGACCAACCTTGGCTCTCATGATCTTAGCCTTCCATGGGCGCCACTTGATTAAAGTTTGGAAAAGAGGTTGACCCTCTTTGAGTTGGCTCGAGTGAACGGCCATATGCTCCTCCTTGCCCACAGCTTGCTTGTCCACACATTCTTGCTCGAGCACACTCTTGAGCCCATGGTTCGTAGGCATACTTTCCATCCATTCTTGCTCATGATCGAGCCCATCAATGATTCTCCATCTCAAAGATCCACTTGATTTTTCCTTACCATCGATTTTTGCTCTTTCCTTGACCACATTATTGTTGTAGTCGGTTGTTTCATTGTTGATTGATGCATCACCCTCATGTCACTCCTCTCCTAGAATCCTTCTCATTGTTCTAGGGCTTCCCTCTCGTTCTAGGCTCACCACCTCTTCACCTACACTCATTTTCGGCTCCACATCCACCTCCTTGCTAGGACTCCCTTTGAGTGATTCGAACAAACACGCATTGGCTTTACAACCCATCATTGGTGGTAGGGGGGCTAGAACGATAAGCTTTTCACCATACTTGAATGAGTAGGTGTTGTTTCTCCCATGGTGGGAAGAATTTTTCTCATATTCTCATGGCCTACCAAGCAACACATGACACGCATCCATGTCTAACACTTCACACACAACTTCATCCTTATAGTCTTGTCCAATCGAGAACGAAACCTTGCATTGTTTATCGACCTTTACCTCGGCTCCTTGATTAAGCCACCTTAGCTTATAAGGATGAGGATGTTTCAAGGTGGGTAGGGCAAGTTTATCAATGAGGGTTTTTGAAGCGACATTAACACAACTTCCTCCATCAATAATTAGGTTACACACTCTCCCCATGATTGTACATTTGGACCGAAAAATTTGATGTCTTTGGTCCAAGCTCTCGTTTGATTCTTGAGTGTGCATCACTCGCCATGTGACCAAGCTCAACCCCGAGTCCGGGGGAACTAGGGTTTCGGCCATCTTTTCTCCCACAACTTCCTCTTTTTTTTCTTCCTCACAAACTAAGACCTCATCGTCTCCCCAAAGCACCACCTCACTTGTGTTCAAGGCCCTCTTGCTAGGACACTCCTTAGCAAAATGACCATATCCTTGACATTGGTAGCACTTCTTGAGAGGAATCGTTTTTTTAGGGCCAAAGTCAATTCCCTTCCCCTTGTCAACACTTGATGGCTTGGTAGTAGCGCTAGGCTCGACTATCTTGACCCCTCCTTGGCTCGTGTTAGGAGTGGCCTTGGTGGTGTGTTTGGCCGAGTCTCCTGTTCCCTTCTCTAGCCTCTCAACTCTCATGGCCATAGTGACGGCCTCATCGAATGACCATAAATTTTGCATCTTTACCCGGTTTGCTATCTTAGGGTTTAGGCCCTCGACAAATCTTGCAATCTTTTGCTCGGGTTTTTCACTCATCTCACATTGTAGGGTGAGTTGTTCAAAGTCTCTAAGGTAGGATTCGATGGGTTGTGTTTCTTGTTTGAGTTGAGCCAACCTAAGAAACATGTCTTGGGTGTAATCCTTGGGAACAAACTTGTCTTTGAGCTTTTTCTTGAGTTTGAGCCATGACCTAATGGGTTCCTTTCCCTCTCGATTTCTTTGGTTCTTAAGGTTCCCATACCAAAGTGAAGCATATCCTTTGAATTTCATGATGGTCACCTTAAAACACTTTCTATCGGGGTATTCCTTAAATTCAAAGATTCTTTCAACCGACCTAAGCCAATCTAGTAAATCCTCGGGATTCAAACTACCATAAAAGTCGGGAATATCTACCTTGATGTCTCGGTCATGATCTCTTGGGTGGACTTGGACCAAAAATGGTCAAGGTGGTCAAGGGTGAAGTCGAGGGAGACCATGGGTTGGGGCCATGGGCTCAAACCCAAGCCTAGGTCATGGACCAAGGGATCACTAAGGGCTAAGTAAAGTCAATTCTATGGTCAAATCGAGCCAACCTTAGTGATCAAGCAAAGTCAAGATAAGTCAAAGTTGGAGAGCAACCTAAAGTCAAAGATTATGCTATTTTTGAATGTGGTCAATTAGGGTACACCCATGTGAGTCAACCCTCCAATAAAAAGGCTCACATGGTTCAACAAGCTAGCTCAAGGAGGTCCCAAGGAGCCGGCTTCAATTAAAATCCCCAAGCCATCACATTGTTTTATGTTTCATGTCATTTTCATACACGCTGCTTTTTACTTTTTACTTTATGCTTTAATGTAAGGAGACAATATAATCCCTTGTATTTGTTTGGATGGACCGTCCCACATGCCTCCCCAAGACCAATTCTTGACCCTTGGATGCTACCTAAAGTGCATGGAGAGGATGAACTCTAATGTCATTGTCTACTTTATATTTTGTTTGTTTTCTTTTCAAAATTTCGGTACATGTAAGGCCTTGAGGCCCTTTTTTTTATGTTGTTTGTGGGACTAATCTTAGCCCTTAGATCATCTTGTAATGTATGGTCAAGATTAGAATGAGGGTATTATATAAACCCTCATTCTCACATCATATTTTTCAGATTTGGAATGATAAAGAAAACCCTAGTGTTTATTGAGTGTTCTTCATTTTTCTCATTACTTTGTGTTTAAGATTTGTGAACAATTAGTTAGTGGCTTAGTGCTAAACTAATTACAAACCTAAATCTATTACTTTGTGTGTGGATTTAGATACTATCTTTATGTTTTTCATTTGTCACAAAAAATCAGAAAATTTTCTCACAAAAACATCATACTCGGCCGTTTTTATTTCAAGGTTTCAAGTTCGATTTTTGTTCATCCCTTGAGTGAAACTTGATCCACTTAGTTTCACTCCAAATTGGTCATCAAAGCCTAGGTTTGTTCTTGTTTTTCGATTTGTTCTTGTTCTTAGTTTTCTCGAGTTACTCCTTTGTTTTTCTTCTTTTAATTTTCGTTTTCTTCTTTCTTTTCCTTGTTTATTTTCTATAAATTTCCCACAAAATTTCCACAAAAGATCTCACAAATTTTTCACATAATGGAAGGGGATAGAGGGGAGGGTAAAAGGCTTTCCGATTTAGAAGAGAAGTTAACTCAACTCACCGGTAATTGTACTTTAATGATGAATGCTCTAAACACCCTCTTAGACCAAAATCTTAATGAACCAAGAAGGGGTGGAGGGGGAAGAGGGCGTGGGTATGGGCGTGGGGCTGGGAGAGGACACCCTCCTCCTCACATGGAAGATCAATTTTCGGATTCGGAGGAGTCCCTTGAAACCCACCCAAGAGACCATGACCGAGATATCAAAGTGGATATACCCGATTTTTATGGTAGCTTGAACCCCGAGGATCTCCTAGATTGGCTTAGGTCGATAGAGAGGATCTTTGAATTTAAGGAATATCCCGATAGGAAGTGATTTAAGGTAGCCATCTTGAAGTTCAAGCGATACGCTTCCCTTTGGTACGAAAATCTCAAGAACCAACGAAACCGAGAGGGTAAGGAACCCATTAAGTCGTGGCTCAAACTCAAAAAAAAACTCAAAGACAAGTTTGTTCCAAAGGATTATACCCAAGACATGTTCCTCAAGCTAGCCCAACTAAAACAAGAGACACACCCCATTGAAACCTATCTTAGGGACTTTGAGCAACTCACTCTACAATGTGAGATGAATGAGAAGCTTGAGCAAAAAATTGCAAGGTTTGTTGAGGGCCTAAACCCTAAGATAGCAAATCGGGTCAAGATGCAAAACTTGTGGTCATTCGATGAGGCCGTTACTATGGCCACACGTGTGGAAAGGTTAGAAAAGGGGAGAGGAGAGTCGGCTAAGAGCACCACCAAGACCAACCCTAACTCGAGCCAAGGAGGGGTCAAAATTGTCGAACCTAGCCCTACCATCAAGCCATCGAGTGTTGACAAGGGGAAGGGAATTGACTATGGTCCCAAGAGAACAATTCCTCTCAAGAAGTGCTACCAATGTCAAGGGTATGGTCATTTTGCTAAGGAGTGCCCTAGCAAGAGGACCTTGAACACAAGTGAGGTTGTGCATTGGGGAGACGATGAGGTGTTAGTTTGCGAGGAAGAAAAAAACGAGGGAGTTGAGGATGTGAAGGTGGCCGACACATTAGTTCCCCCGGACTCGGGGTTGAGCTTGGTTACTTGGCGAGTAATGCACACTCAAGATTCAAGCGAAAGCATGGATCAAAGACACCAACTATTTCGAACCAAGTGTACAATCATGGGGAGAGTGTGTAATCTCATTATCGATGGGGGAAGTTGTGTTAATGTTGCTTCGAAAACCCTCATTGATAAACTTGCCTTACCAATCTTGAAGCATCCTCATCCTTACAAGCTAAGGTGGCTTAATCAAGGAGCCGAGGTAAGAGTTGATAAGCAATGTCAAGTTTCGTTCTCGATTGGACAAGACTATAAGGATGAAATTGTGTGTGAAGTGTTGGACATGGATGCATGTCATGTGTTGCTTGGTAGGCCTTGGGAGTATGAGAAGAATTCTTCCCACCATGGAAGAGATAACACCTACTCATTCAAGTATGGTGACAAGCTTATTGTCTTAGCTCCCCTACCACCAATGATGGGTTATAAAACCAATTCATGCTTGTTCGAATCAATCAATGGAGTGAGCTCTAGCCAAGAGATGGGAGAAGAGCCGAATGTGGGCTTTGGAAAAGAAGTGATGAGCTTGGAAATCAAGAGAAACCCTAGAGCAACATGGGGAGTTCTAGGAGAGGAGCAACATGAAGGAGATACTTCAATCAACAATGAAACAAATTGACTACAACAAGAATGTGGTCAATGAAAGAGCAAAAATTGATGGCAAGGAAAGATCAAGTGGGTCTTTAAGGTGGAGAATCATTGATGGGCTCGATCATGAGCAAGAATGGATGGATGGCATGGTTATGAGCCGTGGGCTCAAAGAAATGCTCGTGGAAGAGTGTGTGGTCAAGCAAACCGTGACCAAGGAAGAAAACATGATCAATTCTTCGAGCCAAGGCAAAGGGGTCCAACCATTTCTACAAACTCTAGCTAAGTGGTGCCCATGGAAGACCAAAACCGTGAAAGCCAAGATCGAGCAAAGGTTGAGCCGAGAATCAAGCATGAAATCGAGCAAGGGAGGAAGCAAGAGGATCTCCAAGGACTTGAGGACAAGTCCTTTCCAAGGAGAGGAGATTGGACCAAAAATGGTCAAGGTGGTCAAGGGTGAAGTCGAGGGAGACCATGGGTTGGGGCCATGGGCTCAAACCCAAGCCTAGGTCATGGACCAAGGGATCACTAAGGGCTAAGTAAAGTCAATTCTATGGTCAAATCGAGCCAACGTTAGTGATCAAGCAAAGTCAAGAGAAGTCAAAGTTGGAGAGCAACCTAAAGTCAAAGATTATGCTATTTTTGAATGTGGTCAATTAGGGTACACCCATGTGAGTCAACCCTCCAATAAAAAGGCTCACATGGTTCAACAAGCTAGCTCAAGGAGGTCCCAAGGAGCCAGCTTCAATTAAAATCCCCAAGCCATCACATTGTTTTATGTTTCATGTCATTTTCATACATGTCGCTTTCTTTACTTTTTACTTTATGCTTTAATGTAAGGAGACAATATAATCCCTTGTATTTGTTTGGATGGACCGTCCCACATGCCTCCCCAAGACCAATTCTTGACCCTTGGATGCTACCTAAAGTGCATGGAGAGGATGAACTCTAATGTCATTGTCTACTTTATATTTTGTTTGTTTTCTTTTCAAAATTTCGGTACATGTAAGGCCTTGAGGCCGTTTTTTTTATGTTGTTTGTGGGACTAATCTTAGCCCTTAGATCATCTTGTAATGTATGGTCAAGATTAGAATGAGGGTATTATATAAACCCTCATTCTCACATCATATTTTTCAGATTTGGAATGATAAAGAAAACCCTAGTGTTTATTGAGTGTTCTTCATTTTTCTCATTACTTTGTGTTTGAGATTTGTGAACAATTAGTTAGTGGCTTAGTGCTTAACTAATTACAAACCTAAATCTATTACTTTGTGTGTGGATTTAGATACTATCTTTATGTTTTTCATTTGTCACAAAAAATCAGAAAATTTTCTCACAAAAACATCATACTCGGCCGTTTTTATTTCAAGGTTTCAAGTTCGATTTTTGTTCATCCCTTGAGTGAAACTTGATCCACTTAGTTTCACTCCAGGACTTCAATGGACTCCTCCGAATCCGAGTAGGGGTCTTCCATGTGAGGAGGTGGTTGTCCTCTCCCTCGGCCACCAATACCACGGCCTCTCCCTCCACCCCTTGGTGGTTGTCTTGGCTCATTAAGATTTTGGTCCAAGAGGGTGTTTAGAGCATTCATCATTGTATTGCAACTACCGGCGAGTTGATTCAACTTTTCTTCTAAATCCGAAAGTCTCTTATCCCCATCCATTTTGTGAAAATTTTGTGAGAGTTTTGTGAAAGTTTTGTGGAATAACAAGTAAAAAGAAAGAAAGGAAAAACGAAAAAATTGAAAAGAAAACAAGAGTGAAACCGAGAAAACAAAGATCAAACCGAAACAAAGAACAAACCTAGGCTTTGATGACCAATTTGAAGTGAAACCTATGGGGTATGATTTCACTCAAGAGAACAACTAAAATCAATGTATGAATGACTTGAAAATCTCGGCCAAAGTGATGTTTTTTTGTGTGAAATTTTCTGATTTTTGTAACTTAAATGAAAACATAAAAGATAGACAAAATCTAAGCACAAAGCAATAGATTTAGGGTTTGATTAATCAAGCATAAAGCCACTAATTAATCACACACACTCTCTTGCACTTAGCTAGGAGAACACAAGTTGAGAACTCTCAAAGTTAGGGTTTTTAATTCATTCATCAAATCTGAAAATTACATTGGGAGAGTGAGGGTTTATATAATACCCACACTCTAATCTTGACTTTACATTTCAAAGATGATCTAAGGGCTCATAGAGGCCCTTGAATACTACAAAAAAAACGGCTCACATGAGCTCACAATGCTGAAAATTTCAAAGTAAAATACAAACTACAAAAGCATAAAGTTTGATGGTGACAAGTGACTCAATCCTATCCTTGCTCTTTAGGTGATCATCCAAGGGTCTTGATAGAGTCTTGGGGTGCAAGAGGACGGTCCATTCTCCCATACAAATCTGAATTTGAAGGCTAGAAAACATAAAGCATAAAGCATGAAAGCGACACTAGTGAAAATGACTTAAAGCACAAAATAAGGTGGGACTTGTGATGACTTGTTGAAGCCGGCTCCTAGGGCCTCCATGAGCTGACTTTTTCAAGCCATGTGGGTCATGATTATTAGAGGACTTAACCCACATGGGTGCACCCATAGTTCGCACTTCAAAAATAGCACATGTATTGACTTTTTGGTTGCTCTCCATCTTGACTTTCCCTTGACTTCCCTTGACTCACTAAGTTTGGCTAAATTGACCATTAGATTGACTTGACTTAGCACTTAGTGGTCCCTAAGTCCAAGACCTAGGCTAGGGTTTGAGCCCATGGACCCAACCCATGGTCTAACTCCTCTCCATCCTTGATCGCTTGACCATTCTTGGTCCACAAACTAGGCATATATATGAAGAACACATGAATAAATGAAGAACATATATGATTTTCTCATGAACACTTTTAATTCAAATTTTTATATTATCATTTAAATTTCTCAAATTTTTACTAGTAAGTTTATTTAACCTAAGCTAACATAATATGTTATTTACAAAAATTAAAACTAAAAATTGGTCCAAATTTAAGAGTAAAACCGTGGCCCTCTATATTATTTTCACAATTTTTTTTTTTTTTGATTTTTATACTACTAATTCTATAACTAATTTCTTTTATATTATAGGTGTATTTGTCATAGGTGAAAAACATAACAAAACATTAACAACTAAAAGTAATTCACTTCAAACACAAAAATAAAAACAATAGTTCAAGCACATAAATACTTTAAAACATTTAAATTTCATAACAATTTCATTTTAAGTCCAACACATAAAATAATTACATTTTTATATACTTCTTATTTATAGTCTTTTAAGCATGCAATTAACAAAAATTAAAACGAAAAATTACTCCAAATAAAAAGAACATGCCGTGAGAAATTATAGGTGAACAACAATTTTATTTTTCGATTTTTGTCTTCTAATTTATCATACAATACCTAGGTGATAATATAAGTCATGCATACACTCAAAACATCAATTAGGAAAATAGATTGTGCATGGAAATTATAGTGTGCGAGAGCACCTTAATTAGGTTAGTGAAAGTGAAAAGTCTAGCAATTGTCGGGATCAACGATGTTGTCAAATATGCTCAAGTCGATGCCTCCACCTTGCTCCTCTTCTTTGGATAGTTAGTGCATACAAATGAAAATAAGTAAGTTAGTAATTTATTTTAGCTAAACTAACTAAACTAACAATTTAAAGTGTAGTAATAATTTTATTTTTAGGTGATGTATATATTTTAAATAATTTGATTTATGTTCTTAATTATTTACAAGTTAAAAGAGGAAGTGATTACTAAATATAAATGGTGGAGAGTTTATTTAAGAGCTTAAAGAAATAAAAAGGCAAGAAATAAATGTTTAAAGAAGAAAAATGAAATGAAGAAGATGAAGATCATAAGAGAGCTTGAGGTTGAAGATGAAGATTGTCTTACTAAAGTTTAGAGTAGTTTTTATTAGAGAGAAAAGCCTTGTATGTTTTTTTTGTGTTTGTGTGCAAGTGAATGTTGTAGTAGTAAATGTATTAGTAATGTATGTAGTATGTATTAGTGTATTGCAAATGTATAAACATTTAATTTAATTAAGCTAAATATGTGATGATGAAAATGTAGGTTGTGTAAGTGTAGCATGGTGTGTGTAAGAGAAGAAATGGAAGAGGATAGAACTTGTAGAGGTGAGTCAAGGGAAGTCGGCCAACATGAGTCACAAGGGCTCGATTTTTCGTTTTTGAAATTTTCGATTTGCGCGCACGCGAAAAGTCTCGAAATAAAATATATGATCTTAAAATAATGTTTCGAAGTAAGATCGAAAATAAAAATGAAAAGTGACAAGTTCATTTTAGGTCCAAATTAAACCCTAAAACCGTGGCCCTCTATACTTGTTCATTTTTATTTTCGTTTTCTAATTTATCGGTTTTGGACTTAAAGTTTTTATATACTAAACATTTTATTTCATTTATGAATAGTGATTTGTGACACTTTATATTTCGAACTTTTACATTTTAAAGATTTAGCTTATTTAACTTATATATTTAGTATTGTAATTATTTACTAGTGAATTAAAACAACAATTTAAATAACACTTATAAAAATTATGAATCAAACTGAAGTGAAACCTATGGGGTATGATTTCACTCAAGAGAACAACTAAAATCAATGTATGAATGACTTGAAAATCTCGGCCAAAGTGATGTTTTTTTGTGTGAAATTTTTTGATTTTTGTAACTTAAATGAAAACATAAAAGATAGACTAAATCTAAGCACAAAGCAATAGATTTAGGGTTTGATTAATCAAGCATAAAGTCACTAATTAATCACTCACACTCTCTTGCACTTAGCTAGGAGAACACAAGTTGAGAACTCTCAAAGTTAGGGTTTTTAATTCATTCATCAAATCTGAAAATTACATTGGGAGAGTGAGGGTTTATATAATACCCACACTCTAATCTTGACTTTACATTTCAAAGATGATCTAAGGGCTCATAGAGGCCCTTGAATACTACAAAGAAAACGGCTCACATGAGCTCACAATGCTGAAAATTTCAAAGTAAAATACAAACTACAAAAGCATAAAGTTTGATGGTGACAAGTGACTCAATCCTATCCTTGCTCTTTAGGTGATCATCCAAGGGTCTTGATAGAGTCTTGGGGTGCAAGAGGACGGTCCATTCTCCCATACAAATCTGAATTTGAAGGCTAGAAAACATAAAGCATAAAGCATGAAAGCGACACTAGTGAAAATGACTTAAAGCACAAAATAAGGTGGGACTTGTGATGACTTGTTGAAGCCTGGCTCTAGGGCCTCCATGAGCTGACTTTTTCAAGCCATGTGGGTCATGATTATTAGAGGACTTAACCCACATGGGTGCACCCATAGTTCACACTTCAAAAATAGCACATGTATTGACTTTTTGGTTGCTCTCCATCTTGACTTTCCCTTGACTTCCCTTGACTCACTAAGTTTGGCTAAATTGACCATTAGATTGACTTGACTTAGCACTTAGTGGTCCCTAAGTCCAAGACCTAGGCTAGGGTTTGAGCCCATGGACCCAACCCATGGTCTAACTCCTCTCCATCCTTGATCGCCTTGACCATTCTTGGTCCACAAACTAGGCATATATATGAAGAACACATGAATAAATGAAGAACATATATGATTTTCTCATGAACACTTTTAATTCAAATTTTTATATTATCATTTAAATTTCTCAAATTTTTACTAGTAAGTTTATTTAACCTAAGCTAACATAATATGTTATTTACAAAAATTAAAACTAAAAATTGGTCCAAATTTAAGAGTAAAACCGTGGCCCTCTACATTATTTTCACAATTTTTATTTTTTTTATTTTTATACTACTAATTCTATAACTAATTTCTTTTATATTATAGGTGTATTTGTCATAGGTGAAAAACATAACGAAACATTAACAACTAAAAGTAATTCACTTCAAACACAAAAATAACAACAATAGTTCAAGCACATAAATACTTTAAAACATTTAAATTTCATAACAATTTCATTTTAAGTCCAACACATAAAATAATTACATATTTATATTGGAGCGATTCGGGGCGGGCCTCTTTGTACCTTGTAACCACACTAACCCTAAACTCGACTCACTCATGAGCCTCACTCAATACACACGGTTTTAGGGTTGTTTTGGTGATGATTGTTTCGGTTTTTATTGTGAAAACATAAAACAAACTAAAGATTAAGGATATGAATTAGACTAAGCACAAAGCCACTAGCCTAAGACTAAGGTTCCGATCAATCATCGCACTAAGCTATGATCATTACCCAAGAAACTCGAAACACCAAGCACAAAGCCAAGGTGGTTTCCAAGAGAAAAACTCACTTTTAAAACTCATCTTTTTATAACTTAACAAATCTCATTTTTACAAGGGAGATAGGTGGGTTTATATAAGACCCATGCTATCATCTAAACCCTACATCTAATATCTAATCTAAGGGCCATGAGGCCTTACAAAAACAGCCGAAAATAATTGGTCACAAGACCTTACAAAATCTGAAAAATTACAACAACTAACAACTAAAGTAGACAATGACATCTTGGTGCATCCTCTCCCTTCATTGTGTTGTTGAATCAAGGGCCTAGATTATCTCCTTGAAGCACAAGTATCTCGGCCCTCCCTTAGTTTCCTAGCTGATTTTGTTCTTTGAATTCAAAAGATCAAAAGGTGACAAAGACATAAAGTTTAAAGCAACTTTAATCGAAAGGGACATGTATGAATTATAATGTATCATCCTTGACTTAAATTTCAGCCGAGATTTTGAGCCTTTTTGGGCTGAAAATTCGTGACCATGGGTCCAAGGACCATGGTTCGATCGTAGGCCAAAAATCGGGACCAAATCGTCAAGCCGTTTCAGTGCAACTCTCCCTTTCTTCAAAAAAAGTTTGTCCTCAAACTTTGGCCAAATAAAATGGTATCCAAAAAGACGAAATTTTCAGAAATTAAAACGATTTTTTGAAGAATAAGATTTTGATAAAAACGAATGAAACAACAAGACTCGAATCCTATGAAAAGCACATAGCAAATTCATCGAATCCTCTTGTTAGCCAACTCGACCCAAACACCTACAAAGGTGCTTGACTCAAGTCGACACTCACAAGTCAAGATGCACACAAACTTGCAAGGTGACACTCGAAAACATCATAACCCAACTCATCCCAAGATCGTCTTGGTTTAAGAAAACTCAAGAGCCGAAGCTTTGACACCAATTGGAGCGATTCGGGGCGGGCCTCTTTGTACCTTGTAACCACACTAACCCTAAACTCGACTCACTCATGAGCCTCACTCAATACACACGGTTTTAGGGTTGTTTTGGTGATGATTGTTTCGGTTTTTATTGTGAAAACATAAAACAAACTAAAGATTAAGGATATGAATTAGACTAAGCACAAAGCCACTAGCCTAAGACTAAGGTTCCGATCAATCATCGCACTAAGCTATGATCATTACCCAAGAAACTCGAAACACCAAGCACAAAGCCAAGGTGGTTTCCAAGAGAAAAACTCACTTTTAAAACTCATCTTTTTATAACTTAACAAATCTCATTTTTACAAGGGAGATAGGTGGGTTTATATAAGACCCATGCTATCATCTAAACCCTACATCTAATATCTAATCTAAGGGCCATGAGGCCTTACAAAAACAGCCGAAAATAATTGGTCACAAGACCTTACAAAATCTGAAAAATTACAACAACTAACAACTAAAGTAGACAATGACATCTTGGTGCATCCTATTTGGAGTGAAACTAGGAGGATCAAGTTTCACTCAAAGGATGAACAAAAATCGATTTGTATTACCCTTGAATATACACGGCCCAAACACTATTTTTGTGAGAAATTTTTTCTGAAATTTGTGTGATAACATGAAAACATAAAAGATAGTCACTAAATCTAAACACAAAGTAATAGATTTAGTGTTGTGATTAGTTTAAGCACAAAGCCACTAAACTAATCTATCACTAATCTCAAGCACTAAGCAAGGAGATAATGAAGAACACTCAAATAAGTTGAGAACTCTCAAACTTAGGGTTTTTATCATTCATAAAATTCTGAAAGTACAATGAGGATATGCTTGGTTTAAATAGACCAAGGCTTTACATCTTGACCCTTCATTCTAAAGCTAATCTAAGGGCCATAAAGTACCCACATTACATCTCAAAAAAACGGCTGAAATGCCTTGTAAAATGCTGAAAATTTTGAATTTAACAAACAAAAGTATAAAGCATAAAGTATAAAAGGTAGATAGTGACACGCTGAAAGGGACACATGGAGGAACAACATGTGAACCTCCCCTTTGTTTATTTCGGCTGACTTGGCCCACTTCCCACTTGATTTTTGCTCTTGATGATTTAATTGACTTGTGGTTCGAACCCACTTGGGTGCACTCGAGCGATCACAAACAAAAATAGCACTTTAGTCGACTTTCTGGTTGCTCCCCGTCTTGACTTTCTTGACCTCGTTGACCCACCAAGCTTGACCAAGATATTATTATGTAATTCACTCAAAATAAGCTTGGGTGGACCTTAGGACCGTGGCCTAGCCCATGGTTCGAGCCCAAGGACCCAAACCAACCCTTACTCTCAAACCAAACAAAATCGAGCTTGCTTGATTTGGTTCAATCTCCTCTCCTTGAAAAGGATTTGTCCTCAAATCCTCGGTCTCTCTTCCTCTTGCTCGGTTTGAACTTTGATCGTTGTTGAGATTGATCGATACCCCTTTTGCTTCTTGACAAGAATTGGACTTCATGATTGTGGATGCCCAAGAACACCATAGGCCTAGAGATTGATCGAGAGAATAATTGTTCCTTGTTTGGCTCGTGCAAATGACCCTACTCTCTTCTCTTACCATGGTCTCCTTGAATCTACATTCATTTTCTAGCTCATCCTCAAGCTCTTCATACCCAAACTCAATTGAGGCTTGCTTAGGATCACCATGACGCCACTCATTGTCATGATTGAGCCCCACGTTTCTCTTCCACTTCAAGGACTCACTTGAACTTTCCAACACATCGACCCTTTCATCTCCAAACGATTCACTTCCTTTGCACATGATTGAGTGCCCCGAATTTTCGCTTTGAGCTCATTGAGCTCCTCTCCTTGACTTCCCCTAATGCTCTAGGATTGTCTTTGATCAAATGGAGGGCCACCTTCTCATTCATGAAAGTACTTGTTGAATTGGATGACCTAAGGATCGTGGACAGCTCACGTATGGCATTGAGGGCCGTGTTCCCTTCCCACAATTCGACCCTTGGACTTTCAATTGAGCCACCTTCTTTCTTGAATTTAGGTGAGGATTGTAGAAGATCATCACTTAGCTCTTTTGTTCAAGCTTAGTTCCCCCTTTGAATCCACATTTCATGAATCCACTTGAGTAGACTTGGTTATGACAACCACATAGCATTTCTTTGGTATTGTTAGTTCCCACTTTGAACTTCCATTTTAGAAATTCCCTCGACTCTTTGCTTGCATCAACATCCCTACTCCACATGAATCTCCGTTCCATAAGCCTAGGTAGACTTCTCATCTCACATTCATCCCCTTTCTTGAGCATAGGTAGACTTTCTTTTCCAAACTCATCTTGATCATTAGGGATGCCTTTGAGAAGAACACATTCAACCTTCTCATCACTAACCCCATGCTTCATTCTGCACTCCACTCAAAATAACCTCTTTGGATGACTCAAGTATGGAGGGTGGTTTGCATTGCTCTTTGGGGAACTCCTTAGCAAGGACATTAATCTCATCCTTCCCATGACTAACCCCAAGTTCAATTTCTGGTCCCCCATCAATCCCCATTGTTTCGTGTGACATGATC
The DNA here is from genome assembly GCA_023091065.1 of Dianthus caryophyllus. NCBI lineage: Eukaryota > Viridiplantae > Streptophyta > Magnoliopsida > Caryophyllales > Caryophyllaceae > Dianthus > Dianthus caryophyllus. Next base: position 2,378,957 of record JALGRB010000016.1, read on the forward strand.
AAGGAGGGTGGGTTAGGGTTCTTCAAAATCGGAGGTAAGGGTGCAAGTTTGATTTTCTTAGCCCCAATCTTGAAAGTATAGGTATTGTCCCTCTCATCATGACTAGCATTTCTCTCCAACTTCCAAGGTCTCCCTAAGAGGAGATGACAAGCCTCCATAGGTAACACATCACACAAAACCACATCCATGTAATCCCCACCAATGGAGAAAGAAACCAAGCATTGTCTATCCACCATCAACTCGGCTCCCATGTTTAGCCACTTTAATTTGTAAGGGTTAGGGTGTTCTTGTGTGGGCAAGGCTAACTTTTCAATGAGAGTGCTTTGATACCAATTTGGAGTGAAACTAGGAGGATCAAGTTTCACTCAAAGGATGAACAAAAATCGATTTGTATTACCCTTGAATATACACGGCCCAAACACTATTTTTGTGAGAAATTTTTTCTGAAATTTGTGTGATAACATGAAAACATAAAAGATAGTCACTAAATCTAAACACAAAGTAATAGATTTAGTGTTGTGATTAGTTTAAGCACAAAGCCACTAAACTAATCTATCACTAATCTCAAGCACTAAGCAAGGAGATAATGAAGAACACTCAAATAAGTTGAGAACTCTCAAACTTAGGGTTTTTATCATTCATAAAATTCTGAAAATACAATGAGGATATGCTTGGTTTAAATAGACCAAGGCTTTACATCTTGACCCTTCATTCTAAAGCTAATCTAAGGGCCATAAAGTACCCACATTACATCCCAAAAAAAACGGCTGAAATGCCTTGTAAAATGCTGAAAATTTTGAATTTAACAAACAAAAGTATAAAGCATAAAGTATAAAAGGTAGATAGGGACATGTGTGAAAGGGACACATGGAGGAACAACATGTGAACCTCCCCTTTGTTTATTTCGGCTGACTTGGCCCACTTCCCACTTGATTTTTGCTCTTGATGATTTAATTGACTTGTGGTTCGAACCCACTTGGGTGCACTCGAGCGATCACAAACAAAAATAGCACTTTAGTCGACTTTCGGTTGCTCTCCGTCTTGACTTTCTTGACCTCGTTGACCCACCAAGCTTGACCAAGATATTATTATGTAATTCACTCAAAATAAGCTTGGGTGGACCTTAGGACCGTGGCCTAGCCCATGGTTCGAGCCCAAGGACCCAAACCAACCCTTACTCTCAAACCGAACAAAATCGAGCTTGCTTGATTTGGTTCATATATACTTCTTATTTATAGTCTTTTAAGCATGCAATTAACAAAAATTAAAACGAAAAATTACTCCAAATAAAAAGAACATGCCGTGAGAAATTATAGGTGAACAACAATTTTATTTTTCGATTTTTGTCTTCTAATTTATCATACAATACCTAGGTGATAATATAAGTCATGCATACACTCAAAACATCAATTAGGAAAATAGATTGTGCATGGAAATTATAGTGTGCGAGAGCACCTTAATTAGGTTAGTGAAAGTGAAAAGTCTAGCAATTGTCGGGATCAACGATGTTGTCAAATATGCTCAAGTCGATGCCTCCACCTTGCTCCTCTTCTTTGGATAGTTAGTACATACAAATGAAAATAAGTAAGTTAGTAATTTATTTTAGCTAAACTAACTAAACTAACAATTTAAAGTGTAGTAATAATTTTATTTTTAGGTGATGTATATATTTTAAATAATTTGATTTATGTTCTTAATTATTTACAAGTTAAAAGAGGAAGTGATTACTAAATATAAATGGTGGAGAGTTTATTTAAGAGCTTAAAGAAATAAAAAGGCAAGAAATAAATGTTTAAAGAAGAAAAATGAAATGAAGAAGATGAAGATCATAAGAGAGCTTGAGGTTGAAGATGAAGATTGTCTTACTAAAGTTTAGAGTAGTTTTTATTAGAGAGAAAAGCCTTGTATGTTTTTTTTGTGTTTGTGTGCAAGTGAATGTTGTAGTAGTAAATGTATTAGTAATGTATGTAGTATGTATTAGTGTATTGCAAATGTATAAACATTTAATTTAATTAAGCTAAATATGTGATGATGAAAATGTAGGTTGTGTAAGTGTAGCATGGTGTGTGTAAGAGAAGAAATGGAAGAGGATAGAACTTGTAGAGGTGAGTCAAGGGAAGTCGGCCAACATGAGTCACAAGGGCTCGATTTTTCGTTTTGAAATTTTTAGATTTCTTGGCACTTGAAAAGTCTCGAAATAAAATATATGGTCTTAAAATAATGTTTCGAAGTAAGATCGAAAATAAAAATGAAAAGTGACAAGTTCATTTTAGGTCCAAATTAAACCCTAAAACCGTGGGCCCTCTATACTTGTTCATATTTATTCTTGTTTTCTAATTTATCGGTTGTGGACTTAAAGTTTTTATATACTAAACATTTTATTTCATTTATGAATAGTGATTTGTGACACTTTATATTTCGAACTTTTACATTTTAAAGATTTAGCTTATTTAACTTATATATTTAGTATTGTAATTATTTACTAGTGAATTAAAACAACAATTTAAATAACACTTATAAAAATTATGAATCAAAGCAAGTGAAACCTATGGGGTATGATTTCACTCAAGAGAACAACTAAAATCAATGTATGAATGACTTGAAAATCTCGGCCAAAGTGACGTTTTTTTGTGTGAAATTTTCTGATTTTTGTAACTTAAATGAAAACATAAAAGATAGACTAAATCTAAGCACAAAGCAATAGATTTAGGGTTTGATTAATCAAGCACAAAGCCACTAATTAATCACTCACACTCTCTTGCACTTAGCTAGGAGAACACAAGTTGAGAACTCTCAAAGTTAGGGTTTTTAATTCATTCATCAAATCTGAAAATTACATTGGGAGAGTGAGGGTTTATATAATACCCACACTCTAATCTTGACCTTACATTTCAAAGATGATCTAAGGGCTCATAGAGGCCCTTGAATACTACAAAGAAAACGGCTCACATGAGCTCACAATGCTGAAAATTTCAAAGTAAAATACAAACTACAAAAGCATAAAGTTTGATGGTGACAAGTGACTCAATCCTATCCTTGCTCTTTAGGTGATCATCCAAGGGTCTTGATAGAGTCTTGGGGTGCAAGAGGACGGTCCATTCTCCCATACAAATCTGAATTTGAAGGCTAGAAAACATAAAGCATAAAGCATGAAAGCGACACTAGTGAAAATGACTTAAAGCACAAAATAAGGTGGGACTTGTGATGACTTGTTGAAGCCGGCTCCTAGGGCCTCCATGAGCTGAATTTTTCAAGCCATGTGGGTCATGATTATTAGAGGACTTAACCCACATGGGTGCACCCATAGTTCACACTTCAAAAATAGCACATGTATTGACTTTTTGGTTGCACTCCATCTTGACTTTCCCTTGACTTCCCTTGACTCACTAAGTTTGGCTAAATTGACCATTAGATTGACTTGACTTAGCACTTAGTGGTCCCTAAGTGGAGCAAAAATGGCCAAGGTGGTCAAGGGTGAAGTCGAGGGAGACCATGGGTTGGGGCCATGGGCTCAAACCCAAGCCTAGGCCAAGGGTCAAGGGGGTCACTAAGGGCTAAGTAAAGTCAATTCTATGGTCAAATCAAGCCAACCTTAGTGATCAAGCAAAGTCAAGAGGAAGTCAAAGTTGGAGAGCAACAAAAAAGTCAAGATTGTGCTATTTTTGAATGTGGTCAAAGTGGGTGCACCCATGTGAGTTAACCCTCCAATAAAAGGACTCACATGGTTCACAAAGCTAGCTCAAGGAGGTCCCATAGGAGCCGGCCCAACAAGTCCCAACAAACAATCACATTGTTTTATGTTTATGTCGTTTTTCATTCATTATCGCTTTCGCCACTTTATGTTTTATTGTAAGAGTTTAAATCTCAAAAAAATGGTCACATGGACCGTCCCACCCCACCCCAAGGCTCACACAAGGGCCCTTGGATGATCATCAACAAAGAAGGGAGAGGATGGAGTCTAATGTCACTATCACCTTTATGCTTTTTAGTTTGTCTTTACATTATAGAATTTTCAGCTCACATGGAGCCTAGGAGCCGTGTTTTATGTCTTATTTTGGGACTCTTGTGAGCCCTTAGATCCTCCTTGTAATGAATGGTCAAGATTAGAATGAGGGTAATATATAAACCCTCATTCTCACATCAAAATTTTCAGATTTGGAATGATAAAAGAAAACCCTAGTTGTTTACTTGAGTTTCTTCATTTTCTCATTACTTAGTGTGTGAGTTAGTGGAAGATTAGTTTAGTGGCTTTGTGCTTAAGCTAATCAAAACCTAAATCTATTACTTTGTGTGTAGATTTAGATACTATCTTTATGTTCTTGCATTTAACAACAAAAATCAGAAAAAATACAACACAAAACACCACATTCGGCCGTTTATTTTTCAAGGGGTTTGAGATCGATTTTGTTCATCCTTTGAGTGAAGCTTTATCCACTTAGTTTCACTTCAAATTGGTCATCAGAGCCTAGGTTTGTTCTTGTTTTTTCGATTTGTTTGTGTTTTCGATTTGTTTTACTTTTCTCGGTTTACACCCTTGTTCTTCCTCTTCAATTTTAGTTTTCTTTCTTTTCTTTTCCTTGTTTATTTTCCACAAAACTTTCACAAAAAACTCACAAAATTTTCACAAAATGGAAGGGGATAGAGGGGAGGATAAAAGGCTTTCCGATTTAGAAGAGAAGTTAACTCAACTCACCGGTAATTGTACTCTAATGATGAATGCTCTAAACACTCTCTTGGATCAAAACATTGAGGAACCAAGAAGGGGTGGAGGAGGGAGGGGCCGTGGGATAGGAGGCCGTGGAAGGGGTCGACCACCTCCTCACATGGAAGATCAATTTTCGGATTCGGAGGAATCCCTTGAAACCCACCCAAGAGACTATGACCGAGATATCAAAGTGGATATACCCGATTTTTATGGTAGCTTGAACCCCGAGGATCTCCTAGATTGGCTTAGGTCGATAGAGAGGATCTTTGAATTTAAGGAATATCCCGATAGGAAGTGTTTCAAGGTGGCCATCATGAAATTCAAAGGATATGCCTCCCTTTGGTATGAAAACCTTAAGAATCAAAGAAATCGAGAGGGAAAGGAACCCATTAGGTCATGGCTCAAACTCAAAAAGAAACTCAAAGACAAGTTTGTTCCCAAGGATTATACCCAAGACATGTTCCTCAAGCTAGCTCAACTCAAACAAGAGACACAACCAATTGAGTCCTACCTTAGGGACTTTGAGCAACTCACATTACAATGTGAGATGAATGAGAAACCCGAACAAAAAATAGCTAGGTTTGTCGAGGGCCTAAACCCTAGGATTGCTAACCGAGTGAAGATGCAAAACTTGTGGTCATTCGATGAGGCCGTCACCATGGCCACACGTGTGGAAAGGCTAGAGAAGGGGAGAGGGGACTCGGCCAAAAACACCACCAAGGCCAACCCCATGCCGAGCCAAGGAGGGATCAAAATTAGTGAGCCTAGCCCTACTATCAAGCCATCAAGTGTTGACAAGGGGAAGGGAATCGACTATGGCCCTAAGAGAACAATTCCTCTCAAGAAGTGCTACCAATGTCAAGGGTATGGTCATTTTGCTAAGGAATGCCCTAGCAAGAGGACCTTGAACACAAGTGAGGTTGTGCATTGGGGAGACGATGAAGTGTTAGTTTGTGAGGAAGAAAAAAACGAGGGAGTTGAGGATGTGAAGGTGGCCGAGACAATTGTTCCCCCGGACTCGGGGTTGAGCTTGGTTACTTGGCGAGTAATGCACACTCAAGATTCAAGTGAAAGCATGGATCAAAGGCACCAACTATTTCGAACCAAGTGTACCATCATGGGGAGAGTGTGTAATCTCATTATCGATGGGGGAAGTTGTGTTAATGTTGCTTCTAAAACCCTCATTGATAAGCTTGCCTTGCCTACTTTGAAGCATCCTCATCCTTACAAGCTAAGATGGCTTAATCAAGGAGCCGAGGTGAAAGTTGATAAACAATGCAAAGTCTTGTTTTCCATTGGACAAGACTACAAAGATGAAATTGTGTGTGAAGTGTTGGACATGGATGCTTGTCATGTATTACTTGGTAGGCCATGGGAGTATGAAAAGAATTCTTCCCACCATGGAAGAGACAACACCTACTCATTCAAGTATGGTGAAAAGCTTATTGTTTTAGCTCCCCTACCACCAATGATGGGATGTAAATCCAATGCGTGCTTGTTTGAATCCTTCATTGAGCCAAACCCTAGCATGGAGATGGAGTTGGGGCCGAAATTGAATGAGCAAGAAGGCTTGAAAGGCCTTACACCGAGTAGTGGAGGGCAAGAGGTAGAGATGAACTTGGAATGTGAGGGAAGCTCTAGCATGATAAGGAGGATTCTAGGAGAGGAGCAACATGAAGGTGAAGCATCAATCAACAAGGAAACAACCGACTACAATGAGAATGTGGTCAATGAAAGAACAAAAATCGATGGCAAGGAAAGATCAAGTGGGTCTTTAAGATGGAGAATCATTGATGGGCTCGATCATGAGCAAGAATGGATGGATGGCATGGTTATGAGTCGTGGGCTCAAAGAAATGCTCGAGGAAGAATGTGTGGTCAAGCAAACCGTGACCAAGGAAGAAAACATGATCAATTCTTGAGCCAAGGCAAAGGGGTCCAACCACTTCTACAAACTCTAGCTAAGTGGTGCCCATGGAAGACTAAAACCGTGAAGGCCAAGATCGAGCAAGGGATGAGCCGAGAGTCAAGCTTGAAATCGAGCAAGGGAGGAAGCAAGAGGATCTCCAAGGACTTGAGGACAAGTCCTTTCCAAGGAGAGGAGATTGGAGCAAAAATGGCCAAGGTGGTCAAGGGTGAAGTCGAGGGAGACCATGGGTTGGGGCCATGGGCTCAAACCCAAGCCTAGGCCAAGGGTCAAGGGGGTCACTAAGGGCTAAGTAAAGTCAATTCTATGGTCAAATCAAGCCAACCTTAGTGATCAAGCAAAGTCAAGAGGAAGTCAAAGTTGGAGAGCAACAAAAAAGTCAAGATTGTGCTATTTTTGAATGTGGTCAAAGTGGGTGCACCCATGTGAGTTAACCCTCCAATAAAAGGACTCACATGGTTCACAAAGCTAGCTCAAGGAGGTCCCATAGGAGCCGGCCCAACAAGTCCCAACAAACAATCACATTGTTTTATGTTTATGTCATTTTCATTCATGTCGCTTTCGTCACTTTATGTTTTATTGTAAGAGTTTAAATCTCAAAAAAAATGGTCACATGGACCGTCCCACCCCACCCCCAAGGCTCACACAAGGGCCCTTGGATGATCATCAACAAAGAAGGGAGAGGATGGAGTCTAATGTCACTATCACCTTTATGCTTTTTAGTTTGTCTTTACATTATAGAATTTTCAGCTCACATGGAGCCTAGGAGCCGTTTTTTATGTCTTATTTTGGGACTCTTGTGAGCCCTTAGATCCTCCTTGTAATGAATGGTCAAGATTAGAATGAGGGTAATATATAAACCCTCATTCTCACATCAAAATTTTCAGATTTGGAATGATAAAAGAAAACCCTAGTTGTTTACTTGAGTTTCTTCATTTTCTCATTACTTAGTGTGTGAGTTAGTGGAAGATTAGTTTAGTGGCTTTGTGCTTAAGCTAATCAAAACCTAAATCTATTACTTTGTGTGTAGATTTAGATACTATCTTTATGTTCTTGCATTTAACAACAAAAATCAGAAAAAATACAACACAAAACACCACATTCGGCCGTTTATTTTTCAAGGGGTTTGAGATCGATTTTGTTCATCCTTTGAGTGAAGCTTTATCCACTTAGTTTCACTCCACTAAGTCCAAGACCTAGGCTAGGGTTTGAGCCCATGGACCCAACCCATGGTCTAACTCCTCTCCATCCTTGATCGCCTTGACCATTCTTGGTCCACAAACTAGGCATATATATGAAGAACACATGAATAAATGAAGAACATATATGATTTTCTCATGAACACTTTTAATTCAAATTTTTATATTATCATTTAAATTTCTCAAATTTTTACTAGTAAGTTTATTTAACCTAAGCTAACATAATATGTTATTTACAAAAATTAAAACTAAAAATTGGTCCAAATTTAAGAGTAAAACCGTGGCCCTCTATATTATTTTCACAATTTTTATTTTTTTGATTTTTATACTACTAATTCTATAACTAATTTCTTTTATATTATAGGTGTATTTGTCATAGGTGAAAAACATAACAAAACATTAACAACTAAAAGTAATTCACTTCAAACACAAAAATAACAACAATAGTTCAAGCACATAAATACTTTAAAACATTTAAATTTCATAACAATTTCATTTTAAGTCCAACACATAAAATAATTACATATTTATATACTTCTTATTTATAGTCTTTTAAGCATGCAATTAACAAAAATTAAAACGAAAAATTACTCCAAATAAAAAGAACATGCCGTGAGAAATTATAGGTGAACAACAATTTTATTTTTCGATTTTTGTCTTCTAATTTATCATACAATACCTAGGTGATAATATAAGTCATGCATACACTCAAAACATCAATTAGGAAAATAGATTGTGCATGGAAATTATAGTGTGCGAGAGCACCTTAATTAGGTTAGTGAAAGTGAAAAGTATAGCAATTGTCGGGATCAACGATGTTGTCAAATATGCTCAAGTCGATGCCTCCACCTTGCTCCTCTTCTTTGGATAGTTAGTACATACAAATGAAAATAAGTAAGTTAGTAATTTATTTTAGCTAAACTAACTAAACTAACAATTTAAAGTGGAGTAATAATTTTATTTTTAGGTGATGTATATATTTTAAATAATTTGATTTATGTTCTTAATTATTTACAAGTTAAAAGAGGAAGTGATTACTAAATATAAATGGTGGAGAGTTTATTTAAGAGCTTAAAGAAATAAAAAGGCAAGAAATAAATGTTTAAAGAAGAAAAATGAAATGAAGAAGATGAAGATCATAAGAGAGCTTGAGGTTGAAGATGAAGATTGTCTTACTAAAGTTTAGAGTAGTTTTTATTAGAGAGAAAAGCCTTGTATGTTTTTTTTTGTGTTTGTGTGCAAGTGAATGTTGTAGTAGTAAATGTATTAGTAATGTATGTAGTATGTATTAGTGTATTGCAAATGTATAAACATTTAATTTAATTAAGCTAAATATGGGATGATGAAAATGTAGGTTGTGTAAGTGTAGCATGGTGTGTGTAAGAGAAGAAATGGAAGAGGATAGAACTTGTAGAGGTGAGTCAAGGGAAGTCGGCCAACATGAGTCACAAGGGCTCGATTTTTCGTTTTTGAAATTTTCGATTTGTGCGCACGCGAAAAGTCTCGAAATAAAATATATGATCTTAAAATAATGTTTCGAAGTAAGATCGAAAATAAAAATGAAAAGTGACAAGTTCATTTTAGGTCCAAATTAAACCCTAAAACCGTGGCCCTCTATACTTGTTCATTTTTATTTTCGTTTTCTAATTTATCGGTTTTGGACTTAAAGTTTTTATATACTAAACATTTTATTTCATATATGAATAGTGATTTGTGACACTTTATATTTCGAACTTTTACATTTTAAAGATTTAGCTTATTTAACTTATATATTTAGTATTGTAATTATTTACTAGTGAATTAAAACAACAATTTAAATAACACTTATAAAAATTATGAATCAAACTAAAGTGAAACCTATGGGGTATGATTTCACTCAAGAGAACAACTAAAATCAATGTATGAATGACTTGAAAATCTCGGCCAAAGTGATGTTTTTTTGTGTGAAATTTTCTGATTTTTGTAACTTAAATGAAAACATAAAAGATAGACTAAATCTAAGCACAAAGCAATAGATTTAGGGTTTGATTAATCAAGCACAAAGCCACTAATTAATCACTCACACTCTCTTGCACTTAGCTAGGAGAACACAAGTTGAGAACTCTCAAAGTTAGTGGAGTGAAACTTAGTGGATCAAGTTTCACTCAAAGGATGAACAAAAACCAAGTGGTGATGATGATGAAAATCTCGGCCAATGTAACAAATTTTGTGAAGTATTTTTTCTGAAATTTAGTGAAACGATAAAACATAGAGGATAGTCACTAATTCTAAGCACTAAGCAAGAGAATTAGGGTTTGATTAGTTTAAGCACAAAGCCACTAAACTAATCTTTCACTAACTCACACACAAAGTAATGAGATAAATGAAGGAAACTCAAAATAAACACTAGGGTTTTCATTCAACTCAAATCTGAAAATTTTGATGTTAGAGTGAGGGTTTATATATGACCCTTACTCTAATCTAAGCCTTACATTTCAAAGTTAATCTAAGGGCTCACATGAGCCTTTGAGACATCCAAAAAAAACGGCCAAAAGGCCTTACAAGAGCTGAATTTTGTAGGCTAACAAACAAAAGATAAAAGCATAAAGGTAGATGTTGACATGAGGCTCAATCCTCTCCATTCTTTGTTTGGGATCATCCAAGGGTCCTTGAGTGAGCCTTGGTCTTGAAGGAGGACGGTCCACATGCTCTACAATTTGATTTTTACACACTAAAACAATAAAGCATAAGGTGACGAAAGCGACTTGAATGAAAATGACATAAACATAAAACAATGTGATTGTTTGTTGGGACTTGTTGGGCCGGCTCCTAAGGGACCTCCTTGAGCTAGCTTTGTGAACCATGTGAGTCCTTTTATTGGAGGGTTAACTCACATGGGTGCACCCACTTTGACCACATTCAAAAATAGCACAATCTTGACTTTTTTGTTGCTCTCCAACTTGACTTCCTCTTGACTCTCCTTGATCACTAAGGTTGGCTTGATTTGACCATAGAATTGACTTTACTTAGCCCTTAGTGATCCCTTGACCCATGGCCTAGGCTTGGGTTTGAGCCCATGGCCCTAACCCATGGTCTCCTCGGTTTCACCCTTGACCGCCTTGACCATTTTTGGTCCAATCTCCTCTCCTTGGAAAGGACTTGTCCTCAAGTCCTTGGAGATCCTCTTGCTTCCTCCCTTGCTCGATTTCAAGCTTGATTCTCGGCTCAATCTTTGCTCGATCTTGGCCTTCATGGTTTTAGTCTTCCATGGGCACCACTTAGCTAGAGTTTGTAGAAGTGGTTGGACCCCTTTGCCTTGGCTCGAAGAATTGATCATGTTTTCTTCCTTGGTCACGGTTTGCTTGACCACACATTCTTCCTCGAGCATTTCTTTGAGCCCACGACTCATAACCATGCCATCCATCCAATCTTGCTCATGATCGAGCCCTTCAATGATTCTCCATCTTAAAGACCCGTTTGATCTTTCCTTGCCATCGATTTTTGTTCTTTCATTGACCACATTCTCATTGTAGTCGGTTGTTTTCTTGTTGATTGATGCTTCACCTTCATGTTGCTCCTCTCCTAGAATCCTCCTTATCATGCTAGAGCTTCCCTCACACTCCAAGTTCATCTCTTCCCCTAGCTCTTCTCTACTCGGCTCATGGCCCTTCAAGTCCTCAAGCTCATTCAAGCTCGGCTCCAACTTCATCTCCATGCTAGGTTTCGGCTCAATGAAGGATTCAAACAAGCACGCATTGGATTTACAACCCATCATTGGTGGTAGGGGAGCTAAGACGATAAGCTTTTCACCATACTTGAATGAGTAGGTGTTGTCTCTTCCATGGTGGGAAGAATTCTTCTCATACTCCCAAGGCCTACCAAGCAACACATGACATGCATCCATGTCCAACACTTCACACACAACTTCATCTTTGTAGTCTTGTCCAATGGAAAACAAGACTTTGCATTGTTTATCAACCCTTACCTCGGCTCCTTGATTAAGCCATCTTAGCTTGTAAGGATGAGGATGCTTCAAAGTGGGCAAGGCAAGCTTATCAATGAGGGTTTTAGAAGCAACATTAACACAACTTCCCCCATCAATAATCAAATTACACACTCTCCCCATGATTGTACATTTGGACCGAAATATTTGGTGCCTTTGGTCCATATTCTCGTTTGCTTCTTGAGTGTGCATCACTCGCCAAGTGACCAAGCTCAACCCCGAGTCCGGGGGCACAATTGTTTCGGCCACATTCACTTCCTCAACTCCCTCTTTTTTTTCTTCCTCACAAACTAACACTTCATCGTCTCCCCAATGCACAACCTCACTTGTGTTCAAGGTCCTCTTGCTAGGGCATTCCTTAGCAAAATGACCATACCCTTGACATTGGTAGCACTTCTTGAGAGGAATTGTTCTCTTGGGACCATAGTCAATTCCCTTCCCCTTGTCAACACTTGATGGCTTGATGGTAGGGCTAGGTTCGACAATTTTGACCCCTCCTTGGCTCGAGCTAGGGTTGGTCTTGGTGATGTTCTTAGCGACTCTCCTCTGCCCTTCTCTAGCCTCTCCACACGTGTGGCCATGGTAACGCCCTCATCGAATGACCACAAGTTTTGCATTTTGACCCGATTTGCTATCCTAGGGTTTAGGCCCTCAACAAACCTTGCAATTTTTTGTTCGGGCTTCTCATTCATCTCACATTGTAGGGTGAGTTGCTCAAAGTCCCTAAGATAGGTTTCAATGGGGTGTGACTCTTGTTTTAGTTGAGCTAGCTTGAGGAACATGTCTTGAGTGTAGTCTTTGGGAACAAACTTGTCCTTGAGTTTCTTTTTGAGTTTGAGCCATGACTTGATGGGTTCCTTACCCTCTCGGTTTCGTTGGTTCTTGAGGTTTTCGTACCAAAGGGAAGCATATCCCTTAAACTTCATGATGGCTACCTTGAAACACTTCCTATCGGGATATTCCTTAAATTCAAAGATTCTCTCTATCGACCTAAGCCAATCTAGGAGATCCTCGGGGTTCAAGCTACCATAAAAATCGGGTATATCCACTTTGATATCTCGGTCATGGTCTCTAGGGTGGGCTTCAAGGGACTCTTCCGAATCCGAAAATTGATCTTCCATGTGAGGAGGAGGTTGTCCTCTCCCACGGCCTCCATTCCCAAACCCACGGCCTCTTCCCCTTCCACCCCTTCTTGGTTCATTAAGATTTTGGTCTAAGAGGGTGTTTAGAGCATTCATCATTAAAGTACAATTACCGGTGAGTTGAGTTAATTTCTCTTCTAAACCGGAAAGCCTTTTATCCTCCTCCATTTTGTGAAATTTTTTGTGAGATCTTTTGTGGAAATTTTGTGGTAAATTTATAGAAAATAAACAAGGAAAAAGAAGAAGAAAACGAAAAAAACTAAAGGAGGAAATCAAGGAACAACTCGGCACTACTAATGAAAAACCGAAAAATAAGATAAAAATCGAAAATCAAGAACAAACCTAGGCTTTGATGACCAATTTGGAGTGAAACTTAGTGGATCAAGTTTCACTCAAAGGATGAACAAAAACCAAGTGGTGATGATGATGAAAATCTCGGCCAATGTAACAAATTTTGTGACGTATTTTTTCTGAAATTTAGTGAAACAATAAAACATAGAGGATAGTCACTAATTCTAAGCACTAAGCAAGAGAATTAGGGTTTGATTAGTTTAAGCACAAAGCCACTAAACTAATCTTTCACTAACTCACACACAAAGTAATGAGATAAATGAAGGAAACTCAAAATAAACACTAGGGTTTTCATTCAACTCAAATCTGAAAATTTTGATGTTAGAGTGAGGGTTTATATATGACCCTTACTCTAATCTAAGCCTTACATTTCAAAGTTAATCTAAGGGCTCACATGAGCCTTTGAGACATCCAAAAAAAACGGCCAAAAGGCCTTACAAGAGCTGAATTTTGTAGGCTAACAAACAAAAGATAAAAGCATAAAGGTAGATGTTGACATGAGGCTCAATCCTCTCCATTCTTTGTTTGGGATCATCCAAGGGTCCTTGAGTGAGCCTTGGTCTTGAAGGAGGACGGTCCACATGCTCTACAATTTGATTTTTACACACTAAAACAATAAAGCATAAGGTGACGAAAGCGACTTGAATGAAAATGACATAAACATAAAACAATGTGATTGTTTGTTGGGACTTGTTGGGCCGGCTCCTAAGGGACCTCCTTGAGCTAGCTTTGTGAACCATGTGAGTCCTTTTATTGGAGGGTTAACTCACATGGGTGCACCCACTTTGACCACATTCAAAAATAGCACAATCTTGACTTTTTTGTTGCTCTCCAACTTGACTTCCTCTTGACTCTCCTTGATCACTAAGGTTGGCTTGATTTGACCATAGAATTGACTTTACTTAGCCCTTAGTGATCCCTTGACCCATGGCCTAGGCTTGGGTTTGAGCCCATGGCCCTAACCCATGGTCTCCCTCGGTTTCACCCTTGACCGCCTTGACCATTTTTGGTCCAGTTAGGGTTTTTAATTCATTCATCAAATCTGAAAATTACATTGGGAGAGTGAGGGTTTATATAATACCCACACTCTAATCTTGACCTTTCATTTCAAAGATGATCTAAAGGCTCATAGAGGCCCTTGAATACTACAAAGAAAACGGCTCACATGAGCTCACAATGCTAAAAATTTCAAAGTAAAATACAAACTACAAAAGCATAAAGTTTGATGGTGACAAGTGACTCAATCCTATCCTTGCTCTTTAGGTGATCATCCAAGGGTCTTGATAGAGTCTTGGGGTGCAAGAGGACGGTCCATTCTCCCATACAAATCTGAATTTGAAGGCTAGAAAACATAAAGCATAAAGCATAAAGTATGAAAGCGACACTAGTGAAAATGACTTAAAGCACAAAATAAGGTGGGACTTGTGATGACTTGTTGAAGCCGGCTCCTAGGGCCTCCATGAGCTGACTTTTTCAAGCCATGTGGGTCATGATTATTAGAGGACTTAACCCACATGGGTGCACCCTCACACTTCAAAAATAGCACATGTATTGACTTTTTGGTTGCTCTCCATCTTGACTTTCCCTTGACTTCCCTTGACTCACTAAGTTTGGCTAAATTGACCATTAGATTGACTTGACTTAGCACTTAGTGGTCCCTAAGTCCAAGACCTAGGCTAGGGTTTGAGCCCATGGACCCAACCCATGTACTAACTCCTCTCCATCCATGATCGCCTTGACCATTCTTGGTCCACAAACTAGGCATATATATGAAGAACACATGAATAAATGAAGAACATATATGATTTTCTCATGAACACTTTTAATTCAAATTTTTATATTATCATTTAAATTTCTCAAATTTTTACTAGTAAGTTTATTTAACCTAAGCTAACATAATATGTTATTTACAAAAATTAAAACTAAAAATTGGTCCAAATTTAAGAGTAAAACCGTGGCCCTCTATATTATTTTCACAATTTTTATTTTTTTGATTTTTATACTACTAATTCTATAACTAATTTCTTTTATATTATAGGTGTATTTGTCATAGGTGAAAAACATAACAAAACATTAACAACTAAAAGTAATTCACTTCAAACACAAAAATAACAACAATAGTTCAAGCACATAAATACTTTAAAACATTTAAATTTCATAACAATTTCATTTTAAGTCCAACACATAAACTAATTACATTTTTATATACTTCTTATTTATAGTCTTTTAAGCATGCAATTAACAAAAATTAAAACGAAAAATTACTCCAAATAAAAAAAACATGCCGTGAGAAATTATAGGTGAACAACAATTTTATTTTTCGATTTTTGTCTTCTAATTTATCATACAATACCTAGGTGATAATATAAGTCATGCATACACTCAAAACATCAATTAGGAAAATAGATTGTGCATGGAAATTATAGTGTGCGAGAGCACCATAATTAGGTTAGTGAAAGTGAAAAGTCTAGCAATTGTCGGGATCAACGATGTTGTCAAATATGCTCAAGTCGATGCCTCCACCTTGCTCCTCTTCTTTGGATAGTTAGTACATACAAATGAAAATAAGTAAGTTAGTAATTTATTTTAGCTAAACTAACTAAACTAACAATTTAAAGTGGAGTAATAATTTTATTTTTAGGTGATGTATATATTTTAAATAATTTGATTTATGTTCTTAATTATTTACAAGTTAAAAGAGGAAGTGATTACTAAATATAAATGGTGGAGAGTTTATTTAAGAGCTTAAAGAAATAAAAAGGCAAGAAATAAATGTTTAAAGAAGAAAAATGAAATGAAGAAGATGAAGATCATAAGAGAGCTTGAGGTTGAAGATGAAGATTGTCTTACTAAAGTTTAGAGTAGTTTTTATTAGAGAGAAAAGCCTTGTATGTTTTTTTTGTGTTTGTGTGCAAGTGAATGTTGTAGTAGTAAATGTATTAGTAATGTATGTAGTATGTATTAGTGTATTGCAAATGTATAAACATTTAATTTAATTAAGCTAAATATGTGATGATGAAAATGTAGGTTGTGTAAGTGTAGCATGGTGTGTGTAAGAGAAGAAATGGAAGAGGATAGAACTTGTAGAGGTGAGTCAAGGGAAGTCGGCCAACATGAGTCACAAGGGCTCGATTTTCGTTTTGAAATTTTTAGATTTCTTGGCGCTAAAAGTCTCGAAATAAAATATATGATCTTAAAATAATGTTTCGAAGTAAGATCGAAAATAAAAATGAAAAGTGACAAGTTCATTTTAGGTCCAAATTAAACCCTAAAACCGTGGCCCTCTATACTTGTTCATTTTTATTTTCGTTTTCTAATTTATCGGTTTTGGACTTAAAGTTTTTATATACTAAACATTTTATTTCATTTATGAATAGTGATTTGTGACACTTTATATTTCGAACTTTTACATTTTAAAGATTTAGCTTATTTAACTTATATATTTAGTATTGTAATTATTTACTAGTGAATTAAAACAACAATTTAAATAACACTTATAAAAATTATGAATCAAACTGAAGTGAAACCTATGGGGTATGATTTCACTCAAGAGAACAACTAAAATCAATGTATGAATGACTTGAAAATCTCGGCCAAAGTGATGTTTTTTTGTGTGAAATTTTCTGATTTTTGTAACTTAAATGAAAACATAAAAGATAGACTAAATCTAAGCACAAAGCAATAGATTTAGGGTTTGATTAATCAAGCACAAAGCCACTAATTAATCACTCACACTCTCTTGCACTTAGCTAGGAGAACACAAGTTGAGAACTCTCAAAGTTAGGGTTTTTAATTCATTCATCAAATCTGAAAATTACATTGGGAGAGTGAGGGTTTATATAATACCCACACTCTAATCTTGACCTTACATTTCAAAGATAATCTAAAGGCTCATAGAGGCCCTTGAATACTACAAAGAAAACGGCTCACATGAGCTCACAATGCTAAAAATTTCAAAGTAAAATACAAACTACAAAAGCATAAAGTTTGATGGTGACAAGTGACTCAATCCTATCCTTGCTCTTTAGGTGATCATCCAAGGGTCTTGATAGAGTCTTGGGGTGCAAGAGGACGGTCCATTCTCCCATACAAATCTGAATTTGAAGGCTAGAAAACATAAAGCATAAAGCATAAAGTATGAAAGCGACACTAGTGAAAATGACTTAATGCACAAAATAAGGTGGGACTTGTGATGACTTGTTGAAGCCGGCTCCTAGGGCCTCCATGAGCTGACTTTTTCAAGCCATGTGGGTCATGATTATTAGAGGACTTAACCCACATTGGTGCACCCTCACACTTCAAAAATAGCACATGTATTGACTTTTTGGTTGCTCTCCATCTTGACTTTCCCTTGACTTCCCTTGACTCACTAAGTTTGGCTAAATTGACCATTATGACTTGACTTAGCACTTAGTGGTCCCTAAGTCCAAGACCTAGGCTAGGGTTTGAGCCCATGGACCCAACCCATGTACTAACTCCTCTCCATCCATGATCGCCTTGACCATTCTTGGTCCACAAACTAGGCATATATATGAAGAACACATGAATAAATGAAGAACATATATGATTTTCTCATGAACACTTTTAATTCAAATTTTTATATTATCATTTAAATTTCTCAAATTTTTACTAGTAAGTTTATTTAACCTAATCTAACATAATATGTTATTTACAAAAATTAAAACTAAAAATTGGTCCAAATTTAAGAGTAAAACCGTGGCCCTCTATATTATTTTCACAATTTTTATTTTTTTGATTTTTATACTACTAATTCTATAACTAATTTCTTTTATATTATAGGTGTATTTGTCATAGGTGAAAAACATAACAAAACATTAACAACTAAAAGTAATTCACTTCAAACACAAAAATAACAACAATAGTTCAAGCACATAAATACTTTAAAACATTTAAATTTCATAACAATTTCATTTTAAGTCCAACACATAAACTAATTACATTTTTATATACTTCTTATTTATAGTCTTTTAGGCATGCAATTAACAAAAATTAAAACGAAAAATTACTCCAAATAAAAAGAACATGCCGTGAGAAATTATAGGTGAACAACAATTTTATTTTTCGATTTTTGTCTTCTAATTTATCATACAATACCTAGGTGATAATATAAGTCATGCATACACTCAAAACATCAATTAGGAAAATAGATTGTGCATGGAAATTATAGTGTGCGAGAGCACCTTAATTAGGTTAGTGAAAGTGAAAAGTCTAGCAATTGTCGGGATCAACGATGTTGTCAAATATGCTCAAGTCGATGCCTCCACCTTGCTCCTCTTCTTTGGATAGTTAGTACATACAAATGAAAATAAGTAAGTTAGTAATTTATTTTAGCTAAACTAACTAAACTAACAATTTAAAGTGTAGTAATAATTTTATTTTTAGGTAATGTATATATTTTAAATAATTTGATTTATTTTCTTAATTATTTACAAGTTAAAAGAGGAAGTGATTACTAAATATAAATGGTGGAGAGTTTATTTAAGAGCTTAAAGAAATAAAAAGGCAAGAAATAAATGTTTAAAGAAGAAAAATGAAATGAAGAAGATGAAGATCATAAGAGAGCTTGAGGTTGAAGATGAAGATTGTCTTACTAAAGTTTAGAGTAGTTTTTATTAGAGAGAAAAGACTTGTATGTTTTTTTGTGTTTGTGTGCAAGTGAATGTTGTAGTAGTAAATGTATTAGTAATGTATGTAGTATGTATTAGTGTATTGCAAATGTATAAACATTTAATTTAATTAAGCTAAATATGTGATGATGAAAATGTAGGTTGTGTAAGTGTAGCATGGTGTGTGTAAGAGAAGAAATGGAAGAGGATAGAACTTGTAGAGGTGAGTCAAGGGAAGTCGGCCAACATGAGTCACAAGGGCTCGATTTTTCGTTTTTGAAATTTTCGATTTGCGCACGCGAAAAGTCTCGAAATAAAATATATGATCTTAAAATAATGTTTCGAAGTAAGATCGAAAATAAAAATGAAAATAAACTTCGAAGGGTGACTAAAAAATAAATTTGGGTTAAAACCCTCGAAACTTTGAATAAAAATTCGTTTGGTCGAAATACTTATTTTTTTCATTGAATGTTAACGATTTAAATAATTATAATCAACCGTCAAAAATTTTATAAGTTTAAATTAGGTATGACTTAATATTTCGACATTTTGCGAAAGTGTTAGTTAAATAGAATTCAAATAGTGATTAGATATTAAGAAATTAGAATTTATAAATAAAAATCAAAATGATTATTATTTAACTAGATAGTTTGATGTTAAGTGTTATGTGTAAGTAGAATTAGAAAAGAATTAGGTGACTTAGTCACCTAGGTGGCTCGGCCACTTGGTCAATTTTGACCTCGATTTGCGTGCCGAAATTTGTCGTTGAAAAATTTGTCGTCGATGCGTCATTTTATTTATCGATCTCAAATATGTAAAAATAAAGTTCAAATTCGAAGTATATAAAAATAGTTTTAGTTTAGTTGCGAGAAAAATTGTAGTGTATTGTTTTAGGAAATATTTGAGCGAGATTGTCTAATTATTGATTTCCTAATTATGATTAGCTTAAATTAACACGGGGTGTTACAATCCTCCCCCCTTAAAGAAGTTTCGTCCCGGAAACTTAAAGTTATCTAAGTTGCTAAGGTTACCTGTGCTAAAAAGCTCTGGGTATTTTTCCTTCATTGACGCCTCGGTCTCCCAAGTTGCTTGTTCAGTCTTCTGTCCTCTCCAAAGAACCTTGACCAAAGGTATCGACTTGCGTCGTAAGAATTTGGTCTCCCTGGCGAGAATTTCAACTGTTTTCTCAGAGTAGAGCATGTTAAGCTCGATGGCGATCACATCGGGCGTAACAATGTGACTAGGGTCGCTTCTATATCTCCTGAGCTGTGATACATGAAATACATCGTGTACTTTGGACAAATTTGGCGGTAAGGCAAGTCGGTAAGCCACTTCGCCAATTCGTTCAAGTATTTCGTAGGGTCCGATGTACTTTGGACTAAGCTTTCCCTTTAGTCCGAAACGTCTCACCCCTTTCATGGGTGATACTTTCAAGAAGACCTTATCTCCACTGTTGAACTCAATAGGTCGACAATGTTCGTTCGCATACTTCTTCTGCCGATCTTGAGCTGCTTGTAGTCGTTCTCGAATAATCTTGATGTGTTCAATCTGATCCTGTATAGCCTGGGGTCCAGTACCCACGTTGTCACTAGCGTCGTCCCAACAAACAGGACTGCGACATTTTCTCCCGTAAAGTGCTTCAAAAGGAGCACATCCCAGGCTAGCGTGATAACTATTGTTGTATGAGAATTCAACGAGGGGTAAACTCTTTTCCCAGTTTACGTTGAATTCCATTGTACACGCTCTCAACATGTCCTCCAGTGTCTGGATAGTTCGCTCTGTCTGACCGTCAGTTGCTGGATGAAAAGCCGTACTCATCTTCAATTTGCTACCCAAAGCCTCTTGTAGTTTATTCCAGAAATGCGATGTAAACCTTGCGTCCTTGTCGGATATGATATCAAGGGGAACGCCATGAAGTCGTATTACCTCCTTCTCGTAGGCTTTGGCTAGTTCTTCTAATCCCCATGTCTCCTTGATCGGAACAAAATGGGCCGCTTTAGTTAGGCGGTCCACAATAACCCATATCGCATCCTTGCCGCTCGATGTTCTCGGTAACCCCATGATAAAATCCATCGATATGGAATCACACTTCCCTTGGGGGATTTCCAACGGTTGGAGTAGTCCTCCTGGCCTCTGGTGCTCGAACTTTACTTTCTGGCAAATCATACACCTAGCCACGTACTCGGCGATCTCCGCCTTCATCCTTATCCACCAGAAACGTAATTTCAGGTCCTTGTCCATTTTATCTGAGCCAGGATGCACCGAATAGCGGGTACTATGTGCTTCGTCAAGGATTTTGCGTTTCAAGTCTTCATTGTGCGGTATGCACCATCTTCCATTGAAGCGTAGACTCCCGTCAGTGTAAATCTCAAACCCTTCTGTTCCCTCTGACGGAATCCTTTCTCTAATCTCTAACAATGCCGGGTCTTCCCACTGGAGTGCCCGAATGTCATGAAATATTTCTGGTTCTGCCACCATTGCATTCAGGTCAGCGTCATCCGATTGTACCAGGTCTAAACTCAGTCTTTTCAGATCCTGGACGATGTCTGATGGGATCTCCCAAATATTATTCAGAGTGTGTGATGTCTTACGACTCAGCGCGTCGGCTACTACATTAGCCTTTCCCTCATGGTATAACAACCTGATCTTGTAATCTTTGATTAGCTCTAACCATCTTCGCTGTCTCATGTTCAAATCCCTCTGTGTGAAGATGTATTTCAAGCTCTTGTGATCTGTGTAGAATTTGATGCTGGCCCCGTAGAGATAATGACGCCAAATCTTCAGTGCAAACACGACCGCAGCAAGTTCTAGGTCGTGAGTTGGGTAATTCCTTTCATGCACTTTAAGTTGTCTGGATGCGTATGCTATTACCTTTCCTTGTTGCATCAAAACGCAACCCAAACCATTCAGTGATGCGTCACTGTACATTTCGTACTCATCACCATCAGTTGGCAAGGTTAAAACTGGTGCCGTAGTAAGCCTCGTCTTAAGCTCTTGGAATGCCTTCTCACAGTCATCGCTCCATACGAACTTTGATTCCTTTTGTAGCAGCTTGGTCATCGGGCGGGCTACTTTTGAGAAGTCAGGTACAAATCTCCTATAATAGCCAGCCAAACCTAGGAAGCTTCGAACTTCCGTGACAGTCTTTGGTGCGATCCATTCCTTGACAGCCTCAATCTTTGCTGGGTCCACCATTACACCTTCCTTGGAGATTACGTGGCCTAGGAATGCCACTTGGCCTAGCCAAAATTCACACTTTGAAAATTAGCATACCATTTATGATCTCTCAAAATACTTAGAATAATGTGCAGGTGTTCCTTGTGTTCCTCTTTATTCTTGGAGTAGATCAGGATGTCGTCGATGAACACGATGGAGTGAAACCTAGGAGGTTTGATTTCACTCAAGGAGACAACAAAGATCGATTTGAAATACTGCAACGGGAGTTGAAAGTTCGCGATCCTTTGACCTTGGGCCCGCTTCCAATCTTAGGTCCAAAGGTCAACCACAAGTCAATTAAATCAACAAGAGTCAAAGTCAAGGGGAGAAGCCCAAATCAGCCGAAAAATTGATCACAAGAAGGCCTCACATGTGTTCCACAATAAGTCCCTTTCACACATGTCACTATCTATCTTTTATGCTTTATGCTTTATACTTTATGCATTTGTTGTTTTCTCTTCAAAATTTCAGCTCACATGTGAGCTTTGGACCGAGTATTATGCTTATTTTGTGTGTTTATTGTAGCCCTTAGATCTCCTTGTAATGTATGATCAAGATTAGAATGAAGGGAGTATATAAACCCTCATCCTAACATCATATTTTTCAGATTTGGCTAATGAAAAAAAAAAACCTAGTTTTATTTGAGTGTTCTTCCTTTTCTCATTACTTTGTGTTTGAGATTTGTGAAAGATTAGTTTAGTGGCTTTGTGCTTAAACTAATCAAACCCTAAATCTATTACTTTGTGTGTAGATTTAGATACTATCTTTATGTTCTTGCACTTAACAACAAAAATCAGAAAAATACTTCACAAAAACACACACTTGAGCCGAGATTTTCAAGGGAATTCAAAGTCGATTTTAGTTCATCCTTTGAGTGAAACTTGATCCACTTAGTTTCACTCCAAATTGGTATCAGAGCTTTGGTTTGAAGAACACAAGATCCCACCCTTGTGCTAAGGTTCACACGGTCCAAAGGAGCACCTTGAGGTATTCGAAATTTTTCAGATTTTGTGTGTTTGTTTTCTCAATGAGTATGCCTCTTTCTTGTGATATTACTCTTGAGGGAACTATGGATGACTCTATGGAGAAATTGAGAAAGGAAATTGAGTCTAAATTGAGCCGAATGAATGGAGGAATTGGGTCAAAACTTGGTCTTGTAACTTGGAGGGTTATGCATACCCAACCCCATTCCTTGGAAGAAAGTCAAAAAAATCAGATTTTTAGGTCTAAATGTACCATTGGGAAGAGGGTTTGTAACCTAATTATTGATGGAGGGAGTTGTGTTAATGTTGCTTCAAAAACCCTCATCGATAAACTTGCCTTACCCACACAAAAACACCCAAACCCTTACAAGTTGAGGTGGTTGAATAGGGAGGCCGAAATTTTGGTTGATAGGAGATGTTTGGTTTCTTTTTCCATGGGAAGAGACTATATGGATGAAGTGTGGTGTGATGTGATTCCTATGGATGCTTGTCACCTCTTATTGGGGAGACCTTGGGAATTTGATCGGAATGCGACTCATGAGGGAAGAGACAACACCTACTGGACCAAAAATGGTCAAGACGAACAAAGGCGGTTTTCGACTAAATCACGGATTGGGTCCTTGGCTCGAACCATGGGCTAGGTCACGATCCTAAGGTCCACCCAAGCTTATTTTTGAGTGAATTGCATAATAATATCTTGGTCAAGCTTGGTGGGTCAAAGAGGTCAAGGAAAGTCAAGACGGAGAGCAACCGAAAGTCGACGATTGTGCTATTTTTGAATGCGGTCGCTCGAGTGCACCCAAGTGGGTTCGAACCACAAGTCAAATAAATTTTCAAGAGCAAAAGTCAAGGGAAGAGCTACAAGTCAGCCGAAAAAATGATCAAGGAAGCTTCACATGTTTTTCCTCAATGTGTCCCTTTCAACACATGTCACTATCTACCTTTTATGCTTTATGCTTTATGTTTTGTTGTTTACCTTCAAATTTTCAGCATTTGTAAGGCTTTAGAAGCCCCTAATTTCGGCTGGTTGTAAGGTCTTTTAGGGCCCTTAGATCTAGTTTGAATTGTAAGGTGTGGATTAGAGATGAGGTATTATATAAACCCACTCACACACAACATAATTTTCAGATTTGGTTGAATGAAAAAAAACCCTAGAGTTTAACTTGTGTGTTCCTCATTTTTCTCCTTGCTTTGTGCTTGAGATTTATGATTAATTAGTTAGTGGCTTAGTGCTTAACTAATTAAACCCCTAAATCTATTACTTTGTGTTTGGATTTAGGTACTATCTTTTATGTTTTCCATTTGTTTACAAAATTTCAGAAAATTATCTCACAAAAAACAACACTTTGGCCGAAATTCTCAAGGCTTTCACAAGTCGATTTTAGTTCATCCTTTGAGTGAAACTCGATCCACTTAGTTTCACTCCACCTACACTTTCATGTTTGGAGACAAGAGGATCAAGCTCACACCCTTACCCCCACATATGGGTGGCCGAGTTAGCCATGCTATGACCAAGCCTCTTGAGGGAGTCCTATTGGTTGGAGAACAAGAGATGAAACAAGAGCTTAGCAAGGGAATGGTTGTTTATGCCCTCATTGCCAAAGAAACTCCTAAGGAAAGTGAAAAACCGATTCCATGTGAAGTTCTAGAGCTCTTAGAACTCTACAAGGATGTGTTTCCCCTTGAGCTACCACACGGCCTACCCCCTATTAGGGGCATTGAGCATCAAATTGATCTTGTTCCGGGAGCTACACTACCTAATAAGGCCGCATATCGAAGTGATCCTAAAGCTACACAAGAACTTCAACAACAAATTGGGGAACTCATGGAAAAGGGGTTTGTAAGAGAATCTCTTAGTCCTTGTGCCGTACCTACACTCTTGGTACCTAAGAAGGATGGAACTTGGAGAATGTGTACGGATAGTCGAGCTATTAATAATATTACGGTCAAGTATAGGTTTCCTATACCTAGGCTTGATGACATTCTTGATGAGCTTAGTGGAGCTCGATTGTTTTCCAAGATTGATCTACGACAAGGCTACCATCAAGTGAGAATCAAAGAGGGTGATGAATGGAAGACGGCTTTTAAAACGAAACATGGGTTATATGAATGGTTAGTCATGCCTTTTGGACTATCCAATGCTCCTAGCACCTTCATGAGATTGATGACCGAGGTTTTGAGACCTTACTTGGGAAGATTCATTGTGGTCTACTTTGACGATATCTTAGTGTATAGCCCTTCCAAGGAAGCTCACCTACATCATTTGCGAGTGTTGTTCGAGACACTTAGAGATCACAAGTTGTATGGCAAGTTAGAGAAGTGTTCTTTCATGCAAAGCGAAGTCCAATTCTTGGGCTATATTATATCTAGCCGTGGTATACTAGTGGATCAAGAGAAAGTGGAGGCTATCAAATCATGGCCAATTCCGAAGAACATAACCGAGGTGAGGAGCTTTCACGGCTTGGCTTCTTTTTATCGACGATTTATCAAGGATTTTAGCACCGTCATGGCACCCATCACCGAGTGTATGAAGAAAGGAGAGTTCAAGTGGAATGAGGGGGCCGAGATTTCCTTCAATAAAATCAAGAAGTTGTTGTGTGACTCACCTATTCTTACACCACCGGATTTCAATAAGCTTTTTGAAGTCGAATGTGATGCTAGTGGAGTTGGAATTGGGGCCGTTCTATTACAAGAACACAAGCCAATTGCTTACTTTAGTGAGAAGTTGAATGGTGCCAAGCTCAATTATTCCACCTACGACATAGAATTCTATGCCATCGTTCGGGCTCTCGCTCATTGGAGCCATTACCTCAAGCCCAAGCCGTTTGTTCTTCATTCCGATCATGAGGCTCTCAAGTACATCAATGGACAACACAAGTTGAATCATAGGCACGCCAAGTGGGTAGAATTTCTTCAATCTTTTTCTTTCTCAAGCAAGTTCATTGAAGGAAAAAATAACGTGGTGGCCGATGCATTATCTCGGAGGCACACCATGTTAAGCTACATGGAGCAAAGAGTGTTGGGTTTTGAATTCATGAAAGAGCTCTATGTGGAGGACCCCGACTTCAAGGGTGAGTGGAATTCCATACGTGAAGGGCAAGGTAAGGTAGGAAGCAAGTACACACTTCAAGAGGGGTTCTTGTTCTATGGGAATCGGCTATGTATACCTAAGAGCCCTTATCGAAATCTCCTAGTGAGGGAAGTTCATTCTAATGGTTTAGCCGGGCATTTCGGAATTCAAAAGACTTATGACATCCTCCAAGACCAATTCCATTGGCCCAAGATGCTTGGAGATGTCCAAGATGTGATCAAGAGATGTGCTTCGTGCCAACAATCCAAGTCCTTCTTTCAAACGGGGCCCTACACTCCCTTACCCGTCCCAAATCGGCCATGGGAGGATGTTAGCATGGATTTCATCGTCGCTTTACCAAGGACTCAACGAGGTAAGGATTCCATCATGGTTGTGGTCGACCGATTTAGCAAGATGGCTCATTTCATTGCGTGCAAGAAAACCGAGGATGCCATGAGTGTGGCCGAATTGTATTTCAAGGAAGTGGTCAAATTGCATGGAGTCCCGAAAACCATTGTATCCGATCGAGACACCAAATTCATGAGCCACTTTTGGAAGACCTTATGGAAGTTGCTAAAAACGAGGCTCTTGTTTAGCACAAGTCATCATCCTCAAACGGATGGCCAAACCGAGGTCACTAATAAAACCTTGGGAGGATCCTTAGGAGCATCGTTTCTAGGTCCTTGAAAGATTGGGATCTCAAACTTCGCCACGCCGAAGTTTGCCTTCAACCGTGCCCCTTCTTCTAGCACTGAAGCTCACCATTTGAAGTGGTCTATGGGACCAATCCCTCATGCCCACGGACCTAGCCCCCGTCAAGAGCAAAGAGATGAGTTACGATGCCAAGAAGCGGGTTGAGTTCATGATGAGTATCCACAACCAAGTCAAGAAGCAAATCGAGAAGTCAAACGAAGCCTACAAGGCTAAGTCCAAGAGCCGAAAAAATCCAAGGGAATTTGAAGCGGGAGATTTGGTGTGGCTACACTTGAGGAAGGAAAGGTTTCCGGATAAAAGAAAGAACAAACTCATGCCTAGGGCCGAGGGACCCTTCGAGATACTCGAGAAAATTGGACCGAACGCTTACAAAGTTGATCTACCGGGAGAGTACGGAGTCCATGGCACGTTCAACGTGGGAGACCTTAGCCCATACCATGAAGACTTGGAGGAGGAGGAAGTCGAGGATTTGAGGGTAAATCCTTTTCAACCCGGGGAGATTGCAACGGGAGTTGAAAGTTCGCGATCCTTTGACCTTGGGCCCGCTTCCAATCTTAGGTCCAAAGGTCAACCACAAGTCAATTAAATCAACAAGAGTCAAAGTCAAGGGGAGAAGCCCAAATCAGCCGAAAAATTGATCACAAGAAGGCCTCACATGTGTTCCACAATAAGTCCCTTTCACACATGTCACTATCTACCTTTTATGCTTTATGCTTTATACTTTATGCATTTGTTGTTTTCTCTTCAAAATTTCAGCTCACATGTGAGCTTTGGACCGAGTATTATGCTTATTTTGTGGGTTTATTGTAGCCCTTAGATCTCCTTGTAATGTA
This sequence comes from Dianthus caryophyllus, assembly GCA_023091065.1. NCBI lineage: Eukaryota > Viridiplantae > Streptophyta > Magnoliopsida > Caryophyllales > Caryophyllaceae > Dianthus > Dianthus caryophyllus. The sequence goes on from JALGRB010000016.1 coordinate 2,406,705, forward strand.
TGGTCAAGATTAGAATGAAGGGAGTATATAAACCCTCATCCTAACATCATATTTTTCAGATTTGGCTAATGAAAAAAAAAAACCTAGTTTTATTTGAGTGTTCTTCCTTTTCTCATTACTTTGTGTTTGAGATTTGTGAAAGATTAGTTTAGTGGCTTTGAGCTTAAACTAATCAAACCCTAAATCTATTACTTTGTGTGTAGATTTAGATACTATCTTTATGTTCTTGCACTTAACAACAAAAATCAGAAAAATACTTCACAAAAACACACACTTGAGCCGAGATTTTCAAGGGAATTCAAAGTCGATTTTAGTTCATCCTTTGAGTGAAACTTGATCCACTTAGTTTCACTCCAAATACCCTTGAAAATCTCGGCCAAATGTGATGTTTTTGTGAGACAATTTTCTGAAATTTTGTGCAACAAATGAAAACATAAAAGATAGTACTAATTCTAAGCACTAAGCAATAGAATTAGGGTTTAGTTAATCAAGCACAAAGCCACTAATTAACTAGAAAGTCACTAACTCAAGCACTAAGCAAAGAGATAATGAACACTCAAATAAGTTGAGAATTCTCAAACTTAGGGTTTTTTCTCATTTATCAAATCTGAAAAATACAAGGGGTTGAGCTTGGTTTATATAGACCAAGGCTTTACATCCTAACCATACAATCTAACCTTGATCTAAGGGTCCTAAATGGCCCTCAAAACAGCCGAAATAGATGGTCCAAAAGACCTTACAAATGCTGAAAATTCAAAAGCAAACAAACAACTACTAAAGCATAAAGTATGATAGTGAGCATGAGCATCCTCTCCATGCTTTTAGGAGATCATCCAAGGGTCATGATAGACCTTGGGAGAGCATGTGGGACTTCCAAAACTCTTCACAAATCAGATTTTATCAACTAAAAACAATAAAGCATAAAGTAATGAAAGTGACACTAGTGAAAACGACTTAAAGCACAAAATAATGTATCATTTGAGGGCTTCTTTGGGTCAGCCGAATTCTCCCCTTAGCTGACCTTCTTGGACCTTGTTGGCTCGTGTTTTATTGGGGTTCGAACCCACATGGGTGCACTCAAGCGATCACATTCAAAATAGCACATTTGTCGACTTTCGGTTGCTCTCCTTCTTGACTTTCCTTGACTTCTTTGACCCACCAAGCTTGACCAAGATATTATTGTTTAATTCACTCAAAATAAGCTTGGGTGGACCCTAGGACCGTGATCTAGCCCATGGTTCGAGCCCAAGGACTCAAACCGTGATTTAGACAAAAACCGCCTTTGCTCGACTTGACCATTTTTGGTCCAATCTCCTCTTCTTGAAAAGGATTTGTCCTCAAATCCTCGGTCTCTCTTCCTCTTGCACGGTTTGAACTTTGATCATTGATGAGATTGATTGATATCCCTTTTGCTTCTTGACAAGAATTGGACTTCATGATTGTTGATGCCCAAGAACACCATAGGCCTAGAGATTGATCGAGAGAATAATTGTTCCTTGTTTGGCTCGTGCAAATGACCCTACTCTCTTCTCTTACCATGGCTTCCTTGAATCGACATTCATTTCCTAGCTCATCCTCAAGCTCTTCATACCCAAACTCAATTGAAGCTTGCTTAGGATCACCATGACGCCACTCCTTGCTACGGTCATTCCTTTCCATGATCCTCCATTTCATGGTTCTTCTTGGCCTTTCCATGCCATCATTCCTTGCACTTCCAATGGACTCATCCTTGTAATGGTTCGGAATTTTCACAATAAGCACGGTGGTTCCAACAAATTTGTGCTCCTCTCCTTTGTTCCTTCTTATTGTCCTAGGGTTGTTCTTGACCATTAGGATTGATTTTTCTTCTCCAACACTTTCGGTTTCCCTTGGCTCGAGTGCTAACCCTAGTACATCCTTAGGATCTTCTTTCTTGAACTTAGGAGAGCATTGTGGGAGATCATCACTTAGCTCTATTTGTTCAAGCTTTCTTCCTCCTTTGTATCCCCACTTCATGAAACCACTTGAGTAGACTTGGTTATGATAACCACATAGCATTTTTTTGGTATTGTTAGTTCCCACTTTGAACTTCCATCTCAAGAACTCACTTGAACTTTGCAAAACATCAACCTTTGCATCTCCAAATGATTCACTTTCCTTGCTCTTGATTGAGTTTCCCAAAATTTCTGTTTTGACTTCGTTGGGCTCCTCTCCTTTGCCTTGCCCTATTGCTCTAGGATTGTCCTTAACAAGGAGTACGAGCACATCTTTCCCATGACCAAACCCTAGCTTCATTTCTGGTCCGCCACTTAACACAACATCTTTGCTTGGCTCAACCATGGAGGGTGGGGTGGAATACTTCAAGGTAGAAGGTAGGGGTGTTGGTATGTTCCCTAGCATCATATCACACGGCTTTACCACCACCTTTTCAGTTTGCACTTGTTTCATTTCGGGTCTCCCATCAACCTTCACTTTTTCGTGAGACCCAATCAAGGAGGGAGGGTTAGGGTTCTTCAAAATCGGAGGTAAGGGTGTAAGTTTGATTTTCTTAGCTCCAATTTTAAAAGTATAAGTATTGTCCCTCTCATCATGATTAGCATTTCTTTTCAACTTCCAAGGTCTCCCCAAGAGAAGGTGACAAGCATCCATGGGAATCACATCACACAAAACCTCACCCATGTAATCCCTTCCAATGGAGAAAGAAACCAAGCATTGTCTAACCACCATCACACTCATCTCGGCTCCATTTTTTTGCCATTTCATCTTGTAAGGGTTAGGGTGATCTTGTGTAGGTAAGGCTAGTTTTTCAATGAGAGTATTTGAGGCAACATTATTGCAACTTTCCCCATCAACAACCAAATTACAAACCCTTCCCATAATGGTACACCTAGATCTAAAGTTTTGGACTTGGTGATTCTCTTCTAGGGTTAGGGTTTGAGCATGTATTGCTCTACAAGTCACACGGCCATGGCTAGGGGGTGGCTCTCCTCCTAACCGAGCCATTCTAGCTTCTAACATCCTCAAGATCATAAGGTTAGGGTTAGGGATAGGTCTACCCCTCATTCGACTCATTTTGATTTCAAGCTCTCTTCTAGTTTTCTCCATAGAATCATACATGGTCTCACCAAGAGTAGTATCATAAGAAACATCAAAAGGAAGAAACATACCCATTGGGATAACCAAAGAACAAATCTGAAAAAATTTCGGGTACCTCAAGAACTTCTTTGGACCGTGTGTTATCTAAGCACAAAGGTGGGATCTTGTGCTTCAAACCCAACCAAAGCTTTGATGACCAATTTGGAGTGAAACCTAGGAGGTTTGATTTCAGTCAAGGAGACAACAAAGATCGATTTGAAATACCCTTGAAAATCTCGGCCAAATGTGATGTTTTTGTGAGACAATTTTCTGAAATTTTGTGCAACAAATAAAAACATAAAAGATAGTACTAATTCTAAGCACTAAGCAATAGAATTAGGGTTTAGTTAATCAAGCACAAAGCCACTAATTAACTAGAAAGTCACTAACTCAAGCACTAAGCAAAGAGATAATGAACACTCAAATAAGTTGAGAATTCTCAAACTTAGGGTTTTTTCTCATTTATCAAATCTGAAAAATACAAGGGGTTGAGCTTGGTTTATATAGACCAAGGCTTTACATCCTAACCATACAATCTAACCTTGATCTAAGGGTCCTAAATGGCCCTCAAAACAGCCGAAATAGATGGTCCAAAAGACCTTACAAATGCTGAAAATTCAAAAGCAAACAAACAACTACTAAAGCGTAAAAGATGATAGTGAGCTTCAGGCTTAATCCTCTCCATGCTTTTAGGAGATCATCCAAGGGTCATGATAGACCTTGGGAGAGCATGTGGGACTTCCAAAACTCTTCACAAATCAGATTTTATCAACTAAAAACAATAAAGCATAAAGTAATGAAAGTGACACTAGTGAAAACGACTTAAAGCACAAAATAATGTATCATTTGAGGGCTTCTTTGGGTCAGCCGAATTCTCCCCTTAGCTGACCTTCTTGGACCTTGTTGGCTCGTGTTTTATTGGGGTTCGAACCCACATGGGTGCACTCAAGCGATCACATTCAAAATAGCACATTTGTCGACTTTCGGTTGCTCTCCTTCTTGACTTTCCTTGACTTCTTTGACCCACCAAGCTTGACCAAGATATTATTGTTTAATTCACTCAAAATAAGCTTGGGTGGACCCTAGGACCGTGATCTAGCCCATGGTTCGAGCCCAAGGACTCAAACCGTGATTTAGACAAAAACCGCCTTTGCTCGACTTGACCATTTTTTGTCCACACGACGACGCAGATGTCGAGATATTCGTGAAAAGTCCTGTTCATTTGGTTCATGAATACTGCTGGTGCGTTAGTAAGACCGAACGACATTACTTTGAACTCGTAATGTCCGTACCTAGACCTGAAAGCAGTCTTTTGTATATCTTCTTTGCGGACCGCGATCTGATGGTATCCTGACCTCAGGTCGATCTTGGAGAAAACTTCTGCTCCCTTGAGCTGGTCAAAGAGATCGTCTATCCTAGGCAGAGGATAACGATTCTTGATCGTCACTTTGTTCAGTTCCCTGTAATCCATGCAGAGTCTCATACTCCCAACCTTCTTCTTTACGAAGAGTACCGGTGCACCCCAAGGTGAAACACTCGGTCTTATAAATCCTAACTCAATCATTTCCTCCAACTGTTTCTTGAGTTCTTGAAGTTCGACGGGTGCCATCCTGTATGGTGCCTTTGATATAGGTAACGTGCCTGGTATGAGGTCGATAGAGAATTCGACGTCTCGTGCAGGAGGCATACCTGGTAATACGTCCGGGAATACATCAGGGTATTCGTTTACGATCGGGATGTCCTCGATGCGTAAGTCGTCCTCGACTTTGTTAATGCTGCAAAAATACACCTAGTGTCCCTTTCTCTCCATACTCTGAAGTTTCAGTACAGACACTAGCTTCACTCCCCTTTTCCTCTTCAAACTTTGGTATGATACTTCCTTTCCTTGGTTAGTCTTCAGTGTAATCTTCTGGTCGTGACATTTGAACGTTGCATTATGACGAGCTAGCCAATTCATTCCCAGAATTACATCGAACTCGGGAAGATCGAACAACACTAGATCTGACAAAAAGTCTGTGCCGTGAATCGAGATTTTTACATTATTGTATTTTGAAGAACAAGGAATGTTTTTACCATCTGGTAGTGATATGTTAGTTCTGATTTGTTCGGGGTTTGTGAGTTTGGATTGTTTGATGAATTTTGAGGAAATAAATGATAATGAAGCTCCTGTATCGAATAAAATAAATGCTGGTACAGAGTTAACTAGAAATTTACCGGTGATGACGTCGACATCGATACATTCCTCGACCCCTTCTTCTGACTCGGTCCGGACATACACACGTCCCTGGACCCTGACGGCTGGCGGTGGTCCCGTGTTTGCCTTAGCAGTAGTACCCCTCTTTGGGCATTCATTACACTTGTGCCCCACTACCTTGTAGAAGAAACACACTACTGGTTCTCCATTACAACGTTTCCCTGGGTGATTCGGCTGACGGCAAAAACGACACTGATTTGCTTGGAAAGCCGGATGTCCGGGAAGCTGTTGATTGTTCCTTGCGACGTACGCGGTGGGGTTTCGATTGGGGTATTGGGTTCTGCCCTGGTTTCTGTTACGATTATCTTGATTCTGAAAGCCCGGGCGACCAAAAAGGGGCTTGTGAATGAAGCTAGAACTCGCCACAGGAGGCGTAAAAGTTTTCTTCTTCTTTTTCTCTTCGGCTTCTCCCTTCTGGATTGATGCCCATATACTCGTCGCCTTCTCATAGGCCTCAGCAAAGTTCCTACAATTGAAACCGCTCATGATCATCCCCAGACCGGAAGTCATGCCTCTTACGTAGCGGTTGGCGAGTTCATCCTCGTTCGTTATTATTCTTGGAGCAAATTTGGATAGCTCCTGATACTTCTCGGTGTATGCCTGCAGAGACATATCACCCTGTTTACGTTCCGGAACTCTTCCTCTTTCTCCCATCTTAATTCCTCTTTAAAGTATTTGTTCTTTAAAAGAATCTTGAACTCGCTCCAATTATAGATCCTCAGGGGAAATGTGGATCTGATCAAACGCCACCAACTGTTGGCTTCCCCTTTAAGGTAGTATGCTACCACATTCACCTTCTCATTAGGCGGTGTCTTGCTCAGCTCTAACAGCTTCTCCATCTCCTCAACCCATTCTGTCAAGACGGTAGGGTTGACGGAGCCTGAGTACGTCTGGGGTCTATGCTTTGAGAACTTCTCAAACGCAGACTGGTTGCTACCGCCACCATGATGTTGGTACGCAGTTTGAGCAATCTTCATGATTGCATCTTCGAAACCTTTCCTCCTTGCCCCCTCTTCGGCAAATTGTTGGTCGAGGTCATTACTGGGAATATTGTTTGCAGCCATTCTGAAAAATAATAAACTGTATGAATTTGAGTTCCAAGTGAGACATATTATAGAATACAAGGTAAAAGTCATTTCATTGATAATTTAAAAAGGTTTACATCAAAAAGTTACAAAGCCTCTTAATACATTCTCTATGAAATGAACTACGATGAAAACATGGATACATAGTTCAGCAAAACAACATAGGAGTTCAGATACATTCTCAAATGATATGAAATTGGATCGAGAATGACAAAAAGTTAGTCTTCGGTACTATGCGAAGTACGAATAACGAGTCTCCTCCTCTGCGAAGCTATACTTTGATGCGGGAGCGTTGGAACCACAGTGGAAACGCGGAATTTGATGCGGGAGCATTGGAACCACAGTGGAAACGCAAGCACAAAGGGTGGAAACGCATGGAAACAAGCACCTGGACACAAATTTCCTAATATTAGACCATGCAAAACTAGCTACTATAATATTATTATTCTTAGTTTATTATGTTTATTTAGTTGCAAATAAGTTTGGGAAAGTTTCCTAATCATAGTAGGATTAATAAAGCTCTTAAAGCTGATTTTTATTTGTGTGTTTCCTAATTTATTTAGGAAAGTTTTAGAATTAGATTGCTTAAGTTTCCTAATTAGTTTAGGAAATTCTTAATTTAATTAGTACTATAAATAAGGTTGGATTGTGACCTTATTTTTCAGATTACTTTGAGAAGTAAAATTCAAGTTTATACTTGTGTGTTCTTATTAACTTGCGAGTTATAAGAGTGTTAATTCTTCCTTGCGAGGTTGAATTCTTGTTAACTTGATTCCTTGCGAGGTTGAGAGTTATCAAAAACGAGTTAATCGAGTAGTCTTGCGAGATTGCTAGTTTAATTCTAGTCTTAGTTGAGGAGTCTTGCGAGATTTTCTTAGCTAATTCATATCTTTTTTTTTCCGCTGCAAAATATCGAGTCTGTTCTATATCAAATTGGTTACCAGAGCCGTGTTCAAATTTGTTTCTTAACAAATTTATCTTGGGAGCAACAAAATCATGGAGTTAAAGAAATTCAAATATGCTTCGAAAGAATTGGAAAGAATTGAGCATTCTTTATTTTGGAAAGAGGCACTAAGAAGGGTTGATCGGATTTCTTTCATGTTAGATAATATGAAAAGTAAACTTGAGCAACATATGATACGAAAATTATGCGGAAGCGACTTAGCGAACATAAGGAATGATATTTGCTTCGAAATCTTGTGATATTCTCGAACCAATAAATGGTGTCTTCGACTAAAGACCTATTTAGCCTTAGACGGGATATGAACAATCAAACCCAAAGCATGAATTAGATTGAACTATGATTAACCCTCGAACTACCTCGCTCAAGTTTAATCTTTGAATCTCGATCGCAATCGAAAACTCAACGTGAAAGAAAATTAAAGTTCAACCCGAACTTCAAAAATCAATTTCAATTTTCAAATTTATTATTCAACTTATTTTTTGAATCAATACATAAAACTCTATTTATAATAAACTACTTGGAAAAACTTACCTAGGGAATAAAATAAAAATCCTATAAAATCTAGGTAAATAAATAAACTAATTTCCTAATTATACGAAATATAACATAAAATAACTTAAAATTACTCTAAAATATAATCTTATATAATGGATCTCGTTATTTCATGTGTATATGTTGATTCTATAATGGATCTCGTTATTTCATGTGTATATTCTCGTATCATCCTCCCTTTCTTCAAAAAGATTCGACCTCGAATCTTCGAGAATCTTCGAAGTCCTTCGGTGAAAAAAATAAAATATCAACGTTTAAACTTTTAATCAAGGAGAATTATGTGTCTAAGTGGGTTGAGAATCTACTAACCACAATTCTAGGCAGATTTATTGAAGTCTTGAGAACAATATGGACTCGATATTTAATTGGTATCAAATTTGATATATTAGCTAATTTGATATTTTCTTAACAAATTTATCTTGGGAAGCACACAATCATGGGTTTAAAAAAATTCAAAATGATGCGGGAGCAGTGGAAACACAATGGAAACGATGCCTTGGAGAGCACATGGTGCGGGAGCATTGGAAACACAGTAATAACAAAGCTTTGGAGGGCACGATTCCGATCATCTGAATGGAACCACAGTAGAAACGCAGGCATGTTTCTCACTGTCTGTCAGGAAACGCAGACGCGTTTTCCACTGTCTAACTGGAAACGCAGACGGAGAAGTTGGAAACGCAGGTATGGAAGCTGGAAACGCAGAAGGAGACGCAGACTTTGAAGGTTCCTGGAAACTCACAGGAAACACAGACGCGTTTCCCACAGACTAGCTGGAAACGCTGGAAAACGTGTACAGCTCAACACGCTTTCCTTAAATTAGTCCAGAGGAATCAGCTAGTATAACTTTAATTATTCTTAGTTTATTTTCTTTATTTACTTGCAAATAAAGTAGGAAAATTTCCTAATTGTGTTAGGAATAATCTAGTTGATTTTATTTAATTTTGTTAGTATGTTTCCTAAATAGAATTAGGAAAGTCTTAGTTGATGAATAATTTGGTTTCCTAATTATATTAGGGCCAATATAGTTGTTTAGAGTACTATAAATAAGGTTGGATTGTAACCTTATTTTTCATATCTTATCGTACATTGAATTATCAATAAAGTTTTATACTTTGCCTAAACTTGCGAGTTTAACCCTTGAATTATTTCTTGCGAGATTGATTTCAAACTCTTCCTTGCGAGGTTGAGATTTAGCTAATCAAATGATTTCCTTGCGAGGATTGATCGAGATTGCTTACTTATCCGTTCTTGTTCCAAGAACTTGCATTATCCACCTAGAAACGCAACCTGACGTTGCAATTCCACCTAAAACAAGCAACCTCAGGTTGCATTCAAAGTCACAGTTACAAAATTCCGCTGCTAGTTTTTAAGGACCTACGTGTTCTACATCAAATTGGTATCAGAGCCGTGTTCAAATTTGTTTCTTAACAAATTTATCTTGGGAAGCACACAATCATGGGTTTAAAAAAAATTCAAACATGCATTGAACGAGTTGGAAAGAGTTCATGATTCTTTATTTTGGAAAGAGGCACTGAGAAGGGTTGATCGTATAACAAACCTCCTTCACAATATGGAAAGCAAATTCGAACAATCGTATGAATCCAGGAAAGGAGTTACAAATAATGAGTCTTCTGATTTTGTTCACCATAAAGAAGAAAACCATGTTAACATGATTATCTATGATTGTTACCTCGAATGTGATGATGAGTTAGAGGAAGTTGTTATCAAAGAAGAACTATTTTCTTTTGAGGAATCTCATATAGAAGATACAACTTTATTTGATCTTAACAAACCGGCTATATTTGACGAAGCTTTTGAAGATAAGGTTGAATACATAGTTGAAGAGGTGAAGGAACAAGTTGATCCGATTATAGAAGGAAATATTGATTCTTTCGATGAAGTTCTTGAAAAGGATGAGTTTGTTCAATTCGGGGTTGAAGCGAAGCTTATTGATAATCTTATGATGATTGCTAATGAGAAATCAATGAGTATGTCTAAGGATGATCATGGTGATCCTAATCTGAATTTGGAATCTTTTCAATTATTAGATGTTTGTACACGAGGGGAAGAAACTACAACACACAAAAAAAGATTCAAGAAAAGACGCAAGCTCGGAATGTATGAGTTGAATTGGGATAATCATGGAAAGCCTAAGAAGAAGAAGAATAAATTGAAAGTTTGGATTGAAGATGATGAGATTAAAGATCAATTTCATATCCACTTAAGTTTTGAAATTGTTGATCCTTGTTTTTTGTTTCCAAGATTTGTTGTTGATCCAGGAGGTCATTGGTCCAAGAATCGGGACGATTCTTTTTTAAAGAAGGGGAGAATGATGCGGGAGCAGTGGAAACACAATGGAAACGATGCCTTGGAGAGCACATGGTGCGGGAGCATTGGAAACACAGTAATAACAAAGCTTTGGAGGGCACGATTCCGATCATCTGAATGGAACCACAGTAGAAACGCAGGCACGTTTCTCACTGTCTGGCAGGAAACGCAAACGCGTTTTCCACTGTCTAACTGGAAACGCAGACGAAGAAGTTGGAAACGCAGGTATAGAAGCTGGAAACGCAGAAGGAGACGCAGACTTTGAAGGTTCCTGGAAACTCACAGGAAACACGCACGCCGCTTCCCATGCACTAGTTTGAAACGCTGAAAACGCGGTACTCAACACGCTTTCCTTAAATTAGTCCAGAGGAATCAACTAGTATAACTTTAATTATTCTTAGTTTATTTTCTTTATTTACTTGCAAATAAAGTAGGAAAATTTCGTAATTGTGTTAGGAATAATCTAGTTGATTTTATTTAATTTTGTTAGTATGTTTCCTAAATAGAATTAGGAAAGTCTTAGTTGATGAATAATTTGGTTTCCTAATTATATTAGGGCCAATATAGTTGTTTAGAGTACTATAAATAAGGTTGGATTGTGACCTTATTTTTCATATCTTATCATACATTGAATTATCAATAAAGTTTTATACTTTGCCTAAACTTGCGAGTTTAACCCTTGAATTCTTTCTTGCGAGATTGATTTCAAACTCTTCCTTGCGAGGTTGAGATTTAGCTAATCAAGTGATTTCCTTGCGAGGATTGATCGAGATTGCTTACTTATCCGTTCTTGTTCCAAGAACTTGCATTATCCACCTAGAAACGCAACCTGACGTTGCAATTCCACCCAAAACAAGCAACCTCACGTTGCATTCAAAGCCACAGTTACAAAATTCCGCTGCTAGTTTTTAAGGACCTACGTGTTCTACATCAAATTGGTTACCAGAGCCGTGTTCAAATTTGTTTCTTAACAAATTTATCTTGGGAAGCACACAATCATGGGTTTAAAAACATTCAAACATGCATTGAACGAGTTGGAAAGAGTTCATGTTTTTTTATTTTGGAAAGAGGCACTAAGAAGGGTTGATCGTGTTTCTTTCATGTTACATAATATTGAAAGAAAACTTGAGCAATATTATGAATTGAAGAAAGAAGATACAAGTCCTGAATCTTTTGCAGTCATTCAAGAACAATTAGTAGAAGAAATCAAGCATGGTGATTTAGGAAAAGAAGTTGTTATTGACAAGGAAATATTTTCTTTTGAAGGAGAGCCAAATAGAGAAGATTCATCGTTCTTTGATCCAAGTAAACCACCTATTTTTGATGAAGACTTTCAAGATATAGTTGAAAGAAAAGTTGAAACAACACCTAAAGAGCCGAATAACATTGTAAACTTTATCATTGAAAAGGATGTTGAAGACTTATCCATCCCGAGTTTAACTAAATTTTTCTTTGAAAGAAAAATTCACACGATGCTCAAAAAAGAAATCAAAGTTTTAAACATTAGGAGATTACAAATTAGGGACGAGCTTCTACATAAGGGTAAGAAGGGTAAAAGAAAGGTGAAGTTCAAAAAGTTCGATGTTGATTTAATTGAAGACTATATTGAAGATGATGAGCTCAAGGATGATTCAAGATCATTGCTATTCCTTGTCAATATCTTTGCATTCGGATTTATGAGATTTGTATTTGATCCGGGAGGTCGTTCGTTCAAGAATCGGGATGATTCTTTTTTGAAGAACGGGAGTATGATGCGGGAGCCTGGAATCACAGTGGAAACGCAAGCACAAACTGATGCGGGAGCTTGTAATCAAAGTGGAAACGCAAGCACAAACAGTGGAAACGCAAGCACAACCAGTGGAAACGCAGAAACTGTCAGACAGGAAACGCAGATACACGTTTCCAACTGTTAACTGGAAACGCGTGAAATAGGCTGCTGGAAACACGACTTTCCTAAAATTGAATCGTGATAATTTAGGTTATTTTATTATCTTTATTTAGTTTATTTAGTTGCAAATAAGCTTGGAAAAGTTTTCTAGAAGTGGTAGGAGTAATGATTTCTTTTAGTTGATTTTATTTTGTTAGTTTATTTCCTAATTAGTTTAGGAAATTCTTAATTTAATTAGTACTATAAATAAGGTTGGATTGTGACCTTATTTTTCAGATTACTTTGAGAAATAAAATTCAAGTTTATACTTGTGTGTTCTTATTAACTTGCGAGTTATAAGAGTGTTAATTCTTCCTTGCGAGGTTGAATTCTTGTTAACTTGATTCCTTGCGAGGTTGAGAGTTATCAAAAACGAGTTAATCGAGTAGTCTTGCGAGATTGCTAGTTTAATTCTAGTCTTAGTTGAGGAGTCTTGCGAGATTTTCTTAGCTAATTCATAACTTTTTTTTTTCCGCTGCAAAATATCGAGTCTGTTCTATATCATACTTATACTTAACAGCATAAGTTACGTCACTCAAACCGAGCCTGAAGTCCTCCCAACTGAGGTAGTAGTCACCCTCGTGAATAGCTGGGGAGCGTAGTCGTCTCCACCAAGCTTTGGCCTCTTCGTCAAGGCAAGCAGCTGCTAGGGAGGTTTTCCATTCCTCTCTAACTGAGTGTTCTTGGAACTTCGCATTCATGCTCCTGATCCAAGGGTTGAGTGTCCCACTAACTCCCTCGAAGGTATCGGGGTTACTCTGCATGAATGCCTCGATCACGTCGGTCTTCTCTGAGGATCGGCGGAGGTGATTAGGAACTCGATGCTCCATGTACGGAGTCTTGAGTGCCCTAGTCTTCCAGTCGATTCTGAGAATTCCTCGAGTCTTGCAATTTCTTCCACGTCCTCATCTTCTGGCGTCGCGCATAAGCCGCGATGGCTCTCTTACGAGCTTTCTCGTCTGTGTCCACTCCGCGTACTTCCTGTCGCGCGGTAGTCATATCTGAAATAAGTGGGGGAAATAATTTAAATTAGATTTGGAATTTACAGATATGTATGCAGAATTTTTTAAAATGATGAGCTATGAAAAGCACACGACTCGGTAGTAACATAACGTCTCCATATATATATATATATATATATATATATATATATATGGGTAAAATATTACATTCAAGGAAACTTAATACATAAGTCCATACAACGTGGACCAAAAATGGTCAAGGTGGTCAAGGGTGAAGTCGAGGGAGACCATGGGTTGGGGCCATGGGCTCAAACCCAAGCCTAGGTCATGGACCAAGGGATCACTAAGGGCTAAGTAAAGTCAATTCTATGGTCAAATCGAGCCAACCTTAGTGATCAAGCAAAGTCAAGAGGAAGTCAAAGTTGGAGAGCAACAAAAGTCAAGATTATGCTATTTTTGAATGTGGTCAATTAGGGTACACCCATGTGAGTCAACCCTCCAATAAATGGGCTCACATGGCTCATCAAGCTAGCTCAAGGAGGTCCCAAGGAGCCGGCTCAATTAAACCACCCAAGCCATCACATTGTTTTTTATGTTTTATGTCATTTTCATACATGTCGCTTTCTTTACTTTTTACTTTATGCTTTAATGTAAGGAGACAATATAGTCCCTTGTATTTTGGTCACTTGGACCGTCTAAACTCCACCCCAAGGCTCACACAAGGGCCCTTGGATGATCATCAACAAAGAAGGGAGAGGATGGACACAAGTGTCAGGATCACCTTTATGCTTTATAGTTTCTCATTTAGGTTGAAAATTTACAGCTCACATGTGAGCTTGGGGACCGAGTATTATGATGTTTTGTGGGTTATTTGTGAGCCCTTAGATCCTCTTGTAATGTATGGTCAAGATTAGAATGAGGGTAGTATATAAACCCTCATTCTCACCTCATATTTTTCAGATTTTTGATGAATGAAAACCCTAGTTGTTTATTTGAGTGCTCTTCATTTTTCTCATTACTTTGTGTGTGAGTTAGTGAAAGATTAGTTTAGTGGCTTTGTGCTTAAACTAATCAAAACCTAAATCTATTACTTTGTGTGTAGATTTAGTTACTATCCTTTATGTTTTCCTTGTTTACAAAATTTCAGAAAATTATCTCACAAAAACAATACATTTGGCCGAGATTTTCAAGGGTATTCAAGTTCGATTTTTGTTCATCCTTTGAGTGAAACTTGATCCACTTAGTTTCACTCCAAATTGGTCATCAAAGCCTAGGTTTGTTCTTGTTTTTTTCGATTTGTTCTTGTTCTTAGTTTTCGAGTTACTCCTTTGTTTTTCTTCTTTTCATTTTCGTTTTCCTTCTTCCTTTTCCTTGTTTATTTTCTATAAATTTCCCACAAAATTTCCACAAAAGATCTCACAAAATTTTCACATAATGGAAGGGGATAGAGGAGAGGGTAAAAGGCTTTCCGATTTAGAAGAGAAGTTAACTCAACTCACCGGTAATTGTACTTTAATGATGAATGCTCTAAACACCCTCTTAGACCAAAATCTTAATGAACCAAGAAGGGGTGGAGGGGAAGAGGGCGTGGGTATGGGTATGGGGCCGTGGGAGAGGACAACCTCCTCCTCACATGGAAGATCAATTTTCTGGATTCTGAGGAGTCCCTTGAAACCCACCCAAGAGACCATGACCGAGATATCAAAGTGGATATACCCGACTTTTATGGTAGCTTGAATCCCGAGGATCTCCTAGATTGGCTTAGGTCGATGAGAGGATCTTTGAATTTAAGGAATATCCCGATAGGAAGTGTTTCAAGGTGGCCATCATGAAGTTCAAGGGATACGCTTCCCTTTGGTACGAAAACCTCAAGAACCAACGAACCGAGAGGGTAAGGAACCCATTAAGTCGTGGCTCAAACTCAAGAAAAACTCAAAGACAAGTTTGTTCCAAAGGATTATACCCAAGACATGTTCCTCAAGCTAGCTCAACTAAAACAAGAGACACACCCCATTGAAACCTATCTTAGGGACTTTGAGCAACTCACTCTACAATGTGAGATGAATGAGTAGCCCGAGCAAAAATTGCAAGGTTTGTTGAGGGCCTAAACCCTAGGATAGCAAATCGGGTCAAGATGCAAAACTTGTGGTCATTCGATGAGGTCACATTATGGCCACACGTGTGGAGAGGTTAGAGGAGGGGAGAGGAGTGCCGGCTAAGAGCACCCCCAAGACCAACCCTAACTCGAGCCAAGGAGGGGTCAAAATTGTCGAACCTAACCCTACTATCAAGCCATCAAGTGTTGACAAGGGGAAGGGAATTGACTATGGCCCAAAGAGAACAATTCCTCTCAAGAAGTGCTACCAATGTCAAGGGTATGGTCATTTTGCTAAGGAGTGCCCTAGCAAGAGGACCTTGAACACAAGTGAGGTTGTGCATTGGGGAGACGATGAGGTGTTAGTTTGCGAAGAAGAAAAAAACGAGGGAGTTGAGGATGTGAAGGTGGCCGAAACATTAGTTCCCCCGGACTCGGGGTTGAGCTTGGTTACTTGGCGAGTAATGCACACTCAAGATTCAAGCGAAAGCATGGATCAAAGACACCAACTATTTCGAACCAAGTGTACAATCATGGGGAGAGTGTGTAATCTCATTATCGATGGGGGAAGTTGTGTTAATGTTGCTTCGAAAACCCTCATTGATAAACTTGCCTTACCAACCTTGAAGCATCCTCATCCTTACAAGCTAAGGTGGCTTAATCAAGGAGCCGAGGTAAGAGTTGATAAGCAATGTCAAGTTTCGTTCTCGATTGGACAAGACTATAAGGATGAAATTGTGTGTGAAGTGTTGGACATGGATGCATGTCATGTGTTGCTTGGTAGGCCTTGGGAGTATGAGAAGAATTCTTCCCACCATGGAAGAGATAACACCTACTCCTTCAAGTATGGTGACAAGCTTATTGTCTTAGCTCCCCTACCACCAATGATGGGTTATAAAACCAATTCATGCTTGTTCGAATCAATCAATGGAGAGAGCTCTAGCCAAGAGGTGGGAGAAGAGCCGAATGTGGGCTTTGGAAAAGAAGTGATGAGCTTGGAAATCAAGAGAAACCCTAGAGCAACAAGGGGAGTTCTAGGAGAGGAGCAACAAGAAAGTGATGCATCAATCAACAATGAAACAACCAATGTGAACAATGAGAGGGCAAAAATCGATGGACTAGAGAGGTCAAGTGGGTCTTTAAGGTGGAGAATCATTGATGGGCTCGATCATGAGCACGAATGGATGGATGGCATGGTTATGAGTCGTGGGCTCAAAGAAATGCTCGAGGAAGAGTGTGTGGTCAAGCAAACCGTGACCAAGGAAGAAAACATGATCAATTCTTCGAGCCAAGGCAAAGGGGTCCAACCATTTCTACAAACTCTAGCTAAGTGGTGCCCATGGAAGACCAAAACCGTGAAAGCCAAGATCGAGCAAAGGTTGAGCCGAGAATCAAGCATGAAATCGAGCAAGGGAGGAAGCAAGAGGATCTCCAAGGACTTGAGGACAAGTCCTTTCCAAGGAGAGGAGATTGGACCAAAATGGTCAAGGTAGTCAAGGGTGAAGTCGAGGAGACCATGGGTTGGGGCCATGGGCTCAAACCCAAGCCTAGGTCATGGACCAAGGGATCACTAAGGGCTAAGTAAAGTCAATTCTATGGTCAAATCGAGCCAACCTTAGTGATCAAGCAAAGTCAAGAGGAAGTCAAAGTTGGAGAGCAACAAAAGTCAAGATTATGCTATTTTTGAATGTGGTCAATTAGGGTACACCCATGTGAGTCAACCCTCCAATAAATGGGCTCACATGGCTCATCAAGCTAGCTCAAGGAGGTCCCAAGGAGCCGCTCAATTAAACCACCCAAGCCATCACATTGTTTTTATGTTTTATGTCATTTTCATACATGTCGCTTTTACTTTTTACTTTACGCTTTAATGTAAGGAGACAATATAGTCCCTTGTATTTTGGTCACTTGGACCGTCCAAACCCACCCCAAGGCTCACACAAGGGCCCTTGGATGATCATCAACAAAGAAGGAGAGGATGGACACAAGTGTCACCATCACCTTTATGCTTTATAGTTTGTCTTTTAGGTTGAAAATTTTCAGCTCACATGTGAGCTTAGGGACCGAGTATTATGATGTTTTGTGGGTTATTTGTGAGCCCTTAGATCCTCTTGTAATGTATGGTCAAGATTAGAATGAGGTAGTATATAAACCCTCATTCTCACCTCATATTTTTCAGATTTTTGATGAATGAAAACCCTAGTTGTTTATTTGAGTGCTCTTCATTTTTCTCATTACTTTGTGTGTGAGTTAGTGAAAGATTAGTTTAGTGGCTTTGTGCTTAAACTAATCAAAACCTAAATCTATTACTTTGTGTGTAGATTTAGTTACTATCCTTTATGTTTTCCTTGTTTACAAAATTTCAGAAAATTATCTCACAAAAACAATACATTTGGCCGAGATTTTCAAGGGTATTCAAGTTCGATTTTTGTTCATCCTTTGAGTGAAACTTGATCCACTTAGTTTCACTCCACAACGTCACATCCGAATAAAACATCCATAGTCGTTAGGAAAAGGTGACGACATAAAAGTCGTTCAGTGGATACCTCCAATCTGGGAGCGCGACTTTCCTGCACTGCCAGACGCCATACCTCCAATCTGGGAGAGGGATCTCCTATCTGGGAGACTCTTCAGGGTCTCTAACCATATTTAGGGTCATATGACTCCAAATTGTAACAAATATGTAATCGACTTCGAACTATCGTACTCCATCCACCCCGGTGGTTGCATCTCCCTCAGAAATGGGTCTGGGTGATACATGCGATCCAGGTACAGTTCATAATCCAAGAGGAGTCGCCAACCTAGTGGTGACCAAAACTCGTCGTATAGGTGAAAGCTCTCAATCAGAGTCAAACTCATGCCAATGCCCTTCGTGTGATAGAGTCTGTTCGTCGTGATCCCATTGGCTTCCACGTATTGCTCTATGGTGAGGGACTGGCGACGTATATACTCTCCTAGTGGCATCATCGGTGGACGTCGTGGTATGTTGTCACGGGAGTAACGGAAGGACGTCATCCTAAGGGCCTTTGTCAGACTAGAGTTAGCCATAGAGCAAATAGCAAGTAAAAGAATTATAATAAGTCAAGATTCTATCGCTCATCTAACTAGTCCTTTATTATTTGGTCGGTCCTTAAGATTCTACCCTTTCTCACATTTTAAAATGACCTAAGTTATTATTTTAGCGGTCTAGAGATTTCTAATTTATTATTTGACCCTATAAGTCTGTGCTAAACATATAGTATGTATATGTCTGGCCTAGGTGTCGTCTCGCTATATGAGATAACTTTAAGTTACTCACGGTCGCAAGACAGCTCTGATACCAACTGTAACAACCGGGTTTTTCGTGACTTTAATTAAACTAAGGCGGAAAGATTAATTAAGTCTATATATTACAAAACCAGCTGTCATCGTCTTACAAACTCCATATACATAATATGAGTTAAAGATAACAGAGTATTTGAATTACAATCTCTCAAAGGAGTACAAAATAATGTAAAACCATACCCAGCAGTCAATAACATTAGTCCTCGGGGTACCTGCAATTATTCATATTCTCGCATCACTCTTTCTATACATGCAAATCTAAAACGTATGCAATATAGGAAATAAATAAATAAAAACACATTGCAATTAGGCAAACAAAACATATAAGGAAATATAATGATTCAAAACATGAGTATACATCCAATCATATAACGTACAACACTCATCAATAATCATTCTCAATAAGGCGTATTTCAACACTTAGGATCAAAAATCATTCAGACAATTACCAATCAAAACAAGGAAATACATTCATCATACGTTAACTAATGAGTCTTCGTTAGTAAGGCGGAATCATGCAGACATTATCCGCGCAATAGCAATCAGGGCCAAACAAAGTGGACAAGGCTGAAATGCTAGAGATACCTAAGGTAATAAGGACGGCCACATCCCTTGTCTAATGTATGCATACACCATCAATCGAGGATCATACTTATTCGCTATTCAAAAGGTATCACCGACGAAAAATCCGACTATCACCAAAGACGGGTACCCCCGGTTGGGGCTGGTATTTTCCAATTACCATCTATGGGCCCACGGAAATATCAATGATGCCCCATCCCTGAGGTTGTATATACCGTGTCAAATAGCAATCTTAAGATCGTTAAATAGCCTTGGGCAACTCTGGGAGGGAGCCCAAGTCCCCGTAGACAGCTACCTCATTAACATCGAATTCAAGAGTCGCGACATGGCGAACAATCCTAGTATTTTATTCAAGTAGCTCGTTTTCTCAAATTCTTATTTCCTCGTTCATTCGTAACAAGTGACAATTCTGAAAATCTTAGTAATATCGTCGAACTTTGTATAATGAAATTTTAGTTCTAGCAGCTTCTTCGTGCAGGTAACACATATGCAAGACTTAAATATTTATTTTGAGTCCGGCGTACATTTTAAATATTTTCACTATTCATTATTTTACTATTCATCACTAAGCATTATTCATCATTTTACTATTCATCGTAGTTACTATTCATCGATTTTTATAATGATTCAGATTTTCAGATTTCGTATTTCTACGTATTTTTATACGTATTCGTATTTTCGTATCTCGTATTTCTACGTACTTTTATACGTATTCGTATTTTTGTATTTCGTATTCCTACGTATTTTATACCTATACGTATTCTTATACTTCGTATTTCTACGTATTTTTATACTTGTACGTATTTTCATACTTGTATGTATTTTTATACTTGTACGTATTTTTATACTTTATACGTATTTTTATACTTAAGATATTCTATTTAGTTACAAAACTAACTTTTATTTTCTAAGTACAAAATTCTAGTTTCAAAGTCGTTAAGTTCGTTTTGTACTTAGTGATTTGAAATAATATTTTAAAAGTAAAACTCGGTTACGTTTAGTCATATACTTTAACTAAAATTTTAACGGTTTCCATTTTTAGCGATGTTGTCGAAGTTCATTTAAATAGTCCGTATGTCCAAATCCATATTTAAGCAAAGGTAGTAGCACTCGAACTTGTTCATTTTAATATACGTAACATTTTAATCCATATTTAAGCAAAGGTAGTACCATACTTGAATGAGTAGGTGTTGTCTCTTCCATGGTGGGAAGAATTCTTTTCATACTCCCATGGCCTACCAAGTAACACAATACACGCATCCATGTCCAACACTTCACACACAACTTCATCCTTATAGTCTTGTCCAATCGAGAACGAAACCTTGCATTGTTTATCGACCTTTACCTCGGCTCCTTGATTAAGCCACCTTAGCTTATAAGGATGAGGATGTTTCAAGGTGGGTAGGGCAAGTTTATCAATGAGGGTTTTTGAAGCGACATTAACACAACTTCCTCCATCAATAATTAGGTTACACACTCTCCTCATGATTGTACATTTGGACCGAAAAATTTGATGTCTTTGGTCCAAGCTCTCGTTTGATTCTTGAGTGTACATTTATTTTTATCGGTTTCTTCGATTCTTTTTATTAACGATTTATTATACAATCTAATATAATCCTAATTACTATTCAACTTTAGTGACTAAGTGATAAATTCATTTTGATCAAAATTGACCCATTTTAATTAGAAAAATCGTAGCCTTTATTTATTTAGCTATTTATTTCTTTTTTTGTTTTTATTAATAATTCATTACTTTAACTAATTAAATTACTTAAGTGATAAAAATAAAAAGTGACAAGTTCATTACTTGTTCATTTTTATTTTCGTTTTCTAATTTATCGGTTTTGGACTTAAAGTTTTTATATACTAATTATTTAAATTATACTAAAGTGAATTAACTAGTTTACAATCTTCACTAAACATTTTATTTCATTCATGAATAGTGATTTGTGACACTTTATATTTCTAACTTTTACATTTTAAAGATTTAGCTTATTTAACTTATATATTTAGTATTGTAATTATTTACTAGTGAATTAAAACAACAATTTAAATAACACTTATAAAAATTATGAATCAAACTAGGCATATATATGAAGAACACATGAATAAATGAAGAACATATATGATTTTCTCATGAACACTTTTAATTCAAATTTTTATATTATCATTTAAATTTCTCAAATTTTTACTAGTAAGTTTATTTAACCTAAGCTAACATAATATGTTATTTACAAAAATTAAAACTAAAAATTGGTCCAAATTTAAGAGTAAAACCGTGGCCCTCTATATTATTTTCACAATTTTTATTTTTTTGATTTTTATACTACTAATTCTATAACTAATTTCTTTTATATTATAGGTGTATTTGTCATAGGTGAAAAACATAACAAAACATTAACAACTAAAAGTAATTCACTTCAAACACAAAAATAACAACAATAGTTCAAGCACATAAATACTTTAAAACATTTAAATTTCATAACAATTTCATTTTAAGTCCAACACATAAACTAATTACATTTTTATATACTTCTTATTTATAGTCTTTTAGGCATGCAATTAACAAAAATTAAAACGAAAAATTACTCCAAATAAAAAGAACATGCCGTGAGAAATTATAGGTGAACAACAATTTTATTTTTCGATTTTTGTCTTCTAATTTATCATACAATACCTAGGTGATAATATAAGTCATGCATACACTCAAAACATCAATTAGGAAAATAGATTGTGCATGGAAATTATAGTGTGCGAGAGCACCTTAATTAGGTTAGTGAAAGTGAAAAGTCTAGCAATTGTCGGGATCAACGATGTTGTCAAATATGCTCAAGTCGATGCCTCCACCTTGCTCCTCTTCTTTGGATAGTTAGTACATACAAATGAAAATAAGTAAGTTAGTAATTTATTTTAGCTAAACTAACTAAACTAACAATTTAAAGTGTAGTAATAATTTTATTTTTAGGTAATGTATATATTTTAAATAATTTGATTTATTTTCTTAATTATTTACAAGTTAAAAGAGGAAGTGATTACTAAATATAAATGGTGGAGAGTTTATTTAAGAGCTTAAAGAAATAAAATGGCAAGAAATAAATGTTTAATTTAATTAAGCTAAATATGTGATGATGAAAATGTAGGTTGTGTAAGTGTAGCATGGTGTGTGTAAGAGAAGAAATGGAAGAGGATAGAACTTGTAGAGGTGAGTCAAGGGAAGTCGGCCAACATGAGTCACAAGGGCTCGATTTTTCGTTTTTGAAATTTTCGATTTGCGCGCACGCGAAAAGTCTCGAAATAAAATATATGATCTTAAAATAATGTTTCGAAGTAAGATCGAAAATAAAAATGAAAATAAACTTCGAAGGGTGACTAAAAGAAAAATTGGGTTAAAACCCTCGAAACTTTGAATAAAAATTCGTTTGGTCGAAATACTTATTTTTTTCATTGAATGTTAACGATTTAAATAATTATAATCAACCATCAAAAATTTTATAAGTTTAAATTAGGTATGACTTAATATTTCGACATTTTGCGAAAGTGTTAGTTAAATAGAATCGAAATAGTGATTAGATATTAAGAAATTAGAATTTATAAATAAAAATCAAAATGATTACTTCCTCCATTCCGTTTGATTCTATACGTTTGACCAAAACACGGTAATTAAGGTAGAAGAAAATCAAGTGGGGTAGATAATGAAATTACTTAAATACCCCTACTTTATTGTTTGCAAGTGGGTTGAGTGGGTATTAGTGAAGGGTATATTGGTCTTTTAGTTTAATAAAGTAGAGACTAAAATAGAAATGTATAGAATTGATTGGAATTTCCGAAAAAGGAATATGTATAGAATCAAATGGAATGGAGGAAGTATTATTTAACTAGAAAGTTTGATGTTAAGCGTTATGTGTAAGTAGAATTAGAAAAGAATTAGGTGACTTAGTCCTCTAGGTGGCTCGGCCACTTGGTCAATTTTGACCTCGATTTGCGTGCCGAAATTTGTCGTTGAAAAATTTGTCGTCGATGAGTCATTTTATTTATCGATCTCAAATATGTAAAAATAAAGTTCAAATTCGAAGTATATAAAAATAGTTTTAGTTTAGTTGTGGGAAAAATTGTAGTGTATTGTTTTAGGAAATATTTGAGCGAGATTGTCTAATTATTGATTTCCTAATTATGATTAGCTTAAATTAACACGGGGTGTTACAGTCCAGGACATTGTCAGTCGCCGCTGCCAAGCCTTCCCCTGGTCCACCTTGAGTAGGGCCGGCGGGGGCACCACCACAGTCACCCTCACGGGATTAAGCCGTCACACTCGTGACCCTGAAGCCACCAACCACCTTTGTCCTGCACTAGTCCCGTCCACGGTCACCAGGAGCACCTCCATCCGCGGCCTCGGTCACGGCCATCTCGGTCACGTCCGCCGCGGGAACCACCGTTCTCACGGGATACCGCTGTTGGGGGCACCGCCACCCTCACACCGAGCTCACCTCACACCGGGACCGCCTTTGCAAGGCCACTGTTATGTTCGCCACCAGCCGCCTAACCTCCAGCCTGTCGCGGTCGACACTATCCTGGGACCCTCTTCACTTTCCCGGGACCTTCTTTACCTTACCGGGATCTTCTTTGCCGCGTCACCACCTGCCACCCCTGACCTCTGTGACCGACAAGAGGCCGGGTCCACCGAACACTCGCAAATCACCACCGGGAACACCACTCACGGCTGATGAAATCTAAGGATGGGACCAAATGCTAAAAGCTAAGTGATTTATTTCCCGCACTTTATGATATTAACTGGCACGCATTCTTATCCTGGAGAGCCCATTATTTATGCTGTAGTATATCACCTATTTTCAATACAAATAATACAACAATCTTATGAGGCCCACTGTAGCTTTGTCTTATGAGGCCCATTTTCAACACAAATGACGCAACAATCTTTCCAATATGCATTGGACTATAATCTAGCTTTATCTTTTAAAATGGTCCGAGGTTACCTATAAAATAAGATTGCTTATTAGTTGGATGATAAGTTTACATATACTCACTATTTGTGTGATGTTAATTCTCAGGAATTGTGGAGAAAAGCAGTGACAAACGGTGAAAATGTACGCCTCTACGATGGCCAAACCACCACATAGTCATGAAAACTCCACAAAAACTCCAAAATATCGAATTACAACAAAGTCATTTTTGCACAAAAGCCACCAAAGCTACAATCAAGCCTCCCGAGATACAAAACAAAAAAAACAAAAAAAAAATTACAAAAAGAAAAAACCACAAAAATACAAAACGTCTGCCCAAAGCTTCCCGAGCTACAAAAACACTCCACAAAAAACGAGCTACAAAAAAGCCGAAAGTTTGGAGTAATTATCGTGCCCATCCCTTGTTTAGACGGCGCGTCACACAAGAGATGGCCAGGGGGCAAGGAGGGGGGACTACCCCGACAGCCCGATTAATCACACCTTTTGATTCAAAATGTTTAATTTTTTAAATTTTTTGGCATAGATAGGGGCAAAATGCTCAGTTTAAGACCACCGATGACGGCCCTCGTGCCTGGGTGGCATGCTCAGTTTACGACCATCGATGACGGCCCTCGTGCCTAGGTGGCATGCTCAGTTTAAGACCACCGATGACGGCCCTCCTGCCTAGGTGGCTTGCTTAGGATAAGACCACCAATGACGGCCCTAGTGCCTAGGTGGCTCCCTTACGTGTACGGAGAGTCCACGGCCCGGGGCCTGGGCAGCTCCTACGTCAGAGAACACCACCTACGCGTACGGAGAGTCCACGGCCCGGGGCCTGGGCGGCTCCTGCGTCGGAGAACACCACCTTACGCGTACGAAGAGTCCACGGCCCGGGGCCTGGGCGGCTCCTGCGTCGGAGAACACCACCTTACGCGTACGAAGAGTCCACGGCCCGGGGCCTGGGCGGCTCCTACGTTAGAGAACAATCAAATTGGGTAAGACCACCATTGCCGGCGACAAGTGGCACCGACCGGTTAGGAGATCGCGTCCAGGGCCAACGTACCTGGGCGTCTCCTGCGGCAACGTATAATCAGCGGACGGGAGCACAGGGCCATCGTACCTGGGGCGGCCCGTACGCTCCTATGCAAAAGAGCCGGGATGTCCAGGACCCTCGTGCCTGGGCTGCTCTCACCGCAACGACTAATCTTCACGGCACTCCGAGCTTTATTAGCTCCCTTCCCTTTCTTAACCCCAATGTTTATGTTCTTCAATTTCATTGAAAGAACATCTTTTCTCTCAATCTCGTTCACTTTGATGCTCTCTTGGTTAAAAGCACATCATCGTCACTCTAGTGAATATCTCATATGCACTTTTATGAGTAACGAAGCGAAGTTTGAGAGTAGGTGACATTGACCAAATCAACACATTTTTTTTTTAAGTCATTGTCTACCTTTAGGTACTCATCGTAGGCGGCTTGTGCCGCCGCAGCGGTCCCTAAATCCGGGTTCGGCGGAAGGTTGTTCGGTAAGGTACTTAAGCACATTGTCGGATTGAGCGGCGCCCTTATAGTCGAATCCCATTCGACAAGGTTGCTACCGTCATCTTTTAGGATACATTTATCCATCACGGTTCTCAACCATGAATATTTACCTAAAATGGGTGCGAGAGTTGAGGTTGTCATTGCGATTTCAAATAAATTACTCTACAACAAATATGAGGAAATTAACATTCATTGTACATTAATGACATTTGCTAACACTCTTTTTAAAACAAATGTCCATTTATATAATGATCTCCCACGAAATTATATAAATGATTCCAAGACTCGTTCTCATATAAAATTAGACATCTCATGTTTCCTTTTATATAAAAACGATAAGTCAACACTTGACTAATTCTACACTAGAATGCTTGGTTGATGATTTTCTTTAAAATGCATCCTTAAGCCCCAAATAACTCTTATTTGGTTGAGTTCAAACCAAATTAGCATGGGACTTCCTCCCACTACTTACCCATGGTAACGAGGTTCCACGTTGCGGAGGTCCTCATGAACATGGGGTTCATAGTTGCTACATTTGGAAAGGCTTTATCTCAACTCATTTGTTAAATTATGTGGGTGATCTTGTCAATTTTAGTCATAAAATTCTTTATAAGTGAACTAATTTAAGAATCGTGACTTAAATCGACAATCATAGTGGGATAACTTAGCATGCATGGCGATTTTGGCATGTAAGCGGAAAAATAAGCAATCAAACAAACATCAAACAAGCATAAGTATAAACCTAGTATGGCCACCTAAAAGTAATTAAAATTACAAGGAGTTACAAATTGGAAACCAACTCCTTTGGTCCCTCTTCATATGGACTTCATCCAAGTCTCCTCCTTGGAAGCTTTAGAACACTTCTAAGGCTTCATCTCGATCCATCGCCGGTCTTCGGTTTACAAATAGTTACAAGTATAAATTTACAAATGAATACATAGCAACCCTATTATACATTTATAAATGAAGTTAACTATTAAAAATACAAACCGGCGATACGAGATCGCATTTAATTACAAACCCACACGATATTCCCTTTCATTACGGGTAATATCGGTAAAAAAAAAACAAACTATGGCCATACTAGTAAGAATAAACATTCATTCAAACATGCATAATGAAAAGCTTATAAATAAAACATGCCAAAATCGCCCTAAACAATAATCGCATTATATCGTTAAAAAGCGGTCTCAAAATATATCGATTAATCCCATATTAGTCAATAATGCTTAAAACACCTTTTAAGCTTGAACTAAAACTTCTAAACTGATTTAGAACACCCAAAATTAGTCTTCACTAATTCATGGTGATTTAGTTCATTATAGTGGTCATTTGCTAATTACATTTAACTTTAATCATAACTATTTATGAATAAAGATTTATAAAATCATTATAAAATAAAATAAAACAATTTTTATTTTGGCAAAATTTTTTACATTCTGGAACACTTCCAGAATATCAAAAAATGAAAAGTTTGGTCAAAAAAATTTACGAATTAATTTTGGAACAAATAACATACGGTTTCATCGATTTTATCTCATAAAATCAATAAAACGTCCTAAACAGTGAGCAAAAAACCCAAATTTATACCTTAGCATCCTTTTAATATATAAAAACAGTAGTATAAAATTCATGTCCAGAAAACAAATTTTAATATATTTTCGACATTAACATACATTTTATACCGATTTTTATCAAATAAATGAATAAATATTAAACATTCAAAATCTGATTTTGAAAATTTACATGAAGAAATTATAAATATCAAGTTTCACTGTGTAAAAATTTCGTGACCAGATTCCAACTATAACTATTTATAGTCATTATTTTAGCCAAAAACACACTTTTTGACTCGGTTTTGTATAAAAATCATTTTAATTAGCAAACAAATTTCAAAAATTACGAAATTTGACCAGTAACATCTTGAGACCAGAAACTTTGCATGCTATAAAAATTTCGTGCTAAAACCATTTTTAACACTATTTTCAGATTTTATCATATTTATTCTCAATAAATACATAAAACTCCAAAAATAACAAAATAAATTTGTAACTACAAGCCTAAGCTCTGATACCACTTGTAGGGATCTCATACCCTTCACTAATCAAATATTAGTGTAAATCAAATTACTCTAATTTGATGAGCAAGATCTATGTAGTTACAAATAGACTTTGTTATAAGTTTATAGAAATTTATACCTTCTTAAAAAGGAAATATGGGCACAAAACTAGAACTCCTTTCTAGTTTTGTTTCTTGAGCTATATTTTAGGATGATCCTCCAAAACCGAGTTTCCAAAATAGGAAACCTCCTTCTTGTTGCACCCAAGAAGTACACCAAATTTATTAGTGATTTTGATCTAGAAATCACTAATAAACACTTGATAATATGTGAATATTATTACTACTAACACTTAGTAGTATATAGAAATATAAGTACTTGTTACTTATTATTATGAGAGAGTTTAGAGAGAAAATGTGGAGAGATGAGTGTAAAATGCATGAATGAATATCATTCACTCAAGGCCTTGTGTTTTATAACAAAATAAGCAAAATGAAGTGTATCTCACACTCCATTTACTCGGCCAACATATAGAGGAGAGAGAGGAGAGTTTTTCTAGTTTAGAGCAATTGTTTGCATGTTAATGATGATGTCTTTAGCATGCTTTACAACTCACAAGTAAACAAAACAAATAAGACAAGTGAAGGAATCTTCCTTCCCTTCTCCTTTTGGACGGTCCAAAACACCCTATATGGGTCTTATTTGTTTTTCAATATTTGTCCCACAAATAGTTATAATTTATCACTTAATTATCAAATATAATAAAGTGTAAATTAATTAAACTCTTCCTTTACATGTACACTTACACATATATTAAAATTGTACTTTTACTAATCTCATTAGTAAAATATACATAATTAGTGAGTTAACGATTAATCACTAATTCTCATCTCCTCTAATAATTTTATCGATATAAAATTAAATCACTCGAGTTCACAACTCGATTTCTCTCTAAATTAATTTACTGACTAACCGTTAGTCAATTTATATAGTTACTAATTTAATCGTATCTCATACAATTAATTAGCTTTATTATTTGGAGTACGTTCCTATAGGTGTGACTTAAAGGGATCAATTGATTACCGCCGTTCTCACGACAATAACGTCAAACTCTAGTCAGCCAACCGTTATTGATTTACGTTAATCAATTGACAATAATTCAGGATTATCCCCATGTATTCCTTAATTGAGATTTATTAAGTAATCGCACTATTGTGGAGGACACTTACTCCAACAATCTCCCACTTGTCCGAGACAAGTTGTGCATTACCAATTCTCATGTCCGTTTCACATCTCCCACTCGATGCAAGGTGTCTTACAGGTCGTACTTGCATCCTGAGATATATATCATGAGTGGTTTCCTCGATATGGAGATTAGGTCATCGACCGGTGAACCTACCGTAGATTCTTACCGAGCGTGGCCACGCATTTTCAGCGACTACTCCTCGAGTGGCCCAAAGATGTTTTACCCTGACGAGGGTGGACATTTCCCTTCCACTCGATTGTACTGTATAATGCAGATCACCATGACCCCAAAGATGCCCTTATAACCCCCTTTCACGGCATGACTTAGGACAAAAATGAAAGTCACTCGGAAACTGCACCGACTGCATAATCGGTTTCAAATAAAGAATCGACTCAAAGGAATACTATAGAAATTCCCACCACGACCAGGTTTCAATCTCATTGAAAAGGAATTCTATAAGCGTCACAGTCCGACAGAGTGTCTCGCAGTCTGTCTATGCAAACGACCAGTCATCACTATGACCCCATGGTGTTGGACCCACCATCGATCGACTTGCAATCTAGTCTCTTCGAGATGTCACCTCTTATGAGAGACCAGGGACCAAATACTTAGTTTATACCGTTCACTTGAATATGTTCAATGTTGTCACACAACTATTCGGATAAACAAAGTATGCATTCAAAATGACTTGAAAGAGTAACTATACTCTAAACAATGAATGTTATTTTCATATATGTAATAGGATACTTTATCCATTACATATGTCAAAAACTAAAGGAAATCAGGCATACGCCTCAACCCCATAGAGGCGGTGTGAGCGTCATGCTTAGCCCTCGAAAGAGGCTTGGTTAAAGGATCAGCGATGTTATCGTCTGTCCCAACCAAATATCTATTTCCTTCATTTCCACATTATCACTTATAACATGGTATTTCCTCAAAACGTGTCTAGACTTAATACTAGACTTGGGCTCCTTTGCATGAAAGATAGCCCCACTATTATCACAATAAATAGTGATTGGATCTGCGGCACTAGGGACTACTCTTAGTCCATCCAAGAATCAAGAATCCATACTGACTTCCTTAGCGACTTAGGTTGCCAAATATTCAGCTTCTGTTGTAGAATCTGCACTGACACTTTGCTTGAAACTTTTCAGCAAACAGTACCCCCATTCAACATAAAGACATAGCCGGATTTGGATTTCAAATCATCCCCATCGGTTTGGCAACTTGCATCCGTGTAACCCTTTACACGCAGCTCAAGTTCTCCTCCAAACACTAAAAACGAATCCTTAGTTCTTCTCAAGTACTTAAGGATGTTCTTTACGGCTATCCAGTGACTCTCACCGGGATTGGCTTGATACCGACTTGTCATGCTCAAAGCGAACGCGACATCGGGACGAGTGCACATCATAGCATACATGATTGATCCAACAGCGGAAGCATAAGGGATTAATTTCATGCGTTCAATTTCCGCAGGAGTCGTAGGACATTGAGATTTCTTCAACGTTATTCCTACACTCATCGGAAGAAAGCCTCTCTTGGAGTCTTTCATATTGAACTTATCAAGAATCTTATCGAAATAAGCTTCTTGACTCAATGCTAGTATCCTCTTGGATCTATCTCTATAGATCCGGATACCCAAGATGCGTTGTGTCTCTCCCAAGTCCTTCATTTGGAAATGGTTTCCCAATTCCACCTTTACCGAGTTCAGACTTGGAATATCATTTCCAATTAGTAGTATGTCATCCACATACAAAACAAGAAAGGTTACCTTACTCCCACTAAACTTCATGTACAAACAAGGTTCCTCGGCACTCCGAGTGAATCCATTTTGTTTGATAACATGATCGAATCTGTGATTCCAACTCCTTGATGCTTGCTTAAGACCATAAATGGATCTCTTAAGCTTGCATACTTTCTTAGGGTTGGATGTATCTACAAAACCTTCAGGTTGTCTCATATACACTTCCTCTTCTAGAATCCCATTCAAGAAAGCGGTTTTTACATCCATTTGCCATATCTCATAGTCATGAAATGCGGAAACCGCTAAGATTATCCTTATGGATCGAAGCATGGCAACTGGTGCAAAGGTTTCATCATAATGAACACCTTGGACTTGTGAAAAGCCCTTTGCCACCAATCTAGCTTTGTAAACATCAATATGTTTATCTATGCCGAGTTTAATTTTGAATATCCATTTACACTGAAGGGGTCTCACTCCTTCAGGTAAATCTACCAAGTCCCAAACTTGGTTCTCGTACATAGAATCCATTTCGGATTTCATGGCCTCAAGCCATTGGTCGGAGTTAGGACTACTAATAGCCGCCTTGTAGGTTGAGGGTTCGTTGCTTTCGAATAACAACAAATAACCCTCCTCCTCGATGTTACCGAGGTAACGGTCAGGTTGATGACTAATTCTTCCTGACCTCGATTATAACCGTGTCAGAAGACGAGGGAACGGTTTCCTCATTTTCTGCCTCGGTTTGTGGCTCTTGAACTTCATCAAGTTCAAATTTTCTCCCACTCTGTTTCTTAGAAATAATTTCTTTTTCTAGAAAAACAGCATCACGAGCCACAAACACTTTGTTCTCGTGAGGGTTGTAGAAGTAATAACCACAGGTTTCCTTAGGATAACCTAGAAAAAGACATTTGTCAGACCTTGGAGCAAGTTTATCGTCAGTTTTATTCTTAACGAATGCCTCACATCTCCAAATTCTCATGAATGACAAATAGGGAACCTTTCCCGTCCATATCTCATATGGAGTCTTATTGGCCGCTTTAGTCGGATTTCGATTTAGTGAGAATGCGGTAGACAATAGCGCAAAACCCCAAAACGATCCAGGAAGCTCACTTTGACTCATCATAGACCGAACCATATCTCATAAAGTTCGGTTTCTCTTTTCTGCAACACCATACAACCGTGGTGTGCCCGGAGGAGTCCATTGTGATATTATACCACAATTCTTAAGATGTGAATCAAAACTCATTACTTAGATATTCGCCACCACGATCCGATCGTAGTGCTTGTATCTTCTTATCAAATCGGTTCTCAACCTCATTTTGAAATTCTTTAAATTTCTCAAAAGCATCACTTTTATGCCGTATTAAGTAGACATAACCATATCTACTTAAGTCATCGGTAAAAGTAATGAAGTAATGATATCCTCCTCTAGCGGTGATGTTTAATGGACCACACACATCGGTATGTATGAGTCCTAAAACCTCACTTGCTCGTGTCCCTTTACCGCTAAAGGGTTGACGAGTCATCTTGCCTAAACGGCAAGACTCGTATGTACCATATGATTCGTAATCAAATGGTTTGGGAACCTTGGTCTCAACAAGTCTCTTTATGCGTCTATCGTTTATATGACCTAAACGACAATGCCAAAGGTAGGATTTGTTTGATTCATTCGTTTTGAGCCTCTTGTTCTCTATATGATAAACATCATTGACATCATTCAAAACATAAATACCTCCAATTGAAATGGTTTAAAACAAAAACCTTCCGCATCTAACACGGAGATGGAGATAATGTTTTTGGTTAGAGTTGGTACAAAATAACAGTTATTTAAGTACAACTCTAAACCACTAGCTAGAGTGAGTACAAAAGTTCCCACGGAAACGGCCGTTACTCTAGCTCCATTGCCCATGCGGAGATCTACATCACCCTTGGCTAGTGCTCGAACGTTTCTCATCCCCTGCAAGTGATTGCAAAGATGAGATCCACATCCGGTATCCTATACCCATGTAGAAATGCAAGCATGATTTATGTCAATCATATAAAGACTAGAAGGAACAATATCTTTGGATGTCGCACATCCATCTTTCTTTTCCTTCAAGAATTTGGGACAATTGCGCTTCCAACTACCGGGTTTGGGCTTGCTATTCTCAATAGCCTTCCCCTTACCCTTATCTTCCTTGAACCGAGCATTATTAGCTCCCTTCCCTTTCTTAACCCCAATGTTTATGTTCTTCAATCTCATTGAAAGAACATCTTTTCTCTCAATCTCGTTCACTTTGATGCTCTCTTGGTTAAAAGCACATCATCGTCACTCTAGTGAATATCTCATATGCACTTTTATGAGTAACGAAGCGAAGTTTGAGAGTAGGTGACATTGACCAAATCAACACATTTTTTTTTTAAGTCATTGTCTACCTTTAGGTACTCATCGTAGGCGGCTTGTGCCGCCGCGGTGGCCCTAAATCCGGGTTCGGCGGAAGGTTGTTCGGTAAGGTACTTAAGCACATTGTCGGATTGAGCGGCGCCCCTTATAGTCGAATCCCATTCGACAAGGTTGCTACCGTCATCTTTTAGGATACATTTATCCATCACGGTTCTCAACCATGAATATTTACCCAAAATGGGTGCGAGAGTTGAGGTTGTCATTGCGATTTCAAATAAATTACTCTACAACAAATATGAGGAAATTAACATTCATTGTACATTAATGACATTTGCTAACACTCTTTTTAAAACAAATGTCCATTTATATAATGATCTCCCACGAAATTATATAAATGATTCCAAGACTCGTTCTCATATAAAATTAGACATCTCATGTTTCCTTTTATATAAAAACGATAAGTCAACACTTGACTAATTCTACACTAGAATGCTTGGTTGATGATTTTCTTTAAAATGCATCCTTAAGCCCCAAATAACTCTTATTTGGTTGAGTTCAAACCAAATTAGCATGGGACTTCCTCCCACTACTTACCCATGGTAACGAGGTTCCACGTTGCGGAGGTCCTCATGAACATGGGGTTCATAGTTGCTACATTTGGAAAGGCTTTATCTCAACTCATTTGTTAAAATATGTGGGTGATCTTATCAATTTTAGTCATAAAATTCTTTATAAGTGAACTAATTTAAGAATCGTGACTTAAATCGACAATCATAGTGGGATAACTTAGCATGCATGGCGATTTTGGCATGTAAGCGGAAAAATAAGCAATCAAACAAACATCAAACAAGCATAAGTATAAACCTAGTATGGCCACCTAAAAGTAATTAAAATTACAAGGAGTTACAAATTGGAAACCAACTCCTTTGGTCCCTCTTCATATGGACTTCATCCAAGTCTCCTCCTTGGAAGCTTTAGAACACTTCTAAGGCTTCATCTCGATCCATCGCCGGTCTTCGGTTTACAAATAGTTACAAGTATAAATTTACAAATGAATACATAGCAACCCTATTATACATTTATAAATGAAGTTAACTATTAAAAATACAAACCGGCGATACGAGATCGCATTTAATTACAAACCCACACGATATTCCCTTTCATTACGGGTAATATCGGTAAAAAAAAAACAAACTATGGCCATACTAGTAAGAATAAACATTCATTCAAACATGCATAATGAAAAGCTTATAAATAAAACATGCCAAAATCGCCCTAAACAATAATCGCATTATATCGTTAAAAAGCGGTCTCAAAATATATCGATTAATCCCATATTAATCAATAATGCTTAAAACACCTTTTAAGCTTGAACTAAAACTTCTAAACTGATTTAGAACACCCAAAATTAGTCTTCACTAATTCATGGTGATTTTAGTTCATTATAGTGGTCATTTGCTAATTACATTTAACTTTAATCATAACTATTTATGAATAAAGCTTTATAAAATCATTATAAAATAAAATAAAACAATTTTTATTTTGGCAAAATTTTGTACATTCTGGAACACTTCCAGAATATCAAAAAATGAAAAGTTTGGTCAAAAAAATTTACGAATTAATTTTGGAACAAATAACATACGGTTTCATCGATTTTATCTCATAAAATCAATAAAACGTCCTAAACAGTGAGCAAAAAACCCAAATTTATACCTTAGCATCCTTTTAATATATAAAAACAGTAGTATAAAATTCATGTCCAGAAAACAAATTTTAATATATTTTCGACATTAACATACATTTTATACCGATTTTTATCAAATAAATGAATAAATATTAAACATTCAAAATCTGATTTTGAAAATTTACATGAAGAAATTATAAATATCAAGTTTCACTGTG
The DNA here is from genome assembly GCA_023091065.1 of Dianthus caryophyllus. Classification (NCBI taxonomy): domain Eukaryota; kingdom Viridiplantae; phylum Streptophyta; class Magnoliopsida; order Caryophyllales; family Caryophyllaceae; genus Dianthus; species Dianthus caryophyllus. The sequence goes on from JALGRB010000016.1 coordinate 2,441,721, forward strand.
TAAAAATTTCGTGACCAGATTCCAACTATAACTATTTATAGTCATTATTTTAGCCAAAAACACACTTTTTGACTCGGTTTTGTATAAAAATCATTTTAATTAGCAAACAAATTTCAAAAATTACGAAATTTGACCAGTAACATCTTGAGACCAGAAAGTTTGCATGCTATAAAAATTTCGTGCTAAAACCATTTTTAACACTATTTTCAGATTTTATCATATTTATTCTCAATAAATACATAAAACTCCAAAAATAACAAAATAAATTTGTAACTACAAGCCTAAGCTCTGATACCACTTGTAGGGATCTCATACCCTTCACTAATCAAATATTAGTGTAAATCAAATTACTCTAATTTGATGAGCAAGATCTATGTAGTTACAAATAGACTTTGTTATAAGTTTATAGAAATTTATACCTTCTTAAAAAGGAAATATGGGCACAAAACTAGAACTCCTTTCTAGTTTTGTTTCTTGAGCTATATTTTAGGATGATCCTCCAAAACCGAGTTTCCAAAATAGGAAACCTCCTTCTTGTTGCACCCAAGAAGTACACCAAATTTACTAGTGATTTTGATCTAGAAATCACTAATAAACACTTGATAATATGTGAATATTATTACTACTAACACTTAGTAGTATATAGAAATATAAGTACTTGTTACTTATTATTATGAGAGAGTTTAGAGAGAAAATGTGGAGAGATGAGTGTAAAATGCATGAATGAATATCATTCACTCAAGGCCTTGTGTTTTATAACAAAATAAGCAAAATGAAGTGTATCTCACACTCCATTTACTCCTGCCAACATATAGAGGAGAGAGAGGAGAGTTTTTAGTTTAGAGCAATTGTTTGCATGTTAATGATGATGTCTTTAGCATGCTTTACAACTCACAAGTAAACAAAACAAATAAGACAAGTGAAGGAATCTTCCTTCCCTTCTCCTTTTGGACGGTCCAAAACACCCTATATGGGTCTTATTTGTTTTTCAATATTTGTCCCACAAATAGTTATAATTTATCACTTAATTATCAAATATAATAAAGTGTAAATTAATTAAACTCTTCCTTTACATGTACACTTACACATATATTAAAATTGTACTTTTACTAATCTCATTAGTAAAATATACATAATTAGTGAGTTAACGATTAATCACTAATTCTCATCTCCTCTAATAATTTTATCGATATAAAATTAAATCACTCGAGTTCACAACTCGATTTCTCTCTAAATTAATTTACTGACTAACCGTTAGTCAATTTATCAAGTTACTAATTTAATCGTATCTCATACAATTAATTAGCTTTATTATTTGGAGTACGTTCCTATAGGTGTGACTTAAAGGGATCAATTGATTACCGCCGTTCTCACGACAATAACGTCAAACTCTAGTCAGCCAACCGTTATTGATTTACGTTAATCAATTGACAATAATTCAGGATTATCCCCATGTATTCCTTAATTGAGATTTATTAAGTAATCGCACTATTGTGGAGGACACTTACTCCAACAGACGGTTGCGGACCTCCCACTGCACAATGCTCATCCACGGTTTCTACACCGGGATGAGGGTGCCTACAAAAGAGCCGGGATGTCTAGGACCCTCGTGCCTGGGCTGCTCTCACCGCAACGACTGATCTCCACGGCACTCCCGCCTGGAAGACGGTTGCGGACCTCCCATACTTAGAATACTACCGGTGTACGGAGAGTCCACGGCCCAGGGCCTGCGCGGCTCCTACGCCCTTTATACTACCTGCGTACGGAACACCATCTGCGTACGGAGACTCCACGGCCCGGGGCCTGGGCGGCTCCTGCGTCCTGCGTACGGCACACTACCTGCGTACAGAGAGTCCACGGCCCGGGGCCTGGGCGGCTCCTGCGCCCTTTATACTACCAAACGTATGGAGTGTCCACGGCCCGGGGCCTGGGCGGCTCCTGCGACTTAGAATACTACCTACGTACGGAGAGTCCACGGCCCGGGGCCTAGGCGGCTCCTGCGTCCTTTACACTATCATCAGAAGAGACCACTAACGGCTCTCGCGCCTAGGTGGCTTGCTCTGGATTAGACCATACTACGGCCCTCGTGCCCTAGGTGGCTCAAATTGTACAGAGAGTCCATGGCTACATGCCTGGACAGCTCCTCGATCATCCTTTATCAGCGCCGCTGACCTCTTATTATAGTGACGTTGTATTCTCAGCGTCATCCCTGACCGCGCCAGGCGACCTTGTCCGCGGCACCAGTCTCTTTTTTCCTCGCGACCCAGTTTACTCTGCGTCACACTTGGCCGCGCCGCGTTATCTTGTCTGCGGCGCTAACCTCTCTATCCCTTGTGACGCAGTTTACTCTGCGTCAGCCTACACCGCGCCGCGTGACCTTGTCCGCGGCGCTAACCTCTTTATTACCGTGGCGCATGTCAATCTGCGTCACTCCAGACCGTGTCCCGTGACTTTGTCCGTAACGGTAACTGCTATATTCCCGTGACGCAGTTTACTCTGCGTCAACCTAGGCCGCGCAGCGAGACTCTATCTGCGTCGCTAGCCTCTTTATTCCCGTGACACGCTCTGATCAGTGTCATCCTCAGGCCGCGCCGCATGACCTTGTCCGCGGCGCTGACTTCTTTATTCTCGTGACACAGTTCACCCTGCGTGACCCTAGGCCATGCCGCGAGACCTTGTCCGCGGTGCTAGTCTCCTTATTCCCGTGACACAGTTCACCCTGCGTCACCCCAGGCCGCGTTGCGTGACCTTGTCCGCGGCACCAGCCTCCTTATTCCCGTGACACAGTTCACCCTGCGTCACCCAGGCCGCGCCGTGTAACCTTGTCCTCGGCACCAGCCTCTTTATTCCCGTGACGCAGTTTACTCTACGTCACCCTAGGCCGCGCCGCGTGACCTTCCCCGCAATGCTAACCCTTTTATTCCATTGACGTTTTATACTCGGCATCACCCCTAGCCGTGCCGCGAGACTCCGACCGCGCCGTGAGACTTCACCCGCGCCGCTAGCCTCATTTATCCTGTGACGCACTCTGATCAGCGTCATCCGGCCGCACCGCCATTTGCTTTCGGCCAAAAAATCGTGCAGTCTCCGATGCCTGATTTACGTTTGGTCTGTCCGCGGACAGCCACTTCCACGCGGTATTTCTAACGCTAAAGATTCATTTGACGTGATTAGGGGTGTGCATAAACCGGGTCGGACCGTAAAACTAGACCGGTCTGGACCGTAATCAATGGGACCGGAACCGAATTTTTTAAATCCGGTCCGGTCTTCGGTCCACACTTTTTTGCGATTCCGGTTTCCGGTCCAATACGGTCTTGGACCGGATTATTCCGGTCCGGACCGTTTTGGACCTAAAAGACCGGAATTAGCTAGTTTTAATTGCGCACCTTAGTATTAATTTAAAAGCGATTGTTTATTAAATTTATAATAAATTTGTTTAACTTAATTATTTAACTATACAATAATACCTACTTCTACACTTTTATAATTAAAATAATGATTTTAACCTTATAAACTTAAAAATCTAAATGATAATATACATAATCTGGTCCAACCGGTCCGGACCGGTTAGGGACTGGAAAAATACGGTCCGGTCCTTAAGATTATTGAATTCCGGTTCCGGTCCATTCCGGTCTGGTCTTGGACCGGTGCACAGTCCTAGATGTGATCTTCTTCACATGTATTGCCCAAGGTCAACAGTTTCGCGCACTCTATTCGACGCCAACATCCGACACCGAATCCGCATGATGGCATACGAATCCGGTGGGGGCATTTGTTGGGGGTCGAATTTTCGATTACGCTCAAAACAACAAGACGACAAATAATAGGCCCAAGAGGCCCAAAAGCCCAAATAGCTCTATAAATAGCCCCTAGGAGTAGGGGAGAGCACGGATCGGATATCCGATCCGAATAGCACTTTCGGATCGGATATCCGAACTTGAAAATATAACTTTCTGATATCCGATATCCGATCTGATTAATTTCGGATATCCGAAATTTGATCCTATCGGATATCCAAAATAGTTCGGATCGGATACGGATATATCCGAAAATGTAAAGACTTACTTTCTCATATACTAAAATGTATTTGCTAATAGTTTAAATTAACCCTATTTAAAGTTTACTAAAGAAAAAAGTGAGTTAAAAAATCATAAAATTACATTACAAGACACCAAAAATTTAATTATCTACAATAAAAAAAATTATCTAATATGAAAAAGACAATTTTTATGCTTCAGTTCTTCCCATCATCTTCAAAAGCAAGTTAACAACTTTGGCCACATATTATGCTGAAATTTACATTCTAATACGTACAACTGAAGATCTAAAATGCAACTAGGGAAAATGAGATGTTGTTTAGGATAAGATTGGAGGAGTTTGGTAGATTGAAAGTGAATGGAAACAAACAAAAATAAATATAAATTCAAAATATAAAAAATATAAAAAATTAAAAAGAGAGAGAAAAAGTGACGGTGTAGAAATTTGGAAGGGTAGGAGAGTAGGAGTTAGGGAAGAAATGAAATACAACTAGGTCTTTTTTTTATTAAATATGTTATTTTACCCAAGGCCCAAGCCCACTTGCTATGTCTTTATAGTGGGCTTTATTAGAAAAACTGACATTTTGTAATATTTCGGATCGGATTCGGATATCCGAACACCACATTGTTAATATCCGTATCCGATCCGATATCCGAAAATTTTGGATCGGATATCCGATCCGAATTTATTTTTCGGATCGGATATCCAAATTTTCGGATCGGATTCGAATCGAATATTGGATTGGTTCGGATATTTGGATATTTTGCTCAGCCCTACCTAGGGGGCAAAGGTAAAAAGGGTTGATTCTGATTCACTCTATCTCTCTTTAACTCTCTCTACTCTTATATTTACCACATAAACATCATTTTTATAGATTTCGGTACTGACTTGGGCGTCGGAGGCTCCGCCGGGGGCAAACTCCTCGGGTTCGGAGTTCACCTTGTAGGGCACACATGGAGCAGGCCTAGACCCTGGAGGCCACCCATGTCGCCACTCTCAAGATCCCGAGTTTACTCCCGAAACAGAAACTATTGTACTGTAAGAATGAAACTATTACGCACAAAAAGTGAAACTGTTGTCAGAAAAGGCCAAAATGCGGCCGGTTGAACAGCGACCGGTGATGGACCGACCTTCCCCACTTTGATCTGAGATTTAATCTTAGCCATTGATTTTGTAAATCCAAAGACTAAGATTGAGACTTATGGACTTAAAATATGTATGGAACTTAACTGAACTTGACTCATATATAGAAATAGATTCAACGAATTCCTACAAATCTTGAGTCCTTGAGTCCAAATGTCCGCTTTGAAACTTTAACCCAAAAATTTCAAATTTTAACACAAATATTTGGAATTCCAAAATTCCAGAATATTTGGAATACTAGCAACGCTGGGATGATCGAGTATTATTATTTAAGGCACTAATCTCGGGTATTACATTAACTCAGACTGGGATGATCGAGTTTGTGTGTGGTCGGGTTGTTGTTTATACAGCTCAGCGTAAGTGTGCTAAATACAAGGATTTATGTGCTGCAGCTGGTTATGGTTTCCTATATTTCTCTTTCTCTACGCTTGGAGATCAGCTTGACTCGGATGTTATAGTCTTGCTCAAGCAGATCCATAAAATCTCTGCATCTAATGATGTAGGGGCTCATGTGGCCGTGTATAATTTTACTAAACTTGGCTTTGCTATAGCTAAGGGGATGAGGGCCAAGATTGTATCTCGGTTTCCCGCCAATTTTGTGTAAACTTTGTTTATCTACATTAAAAGCTGCGGTTTTTTTATAATAATAATAATAATAATAATAATAATAATAATAATAATAATAATAATAATAATAATAACAATAATAATAATAATAATAATAATAATAATAATTGTTTCGAGTTACAAATACTTGAAAGTAAATTATAACTCGATACTAAATAGTTTTATATTGAATCATGTGGGCTGCGGTATGACTTAACTTCCTCTGACCAGCTGACCTACACACGAGACAAACCTAGCCTCGGGGGTGTCCGAGGATAACCCCTTCGATGCCTAAGTAAGCTTATGCAATAAAGTGGTAGTGTAAAGTAGTGAGAGAAAGTCTAAGTAATACATTTTTTATGTGTTGTTGTGAATGAAAATCCTAGCCATGGTTATCTCTCCTCTTTTGTAGAGATTCTTGTTGTCAAGTACAGACAAACTTTGACACACCTGTCCCCTTAGTTCAGATGGCCGAGCTTCCTCGTGGAGGCCGACCGACACCTTCTGGCCGAGGGTGGGACGTACTTCAAAACTATTACTAAACCATGAAGATGACTCTGCGGCCGGCCAGGTGGTCATCGGCTGAACATGCCCCATCAACTTGCCCCCGCACGGCTTTTACCGAAGGTGGAAGTTGTGCGTCGCCATGGTGTATGGTGAGCTGCTATCTTAAATGGTTCCTCATGCTGCGTGCTATTTAACGTACCTGGCAAGCCTTCTTGTCGACGCCATACTTGTATCCTAGGTAACTCACTCGTCCGTACTTTATTGGAATGTTACTTCAATAGTTGGGATTATTCGTGGATTAATTCGAGTTCGGATTTTTTATGGAATAAGAGGACGACTTCGGATTATTCTTGGCAATTAATCCTAATAACTAAATAATTGTTTTACTAGAATTGTGTAGTTATTTAGAAAGCATGTTTAGTTTAATTATTTTTGAGCACTTTAAATTATTGTTCATATTGTTTTTATGCTTATATGAGTTTTTATTATTGTTGTAATCATATAAAAAAATTATGTTAAATATTAACTATGAGTTTAAAGTAATAAAGATAAATCGAAAATCAAATTTGTGTACATAATACATACTCATGGCATTTCTCTTTATTTTTAATAAATGTTTATTTTTAATCTTTGTAAATAATATGTTATGTTAAGTTACGTTAAAATGGTTGTTAATATGTTATAAAAATTAATTTAGGAAAATAAATTATAAATGGTTAAATGTGCAAATGTGTTCTTGAGTGTTCTTGAGTTGTTCTTGATGTTCTTCATGTGTTCTTCATTTTGTTGCACTTTTTGATTCATAATGTTTTTATGTTTGTTGTTATTTATTGTTTTAATTCACTAGTATGTAATTATAATACTAAATATATAACTTAAACAATCAAAATCTTTAAGATTTAAAAGTTAGAAATTTAAAATGTTGAAAAACACTATTCATAAATATAATAAAATTTTTAGTGAAATTTTCATTTTATTTTAAATCGTTTTAGTACAACTAGATTAATTAGAATATAACAACTTTAAGCTAAAAACCGATAAAAATCGAAAAATGAAAATTTTACCATAACCATTAAAGGCCATGGCATTCATGCTATTTTAGGGTTAAAATTTATTTTTATCACTTTTTATTTTATTGTTAAAATAATTTAATTGGTTAGTTAATAAGTTAGAATTAAGAATTAAAAGAAATAAAAGAATTATAACAAATATAAAACCACACGACATTTCCACTTACAATGGACCTAATTTGATCAAAATGAATTTATCACTAAGTCACTAAAATTTAATAGTTAGTAGAATTGAATTTTAGTGTAAATCGAAATCATTATAAAAGAAATATAATAAACCGATTAAAATTTGTAACCGTTATAAAAATGAATGAAATCGTGTGCTACTGCCTTTGCATAATATTGGACTGTTGGACTTGGACGATACAGACTAAATGAACAAACCACGATACTATTATTAAAAATGAAAATCGCTAAATTTAGTAAATAGATGACTAAATTTAACTAAGTGTCATTTTAAAATAAATATCGTTTATCACTTTTTACAAACTGAACATAACGACTTCAAAACTAGATTTTTAAACTTAGTAACTAAGTTAGGAAGTGAATAGTGACCGATGTGAATAGTGACTGAAATGAATAGTGACTGAGATAAATACTGACCGATGAATAGTGAATGAGATGAATAGTTACCTAGGTGAATAGTGTCGATGAATAGTAACCGTCATGAATAGTAACCCGGGACGAAACTTGTTAAACAAGTAACGTCCCAAAAGTTTAAAAACTTATTTTAAGGAGAATTTGAGATAACTTGTTGAACTTGTTCAACAAGTTATCTTTTGAACCCGAGACGTGAATAGTGAAAAATTCACGAAACTTGTTAAACAAGTTACGTCTCAAAATTCAAATATATTTCAAGTTTCAAAATTTAAAATATTGTAAATAATTGAAAATTACCTAAGTATAAAAAAATTGAAAATGAATAATTTAAATAACTAAAGTGTTTTTGAAAAATAATTAAATAAATTTGGACATACTCATAAACGCAACAACTTAGAAATTTAAAAACGTTAATAATCAACAAGACTTCAAATAATAAACGAACATGTTATGTGATCATATGAAACCGAATACAAAATTTAAACGTTTGACGATATGACTAGGAGAGTCTAGTAACATGTGATATAAAATATCAAATAAATAATAAATCATGAGTAAGTTAAAGAACAGGTCAAAAGCTTGAGCCTCCGTTATGAAAACGTCAATCGTGAGTGAAGTGGGGTTTAGGATAGTCTTGTTGCGTTGGTCATCCCGAATAGTGTGGTTAAGCCGGTAGCCTAATTGCGTTGTCATCCTACCCATGCCTTTACGCCTTAAGTCGTACTGCCTACTCCGTACAAGATAATGAATACGCCAACTCTTTTGTGAGTGAAGTGGGGTTTAGGATAGTCTTGTACGGACGCCCCTATCTCGGTCTCTGACGCTGGTCATCCCGAATAGTGTGGTAAGCCGGTAGCCTAATTGCGTTGTCATCCTACCCATGCCTTTACGCCTTAAGTCGTACTGCCTACTCCGTACAAGATAATGAATACGCCAACTCTTTTGGGTCAGGCATTAGGAAGTAGTCGTTTTATTCAGAGTTAAGGTGCTCTATGAATAGCATAGCCCATTCTTAAAGTGAATATTAGAATATGCATATTAGACTAGGTTGATCCTCCTATTTCGCTAAAGTTACCAGGGCCATCGCGACTTTATGAATTTGGGTTTTAATATCGGCTTTATGGATTTGGGTCGATATGCGATTTTGTCTCCTTGCCGCGTTTCGTTCTTAGTGGGCGCGACGCTAGCATTCGTTCCTACCCTGCGTAAAGATCACTTGACGGGATTGTAACTAAAGTTCGAATCATTTCGAACAGAAGAAGATGAGATGCAAGTACTATAGTATTCGGCGTGGTTTACGAGTCGAGTAAGTCGCTGCACTATGGTAGTGAGATGCAAACGACTAGAGTACAAAGGCCTACTCAGTGGTCAGGCTCGTAAGCAGTATGTGTTGTTTGAATTGAATGAAAGTGAGTCAAAACGTCTTTAAAAATTAAAGACCACAAATTTCTGAAATGAATTGAGTATGCATGATGTGATTGATACAACTGGTCTGATAGTTTGCGATCTGATATCGCACCGTAATCTTGCTGAATGCTTATTATACTATTTATATGAATTTACTTGTTAATTGCTTTATAACTGTATGTAGGGATCTCATACCCTTACTAATATAATATTAGTTAAATCAAATTACTCTAATTTGATGAGCAAGATCTATGTAGTTACAAACATACTTTGTTATACAAGTTCATAGAAATTTATACCTTTCTTCCAAAGGAAAATGGACACAAAACAAGAACTCCAAACCCTAGTTTCCAAATAAGGAAACCCTAGTTTCCAAATATGGGATGATCCTCCAAACCCTAGCTTCCAAATAAGGAAACCTCCTTCTTGTTGCACCCAAGAAGTACTCCAAAAACTACTAGTGATCTAGACTAGAAATCACTAATAGTTACTTGATTTAGTATATTATTATTACTAACACTTAGTAATATTTAGTAGTAATATTTAGATAGTTTTTGGGAGAGTTAGAGAGTGAAAATGCTTGCTTCTCATTATTTTTCTCTAGCCTTTGTTTTATAGAAGAAAAACAAAGCAACACTAGTGTGTTCTACACACTAGTGGCCGGCCAACATAGAGAGGAGAGAAGAGTGGTGAGTTTTTTTTTGGACCAAGAATGGTCAAGGTGGTCAAGGATGAGATGGAGTTGAGCCAAGGGTTGAGTCCTTGGGCTCAAACCCAAGCCTAGGCCATGGTTCAAGGGGCCACTAAGAGCTAAGTCATGTCAATTCTATGGTCAAATCTAGCCATGCTTAGTGGTCAAGAGGAGTCAAAGGTAGGTCAAGTTGGAGGGAAACAAAAAGTCAATGAATATGCTATTTTTGAATGTGGTCAATTTGGGTACACCCATGTGAGTTAACCCTCCAATAAAAGACTCACATGGCTCACAAAAGCTAGCTCAAGGAGGTCCATGGAGCCGGCTCAATCAAGCCCCCACAACCATCACATTGTTTTATGTTTTATGTCATTTTCATTCATGTCGCTTTCGTTACTTTATGCTTTATTGTTTTTAGTTTGTAAAAATCAAAATGAGGAGCATTTGGACCGTCCCACTCTCAAGCCAAGGCTCTACCAAGACCCTTGATGATCACCTAAACAAAGAAGGGAGAGGATTGAGTCAAGTGTCAACATCAACCTTTATGCTTTTATATTTTGTTTGTTAGCCTTCAAATTTCAGCTCATGTAAGGCCTCTTGGCCGATTTTTTTTGTTGTTTTCAAAGGTTCATATGAGCCCTTAGATCCACTTTGAATTGTATGGCCAAGATTAGAGTGAGGGTATTATATAAACCCTCATTCTCACATCACAATTTTC